>CM062815.1:508813952-510013952 GCA_031772625.1 Pinus tabuliformis
CCTGACCCCTCTTTCTATTGGAGATTTACAAAACAGATTCCCTACACTCACCTCAATTAAACTTGCTCGGTATACCAAACCTACATTAGAGAAGAACAATTCCATTCCAAAGGACTCTCCCCCTTACATGTGACTATATTCTCTGATCTTGCCAGGACATCATAGAAATGATATCTAGTGTGTTAGCTAGACTACAAGTGAATTTGTTGATGAAATTATTATAGCCTTTATGTCCATCTACTCTCCTGGGTAGCCCCCAGCCATCATTTTTGACTATGCTAAGTTCATTACTGATAAAACGCATGATCAATTCATGGATGGATAATGAAAGAGTGTTCAAATATTATTTAGTTTTATATCATCTTTTCTTGTATTATCAAGCTGACAAATTCCCAATCACAGTCCAAAAGCTTGATACCAGAGGCAACCCTAGATCAGTGGTCTTCTGGACTTCATTAATCCACATACATGACTCTCAATATTCTTATAATGATTTCATAGATCTCTTTGTGCACCCATGGAAACTATGCTATTAGGAAGTCCTCCCCCCAGAATCAGTGCAGATATCAGTAGGGTCCTACAGTTGTCCAAACAATATAGAGTGGGAGATTGGTACTTGTACCAAACCACACCAAAATCAGATATATGGATGTGAGTTGGCTCCCTACAAATTGCCCAGATACCTCCCCATGAGATTGTTTTCTCTGGAGTACTACAGGCAAATGATTAATTCAGATGAGGTGCATTTTGTGAAGGCCAAGAAGAAAGCTCAACTTAGGATAAAAGATCAGCTTGGCCCCTTCATATGTAACAAGGGAAGTAGGAAAGGAAGTAGAAGAAATCCTCCAAAGGCTGAAACTGAAACAAAGTTTTATCTGGAATTATGACCCTTTAGAGTTCATTTGCAATAGGAGACAAAAGAACAAATTATCTCCTTATATCCACCATAGAATTCCTGAAATTGAACAGTATGCAAATCAGCTAGAATGGGTGGAAAACACTTTGGTAGACCAAGATAGCACAGAAGTTGTTGTCAATAATGTATTGATTGATTTAGAAAGAAGACTTGATGAAGATTCATTTGTACAGGTTCCAGGAGAGTCCCAATCTCAAAGGGAATCATAGGGACATAGTGGGAAAACAACAGAAGAAGGACCTCAAGAGCAAGAGCCATCAAAGCAGTCAGAGATTTAGAACAGCCAGAGATATCAAAAGAACTCATTCGGCCAAAACATATCATCAGCATCCACCTATTTTACACACTCCTCTAAATGAGGAGAGAAATCCTAAGAGAGATAGAGAGGAGGCCACTGCTTCTAGCAGACCTGTTCCCTAAGCTTATGTCAAGAGGCAAAGGTTAAATCCATTTTCAGAACAAGATTTTAATGAAGAAACAACTGGAACTACAGGTGCAGAAATATAAAGCATGCATACCTCTCCTTTAGGAGGTACACAAGACCTTCCACCTCACAGGCTCAAAGCTAGAAAGACAACAGAGCGTGGAAGTATCCTCCTTCAGGGCTCCTACTAGCCAGAGCCAAGACATCAGAGAGAAATATAAAGAAATAAAGGCCAGGAATGAAAGATTGAAGGCCCAAATCTATGCACATTACCTAAAAATGGCTCCTACTAATCAGACAAGGCTAATGTCAGCCTTTGATGTGAAAGAGGGTAAAATGCAGATGACTTTCATGAAGCCAACTACACAGCAGCCCAGGTCAATTGCAGATTACTTGAAAATAGACTTTGAAGTATTGGCAAAGGATATTCATCCTATTGACCAAATAGAATTACACAAGCAAACTGGGGAAATGGTCTACTCCACCTTGACCAGCAAGGCAATTGCAGCTCACCAACTCCAAAATTCGTTGAATAACATATCAACATAATTCCAGTTAGAGAAGGCCTATTCACATGCCAAGGATACCAAAATAAAGTCCTTATAGGACTTAGTCATAGAACTGGGGCATGATCCCAAGGATGTGAAACCTACAGAAAAGCTTATTAAAAAGAAAAATGATGATATAGCTACATTGAAAAAGCAGCTCAAAATTCCTCCTCTGCATCATCCTCAGACAGCTGAAGTATTGGAAACTCAGAAGGAGGAAGAGCTTATGGACTTAGTCCTTAAGCTGAATGAACAACTGAAAGAAACAGAGAAAGAGCTGGATAACTTGATACAGTCTAAACAGAGTGAGTTGGCCACCACTCCTCAGACTGTAATTCCTACAGTCTCTACAGCAGTACCCTCCACATTGGCTGCTTCATTAGCACCCACAGTTCCACCAGCTACAGCTCTACCAGTTATAGGTACATCAACAAGCACAAGGACATCCACAGAAAAGACAGCTGAATTGGTAAAATCCATGGAGGAAATGAGCATCCAGGCTACTGAGCTTAAGAAGCTTAGAGAAAAAGTGTCAAGTTTGGAGATTGATTTCAAACTTGCACAGATACAATAGAAGGAAGAAGTTCAGAAGAATCAAAGAATGGGAGAAAGAATAAAAGTCCTTGAAAAGGACTTGACATTGCAACAACCACTTGGAGACATGAAGGAAATTCTTTGGGCCAACATCATTGATTCTATCAATGATGTTTGGCCATCTATTCAAGTAATTTTTGAACAAATTGAACTGGTAAAAGTGGCTACAGAAGCAATCCACAAGACAATGGAAGAATTGGGGGATAAGCCTGAAGAAGCCAACCAATTGATATAATTTTTGAACAGCAAAAACAGGTACCATCTTGATGAATTGGGCATTGAAGATAGAACAAGGACCATTATAGAAATTAAGAAGGTTCTCACAAAAAGGAGCCTGATGCTCAATCTAGAGAAAAGGTACCATAGTATCTAAGCTGACGTTGACGGATTTATGACAAAGTTTGGTATTTTAAGGGAAAAAGGACTCCCCAGTCCTATGGTAATCCATGATAAGCTAATGACTTATGAGGATTACATTGAAAGACTAAACAAGTTGGCCAACAGCCAAGCTAGTACTTTAGGTGTGAAATCTTTGCCCACTGGAAAGGTATTATATGATAGTATGGAAAATCTATTTTTCATAAAGCACGAGGTCAAGCACTTGTTCATCAATAGGCCAAATTTTGTGAAGTATACAGAAGTTGATGAGATATATAGAAAGATGATAAGGATAAAATTACCTGACAGTGAATGGTGGATGAAACTAACAGATTTACTATAAAAGTTACTACAGTAAATCTATATGACAACCAGGCAAAATAGGTAAAACAGAGTCAAAGTGTAGCAGGTAAAGAGTATCAGTAGGTTGAAGACAACAAGTGATTCTAGCACATAGCTGTAAATCAACTGAAAGAGCCGCATCCAAATTTCAACAGCTAGCATAGTCACAATAAAAGGGACAACAAGAAGATAGTTCTCCATCTGTCTCTATCTTCGTGCTGAAGATATTTTTGGTTTCCTAGAATAATTCTCATATTGTTATGAGATATTTTGTAACATTTTTTGTATAAATACTTCACAAATTGAAGTAATTAGGGTGGATTAAAATACATTTCTGTAGACATTTTATATCGAGCTAAGGAGCTATTATATTCAAGACTAGACTGGTTTTGCTGGATCATGAAATAAAGCTAAGGACATTTCACTAGATTCTTGTGCACAGTTGGAACCAAATAAGTATTATCTCTTCATGTTTAAATATTGTTTTCTTGTCATGTTATAAATATTCACATGTGTCTCTTATGAAATCTAAAAAGTAAACAAGGAATGATATCTTAGAATTAACTTAAATGCTCTCTATTTTGACTGTTTACTTTCTATATGTTTTCTGCTAAACTACCTTGGTCTGGGAATCCTTAATTGCTCCCTTACTTCTAAAGTCCCCCCCCTTTGGTCCATAGTAAAGGATTCTTAGTTGCCCTTTGCTACTGATCATCTTTCTTTTCTCATCTTAGTCTCAGTTAAGGATTCTTCATTGTCATTTTCCTTAGTTAGGACTACGTCATCCATTTGAAACTACAAAATTGCTTTTTACTGTGCTAGCCTGCCTTGTGAACTCTTACTTTAGTGATTGATCTAATCCAGTTAAGCCACTCTTAGATTGACTCCATAGCCTAATGGCCTAAATATTGATTCTGCCCATCTGTTTTCTTAATTCCACTACCCCAATCAAAACAAAACATCATGAGCACTAATAACTAGCCTGAAATCCTACCCAAAATAAAGTTAAATTATAAAGAGAGAGCCCTCTCTGGACTTAGGTTGGCTAGAACCCGAGTCTAAAATATTAGGTTTGTGGTTACCTCAGACTATTCCTTCTTTGATAACTTCTAGGGAAGACATTTGAGTGATAACACCTTTATCAGTTTGTCTTGGGGAAGCAAGTTGGATATTTTCTTCATTTTGATCTTGTGTCTAATATATTTTTTTCCATCTCAAATCATATATCCTATTCAATTGTTCTTGAATAAAATAAGATAACTACTTATCATAAGCATATATCTCTTCTTCATCAAAAGGGGCCTTCTGATCATCCTCCTCTCCTCCCTTCAATTCTATTTCATTTTCTTCTTCTGGGAGAGTAGAGTATTGTTTCTCCTGAACCTCAATAACACCTTCAATGCTTTCATCAGGATCATCCTATAAATATAGGAGAGGTTGTATTTGGTCTTGCTGGTCTTTACTTTCTCTTTAAAATAATTGTAAAGGAGGTCTCCTACATTGGGGATTGAAATTTCTATTGGGGTTTGCCTCGTTTAGTTGAGGAGGATTTTTGTTTTCCAACTCTAGCTTCACTAATTTATTTGAAAGGTTTCTAATCAACTTATTCATCTCATCCAGTTTCATCTCTTGGGAATCCCTCGCTTGGCTAGAAGAGTTGGCTTCCTCCTTTCCTCTTCTCCTATCATTATTTTCTCCCTTTCCTTTTAACTTACATGCAGATGAAAAGTTTTCTTCAACTTCGAGAGCATCAATCTAGATTTGGTTCACTTTGGGATATTTCCTCTCTCTGAGGACAAACCCAAAATATGGCTCAAAGGATCCAACAAATGCCACCTTATATCCCTCATATGAAGGTTTAATCTTAGTAGGAAAGCTTCTATACAGTTTATTGAAGATTTTTATAAATTTTATGACATGTGCCTTTTGTTATTTCATTAAATTGAATCAAGAAATACCTATGGTCTTTCTTCTCTCCCCATTTATGCATAAAGGTGTTCTCCAATCCCTCACAAGTGTTGAGTGAGTTATTTGGTAAGGTCTTAAACCATTTTCCATCCTCCCCATCTAAGGATTGGATAAAAAACCTCAAGACTACATCCAAGCGTTCTACATTTAAGTTTCCTGAAAATGCATAGAACATCTCAATATGTTTTTGGGATGTGACATCATCTTCCCTAGTGAATCTAGGCAAGAGCTTAAGATAATCTTAGGTTATTGCATTCAAATGCTAATGTAGATTAAGGGAAGAAAATATGTTGAGTAAAAATCCAAGGACAACCATATTTTACAAAGGAGGTTGAAAACGATTTGTTGTGGGGGCTAGCTGAGATGTTGGGCTAATGACACTAGATAAGATTTGGTGTGAAGTAACATTGGGGAGTTTGAGATGGACTAGTAATGAGGATATCTTTTACTTATTAAAATTTTGGGAAGGCATGATATGTAAAAGGATCAGAACTTATAGATGTATCTTTAGACTTAAGCTATGAAATGTAAATCCAGGTGGAGGAAAATGTTCTTTTCAAAACTATAAAACTATGGATAAGGTTTCTGATATTCTATTTGAGCTTTATCAGAGCTATAGGTTGAGTCCTCTAGGAAAAAAACAATAGTATTTGGAGTTCTTGGGTTTCTTTCTTTACAAATTCTCTTGGAGACAATTCTTCCTTGGAAAGACAGGAGGGGTCTTCTGCTAAGAGGTATTTGAATGAGTATCAGGCCTCCTAAAAACTAGGGTTACAATCTGGATGAAAAATCTCAACCCACACTTCCTTTGCTCACCATACAAAAGGAATTTTAGAAATGATACCCAGGGAAATATGTTCTAATTTTCCCCTTGGAAACAATATTAGAAGATGTTGTGAAGCCTCTTAAAATCCAGGATTACACTCTCAAAACACCCTTGATGGAGTCGCAAAGGTGAGATATCTCAACCCACACTTCCTTTGCTCACCATACAAAGAAATGCATGAATTTATACCCACAGAAATATATTCTAATTCGTTCCTTGATAATGGCATTAGATTATGATATCGCTCATAGAGACAACCCCCTGGGATGAGGAGGAGGGTAAGTACCTAGGACATTGTAAAGTCTCTTGAAAATAGATAAATGTTGCTCAAGAGTTAAATATAGAATTATTTAGGTTTGGCTCAATTATCTTATGGAGAGGAAAATGACATTTCACACATTGACAAAATTTATTTCAAAAGAATTGACGTTCGGCCATGGTGGCCTACACACTGATGGTGAAATCTCTTTATCTGTCGTAGTGTAGGTGAGGGAAGAGATAAAAGAATGAAATCTGGTGTAGAGGGTTAGAGATATAATTTTGTGCACTAGACTTCAACAGAATTATGTATAGACAAAGGAAATGAAATTACAAACCATGGAGCACATTTTAAGGCTTTCAATCTCACATTTACATGTACTATTTTCCATAACATGACATAGATAAATTTGACATATAAGATTGAGTTCCAACAGGTACAATTACATGATTTCTAAGAGGAAAGTAACATATATCAAAATGATAACCAAATATGAGAACACATACTCCATCAGTGCTTGGAATCACCAAAATCTTCTTCATTAATATTCTAGAACAACATACATGTCATAAAGCCTCAGATCTTGCAAAACTTGCAAAATATTATAGCCTCTAGAATAGAAAATATAACCCCTTCAAATGAGTTATTCTTCCCTATTATAGGGAGAGTTGTAATGAAAAATTTACAAAAATATCTTTAAGTGTGATATCTATCTAAACTAATGAGGTGTGCAAGCGTCCTAATGGCCTAGCTGTCATAATTAATGCGTAACAACCTAGATTCTTTCATGAAATTAAAATATTTACATAATTTCCAAAAATCATAATTTGGTGAGGCTCGTGAGCATTGGTTTTTGATGTTGAATTAGGTCTTTTGAATCATAGTTTTTTTTTGTGAGGTGTGGGAAAGGCCCAGTGACATTTTCCTTTCACAAAAATATATGTTGTGAAAATATGGTATCATAGTTTTTTTTTTTTTTTTTAATGCATGTTGGCATTATGTATTGTTTATTATTTATGGCTACTGACATTTTCATATTTCTCTGATACCATGTCAAATTTTTGCAAGGAAAATATGTTGTGAAGTCGTTTGTTGGAATATCTACTAATGGAGTCATATTGCTCGAGTCCTTTGTTAAATTTTTGGAATGTTCTATCTTGTATCAATTACTTTAGCCGAATTCAATACTTCAATTAGTAGTCTTTGAAATTACAATTAGTATTTCCATTGATCAATAGTAATTTAATATATAACAATAAATGCAATGACAAAATATAAAATCAACACATCAACAAGAGGCACTAGTTTTGGTCAAAGACCAGGGAAAAACCCCACTAGGGGGAAAACCCTTTGAAATTATTCTTCTATTATATTTTCATAAAATGTTCAACAAAGAGTATAATGAACCCAATAAAATATCATATAGAAAAAAAAGAACAATATCCAGAAATATATTTTGAGAATAAAAATATATCAGAGACAACTTTTCACTTTTGCAATCAAATGTGGTCAACTTTAGTCTTCGGTAAAATGTGAGTCAAACTTCCTGGTCGCATGCATGAAGAGGTTGTACGAGCAACTGAAGATTTTTTATCTATCCCTTGATTCCTCAAAGCCAATGTTTTTGGATGATTTTTCTTTGTGATGTTCCTGTGATTGTAACCCAAAACCCTAAAACAAATGCTAGCCTCACACCCTGAAATTTTGGACCTTTGCAAACTTTTATTGTCATCCTTGCCTCAGGCCTGTGTGAACCAATGAATGAAGAAGAGAGGAAGAAAATTATTTGCAATGTCCAAATGAGCTTTAGGTCAATTTTATTTATAGGCTTCCAAGCGTGACCAATTTCCTTTAGCGATGACCTTGATCAAATGTGCATATGTGGGCTTTCCTTCATAAGAACAATTTCACTTATCCGATTTGAGTGATATTTAGGTTGATTTTGGTCCTCTCGAAAAGAGGAATTCAATGTCATTATTATATCCATAAATTGAGTTGTTCAAAGTGGAATTTTACCGTAGTTGTATATTTTTAACACTCCCTCTCAACTAGGGAGAATTCCACCTATCAACATCTACATGTCGATCAACATGCCATCCTGTCATCATATGTACCATCTTTTCTAAACTTTATCTTTTAAAAAATTCTCGAGTCTAAAAAGAAAGTATTAGCAGGGAGAAAAAGATACCACGCTATATCTCATCAGAGAGTATATCTCAATATCAAACCACATCCGGGAGTACATATAAACCTGAAATCTCATGGGGGAGCTAAATATCTCCAACCCCATATCGAGAAATAGGTGATCTAGGGGAGCTACTACTCAACCCATCCTATTGCCTACTGATATTCCCAACAATGACCCTCAACGGTCATGTGGTAGAACACCTACATCATAACTTAATCTTGGGCGAGATACCTAACTTAGCTAAAGGTAAGGATCAGATGCCCCCAAGCCTGCTCAACTCGCTTGTTAGACATGGAGGGAAAATCGCAACAATCCCACTTGTGGGTATGATTCCAATTGGGGTATACTCTGTAAAGACCAATATAGGGGAGATAGTACTCCAACCCTATCGGTAATAGATATGGGTGATAGCCTATTGTCCAAAGATCCCTTAACCCCAGAAGCCCTCAATCTAAATTCCACACCCTAGGAGATTAAACGGGGGGGGGGGGGGGGAGATCTGGTTCATTTCCATCGATTAGCAATGCAACTTATCAGGAGGGGTCACATCCATTATCCCAAGAAGCTCTCTGAAGACCAAGAAATTCCATTTTGGCAAAGCCTTGGTGAGAATATCTTCAATATTTGCATCTGTCAATATGTGATGGAGTTGAACAACTCCTCTCTGCACCATATCTCAAATGAATTGATATCAAATCTCTATGTGCTTGGACTTGTCATGAAATATGAGATTCTCTGTCAGACAGATCCCACTCTTTCTATCACAATATATCAATGTAGGTTGTAGGACCTACTTAAATAGCTCTCAAAAGAGATTCCTCAACCAAAATGCTTCACAACGAGCCATGCTAGCAGCAATATACTCCTCCTCGACGGCAGTCAATGCTACAAAATTTTTCTTCCTACTGATCCATACATACTCTTCCTATCAACAAGGTTTCCTGCCCAGTCAACATCAGTGTATCCTTGAAGTTGAACATCTCCAGAAGCATATCTTAGACCAAGTTTGATCGTCCCATGAAAATATCTAAAAATGTGTTCGACAACAATCCTGTTTGCATGGAGAGGCTCAATCATGAATTGACCCAATGTATTCACTACATAGAATATGTTCGGATTGGTGCTCACTAGGAAAATCAGAGCCCCAATCAATTATCTATTCTCAGATAGATTTTCCAAATACTTCTCCACATAAATTCTTTAACTTCATTTCCATCAGTTTGGGTAGCAACATACATTTTGTTATTCCAAATATTTCCAACAACTTCACAACATATTTCCTTCTGAAAGGAAAATCTCACTAGGCCTTTTCAACACCTAAAGGCTTAGAAAGTAGTGTTTGAGTCCAAGGTCCTTGGTCTCAAATTCAGAGGCCAACTCCCTATTACACTTGATCATCAAGGGCTCACTACCTATCAAGAATTGATCGTCAACATATAAAACAAAAATAAATGGCATAACTTGGACTACCTTGAAGTAGAGGTTGGGATCAAAATTACTTCTTATGAATCCCATCTTCACCAAATAACTATATATGTGGGTGTACAATTCTCTAGGGGCTTGTTTCAAACCATATAATTCCTTCTTCAACCTGCATACATGTTTCTTTCGATCCTCTACTTGGAATCCTTGTGGATGCTCAATGTACACTTCATATTGTAACATGCCATGGAGGAATGCAGTATTCATGTCCATGTGATGAAGGGTCCAACCTTGACTTACAGCAAGGGAAACTAACAAACAAATGGTTGCATAACCAGTCACAAGTTGAAATATATAATCATAATCGTCTCCCTCTTTCTAGAAGAATCCTCAAGCTATGAACCTTACCTTGTATTTCTCAATGCTACCATCCATGTTTGATCTTGAATAACTACTTTGAAGTCACCATAGATTTCTCCTTCGGTCTTGGCACAACATCCCATACATCGTTCTTCATAATTGATTCATATTGTTTGACCATAAAATATTTCCAAACTTGTTCCTGTACGGCTTCTTCGAATGTGGGGCATCCGACTTGAATCACAGTGCTCATGGCTGCAACATATCCCGCATACCTACATGACTTCTTCCTTTCTCTAAATGATCTTCAAACAAGAACATGTCTCTCATCATCTTGCAATTTGTCTCAAAGCCAAGTGGGATCTTCATGGTGGGAGGATCACATGGAGGGGATCTAAGGGATCCATAGGCTCCATGGGATCATCAACATTATCTGTCTCAGATTTAGGCATGAGAGGATCATCTAAAATATCCATATCAACATTCTGCTCATCAGGAGGAGGTGGAGGAAGGTCCATTTATTTTCTAAGGGAGGAATATTCATTGAATGTAACATCCCTGCTAATTCCGACCTTTCTTTGACCAGGAATATATATTCTAAATGCTTTAGAATTTTCACAGTATCCAACAAACATACATTTTCTTCCCAAGGCTTCCAACTTGTTCCTTTTATCCTTCAGCACATGAAAGTATATGGGGAAGGAAATGATATAGAGATGACCAACATTGGGCTTGACACCCATGATTACTTCTTCGAGGGTATTATTTTTCAATGCTTGATGAGGCACCCTGTGTTGAACATATAAGGCGACATTGTTTTCTTCTCCCCAAAGGAACTTCGAAAACTTTTGATCATGGAGCATGGCATGGGAAACTTTTATAATGCACTCGTTCTTTCTTTCAGCCACTCCATTTTGTTCAGGATTATAGGGAACAATTGTTTCTTTATACCTTCGTTCTTGTAAAAATCAATTAAATCCTTTGATGTGTACTCTCCACTATTTTTGGACCTAAATATTTTGATTTTCGAGCAAAGTTTTGAGCTCGTTGAACACTTTTATGACTTCATCCTTATGCTTTAAGTAATATATCCATGTATTCCTTGAGAATTAATCAATAAAGGTGATGTAGTAGATATGGCCACCTATAGAATGTATGGGTATTAGACCACATACATTAGAATGAATGAGATGGAGAATGTCATTTGACTTGCTCTCACTATAGGGGAAAACATGTTGTCCTCCAATCCATTAACCAATCCACTAGTTGCCCCCGAGCTATGATTCAATTTCCGAGGACAACAACCCCCTTGTTGATCCATTCAATAGGTATTTTATACCTTTCTTTCATGATAAGGCTTCCTTTAGTAACATCTCGCTTTTGTGGATTTTATTATCCAATTTCCTAGGTTTTTTCATAAAACCCTGCCTTTCTCTCCCATAGTGATTTTTGGCTTTTCTAAGCTTATCATATTTCTTCATCTAATCAAATTAATGGATCTTTCTATTATATCCATTAAGCTTATCTAGAATTTTTATATAGAACTCTTATCATGGAATAATTATCCACTCTCATTTACCTATGAGATTATACTCTTTTGTTTTTGCAAGAATCTTGTTACTAGGTGTTTCATTCCCAGGTATTTATGATCTCTTCTTCTTATATACTTATTCAAATTATTTATTTACGTAACATATCCATGTATTTCCAAAGCCTTTTCCCGCTATGCCCATTGAAACAATGTTGTATTAAATAATTCATTACATCCATGGAGGGATATTACATGTGTTTTCTATTTACGATAGGAAATTTGAAAAATTGGGCATATATGGGAGAACGGGGGTTTCGTGAGTGCTCTAATAGTGTGATATTACACTAAGAATTGGTGTTAGAATTGAATGTTTGTGGAGAATGTGGTAAGTGTAGGAGATTTCATTGTGCAAAGCTTTTACTATGATGAGCTTCTATATTGGACACTTTATTTGGTAGGGACAAGATTAGGATAGGGTATTTTTAGGAGAATGAAGAATGTATATGGATGCTAATATTAGGTTATTAATGTTAATATATTACTATTATTACGTTTCATTGTGTAGAGATTTGACTGTGGGAAAGATGGGGTATGTTTATCGATTTTCCGAATTAATCTTCACTTTATATTTCATTGTGAGGAGATACTTTTACAAATTTTTAGATGGTATATCGTGTATTATATTAATGTTTATAGAGGAAAAGGTATCTGCAAGAGAAAATGGAATATTATTATGCTTCATTGTGTGGAACTTTTACTATGCAGAGTATGAACTACATGTAAGAGAGAAATTGCGTAGATATTTGATTTTAGAGCTATGAATCTTAACACATAATGGGGTATGTGCAAGAGAGCATAATGATTAATAATGTTAATTTTCATTATTCGGGGTTTTTACTATGGGTTTGTGAGGGAGATTTGCGTTGAAATGCAACACATATGGATTTGTGTTATATTGGAAGCACATGTGTTTTCTATTGATAGTAAAAAACTAGAAAACGAGTTATGCGTGGGAGAACAGGTGTAATATATCTAACCATAGACTCCTAATCTGAGGTGTCAGTACCTATAGAGTTTTCTACTTGAACCTCCTCGAACTCTACCTATTTACTGATCGAAATATCCTGTAATGTAATTTTCTTCTTTTATACCATAACTTCAATAATTTATTTTGTACGTTAATATTGACAGTACCAATGGATTCCATCCAAGGGTATTCGGATACAACATCCAAATCATCCATATCTACAACGTAAAAATCAGATTGAAACACACACTAATCCATAGATATCTTTAAATCTTTATAAATTTTAACATCATCATCGTCAACCTTTGTGTTCTCAATATGTTTGACTCAGACTTGCAATTTGTTTCCCAAATTAATATTGATAAAATTATGCTTGCAACTAGGATAGATAGGCACAATGATCTTCTCTTGCTGAATACATCCATGAACATGTAATAATGATATACTAGCATAAAACAACCCCTTATGTTTGTCATTATCCTTTTTTCTAGCATGAGACCATTGGTCCAAAAGAAAATTTTCAAATTCTTCATCGGGAAGGCTTGCTAATTTGTTTTTATCGAGCTAGTTCCATGATATGATAGCCTCATCTCTAAATTGAAGGAATAATAAAGGTTTCTATAATTGATTATGTTTGGAATTTTCCTTTTTTAGGAATTATTCAATACTAAGGCCGTTATATTTTCCTGTAAAAAAAAGTTGTGTAAAACCCATGAAGTAGAATGAGGGTTTTGAAAAAAATTACATTATTTGTGTGACAAATTTTAAAATGGCCATAACTCAGTCAATATTGTACAAAATCCTTATTATAACCTATTTCTAGAAATGGAATGACCATTCTGCATCCTTTTATGTGTTTGAAATCATGATATGAGCAATTCAAAAACTCAAATTCATGTTCCAACTATCCAACTGTCACAAAAAATTCTAAAAAGAAAGATGATTTTAAATCAGCAATATCTCCCTTTTCTGGACTCCGATTTGATTGATTTTTTTTTTAATTGGGTGATTTTTTAAGAGGCGCTCATATCTACAATCAATTTTCTAAGATTATACATAAAAATGCCAAAATATATATTGGACTGTCGTCATCCATGATATTCCATTAAAAAATTTCTGCAAAACAACTCATTTTAGATTAGTGATTTCCCCCTCATCCGAACTCTGATTCAACTACATTTTTTTTAAATTGGGATTTTTTTTTCAAGGAATTCAGATATGTTATTTGCTTTGGTAAATTATTTTACCAAAATTTTTATATATGATCTGTAAACTCGTTTCCAAAAAAATTCCTGCAAAAAGGAAACAAATAAGTCTCCCCACTCTGGCCAAGAAAGTGATCTAATCCCAATTGTAATATATTTTCCATGATAAAATATCGAACATAAAAATATGCGGGAAGAATAACACAATATATTATAATAACTTCATATTGTTATCAATATCAAAACCCTTGAGGTAGGGAAACACCATACAACTACTCCTTAAGGAAGGAGACCACTGGACAAGCCATATGATTTTTAGTACAAGAATACTTGGCATCTCTCAATGGAGAGTATCTAGCCTCTATATATTCTTAATACATACAATATCACTTGTCATTACCATGAGTTTGTCAATACAATACACCTAATAATATGGGCTTATCCCATTATTCTCTAACAACTTGTGGTCCCTTGCATAATATGGGTTAACCACTTTAATTTTTAATTATGGTCCATTTATTCATCATCCTTACATTGTTACATTATTCCCTTGGGTGCCTTCCTTTGTACACAATATTATCCCCCATAGGTACACCACTTGTAGTAGATCTAACTTTCAAATATATTATAATTGCAAATATGCCCAATAATTGCCAATAATACCAATACAAATACATGAACAAAATACAAAATGTTCATATATTTATTGATATCAAAACCCTTGAGGTAGGGTAATGCCATACAATTACTCCTTAAGGAAGTATATCACTCCACAAGCCATATACTTGTTGATACACAATACTTGACATTTGTCGATGGAGAGTCTCTACCTTCTATACAGGATTTATACATGCAATACTATGGGTAATTACCATGGGCCTCTCAATAACATATATCCATTAAAATGGGCTTATTAAATTATTCTCTAACTAGTTGTGGTCCCTTGCATAATGTGGATTAACAACTTTTTTTATTAACTATGGCCTATTTATCTATCATCCTTACATTATTACATCATATTATTCCCTTGGGTACCTCCCTCCATACCCCACATTATCCCCCCCAAGTATACTACAATAGGGGTTTCATGAGTGCTCTAACAATGTGTTAGTCCTCCTGATGGGGCATGTAGCGAACATTTTATTCTGCATATATTTTACTATCCTAAGATTTTATATTGGAAATTTTATTCGAGAGGGATGAAATTCACACACAGTGTTTTCGAGAAAACATGAGGTGCATAGGGAAATTAATGTTAAACTATTAATGTTAAATTGTTATTATTATTATTATTATTATTAATTATCCAGAGCTTCGACTATGCAGAAAATGAGGTATGTATGGCGATTTACCAAATAAATGTTTATGTTAGTCGCAAAGGAAAATCACCCACGATTTACTTTGACGTATGGTATAGACAGTGAATTAAATATAGAAATACAGATAAACACCATGCATGGAAATTAATTGTTATTTTCAAATTTAGACAAAATTTATTGTTCTAATGTTCAAAAATTCAAAAAAGGATTGACACTATTCACAATTGGGCAATAAAATATATTCTAAACTGACATGATTTATTATTGGAAAAGAAAAAATGACTATGTAAAGTACTACATATCCTCGATATCATTTATTTTGAAACATGTAAAAAAATTAAGCACCTAGGAGCACAAGCCATTGATTATTATTTTTATTTTTTAAAGGAAGGCATTTAAATTAAACATTTGTAGTCAAAATCAACCAACTTTCAATAGTAATTTTTAATTATTATTATTATTACACTTTTTGTTATCTACCGATCCAACTATGTTAAATGTCTAATACATATGTTTAATATTTATATGCTAATGTTGCAATACTACTTACTAATTTTGGTTGTGCTATCCATAAAAGCATTCGCTAACTGTTCATCATGCAATATTTTTACCATACACGTTATGATTGCATGTCCATTTTCAAGCAAGTTTTCAAAAGGGATGGTTACAGATAGAATTCTCATGTGGGTTGTAGGATAGTGTTCTAGGAGTTGTGCACCATGAGGGATTATCATTTATAATGAAACTACAAAACATATAGCATTATTGACTTGTTAACACTACATTATTAGTTGTATATGCGAGTACTAACAATGTTTGGACAAAATAGATTACCTTCGTATAGTTCTTATTTATGAAGTAGTTATGTGCTATGGAATTAGAAACAATTATTTTTCTTGTTTATGTATATTCGATTTAAGTACTCATATCATCATAGCAGTAGAAATAAATACAAGCATAGAAATACCATTAAGGACAATGATAACCCTTCTAAGAGGCATGTTTCCATTTTATTTATTGTACTTTGATTGCATTTACATTACATAGTGCAACTATTGTTTTTCCCCAATTGATTTTGGGCCATATTTTTTTAATGTACTATAACTAAAAAAAAATCTTTTTAAATTTCCAGGAAACATATGACATTTAGAGATTGAAATTCAAGACAACAATTACAAGGAAAAAAGTACTTTGAATATTTGTATAAAACTTTTGTATTATCTAAAACTAAAATATATCTATAGTTTGTGTACACTACTAATGAGTGTGATTTATCTTATTCTTACTTCATCAAACAAATCTTACTTAGTTTAAATAACAATGTCCTGTAAAGCAGTGATTTCAGCATAATATTTGTGAACGGGATCGAATTCAAATGATTTCACAGTAGACATGGACGATGTTGTAGAGATACCAATAAGTGGTACCACAGAAATAGGTATTGTAATAGAAAAAAAAAAACAAAATTAGTGAAGAAATAAATGCAAATAAGTACTTTTGCACATGTTCAATTAACTTTGTATCAAATTTTTCCTTTTTCTATTTTTTCCCCATCTCCAATTTTTTATTCATCCATTTTTTCTTTAAAAAAACATAAAAAATATTTCAATTCAGTGTACACAAGTAGGAAAAAAGAGGTCAAGCCTACAATAATGTTGATCAAATATGTCAGTAACAATATAAGTGGGAATATTTTTCATGGCGTTGTGTTGGTTACATATCGAACATTTTTCGACGAAACAAATAAGTTAAAAGCAATATTCTCTATAGATTTTACAGATAAAAAAGTGAAAATGACAATAACATTGCTTGTTCCAACATTGTTAATTGAAAAACATGAGTCAAAGCTTGTTACAAATGCAAGTGCTTCTATTAAATATTTCAAAATTATTCCAAAGAACAAATACGATAATGGTGATTGTGAGAAAACTATTTGCCTAAATAGATTTAATAACATAGAAAACATTTTTCCTGTTTGTACAGAGTATCAAGTTTTTCAAACATGACAATTACAAGTTTTTCACCTAATGATGATGCTTTCTAGTAGGAATAATCACTGCCACTACAATTTGGATAACAAAAATATTAATGCAATATGTTTTAAAATCAAAGACAACAATGGAGAACAATACAAGGATACAATAAGTTTTGTTTTATTTGAATGTTTTATTGTTACGAAATCATTGTCCATCTGCCTATTTTTTTCCACGCATCAGGAAAACCCAATCTTCATTGAAATGAAAAATATGTGACATATACGTAGGCTTGTTTATCAAAATGTTCGGGAAAATTTATTCTTCATCTAATGTATGGTTTCTATGTATGATTTTACAATTGTTTCATATGTAATAGGTTCAAGTACATGATAAACGTGCTTCAACATGTGTTTCAATTCAAAGAGATTTGCAACAAAACGTTTTCCCGCTGATTTTGCTAAAAAAATATAGTTAAAAAACAAGAAAGAGTTTTCTGTACTTCACAGTCAGCATTCATATGTGCATTGAACAAAGGAAAGAAATATAGAAGTCCATGAAACCTAATTTCATTGCCAAGCGGAAAATACATGGTAAGCTATATCATATTGTTTAAACAGACATGGATAAAGAACAAAGCAAGGAAATACATTTGAATTCGTGTTGCTAAGTGTCTATTTTATATATTAATTTATAATATTTTCAAGGATATCTAAAAGCGGTTATCATATATAAGAACCTATTCGAAACTGTATGTGCAAGATGCACTACTCTAATTACAACTACAAGGACTATCAACAAGACTATGTTGTATTGCAGCGCTTGCATGTATGACTCTCTCTTTGTTTATTTCCATCGCTTACACTGCATAATACATGTAAGTGACAAGACTAAAAAATCGTTTATTATGATGGGAATTAAACTGGAAAAAGTATTACCTTCATTACGACAAATTTTCTATAACCAATACTTTGCAGACATAACAAATTCTATTGAAATCTTGAGCAACTTTGAAACACATGGCACATTTATGACAAACCATAAAAATGTAGTTGTACGAGTACAATGACAATTTTCTTTGTTTAGGTTGTTAAGAAATTTCGTAATGGCACAATGCTCGCTCATTACATTGGCAAGAATACTAATAGTTGTGTTGTTTTACTTGACATTTGCGATCTCATTTCACATTAGCAATCAATATACTATACTCATGTGAACAATATTAGCAATCTAATCGTCGGAGCAAAGAAGACAACTTTTTCTACCAATGCAAATTCTAGTATGACATTGTACACAGATGTAATCTAATCAACTATTTTTTGTTTTGAATTTATGTTTTATACTATTCTGTGTCATTTTTTGTTTTTCTGCAATGTCGTTTCTTACATCATTTTCTTGATTTATCAAATTTGCAAGTTCTATAACTACTCAAACAACACAATTCAGATAGGTTGCATTTTTTGGTGACAACACTTTATAGCGACTATTTTATTGTTTACAAATAAATTATTTTGTTCATTTTAAATAACTATTCCATACCATATTTAAACAAATATCTAAATAATTCATTATCATACAAATATGAAATGAGTTTCTAAACCAATATAACTTATAAAACATATTGCATTACACATAGATCTGTAATCCAAAATAGTTTGATATGTTTTTTTTGTTTAACTATATCAAGAATATTACAATACATAGTTTCTAGCATCTACTAAATTTCAATTTTTATTCAGAAAAATATCAAAACTTGGTAGTGCTTTCTTTACTAATTAACCAATGTTTCTGGGCATTAATTCGTGTATAGATTATATTGCCGGAATCGAGAACTGATTCATCTATTCATGGTTTACAATATCTCTTCTAACAACACTATTATGTTATCTAGTTCATGTTCATGACACCTAAGCATTTGCTAAAGTTCTGGTATTTTATGCATTAGCATTAAAATATATTTGTTGAGCATTAAGATATCTTCGCTCCCTCCATGCATATCTACTTTTTCCCCCTTCCATTGTTTCTTTGAGCGATTTGTTCGCTATTACTAACAAATGCAAAAAACAATAGACACGTTATAAAGACATACCTTAAAAGACTTAACAATTTCAGAAAAATGAAACAAGTTGATCACCTATAGCCTACTAACAAGTCTAGAACAAAATGAACATTGAAAAACTAATTTTAGATGCAAATGACGTATATATAATGTGTTAGAGGCAATAAATCATGTAAATTAGGAATTGATATTTAAGTTCTGAAATGACAATTAACTATTGTTGATTTCAATGCTATCCACTAACCAGTTATCATTATAAATGTGAATAATACTGATTTTGCCTCATCTTTAATTAGGAGATACTATTGTAAAATTTGTTACTTTGAATCATATATGTTTTACAAAAATTCCAATTTGAAATAGTGTAATTGACACGATTATGTTTCATAATTAATCTATTTTACACACTTTTGAAATCAGTGTCAAGATACTATTTCATTAATATCGTAAACCACATTCTATTCTCATTCACTAAAGCTATTTTTCTGATAAATAAAAGTGTTTTCCATAATTATTCACTGAACTAATGCATATCCAATAGATTTACTAAGTATACTTGCCTTACTATTGGCCAATTTTTACTTTGGAAAAGTAATTTCAAATTCTATATGTCAATTTGCCACTTGAATGCCATTTTTCATTTGTTACATTATCCAAATATTTAATGAACGTTGTTTAGAAAAATAAGTAAAAATAGGTAGTTGGCCATGGGATTTCAATAGTTGTGTCTCATTGGTTTGACATTGTCGCTTGTAACTAACTAGACAAAATCTACAGTAATTACATAATAAAATATGTTATAAAAATTAGTGTTATACTACGCAAATAAAAATTCTAATATGTGATATCAAATTTGATAAATAAAAACTAATACTCTGTGTTAGCTTTGAACTTTTCCACAACCAAACTCATCACTTACAGATTAATTCTGAGAAAAATCTACAAAGGCCTTTAATGTGAAATGCGAGGATTTATAGAATCAAAGCTCAAAATATTTATTTGTATGATGGACTATCTTCGTACTTCAACATATTTGCTTCGTTTTAGTAACATAACCATAAAAAAATATTGTGCTCAGTGATTCAATTTACTTCGGATTGCAGACAACCTTTACTCAATTAACTGTTGATATTTGACAGTATGGAGATACATATTATAAAAAATTAAAATGTTGGAAGAGAAAATACAGATTGTTTAATACTAAAAAGTTAGCAATAAAAGAATTATTAATAATTAAAATATTAATAATAATATCGTATCACTCAACCACTTGCCTCAGTGTTATTGGGAACAACAAATATGGATTATTTAATACTAAAATATTAGAAGTAAGATCCTTCAATGCGAAGTGACGAGTTATGCACAATGAAATATTCTAAGATCCCTTAAGCATACATATAGAATGGAATAATAAGAATAAAATGTGAGCCCCACATTAATGATTAACCTGTGCACAATGAGTTCCTTATAAAATATTACAAATTATTATTATTACTTTAGTGTTATGTTTAGAAATAAATGGTTTTATTTTATTTTATTTAACGAAAATGATTAATAATGATGAACAAGTGGCAAGACGGTTAACAATTTTGTGAAAGTTGTCTAGAAGAGGAATAAGATGTGCGGAGGTGGCTTATGTTGTGCATATATGGAGGTGACAATAAAATTGAAAATACAAAAACATTATCGAATAAGGATGAAATGTGAACCTGATGCTAATGATGAAATGCAAAAATAAATGGACTTATCTTTTCTACAAGCTTCAACTTCAAAAATATTATTATGTGGAAGGAAGTTCAGTGTGATGAGGTCTGTAGAATGACATGAACTTCTGCGCATTGAACTTCCTTCTATACAACAACCTTCCTTCCCTTCTTCCTACTTACACGAAACTCGAAATGGAATTTTACATGAGAGAGCATTACTTTATTTACATATCATATCCATCTAAAGGTTTCGACCAAGCTATGCGGAGGTGGTTGTACGTGGGAGTATAGATGATGGCTCATTGTGTGAAGAAGTGAAGATGCTCTGTACTTCTACGCAATGAGTTTCTTCCACATTGTATTATTTGTATTATCAAATGGTTAAACCCTGACTTTAAGTTAGCTTCATTTTATTTTATTTTAATTAAAAAATATAATAATTATGAAAAAAAAGAAAAACAATTAGTGGTTAAGAATGAATAAATGAAAAAATCTCAAAAAAGGATGAAATTCAGACTTAGTAACGAATAAAAAAAAAATTAGTTGTGCAGACAAAGCTTCATGGAACCGAACTAAGATGTTGGAATGTGGATTTTATTCTGCATCTATGAAGGAAATAATAATGACATATTGCAAATGTGGAATAATACTAATGAAATGTGAAAAGAACATTAACGATTCACCTTTGCACAAAGAGTTCTTCCTGCAATATTAAGAATTATTGTTGTTCGTATAGTGTTATCTTTTAGAAATAATTAGTTTCATTCTAATTTATTTTAACTAAAATAGATAATAATTATAAAGAAAAGGCATGACGGTTACCAATTGTGTGGAAGAAGCTCTGTAAAAGCAAAAGAAGATGTGTGAAGGTGGTTTCCATTGTGTGTGTGTAGAGATAGAAACAATGACATATTGCAAATGCCACACTATGAAATGCACAAAAACGTTGGCTTGATCAATTAACTAGTAGTAGAGGCAAGGAGATAAGCATTCTTTATGACTAAAATATTAGCAATCAAATCCTTTAGTACCAAGTGTGGCGATCTTCACATTGAAAGATTCTTCTGCACCTCCACATATATGCCTAATTTTAAACATATTCAGAAATATGAACATATGAGTTATTTACAATTAAAATGTTATCAATATTATGAGCATAAGCCTTCAATGCAAGGAGTGGGCATCCACACATTGAAGGCTTCAAATATTTCTTCGTACAATGATTCAGTTAAAAAATAATAGTACATATTATTTACAAGTAAAATATTATCAATAATATAAGCATAAAAAATGTTATTTCAAATAACAAATATGGACTACGTTTTGATACTAAAATATTAGCAATGAAGGTCTTCAATGTGAAATGCAACGATCCACAGAATGAAAGCCTGAAAGCTTTCTCCTTACAATGAACCTTCTCCACATTTTTGCATGAACATTATTTACATTTAAAATATTATCGATAATATAATATTAAACAATGTTAATATCTACACAATGAAAATTTGAAAGCTTCCTCTACACAATGAACATCATTCTCACTTCAACATCTCTTCAAAACAAAGCTTCTGCTCAATGGAATGTGGTTTTGTAGACAAATTTGTGTACACCTGGCACAAATTTTACTCAATTGACCACTAATATGCATTATTTATAACAAAAATATCAACAATAATATTAGCAGTTAGTGCAAAGTGTGTAGATCTGCACAAAGAGCACTTTTGTACAAGAGACTAAACAAAAAGATATTTTAAATATTAAAAAATATTACAATAGACATTATTTACAATTATAATATTAGCGATAACTTTATAGACGTTTATTTCTTGCTAAGATAGCTACTCGCTCTCATGGAGTCTTGCCAAGAGTGTGTGTGGAGGAAGTGTGTCCAGATATAACATGCGTGGAGGAAGATGTGTATATGTGAACAAGCATGGGATGAGATAAAAATCTAGTTGAAATGTACACTCCACATAATTAACTATAGAGATAGGGAGATACACATTATTTATCACTAAAATGTTAGCAAAAATGTCGCATAAGTCTTTAGTGCCAACTGCAACGATCTGTGCATTGAAAACTTCCTCAATGAAAGTCCTCAATATGAAATGTAGAGATCCACACTATAAAGGCTTCAAATATTCCTCTGTAAAATGAATGAATTAAATAGCAACAAAATGCATTTTTTGAAACTAAAATATTATTAAAAATATAAGCATAGTTGGAGAGATAAATGTGTGCGAAAAAACTGCACTAACAACCACAACCATATTCAATATTAATTTGGTTTTGTACCATACAACTCTTAGTCAATTGACTACTGATATGTATTATATATAACTAAAATATGAGCAATAATATTAGCAGTTAGTGAAAAGTGCGAAGATACACACAAATAGCTCTTTCGCCTAAGGACCTAAACAAACATATATTCAAAATATTCAAAAATATGAAAATGTATTATTTACAATTAAAATATTAACAATAAATTTGTATACTTCAATCACTTACTAAAACAGTTACTCCCTGTGGTGGAGTCTACTAAGAGCATGTGGTTGAGACAAGAATGTGGGTAAAATGTGGACCCCATTTAATTAGCTGTAGAGACAGGAAGGAATGCATTATTTATCACTGAAATATTAACAATAATATCATATAAGTCTAACACTTGTTTCAGTGTTATTGTGAAGAACAAATATGCATTATTTAATACTCAAATATTAGAAATAAAAACCTTTAATCACATTGAAAGCTTCTTCCGCAGAATCGACTTCCTTCGCACTTCCGCACATATACTTATTTTGAAACATATTTAGAAATATTTGAAATATATTTAGAAATACGAACATATGCATTATTTACAATAAAAATATTATTAATAATATATGCATAAAGTATGCATTTTTAATACTAAAACATATAATCAATTAAATAATAATAGCATGCATCATTTACAACTAAAGTATTATCAATAATCTAGGCATAGAAAATATTATTGAGCAAATATGCATTATTTAATATTAAAATATTAGTAATAAAAGTCTTTTGTGCTAAGTGAAGCAATCCACAGATTGAAACCTTCCTCAATACAATGAATCAATTAAATAACAATGATATGCATTATTTACAACTAAAATATTATCAATAATATAAAAATAGATAATGTTATTGCCGAAAAAAAATATGGAATATGTTTTGGTAAACAAAGAGATATTCATAAATTTGAAGATAAACATTATTTACACTTAAAATATCACCAATTACTAAAATATCAGCAATAAAGCATTTAATGTGAACATATTTATCAATTAATAATATGACTAATCCATAATCATTGCTGAGTTAGAAGATAGTTTCCACTCTGTGAAAAGATTTATTTGAAGAGAATCACTTATATAGTGTAGAGGCATAACTATGGTACATCGCAACTATTCCCCTTATTTTATATGAAATAATTAAAAAAATAGATAAAAAATGATGAACTCTAAGGTGGAAAAATTTTAAACTTTAAAATAATAATGATATTTGTTTTCAATGCAAAAAGATTACAAGGAGATTTTTATATACATGATAATAATATTCAATATCATAAATTTAATACGGTAAATATCTTAAAAATTAAACGAAAAGAAGAAATTTAACTTAGTGAAATTTGTGATGCTATGAAGATAAATATTGAAATAAAATGGATAAATATACTTTAAAATTTGATGAGAAGCTTCAAAATAAAGTGGAGTTTGAGAATAATAAATTTTATGATAGCTTAACAAATTTTGTAGTGCTATGTTCTCCCAAGATTATTTATTTTGGGTAGGAATGATTTAATCGTAATGGCAACTTAAAATGGGGTGTAAAGAACTTTTCATGAAACTTTTATAACGAAGGTTTAAGGAGTTAAAATGGTCAGATTAAATGGATAATGAATTGTATGTGGATTTTATCCTGGGTGGTTGGGACGATTCATTAATGATCTCCCCACACCGGTTCGAGTTGCGATATATACTATATGTTGTTGTTGATTGACGCAATGATGTTGTAATGATGATGTAATATATATGCATTTCTTCCCTAAGGGTCGCACCCCTTTTGAGAAAGAGCATAGAATTAACCCTTCACATAATTAATTATGAAAATGTTATTATAAAATATGGGCAAAATCATAAAAAAAATGTGCGCAAAAAATCATTGCAAAAGAAAATGTTTGGAAAGGGAAAGAGAATATTGGGTAATGCGAAGAGGTAAAAAGGGCCTTGATCACATGTAATCATGTTTTTTTTTCCTATTTGTGACAACGTTGTAAGGGACGATTATTAAAATTTTCAATTATGATCGAGATTGGGAATAAATGAAAGCACTGATAAAGGATCATAGAGCTTAGTATGATGTTAGACACAACTAAAGAAATTGGGATGAGAAATGGGCTCCATATGGGTGGCAATGCGAAGTGAATGCACACTATATTATCTTAGTGAACTTGCACACTATATTATCTTAGTGAACTTGCATTGACACTTAAAAACGGCAGTGGGATTGAGTTGTGATGGCAAACGAGAGTGAACACACTAATGCTATTGAATTTTTCATTCATCTCGACTCAACATAATAGTTGTGATTCAATACCCTAAATAATATGTGTGGATTCGTGTAGAGTGGCAAAATCTCAAAGAGATTTGGCCCTCTTAAAAATACCTTTGAGGAATTGCAATAATAATTCACTAAGGAAAAGGACTAAGAAACTGAGCGAAGTTCAATAGTTGTGAGGCTATATTAAGGTCAACTCTGTAGGTATATCCCAATTTTGAATGAATTTCTAACTATTTCCTAACAAATTGATAAACATAAATATTTTATAAAAATATCAATATATACAAAGTATTATAAAAAATAATACTATTAAAATTATTTTTATATTTTTAAAAAGAATTTTGTTTATCAATACCTTTTGAAATGAGGAGTTAATCTCCTTCTAACTAGTTGACTAGGCTTACTTCATCGTTTAATTAAAATATAGATTAAAAGCATGTGATTAAAACCATATAATAGGAGTGGCATCTAAACGGATGTTATCATTTTGTAAAAAGGTGAGGTTTGATCTTCCAAATAATCTTGGTAAACATTGTTATGTGTAACCATGGTTTACAAGTTATAAGGTATCTGTTAAAACTATATTTAAATATAATATATATTAATTAAATATAAATAGTTTATTAATGTAATGTTTTTTAGTATTTTAATTATTTAATTTATTTTGTTAAATTTGATAGGAATATTTTAAATGAGAAGTTTGATTTTTTTTAAATTTAATTAAAAAAAATATTTAATTAGAAAATACATTTAAACAATAAAAATGAACAATATTGCTAAAATTTATATCACCTAATTGTAAAAACAATAAGAAAGAAAAATATGATTAGATTGTTTATATATAAATATAAATATATTTTTTATAATAATATAAAAGAAAACAAAATTGTTCCTATAAACACTATATATCATTTAAATTGGACATGTTTTATAATTTTAACTGAAATTATATTTATTTTTTGATTAAGACTTTTATGATCTAGAAAGAAGATAAATATCTTCAAGATTAATCACTTAATCAAAATTTAATCTCCAAATCCTGATTATGCTATTAATCTTAAAAACATTTATCTATAAATTTATTTCATTATTTTATTGTTAATTAATATGTGTTCTTAAAATGTATCGAAAACCTATAAACCAATCAAATTATATACAGTACACCAAGTCAAATTTCTGCTTTTAAATAAAAAATGCCGAACACAAAGGCAGTAAGAAATGGACGCTGTATCTGCAAGAGATCCTTGTACAAAACCGCAATTGACAATCACCCAACAATAAAGTAATGAATGCTACAAACTGAAACTTCTGGGTACATGATCTGTATGATACGAAAAAACATCCCCCCCCCCTCTGCGAAACCTGACGAGATACATTCAACTTCCAGATACAGAATGTCCTCTATCAACATTCAATTCAATTCTATGGTTAGGACTGAAGGCGAAGGCCTATTAAACAAGATCAATCCGTATCGGCCATTAAAGCTCCGAGCTTCATCTATCAAGTGTACGTTCTAGTCAGAGAATTCAAAGTTTGTACCAAGAAACACAAGATACGGAGTATATATTCTCAGTGACACAGATGCGCTTTAATTGTATGAAAGATTAGATCGTCGCTTTAACCGTGACAGCTTCTCTGCAACATCTGTTTTCGAGAAACCAGATATAACTTTGTAAGTCCCTGCCCTTTTCGTCTGCGTAACACGTCGCTTTATTTGTTAATAATGGGATGGTATTGGAGGCAGAGCAGTTATGGAAGCTTCAACCAATCTCGTGAACGTCTTTTTCTCTCTTAGCCATTCATTCATTGCCTTCCGTTCATTGTTTTATGGGCAGTTATCGTGTCTCAGCCGGCTTTAAAGTCAACCGTTGTATTCTGAAGTCTCTGGTGATCGATAGAGATGGATGATGTGAACGATCTGATCATAATAATTGCTACCGCTGCCCACTGGTCACGACGACAAGTTGGAGAAAAGGTGCATAAATTTCGGTGCACCACTGATTTGTTTGACATACATGGATTGAAAATTGCGACCCTTCCTCTCACTGAAACTACTTTAAAAGGAAAAGGAAACCAATGGGTACTGAATATATAAAACATCATGTGTCACGTTACCTTTCCCATTTTTCTCATTACAATCATCCATTCAGTTAGGTTATAATGAAATGATTTAATCCAAAAAAGCTTAGTTTAATTATGCTACAATTTTGTATAGAAAATTTTGGGTTTTCTGGTAAAATTTTGAATAAATTTAATTGATATTAGATTTATCTAAATCCCGATACTATAAAACATCATGTGTCACGTTACCTTTCCCATTTTTCTCATTACAATCATCCATTCAGTTAGCTTATAATGAAATGATTAAATCCGAAAAACTTAGTTTAATTATGCTACACTTTTGTTTAGAAAATTTTGTGTTTTCTGGCAAAAATTTGAATAAATTTAATTAATATTAGAGTTATCTAAATCCTGATTATAATTGTGAAACTATGAATACAAAAATTAATTATAAATCTCACAAAAAAAACTAGTTTTTGATAATAGTAAGTCCATTTCTAACTTCACACCGTCTTCTATGGGCATTTATTGTTATACCTAAAATGATCGCCATCGTTGCTGTTATTAGATTTTCAAGGTCTCACAGACATGGAAGAAGCTGAGCATATTGTTTAGGCATGGAAATATTTATCATTTTTAGGGAGTAACACTTGGGTAGATGTTTCATGTCAGAACAAAACGTGGGTTTCGTGATGTCCAGCATCGCCTGAATGATATATTTAATTGTTTTGCCATATCATTATGACAACCCTGGAATACAATATACTGATGTGATATTGTAAATCTATTTTTCAGTTTTGTTTAATAGCAACTCTAAGAAGTTATATTATAAATTTATTTCTCAGTTTTTTTAAAGCAAGTTATTAAGTTAAAGTATTAAGTGGATTAATAGTTAAGAATATATATTTTAGATAAAAATTTAAATTTAAAAGACTAAAATATATGTGATAGAATTTCATTTCTATAATTTGAAAATGTGTTAAATTTATTTCCACTATTAAAAAAAATTCAAACATTCCCACTTTCATAATTTTGTAAAAGAAATTACCAGTTACTACCATAAAATCAGTGTCTACTTCAAATTGTGACCTGTTTAAACAAATTTATATTTTTTTTATTTTTAAAATAATTAAAAATAAAAATAAATAAAATTTTATCATTATTTTTCTATTTTCTAATTACAGATAATACATATAAATTCTTCCAAAACATTGTAAAGCCTGCTGCACAAAAAGTCAAACTCCTAGTGCCAGACTTTGTGAGAGGGCCACATTATGTGTATGTCCGTTCATCAGGGAGTTAGAAAGCCTGCTGCACAAAAAGTCAAACTCCTAGTGCCAGACTTTGTGAGAGAGCCACATTATGTGTATATCCGTTCATTAGGGAGTTAGAAGTTATGGAGGTAGATTGTTTGAGTGTAAATTTTAGGTATAGATTTATTAAGTATGTGAAGCGAGTAATTTTTTTGGAATGTAAATTTTTTTGAGTGTAAAATTTGAAAAGAAATTTGCATGCTGTAAAATTAAATATTTTTAGTTTGTTTGATAAATTATATATATCTATATATATAAAATTTTAATTTTATTTTTTAATATATAAATGTATATAATTTTTCTAAATTTTAATTGGTTATTTGGATCATGTAGACCAATTGTAAAATTTCAATAAATATTTTGTTGGATTTTAGATAAAATTGATCAAAAAATATAACTGAAAAAGAAAAATGTAAAAAAATTAAAATACACATTTTAATCATGAATAGTATTTTTTTTAATAGTTACTAAACATTGAAATATTTATTTAAGTACCATAGTCTCCACACACACACGCGCACATATATATATATATAGAAATAAATGAAAATAGTATTTAATATTGGGCATATTTTTTCTTTAAATATAACCCACATTGAATTTCTTTTATTATCATTACAATTTTCTAAATACCATATATTAATTTTATTATGGGAGGGGCACATCTATCTTGAAAGAGAGTTCATAAAATTTTAATTTAATCATTAATAAATATTAGGTGGAACAAAATATTTTAGAATATTCTTCGTAATATAGACAAATGAAAAGCTAAGACATTTTTGGAAAGTAGTTGTGTATTTTTTGGACTTTTAATTGTGATATGAAATGAGTTATGATTCAGGGAACATGTTATATTGATAATACATGGTATTGACCCATCATATTGTAACAAGTCATATTTATATATAAAAAAATATCCATCATAAACTAGGATGAATATGCATGATTAAGTATCTTATTACATGCTTTTCTAAAATGTGTATATGTTTAGCCATTATATTAATATTTTTTATCATTATTAATAATTATTATTGACTCTTATTATTTTTCTAACTTTAGCAAGTTGATATGTATAATGAGGTAAAGTATTTTTATGTTTAATATGATTTGATGTTTATTACATTTATGAATCATTTAATTTATATGACTACACTAGTATTAAGAATTAAATGAATTTGACATCTCCCACTCATTATATCTATATAATCTCTTTACAAAATTGATATAAAATGATCTTACCTCACATTAAAGTTGAAATATTTTATTGATGTGAGAATAAAAATAGAATATTTTTATCACATTTTGTAAAAGCAATATACATCCAGGGAACAATATAAATTAACCAAAAACAATTATCCATTTTTCTATCTTTTTTATTTTATTATTATAGCCATTAACACAATATTTATATTCATTTATATTAATGTATTATAAAATATATTATCTTTATTTAAAATATTTCATTTTTAAGACATTTAGAAATTGAACACGCGTAAAGTTGCACATTTTCTTCAATTTGAGATATCATATTATCTTAAAATAATAATGTTGATGAGAGTTAATATTCCTAATCTTAACTATTTGCACTTAAAGTTAGCAACATCCATGATTCACAACAATGACATTTCCTTTGGGTTTTGATCTCACCGCAACGTTTAATTTTAATATTATGTTTATGTTATTTTTTAAATAATCGGAATATTATAGTAAATGGTGCAATGTTATTTAAATTATAAACGAGAGTAATAAATAATATTAATAATATTTTAATTGTAAAATTATTGTAAAGTTAAATATTAAATGGTTTAGTAAAAGTATATTTTTCTTTAGAAACAAAAAAATATTAAAAGATTTGTTTAAATAATTTAGGAAGGGATTTTCTCATTTTGAATATGACAATTTTTTTTTTGAAAAAAATAAGATCCATAGAGTGTTTGAATTATTTTTTCAATGGAGAAAATGAATTCAGCATTATCAAGAATCTCTAGAGCATTCAATTTGAAACTTGACATATTTTTAATTTTTTTAAATAAATGATATGTTGGACTAATTAATAGACCAAATGACCTTTTGCATTTTCTCTACTCAAGTTTGTTCAAAATCATGGCTAATTTTTAAAGATTCATATGTTTAAGTGGTTTAGTTTGTAAAGGTCAAGTGCTTATGGGGTTTTTATGGTGTTTAATCTTTTTATGCATTCAAAATTGTATTTTGAATAATAAAATATCACAACCTTGCTAGAAAATGTATTGCCTTAATTCTACCCAAAAATCATTTCAGCCATATATTGGTAAACTTTTCCTCCCATATTTAGTTGTTCAAAACTAAACATTTTTATGGTTGCATGTCTTTCTTCCATTTGCTATTGGTAAACTTTTCCTCCAATATTTAGATGTTCAAAACTAAACATTTTTATGGTTTCATGTCTTTCTTCCATTTGATATTTGGTGGGAAACATAAGCATAATTTGAAATTATTCAGAAAAAGTGAAGCAGTTTTTTTTGTTATTTTTCATCAATTAATCATTTATTTTGGTAATTGATTATTTGATATAATTGAGTGAGAAGGCTCATTCTAGTGTGCATTGGAGGGAGTTGTGTAATTCCTCCATTCTCAACTTTGAGTTCACATATCTTTCTTTTAAAATAAAATAAAATTATTCTTTAACTAAGATAACAATGTAGACTATAATGAAAATAGAAAATGATACACATGTTTGATTAGATATAATTATGTTGATAGGCTAGTGTTGAGAATAACAACAACAAATGCTAAAAATAGCAATGCTAAAAATAGCATTCAGAATATTCCAATTTTAATTTTTCCTTGAATTAAAATTTGAATTTAGTCTCACCAGCTACTTGGAAAAGAATTAATTAATTCATCTTGAGTTAATTAGTTGGAGAAATTCAAGTTAGAAGCCTTTCTAAAGTCATGCAAGAGTTACCCCTTTAATTAAGGAGATTATCCCTTAATTAAGGAGATAAGATTGAGTTATATTTGAGTTGTAATTAGTTAGCTCAGTTACCTTAGTTATGTCCAGTTAAATTAGTTCCAAACAGTTTGAGGAACTAATTTTGAGTTCAATGAGTTAATGCATGCATGCACCAAACTAGTATACTCTAGATAACTGAATATTCTCTCATAAATAACTCGTGCATGTCTATTCAGAGAAAGACCCAGTTGAGATTAAATACAAGGACATGTTACTATCAGTTGCATGAGTTTTCCTATAAAGGAAACTCATCCATGCAGAAGGAATAAGGTTCCTTGAGGATTGCGCAATTTTACAGGTGTGAGATTAGTGTGAGTGATCAGTGTTACACTTGGTAATAGTAGGATCACCCACGAGAAACAACGCAAGGAAATAAGAGGCTTGGAGGGTAGAGCAGAAGGTTTGTGAGAAGCCTTATTTTCCTGTTAACATCCAAGAGGATTGTACTGAGAGCTGGTTAGCTGTGGGAGCTAAGGCTTTACGTAATCTTGATGTATTTCCACCTTGTATGATAATACAAATAGCGGGGTTTTTTAGTTGAGGCTTTCCCCAGAGTATTCTGCTGTGTTTTATGTGCATTGATTCTTCTTCTAGTTATATGTGTTCCACTTGATCTTGCTCAAATCTATTGAGCTTCCGCAAATCTGATTGTAGAAGTAGATTAAAGTATTTTTCTTTATTTATATTGCATTATCAGGTTAATCTACAGTGAGAATTTCTACATGGTATCAAAGCTAGCTGATCTATAGAGAAATTTCCGCATGGTATCAGAGTGAGGTTTATCAGAGCAAGTTTATTGGAGCAATGAACAGTATACGAAGAATAGAATTCAGAGTAGAAACAAAAAAAAAAAAACAAAAAAGGTGGGCCACGAGTTTGCAGAGCAGATTTGAATTTTTTGTGCAAAATTTTTAGAAACAAATAGCAGATCTAGATTCCTTGCAAAAAAATACCCAATTTCAAAAAAAAAAAAATTGACTGAATCAGAGTTCGGATGAGGGAGATATCATTGATTTAAAATCAAATATTTTTCAAGAAAATTTCGTGATGGCAGGAAAGATGAAATAGATTGGTGTAATAGCCAAGAACCTGTGTGCACTTGAGGTACAATATGCATGCAAAGCCTTTAGGAGTAAGGAAAAGGTTAGATACTTGGTGGTTGAGAGGGAGAGTAAATTACCGCTCAACATGCAGTCCCAGAAGAAGTCTCAGACAATTGTGGAAGAGCCACAATTGGAGATGCTGAGAGGAGATCGAGTGGAGGCATCCACTCATGTAGGGACCTTCAGTAGGGGAAAATTTTGAGCCAATTCAGCAGAGGGATCACATGCATCCATACCTCCAGGTGTGAGTTGGGGTGATGTGAAGTGATAGTCTCATGAAGGCTGAAATTGGGCAGGTTCCATTAAGAGGTTTTATCTCATGGATCGTATCTTGCTATGAGAGCCCAAAGTACAGAGTAGTGGAAGGAATTAGTGGGATTGATGCAATCAGAGATCAAAGTGACAAAGGCTAGAGTAGTCAGATACTAAAGAGGGTAGAGAAGGATTGACAACAGTGCAGAAAGGCTGAGTCAGTAGAGGCATAGAGTTTTCAGTTGATAGAGGCAATAGGAGTTAGAGATTTTGATGACAAATGCATCATTCTGATTCAGGTTGGATGTTTTTTTGTTTTTGGAGTTGTTGAAGCAACAACACTAGAGAGAAGTGTTGCATGCAGAACATTCCAAAGGTTTAGGAATGGGATCGAGTTGAATTCCTTTCTTGTTGAGAGGGAGTGCTGAGAATAGCAACAAGAAATGCTAAAAATAGCATTCAGAATATTCCAATTTTAATTTGTCCTTGAATTAAAATTGAGAATTCAAATTCAAATTTAGTCTCACCAATTGCTTGGAAAATAATTAATTAATTCATTTTGAGTTAATTAGTTGGAGAAATTTAAGTTAGAAGTATTTCTGAAGTCATGCAAGAGTTATCCCTTAAATTAAGGAGATTATCCCTTAAATAAGGAGATAAGATTGAGTTATATTTGCGTTGTAATTAGTTAGCTTAGTTAAATTAGTTATGTCCGGTTAAATTAGTTCCAAATAGTTTGAGGAACTAATTGTGAGTTCAGTCAGTTAATGCATGCATGCATCAAACTAGTGTACTCCAGATAACTAGGATTCTCTCATAAGTAACTCATGCATGTTTATTCATAGAAAGACCCAGTTGAGATTAAAGACAGGGACAGGTTACTATTAGTTGCATGAGTTTTCCTATAAAGGAAACTCATCTATGCAGAAGGAATATGTTTCCTTGAGGATTGTGCAGTTTTACAGGGTGTGAGATCAGTGTGAGTGATCAGTGTTACACTTGGTAATAGTAGGATCACCCAGGAGAAACAACACAAGGAAATAGGTGGCTTGGAGGGCAGAGGAGAAGGTTTTTGAGAATCCTTGTTTACCTGTGGGCATCTAGGAGGATTGTACTGAGAGCTGGTTAGCTGTGGGAGCTAAGGCTTTATGTAATCTTGATGTATTTCCACCTTGTATGATAATACAGATAGCGGGGTTTTTTAGCTGAGGCTTTCCCCAGAGTATTCTTCTGTGTTTCATGTGCATTGATTCTTCTTCTGGTTATATGTGTTCCACTTGATCTTGCTCAAATCTATTAAGCTTCTGCAAGTTTGATTGTAGAAGTAGATTAAAGTATTTTTCTTTAGCTATATTGCATTATCAGGTTAATCTACAAGTAGTCTATTTTAGAATATGACTTTTTAATTTAATTATCAATAATTATTAGGTGGATGGTATGGATTGAACATCAGAGCATTATACTATATTCATATAAATATACACAAAAAAAGGATAAAATTTATCTCCAAAGTAGTTATTTATTTTTTCCCCTTTAATTAAATTGATTAATTTAAAAAACTTCATATGAACAAGTGTCCTTTGAATTGATTTATGGGGTTTTGGGTATGTGGTGTTTATAAGCCATTGTATTGGCTAATGGTATTTAAAGATTAAGAATCCCTATAGTAATGTGGGGGTTAAATCTCTATGGTTATTAATATCGATGTATATATGTTGAATTATATATTAATTATTTTATAATTAATAATAATATAAAATAAAGTTATAATTTGTTAGGTTTTTATAATTTCTTAATTTTAGTAATGTGAGATGTGTAATAAAGCAAGTGTATTGATGATTATAATAGATTTATTTTTATTTACATTTACCATCCATCTACACTAAAAGGCACATTCCACAACACAATATGAGTGAGATGTGCAATTCTTCCCATAGTCAACCTCAAATTGACACATGCATATTTCAAAATACAAACAATATATATGGAAAATAAATAAAATTATTAGCTATAGTAAGAACATAAATGAATATACACATTTAATCAATTTTAATTAAAAACATTATAAAACATCAAAAATAACATTCTCACTATGTTGTTAATATTATAACATAGTATGGTGGAGATATAGTATTTAATATTACAACCCATTATGAAGGAGACATGCTAAAAATATCCTACTTTCACTCTCAAATCTATCAAAAAAAAAATTTAGATGTGTATATTAAGTAACATAATTTCACCATAAGGCACCTTCTACAACTTAATATGAAGGATATGTGTAATTCCTTGCATGCTTAACCTTGAATTGACACATGACCTTTTGAAAATAAAGATAAAGTATCCTCTAAATATCAAGACAACGTCCACTCTAATAAAAACCAAAAATGCATATTCACTTAATTTTAACTAAATCTATTATAAGAGATCAATAATGCACTCTCATTATCTTTACTTGTGAGTTGTTCATGTTACACTATAAAAGAGATAAGGTAAAAATATTTTTAATTCAACTATTTCACATTGGATATTAGTAATAAATAAAATATTTGAATATCCATATTAAATAACTTAAATTTATATTATCTTTAAAGTGAAATAAAGTAGTTATATATATATATATATATATATATATATATATATAGAGAGAGAGAGAGAGAGAGAGAGAGAGAGAGAGAGAGAGATTATTTCACAATCAAATATAAAGAAGAAATATAATTAATACAATTTTTAAAATGTTTCACTAAATAAATAAAATAAACTTTTTAAGTATCTATGTTAACTAATTTATTTGAATACCATTTTCATATTCACTGTACTGAGAGGCACTCCCCAAACCAATGTGGAAAATATGTTGTTATGTCCTATTATGTTATGTAAATAGTTTGATTCAGTAAAATAAAAAATATATTCAAATTATTTAAATAAAATTAAAATAAAATAAAAAATTATAAATTATAATAAACTATTTCTTATAAATATTATTATGGTAGTGAAATTGAGGTCATAGAGTCTACTTATAGTTGGCGGTCCTCCAGGTTTTGATAACCCATTGTTTTGCACTTAGAAAAGAGGTTTGCAGCTTGAGATATTTGATACCTCTTGGTAATTAACAAATCTAGAGTTAAGTTGGATCTAGGTTGGTGTATATACAAAGAAAGAAAGTTTATATACCACAGAAATAAAAAACAAAATACTAAAAGTAAAAAAATGTAATTAGCTCTTAATAAAAATAAAAAGAATGATGTTTCTAGTTCATTTAATTTTTAATAAAAAAAATTAATATGTGGCATTTTAAAAAAATAATGAAAATAAAAAAATCAAGATAAGTCATGAATATGATGTTTCAATATGTGATATTATGTAATATTGATGTGTATGCATATATTATATAAAGCAACTAAGAATTATTACATTATCCAATGTTTAAGGAAACTTTGCAAGTGTTAAATCCATTTATGTATTAAAAAATGCAATATATATATATATATATATATATATATATATATATATATATATATTGCACTTAGAAAAGAGGTTTGCAGGTTGAGATATTTGATACCTTGTGGTAATTAACAAATCTAGAGTTAAGTTGGATCTAGGTTGGTGTATATTTAAAGAAGGAAAGTTCATATACCACAGAAAACAAAAAACAAAATACTGAAAGTAAAAAGATGCAATTAGCTATGAATAAAAATAAAAAGAATGATGTTTCTAGTCCATTTAATTTTTAATAAAGAAAATTAATATGTGACATTTTAAAAAAATAATGAAAATAAAAAAGTCAAGATAAGTCATGAATATGATGTTTCAATATGTGATATTATGTGATATTATGTAATATTGATGTGTATTTAACAAAATTTTAATAATAGAAAAAATTAATTTGTAAAATGTGATACATAAATAAAATATTTCTAGATATTTCATTCTCAACTATGCATATATTATATAAAGCAACTAAGAATTATTACACTATCCAATGTTTAAGGAAATTTTGCAAGTGTTAAATCCATTTATGTATTAAAAAATGCAAGCAATATATATATATATATATATATATATATATATATATATATCTAGATATATATCTTAACCACAGATATATGAAACACTAAAAGGATCAAATTTCTTGAAGTGTAATTTTTCTCATGTTTTACATTTTAAAAGAGGTTTGCACTTAAGAGATTTGATCCCTATAGAAGCATGCTAGATACATGGTTAAGTTGAATCTATAATGGTTTATATAGGTGCGCTACTTAACAAGATTATAAAATATCAATAATACCATGATTCATTATTAATATTACAATGAGAGAAGTGGTAAAAATATTTCAGTCTCACTCTCAACCATAAATAAAATATTTCCATGTCCATATGAGGTAACACAATTTTATACTAGTGCAAAAAGTTAGCTTAATTGGTTGAGTTCTTGTAGTTAAAACACCTTTTCTATTGAAAGGCACCTTGAGGAAGTGTTCTTTCAGGTGGATCTATATACCTAGTACACCTAGCACAATTTTTTCCCTTGATAATTGAGTGAGTAACATAGAAGAAAAAAAACAACTTTATATCAAATAAGGTAATTAAAAGTAAAAAGAAACTTTTATATTTTCACTTTTGAGTGCGAGGAAGATGTATAAGTCTTATACTTAAATAAACTATTTGAATATACATTTTGACTAATTTATTTCAATTTCAACTTCATATAAGTATATTTCGAGAGAAAGTAAAAGGAAAAATATTTTAATGTTGTTGATAATAAAATATTTTAGTGCTTAAAGAAAGAGCTAATTGAAAGTAAAAAAAAAAAGTCAATTACATCCTAATAGGGATAATAAGGGGGGTATTTGTAATTCAATTAATTATTAATATGAAATTAATGTAACATTTAAAAATTATTTTTAATAATAAAAAGTGCAATGTAAGTCATAAATAAAATATTTTTATATGGAGGATTAAGTAATGTAAATGTTTATTTAAAAATATATTAATAAAAAAAAATTCATTTTATTGTGGACAATGTAGTTCATATATAAATGATTCTAATGACCATGTTAAGTAAAATATCTAAATGTCCACCTCTATACATTATTATGTTGATAGGTATGTGTACTTTGGAATAGGGGTTCCACAATTTTAATTTAATTACCAGTAATTATTAGTTGCATGGTAGGAATTTAATTTATATAAAATATTCTAGAATATTATTAGTAGTGTACAAAAATCAAAGGCTAGGTTTTATTTCAAAAGCAATTTTGTCTTTTTTTTCCTTTTAATTAAATTCATTAATTAAAAGAAAATGTGATATGAACAAGTGACATATGAAATGAGTTATGGTTTTTTGAGCATGTTTTTTGGATGATATGGTATTGTAACAAAAACTATTTATAAATTAAAAATTACCATAATAAAGTGAGAATAAATCTCAAGGATCTTGTTACATGCTTTTAGTAATTATTTTAAATAGCACATGGGGGCTAGTTCAATTGGAAATCATTGTGTAAACCATGAGGATTAAATATCAAATCCCCCATGGTACATTTAATTAATATGACTAAACTAGTATATGATTAAAAGAATTACTTCCAATTTACATTATATAAAGTGATTGGAAAAAATAATTTTCTATGGTTGAAACATTTCATTTGCTCTCCCTATTTTACATTTTTCCCTTTCACATGTATGTTTTTTGTCCAATTATGTTTGAAGTTGAGCAAGGATGTGTTGGAAGCAAAAGCTTAAGCTATATAGTGTACACAATCTAAGTTCCCAAGTAAATTTCAAAGACCCAAAACATTCAAGGTATTAAATCTATTTACACATTCAAAAATCAAATTTAAGCAACGAAAATTACATATGCTCTCTCTCTCTCTCTCTCTCTCTCTCTCTCTCTCTCTCTCTCTCTATATATATATATATATATATACATATACATAGAGAGAGAAAGATATTCTTCTTAGCCATGGATCTATAAAGCATCCATTGGGATTAAATGAAGATATTTGATCTATCTCAGCTCTTCCGAAATTAATGATTGAAATGGATCTTACATTAATGTTATAAAAAAATTTATTTTTTAAATATAACTATAATTATCTTAAATCATAATCCTCTTAATATGAAAGTTTAAAATCAAAATACAATCCCTCATAACCTTCTAACCATAAAGACTCATTCTTATGAATATTAGGTATTTTACACTTCAAGTGACAATATTTTATATTATGAAAATCATCTCTCAACAATATTTTTGATAGTTTGATTCTATCTTAAGATACTCTAACTCCATATCTTAATCGACAACATAAGTAGGTTGTAGTTAATAATTTTTTTCACATATAGAAAAAAATTGTTCTATATTTAATTTCAAATATAATACATTTATATAGTTAGAGTGAGATCTAACTAATCCAAAACATGAAGTGAGAAGTTGAGAGAATATCTCAAAAACCTCCGACAAAACCAAACCAATTAACTATTGTAATCATTAATATAATAACCTCCCTTAGTGCTTACATTACAAAGAAAAGTAATCCCTTAATGATTACATCACAAAGATTATATTACAAAGGACAATACTAAAGTCATATAAACATATCTTATGTAAATAGATTTTGGGTATACATATTTTTTGACCTCAGTTGGCTATAAATTTATGAGCCTCTAGGTTATGGTCCCACATAACTCACTCTCCTTGATAAAATTACAAAAATTGAACTTGTACTTAGCCAATCCAAATTTTGGCGCTTTGCTTCTGGTTGGAGTCACATATAGGCCAATGTTCCTGCCATATTCCTCAATCGATATTTCATTTGTAGCTTCAACCCTCTCTCACTATACCACTCTCCATTATGGTAGACATCGCAAAGTAGTGTGAAAGGTCAGGGGTCGGTGATGGTGTCAAGTTTTGCAGTCGGCCCTCTTCCCATTCATTGCCTTGAGCTATGACCCATCCAACCCGACCTTATGGGTACTGCCCCAAGTCAAGGGTAATACTTATTTCCATATACTTATTTTTTGTTGAATATCTAGAGGCCCAACTACATAGACCCCAACTCCTCTTCTCGTCCAACCACCATATACTAGTTCCAATGTGCGTTCAACTCTCACAGTGATATAACTCCAAGCCTCACCTCTTCTGTTGGAAACTTGGTCAGAATTGAACTATGGTCCCTCACTTGGAAAATACTGATGAGCCTTAATATTACACCAAGAATGTTGCATCTCCTAGGGCTACCAAATTTACTTTATCAACCTGGGGTTTCATACAAGCTTGGAGGTGATATTACTATATAGACAACCAATGCATCATTCTACTCATGTCACTTCTCAACTGGGGCACTTGACCATTATGGTTCCATACCATTCCTCTATTAGACTAAAGGGAGTTTGATTACTGACAGTGGAATGTAAAACTAGTTCTAGTGTAGGAAAAATAAATGCTTGTCAATTTAGGAAATGAAAGTTGCTAACTTGTAAATGATATGAAATGACATAAATCATGTAGCTATGAAATCACACAAATTGCTTGTAGGAAGGAAATTATGCTAACCTTGCACTTAATCATCTAGTTACCAGAACTTCTTGAAAATAAGATGTTGATCTATCATTTCAAAATCCAAACATGCATGCATTAATTATCTCATTCACACTTATAGAATAGATAAAAGTCCTAATTGCTAAACTCATAAATATAAAAGCTAATGCTATATGATCTTCTAGGAGTGAAAGGAATGGAAAGGCTGGTTTAGGTGGTAATTTTGGTCATGGAGTCCAAGCTGATGGCTTAACCTACTTCTAACCAGGCTTTAGTACAATTTCAGGTCAAAAATAGGCAGCTACAAGTTTGCTATAGGAAACTGCTACAAGATGTTGTAAACTGCTACATGAAGTTGGTTGAGAGGTTTTGGAGGACAAGAATGGTGAGATTAAGTGTTGGAATGGTGCATGACAATTGTGGAAGGTGTAGGGAAGGTGAAAATCACCATAGGCCAAGCCCAACACTCCCAGAAGGCTAGATTTTCCTAAGATAACTTGCTAAGGGTGGCTGGAAAATTGATGTTTGGAATATGGTTGGTATGCATCAACAAAAGGTGGAGGAGACCTAGGTGGAGTTGGTTGGAGGTGTCCCTTCCTGTATATCAACAATCCCTTCAATAAAATGTGTCTCTCTTTTCATGTACAAATTATTACATGTCAACATGGAAAAGATGAGTTGAATTTAGAAAGTCCAACCTAACTATTGTTAGAGACTAGATCTACGGAATGGAATACATTCTAAGCTACATAAATCTTAAGAAACAAACTAACAACTGAAAATATTTCGAAGGAATCATAAACAATTATCTAGCTAAGAGTGAAACTTAACCTAGGCAATGAATAAAGGACAAACTTTGTTTTTTTTTTTTGTGAGAGTGGGGTCCCCTAATCATGATCATATAAGGGAGATGAGACAGAGGTCATTATCACAATGTTTTGTAGTATATATTCTTTCACTAGACCGCAACACTAATCTAGTCTTTATGCTAATGAAATCATGGATAAGCAATAACTTAATCAACTTTAGTAGTAAATCAACATTATAAGTTAAGAATACAGATACAAAGTAGAGGAACGTCTACTTCTTTGGTTTGGCCCTAACCCAAGAGCTTCTTCCCTCTTATTCAACTTAGTTATGGATTAAAACAAAATTTCCCATTATCATAAAAATGTCAAATACATCATAACAATAATAGTCAAATGTGCTTCACCTTAATGACCTCCTAGCTACAACAAAAATTTTAATCCTAAAGAGTCCCTTAGCTTTCTTATTTATACAAAACTGGAGCGACCAACATCCCCTGTAGAAAATAGGGATACTAGGCTCACTAACTCCAGAATAACTCTTCCTTGACTCACACTAGCTTGGCTTCTAATGAACTCGGCTTGCTTGGCTGCCAGTGACACCAAGTTGATGAGATAGAGTGGGAGAATATTCGAATGATCTAAGGAGTTAAGGAGGGAGACCACTTCCTATAATCCCTCCTACTTGGCTACTCCGAGTCCCTTCACTCAAGTCAACTCAAAACTGCTCTAGTTTCCTGCATTTAATAGACATTAGGCCATAGGACATAGTAACTCACTTTTATTGTTCTCACTAAGAAAAATATAATAAAATTTATAAATAAATGTGAGAAAAGAAAATTTTAATAATCTGGAGAGTGTCATTGTGACCCATGTAGTTTACCTTTTGATGAGCCTCATCATCAACCCCCTACTGAAAGTGTTTCTCATCCTCTGAGAAACCTAGTCACATATTTCCATATTATTCATAGCCCTAGTGGCCTCCCTAGTATCCCAAGCTTTTGTGGATTGTATCTCTTCCTCAGGATAGAACCCTACATTTTTCTCTATGTCTTCCCACTACTTTCTTTCCTCTTCATCCTTCCTACCTTCCAGCAAACCCAACAACAAAGGTGGATTGAGATTGAGTCCAATCCAATTGACCTTCAACCTTTGGTAGGCCCTTTTATACAGGGGTGTTCTCTCTAATGCATTCCTCAATCTCTCAAGAGAGTGATACTCCCTGATCCTGAGACTGTGTGGTAGGTTATTCCATCTCCTCTATCATGCTTGTTGGCTCTCAGTCCCCAATACTCTTAGAGTGTCCTCAAAATGGGAGATGATCCATTCTTGGGTAGTGATATATCTTGGTGCAAGTTGAGCATAATTGGAAATGATGATGACGTTACTGATTACAACATCTTAATTTATTTGCTCTGCCTTGATGTAGAGGGATTCCTTTTCCTCGTTTTCTACTATTCTCTTCACCACCTCAGCCCTGGCTTCCTCATGACTCATCAATGATGCAAGGGCCATCAGTTGCAATTCATCCAACTTTGCATTGGGGTCCCAAACATTTAGGTCTGTTAATGCAACATTGTGCAAGTAGAATTTAGATACCTTTTCCTTGTCTTCAAGGGTGCTCTTATCACACCAATTAATGAACTTCTTGTAGTCTTGGAATGGAATGGTCCCCTGTTGTGCCAATGTCTTAATTCAGAATTGCACCAATTGGTCCTTGTGGTAAACTGCATAAGATTTGGTTGGCACTCTGCATTGAAGTACCGCCATGGAGAGGCTTTCCATAGTGGCCAATTGGGTCTCCTTTTCTTGCAATTTTCTCCTCAGCCATGTGTTTTCTGCCTACAATTGTTTTTTCATGGTGTATTCTCTATCTATCTATTCTCTCAACTCCCTACCCATATCTAGGAGTTTTTCTTACATAAGGCCCACATCTTCTACTTTCTTTGATTTAGCAATCTGCATCCATCGATATGTCCTTCCTCTTCCTTTTTCAAGTTCAAAGAAGAGAGGGATTGCAAATTTCTGTGGGATTACTTTGCCTCCTCCAATGAATTTGTAGTAGGAGCTTGTTGGCATTATGACACAGGTTGGAACTATGACACAGGTGTTGTTCTTGATGGCAACTCACTTAAATGACAGATCATAGTTCAGGCTCTCAGAATAAAGGAAAAGGAGGTATACGTAGGTTCCCTTTGATGAAGCCATGTATACACGTGGGATCGCCGATTCAAAGGCGCGTATACGTATGCACGCACTTTCATGCAAGGAAAAGTGCTTACATGTGGGAAAAATTGTTTTTAGTCCATGTTATTTAGTCCTTGGTATTTGGACCTATGGTTTTGGACCATGGTATCTCATTCGAAGTGTTGAACCTAGGTATTGAGTCCCAAGTATTGGTTCTAAGTGGTTTTGGACCATGGTATTGAGTAACGCCTAAGACTATAAAAGGGGGAAGGAGATCATTAGGCAAAGGCACTCAAGAATTGAATATCTTATGAAGAGAAAGATCTAGAATAATGGTCATTGAGTTAAGGTGCATAGCTGGATCTGAACCTGAGTGCAAGGAGAAGAATAAGTTTTATTGATGGGTCAAGATCTCAAGGCTTGAAGAAAAGTATCTTTGTGTGATTTTGATCTATTATATTTGGTGCATGACTTGATCTATAAATATGATAATCTGGGTATAACTGATGTCTAAATATTTGAAAAGGGTAAATTATCTTTTATAGATCTGTACGCGGGTTCTGCATAGAAAAAGCGCGTATACATGCTAATCAAGTGTTTCAAAAATGCGTATACATAGGTTTGCCTCAATACAGTAGCATATGCATGCAGGTTCTATATATTGAAGTAGTGCATGACTCATAAAATATGTTTTAGTTACTTCTATTTATTGCTGCAGTGTTCTGGGTTCAGGATTGGTTTCTGGTTAGTGTTACTGTATTCTGGTTACAGGATTCAGAGAAGTGTTTGGTTGATTCAGTTTTGGTTAGTGCAAAGGAGATTGGTTGATGCAGATATACTTGATGTTTGATTGATGTTATTAATGGATCCAGTCTAAAAATTTATGAAATGTGGTCCCTGGAAGAAAAGAGAAGGTTGTAGCCTTCTGGAGGTCAACAACTATGTACTAGTACCTTAGCTAATACAAGAACTAAGGGGGTTGTAGCTCCCTTCTAGGAGAAGCTAGAGAACTAGAGAAGGTTGTAGCCTTCTGCAGGTAGCAAACTGCGTACTGGTATAAGACTGCACTAGTACAACAACATTCTAAAAAGAAGTTTCTAATTAAAAGAAGATAGAGACAAATTTCAGCAGGTGGTTTTCACCCACATTGGGTTTCCACCTTATATCTTGTGTTCTTGTGTGTGACTGTCTACTCTATTTTACTATTCATGGTTACTGTTTATATGGTTTGATGCACAGATTAATGATCAACATCTGAAGAATAAATTAAATTACATGTCTGCAGGTTATGTGCTAGTTTCCTTAACTGCAGTCGCGTATATACGCGGTTTTTACTAACTGAAGTAGCATATACAAATCTGATTGTGAAATGAAAAGTAATTAACCTGATAATACTGATTCACCCCCCCTCTCAGTATTATTTCCAACAATTGGTATTAGAGCATGTCCTTAAGAAGAAGCTTGATCGCATGAAGGGAGATCTATCATCATGAACAACTACGAAAAGGAGGCATCCATCAGGCCACCAATATTTGATGGGAGCAGCTTCATCTATTAGAAGGTAAGAATAAGAGCCTATCTTCAATCTCTTGGTACAAAAGTTTGGGATATCATGGAAGGAGGATACACATTTCCATTAGTGACTCCTATAGATACGGTTGGTAAAAATCAGTATGAAACAAATGCAAAGGCTGTCAATACTTTATTGGGGAGTCTATCTCAATCAGAATTCATCAAGATGATGCAGCTCAAAACCGCCAAAGAAATATGGGACAAGATCATTCTGAGCTATGAAGGAGACGATCAAGTAAAACGTGCAAAACTTCAATCTCTCAGAATTCAATATGAAACTCTCATAATGCATAATGATGAAAGTGTGGCTAATTATTTCTTACGTATAGATGGGATTGTTAATCGCATGAAAAACTTGGGTGAAGAGATAAAAGAAGTTACTTTGGTTGAAAAGGTTCTAAGATCTTTGTCCTCTAAGTTTGAATTAAAAGCTTCTACCATAGAAGAAAAGCAGAATCTTCAAAGTATCACTATGTCATAGCTGCTAGGAATCCTAACCGCTTTTGAAATGAGAAAAGGGGGACCATCATATAGGAGAGAAGCCGCATTCAAAGCTTCAAGAAAAGAAGAATACAATGAGTCAGGGCATAAGTCAGAAGGAGAGGAAGAATCAAACTTTGTCAAGAACCTTCAACAGGGTTCTGGTAGATTCAGAGGTAAGTTACCTTTCAAATGTTTTTCTTGTGGAAGAGTCAGTCACTATGCAATCAAATGTCCTCATAAAGGTAAGCCTGATAAAGGTAAGGAACCAGTTAAATGGAACAGAAAACAGAACGTAAGTAAGAATAGTTTTATACACATGAAGATAGCGATGGATTTTCAAATAGTGATGAAGATGAAGATGATAATGATTATAGACTTTTGATGGCTTTTGAAGATGATGACTTCTTGGATGCTATAGATGAATATCATCTCTATGAAGAAATTTCTAAACTTAAAATTTGTTTAGAAGAAAAGAGTATGATTATAGATACTCTGAGATTCCAACTTGCTGAAAGGGAAAAACATAATGAAAAGTTAGAATGTTAAATTGTGGGACTTAGAAAAGATATTGAGAAAACAAAAGCTCTTAACCTTAGATTTGCTAAAGGCTCTGAAACTTTAGATGAGATTATCAAAGTGCAGCGTTCTTCTCTAATAAATATAGGTCTTCGATATCCTGAAGAAGCATCTCAAGCACAAAGGCTATCCACCTCCAAGAGTTATCTTGATGCAGCAAGGAGAAGTGAACAGGTTGACAATTGACAACAAAGGTAGAAAGAAGATCACTAGGTAAATTAGGGTCAATCTACTTCAAGGATGAACAAATATCACCAAGTAAATCAGGGTCAATCTACTTTAAGGATGAACAGAAGCTACAACCAACCGTAGGTAAATCATTCTCAATTTGTCTCAAGAATGAATGTCAATGGAAACTACAATCACTTGGACGATAGATTTGATAATTGCGGGAACTTCTTCAATGGCCAATGTTTTTCATGTCATAACTTTGGACACAAAGTTGCTCAATGTGTTGCCTACAAGACCATCATGACTCGAGAAACACGAAATCAAAGGAGCATGATTGGGATCATGCAAAGGACCTACAATAACTTTTCTACTCTTAAAAATGAAATAGAATGCTCTATTTGTAACAACTTCGGTCATGAAGATTCTGAATGCAGAAGCAGGTTTCGGCAAACATCTCAGAAGGAGCAAGCTTCATTAGGTTCCAAAACATGGAGAAAGAAAGAACCACAACCATAAATATCTGGTATAGCCTCGTATGCAGAAGCACAGGAAAATTAGTGGTACATCGATAGTGGATGCTCGAAACATATGATAGGTGATAAAGAAAAACTTCAGTCATATAGTGCCTTAGCAAAGGAAAGGAAGGTCTCATTTGGAAATGACACCCCTGCACTCATAAAAGGTAAAGGTTCTGTTATTTTGAAAGAAAAAGTCAAAGTTGGAAATGTTATGTATGTTGATGGCTTAAAGCATAATCTATTGAGTGTTAGTCAAATGTGTGACCGAGGAAATGAGGTAGTCTTTCGATAAAATGGATGTATTTTTTGTGAGCTTGATACAGTAGAAACAATGATCAAAGGCATAAGAACTCCAAATAATTTATACATACTCAAGGGAGGATAGCAACAATGCTATCTAAGCAAAAATGATGAACAGTAGCTATGGCATAGAAGATTGAGGCATCTGAGCTTCCCTCAGATAAGGAAATCATGCAAATATCAAGCTTTTCACGACCTTCCAGACATCAGAATACCAGACAATACAATAAGAAAATCATGTCAGTTTGGTAAGCAAACCAGAACACATTTCCTTGAAAAGGAAGGATCAGCTAGTAAGCCACTTGAACTTGTCCATACTGATTTATGTGGTCCATCAAGGAAAAAGTCACCTCGAGGAGAAGAATACTTTATAATGTTCATTGTCGACTTTTCCAAGATGTGTTGGATAGGACTTCTGAAGCATAAAGACAAAGCTTTCAAAAAGTTCAAAGCTTTTAAAGCCTTGTTTGAAAATGAATCAGATCACAAAATCAGATGTCTCAGGTCTGATCGAGGAGGGGAATTTACCTCGGATGAATTTTTTGACTTTTGTGAAGAACATGGAATAAGAAGGGAATTTTCTACTGCAGGGACTCCTCAACAAAATGGAGTGGTAGAAAGGATGAAAAAAACGGTTCAACAAATGGCTCATGCTACGCTTGATGAGTCTGGAACTCCTGCAACCTTCTGGTGTGAAGCTGCATTTGCTGCCATTACCATTCTCAACAAAACAAATGTTCTGGTGAACAAAACTCAAACTCCTCATGAACTATGGTATGGTAAGACTCCTACGGTTAAATACTTCAAAATTTTTGGAAGCAAATGTTACATCAAAAGGACTAATGAAAACCTTGGAAAGTTTGAACCTAGAGCAGATGAAGGCATTCTTCTTGGTTACTCTTCCCGAAGTAAAGGATATAAGTGTTACAATAAAAGACTTGGAAAAATTGTTGAAAGTATTGATGTGGTGGTTGATGAAGCAGGAAACAATCCAAGGTAGGTAAAATCCGAAGATTTCAAAGATGATGAGGACTATCCTTCAACATCAAATCAGACTAATGATGAAGAAGAAATCTATGAGGCACCAAAAGAACAGATAAGGGTAGAAGAAAAGACTCCATCCAGGTACGTCCAGAAGAATCATCCATAGATTCAAATTTTGGGGCAGAAAGAGGTAGGTGTACAAACAAGAAGAACTATTTCAGAAGCTTCAAGCTATCTAGCATTTCTCTCCACCATTGAACCATGAAATGTAAGTGAAGCATGCAAAGATGAATGTTGGGTCAAGGCCATGAATGAAGAACTTGAGAAGATTGAAAGGAATAACACTTGGGAGTTGGTTCCTAGACCAAATGATAAGAATGTCATAGGGACAAAATGTATATTCAAAAACAAGCTAAATGAAAATGGAGATGTTATTAGAAACAAGGCCATACTTGTTTGTAAAGGGTATGCTCAACAAGAAGGTGTGGAATTTGAAGAAACTTTTGCACCAATTGCTAGACTTGAAGCCATAAGAATGCTCCTTGCTCTTTCTAGCTTTTAGAAGTTCAAAGTATATCAAATGGATGTGAAATCTGCCTTTCTAAATGGAGACTTAGAAGAAGAAGTGTATATTGAGCAACCAGATGGATTCATCCTTGGGAATGATCCAAAACTTGTATGAAGACTCAAAAAGGCTCTCTATGGCCTTGAACAGGCTCCAAGGACTTGGTATTATTGTTTGGACAAATACCTCCATCAACAAGGTTTTTCAAAAGGATCAACAAATAACAATCTATATATAAAAATTGACAATGATAAGTTGTTAATACTTGTTGTGCATGTTGATGATATCATCTTTGGTAGAAATGAAGGAGACATGAGTCAAAAATTTGCCTTGGTGATGCAAAAAGAATTTGAAATGTCCCTGCTTGGTGAGCTTACATATTTTCTTGGTTTACAAGTCCAACAAAACAAAGGCGATATTTTTCTATCACAAACCAAGTACCTCAAGTAGATCTTGAAGAAATATGGGATGGAGAATTCAAAACCAGTATGTACCCCTATGGTAACAGGATGTAGCCTCAGTGCAAATGATGAATCAACAAGTGTACATCAACCAACCTATAGATCCATGATTGGTAGTATGCTCTATCTAATAGGTACCCGACCAGACATCATGCATGCAGTGGGAATAGTTGCAAGATTTTAGGTAAATCCAAAGGAAACTCATCTTCAGGCAGTTAAAAGAATTTTCAAGTATCTTCAAGGAACTCAAAACTATGGCTTATGGTATCCTAGAGATATAGATCTCACACTTCATGCATATACAGATGCAGATTGGGTAGGAAGCGTGGATGACAGAAAAAGCACTAGTGGTGGTGCATTCTTTATGGGTTCTAGATTAGTATCATGGTTTAGCAAGAAACAAAGCTCAATTGCATTATCTATAGCTGAAGTAGAATATGTGGTTGCTGCATCTTGCTGCACACAACTCCTTTGGATGATGCGAACTTTGCAAGACATTCAAATCACTTGTACTCCACCTATGTCCATTTTATGTGATAATACAAGTGAAATTAGTATTTCAAAGAATCTAGTCATGCATTCGAAGACCAAGAACATACCTATCAAATATCATTTTCTTCAGGAACAAGTGCTTGAACAAAAGGTCAAATTGGAGTATGTTCCCTCCAAGGAATAGGTTGCTGATATATTCACCAAACCTCTGCCCAGGGAGACATTTGAATACCTCAGACAGAAGTTGGGAGTAGTTGATGCATCATCTTGTTGTTGAAATTATCTGTTTCAGAGAACAGTGGTTGTACATGAGTTTCATGAAGCGTATCCGTGTACATACGCCAGTTTCTGTGGATATAGTCGTGTATATGTTGGGTTGAAGACAAACAGTGGGCCAGACTCAGGATGAAAAGAGTCTGATATGGGTCTAACAGAGACCATCTGCGACAGGCTTAGGGGGAGCATATACTTCTAATAATGCATTGTTGGCATTATCTTAGAAGATCTTGGTTCAAGTTCACAGCTGTTTTTGTTTCAGGTAAAACAGGTGCAGAGGGAGATCATGGTTGTCGGTCTGAATGATGATTGATAGATGCTGCTGATGTTAGTTGCTGATAACTATCATATTCTTATCTTAGACTCTTAGTCTCTATGTCATGCATTTCTTTTATTATCAAGGTCATGTAACAACCTATCTTATTTCCCCACTATGCCTGGGATGGATGATGTAATGTTCTTGTTTATCATGTGTAAACTTTTGGTGTATCCCCACATGGTTGGGTGGATGAGTCAATATTGGTATATCCCCACTTTATTGGGAGATGGTTGTATGTATGAGTCTTTGGTGATAGGAAGGTCATTTATGATGTATAGAGTCATGTTCTTTCTTGTAGAACATGTTTTTGCAGACCTTGCCTATAGTCATGGAGAGCATGGAGAGCATAGCAGAACAGAGATTTCACCATGTACTCAGGGGGAGAATAACCCTTTGCGCTTGATGACAAAGGGGGAGAATGACTTTGAGTGACTTGGGGTTGCCATCAAGTCCAAAGGGGGAGATTGTTGGCATTATGACACAGGTTGGCACTATGACACAAGTGTTGTTCTTGATGGCAACTCACTCAAATGACAGATCACAGTTCAGGCTCTCAGAATAAAGGAAAAGGAGGTATACGTAGGTTCCCTTTGACGAAGCCGCGTATACACGCGGGATCGCCGATTCAAAGGCGCGTATGCGTATGCACGCACTTTCATGCAAGGAAAAGCATGTACATGTGGGAAAACTTGTTTTTAGTCCATGGTATTTAGTCCTTGGTATTTGGACCTATGGTTTTGGACCATGGTATCTCGTTCGAAGTGTTGAACCTAGGTATTGAGTCCCAAGTATTGGTTCTAAGTGGTTTTGGACCATGGTATTGAGTAAGGCCTAAGACTATAAAAGGGGAAGGAGATCATTAGGCAAAGGCACTCAAGAATTGAATATCTTATGAAGAGAAAGATCTAGAATACTGGTCATTGGGTTAAGGTGCATAGCTGGATCTGAACCTGAGCGCAAGGAGAAGAATAAGTTCTATTGATGGGTCAAGATCTCAAGGCTTGAAGAGAAGTATCTTTGTGTGATTTTGATCTGTTATATTTGGTGCATGACTTGATCTATAAATCTGATAATCTGGGTATAACTAATGTCTAAATATTTGAAAAGGGTAAATTATCTTTTATAGATTTGTACGTAGGTTCCGCATAGAAAAGGTGCGTATACATGCTGGTCAGGTGTTTCAAAAATGCATATACGTAGGTTTGCCTCAATACAATAGCATATGGACACAGGTTCTACATACTGAAATAGTGTACGACTCATAAAATATGTTTTAGCTACTTCTGTTTATTGATGCAGTGTTCTGGGTTCAGGATTGGTTTCTGGTTACTGTTACTGTATTCTAGTTATAGCATTCAAAGAAGTGTTTTGTTGATTCAGTTTTGATTGGTGCAAAGGAGATTGGTTGATGCATATATACTTGATGTTTGATTGATGTTATTAATGGATCTAGTCTGAAAATTTATGAAACGTGGTCCCTGGAAGAAAAGAGAAGGTTGTAGCCTTCTACAGGTCAGCACCTATGTACTAGTACCTCAGCTAGTACAAGAGCTAAGGTGGTTATAGCTCCCTTCCAGGAGAAGCTGGAGAATGAGAGAAGGTTGTAACCTTTTGCAGGTAGTAGCCTGCGTACTGGTATAAGACTGCACCAGTACAGAAACATTGTAAAAAGGTGTTTCTAATTAAAGAAGATAGAGATGAATTGCAGCAGGTGGTTTTCACCCACATTGGGTTTCTACCTTATATCTTATGTTCTTGTGTGTGACTATCTGCTCTATTTTACTGTTCCTAGTTACTGTTTATATGGTTTCATGCACAAATTAATGATCAACATCTGAAGAATAAATTAAATTGCAAGTTTGCAGGTTATATGCTAGTTTCCTTAACTGCAGTTTCATATATACATGGTTTTTACTAACTGAAGTAGTGTATACAAATATAATTGTGAAATGAAAAATAATTGACCTAATAATTCTGAGTCACCCCCCCCCTCTCAGTATTATTTCCAACAGAGCTCAAGTTGGGCTTGGCTGTTTGCTTATGGGGGCCTGACCCAGGTTCAGCATCAGTTAGCTAAACAAATCCCTACACTACTGGCCCTTTCGGCATCAGCCCATTGAGTGCGGACTGAAGTCTCACCTGAAGTAGTATGGGGGGATGCTGGAACGAAGCTTCCGAACCCTTGAGATGGTTGTGATGTTGGTTTATTCCAACTATACCTGCCTTCATGTAGGTTTCTTCACACTCTTTTCCACCCTTCAGTGCCTTCGTGAAGTGTTACACTCAGCTTTCATGCAGCCCTAACCAGGGACTAAGGTGTTTTCGCGCCACTAGGGTAGCGAACTGCGCTATTTCCCAACTAGACTAAATATCTTACCTATCTTATTGACATATCTTAATTATCTTCATGTAAATATATGTTTGAACTTGCGTTCACTTAACTAATATAGTTATACACATTCGCGCATCATATCAACATTAGAAGTGAAATTCATACCCAATATAACCAATGTATAAACAGGAAATAAAGACACAAGAATGATAAAAACTTCTCTTTATTAATACTTCCAGATGATTACAGACTCGACTTGCCTTGTGCAGTCAACTGTAGGGGTCCACACACTCCACTGTAGACTGCTAGGCCTCTGCACACTCAGCTGTAGAGCCTCTACCTACGCTATGACCCAAAACTTAGATTTACACTTCAAAGCTATCTCACATACATCTCCATTATTCGATCTTAGATTCTTATCCTATCTACTTAGAGCTTCGCTCTATTTATACAATCCCATGGTTTGCGAGCCATGGGTAGATCTTCTACAACTGGCATTACATTTATCAAAATAAGGGTGGACAACCGTATGACTCTTTAACAGCTACGCGCTTTGTGCCCACAAAATGCGGAGTCTTTACACTGGATTTACAAAATTGGGCCAAAATCTGTGATCTTAGCCCCAAAACTTCCCTTGGGGGATCTCGCGCCCAACAAGCCCCTAACACAAACATCATGACTCGCCCTTGAGTCACTCTACAGGTGTGGAAATCTTAGTGTGAAGACCTCCTAGATCTGTTTGGATCACTGCAAGTTCGGTAGTGCACTGAGAAACTACCTACTGGACTTCCTCCACTTGTTGTTCGGTGACCACTGTTATTAAACTGTTTCCCTAAATCCTCAGCTGAGTTGCTTGTAGTTGCACAAGCTTTTCTTTAATGGATGTTGTAATTTTATACGCCTCATCGATCCATGGCTGTAGGTGCACTTTCAAGGCTGCTTCTTTGTGCCTAATGGCATCCACTTGTTCCTTGAGTGCCTTTTCCTACCACATCCTTTCAAACCTCTGTGTAAGGGCAACTGTCTGCGCGGTCCCTTTTACCTCATCGTATTTCTGTTGCAGCGCGTGCACCTCTATTTGTAGGTGCCCTATGTTCTGGTCCTCCTGTAGGGTGGTGAGGACCTCGGATGACTATTTGAATAGCTTCATGCAGTCTGTCACTGCACTATAAACTGCTACCATTGTTGTTGTGACCGTACTGGCACGCTGTTCTCTGACCTCCGGTGGAGTTGAAGGCTAAGCCTTCAACCGTAGTTCTTCTATCTGGAGGTTCAGCTCCAGCTAAACCCTGGCTATTTCTACTTTTGCATTGCACACCCCTGTGGCTAACTTATAGATGTGCGCCTCCACTTGTTCATATGCTTGAATGGCCAACTCTAGGACTATTTGGCAGGCTTCCTCCACAACCTGCATTATCTTCTTGTTCTGCTCTATGGCCTCGTTGCGCTCAGGCTCAACTGCTCAATGTTGATGCACTACTCACTCATTACCTGCATAGTGCAACTATCCCTAACCCAAAGTTCTACGATGACTCCATCTTGTAAGAGATAGAGCGTCTCCCGAGGGAGCGCAGTAATGTTTAGTCCAACCCCTTTCAAACTGCTGACCATAGGTTTGTCGACCTCATTCTCTGTAATGAGTGTTCCATCTGGTAGCACTATTGTGTTGGATACACTGGCATGCAACATTTCCTCGGCAGTTGAAGTGTCGACTGCGAGGCTAGTGGATACTATGCCAGCTTGTGGAGTGCGCACCTACAACTCCTTTATTTGTGTCTGAAGAGCCCCCAATACCAATTGGTGTTGTTTCTCAAACTGTTGGAGGGCCTCCACGATGACGTCCCTCACAGTTTTTCCAATATCATGTAAGTCCCCTTCACTAAGGGTGATAGGGTCGAAAGATGCCTTTGAGGCCTTTGTTTTCTTTCACGACCCTACCTGCTCTCGTGGTCGCGGACGCTTGAGATGGTTGGATATTGTCTGTGGGTCCATGCCACCTTATTCTATGTCTGTCTCTGGTTCGAGCAAAGGTGACTTTTATCCTTCATGCTCCTCGTCTATTGTTTTCAGCTACTCCATCAACGTCACAGCGTCGTGCGCTGCCTGGGCCTTAGCCGCTTCTTCTTCTTTCCTGCATTTTTCTGCAAACTGTGCCATCTGAAGTTTTGTCTCTTCCTTCTTCCGCTGCGTGGCGGACTTTTTTGCTTCCACCGCAAAGTCAGCTGGGGCATGCCATTTCGGTGGCCAAGACTCAAGGACTGCGAATATCACATCGTTAGTGGCCAAATACGGTAAATCGTGCCATGTCTTTGTAGGGTCCTTCCACACCCTGATGAAGACATGGTGAAAGTCTGATTTGAACTCCGCAAAGGTCTACAAACTCTTGTAGACTATGAGTGACAACCATGGCTTGTGATTGATCCCCATTCAGATATTCATCTCCATGAATATCCAAAATATCTTGCTCTCCCTTATCCTCTGCGCGTCCTTGGTTGCCCACAACAAAGTGTACTTCACTGCCTTTAGGAGGTCCGGTGCAACCGAAGGGAACTGGCTATCGTCGGGCAACTTCCATTCCACCAGTGCTATCGACAGTAGGAGCCATGTGTAATGAAATGTTTTTCCTTGCTCCTGTGCCTCGCACCAGTTTGCAAGGAACTCACTGCATAGATAGTTCACCCAGTTGAACTGGACCCCTTCTGCGCATTGCACCACTAGAGCAACCACTGGCACGAACACCTCATCCATGCCGCACTTCCGCATCACCTTCCCTACCAATATCTGTGTTTCGACCTTGACTGCAAGGTTGTTGATGTTGGAGATGGAGTACCCTCACTTCTTCTTCTCCAACTTAAATTTCTTTTTCATTGCCTCCGCGAGGGCCAACTCACCACCTTTTCCCTCTGAAATGTTTGTTGGATCCTCCCCTGGGAAAAGGGAACCATGTAATCTGGTGAATCAGATGGTCTGTGATGGGGATGGGCTCCTCCAGCCACAAGCACCTATCATGCACCAAGCAGAGCAGTTGCCTGATGAATAAAATGGTCACTCGGGTGCAGTGGTAATGCGGCACCCAGAGCAGGTTTAGCAACCTAGATTTCTCTACACCTCTAAGCCATTTACATGATTCCAATTCAATCATTCCAGTCGTCACATCTATCTTTTGGCACATTAGCTTCGCATTCAATAAATGGAGGAACTTCTTGTGATTTCCGAGGTCCCAATCTTCAAATTTTAACACGAGAACCCGCCCTAAGTGTGGTCCCTCAAACACAATATTGTTTGGGAGAAAGGGAGTTTGTAGAGAGCTCTTGCTCTCATCTATATCCTTTGGGACCTTGGCTTTACCCTTTTGCGGCGGAACATATTCAGGTAATCGTGTAATAGGGTCCACACCATGGGTCCTTAGTGGATTTCGGGGCGAGATGCGCATCGGTATCATGGCATGCTTATCCTTTTTAGGTCTCAGTGTTGATGCTGATTTAGGGACCTCAGTGACTATTCTGGCGCTCTCTCGGGCTTCCACTTCCGCAATTTCCTGCATGGCTTCCTTAACTGTCACTGCTCTTGCGGTCAGGGCTTCTTCAGGTGCTGAAATAGTGCTATTCCACAATTCTTTTAGTGTCGCTAGTAATTACTCAAACAATGAATTCACTTTCAGAGTCTCGAATAAGTCTTAGTTCATGAATACTTGAGCGCACAATAACTCAGTTCTCAAAATGGAAAGTGTTGTTCGCTTGATAGCCACTTGTATTTTATAGCACCTTTTGAATTTGAATTTGACCGTTCCCCCACATTCGGTCCATTAATGCTAGGTTGGCAGCTGATTTTCAAGAATCTAGCCCATAAATTTCGCCTTAAATGCCTACCGTCTACTCCATTTGGCTTGAAACCAACCATCAAATCGTGAATAGTGACTTTAACGGTCACTTTCTAGCTGACCTACACACCAGTGCAGCTATCTTCGCACTACCATGGACCCTATGGAACTTCGTTGCTTCACGTAGTCCTCACATCGCATAGTTGCCGAGCAGAGTAGTTTATAGTCCTGCGCCTCCTTTCTGCTGCCTAGAGCGCTAAGATTGTGCTTCTCTTGGTTAGTCAGATGGCGGGGCCACCTATGTATGGCTTCAAATGACTGCCATTCACTTTTCCTATGAAGGGATCTCCATTTAACTTAACCAGCTGGACCGCACCACCATCAGTAATCTCTTTAATAACATACAGCCCCAGCCAATGCATTCTGAGTATCCCTGGAAATTTATCAAACTTACTATCATAGAGAAGCACCAAGTCATTCACCTTAAAGGTGCGTAGCCTAATATGTCGATTGTCCCATGCCTTTTCACACTGCTTTTGGACCTGCTGGTGAAATCTAGCCAGAAATCTCTCTTCTTCGAGCTCCTCTAACTGCGCGAGCCTCTCCTCGAGGGCTTTGCGATCCATCATACCTGTGAGCATTGCTATGCATAGACTAGGCATGATTTATTCCATAGGAATTATGGCTTCCACTCCATAGACAAGCCTAAAATGTGTCTATCCTGTCAGCTTCTTGCATGTCATCCGATAAGCCCACAACACTGCTAGTATGAGTAGGTCCCAATCACTTTGCTATGCATTGCATACCTCGATTAGTGCAGTTTCTAGTACTTTGTTGAATGCTTCTACATTTCCGTTAGCCTATGGGTGATACGATGTGCTCTTCTGATGATACCCCTGAAACTCTTCCGTTAGCGTGCTAATCGTTTCTTCCAGAAGTGTGTACCGCGATCACTCATCAAGATCTTCGGACATCCAAATCGCATCAGTACATGTTCAAAGAGAAACTTTGTGGCAGTCACGACCATGCAATCCTTCACCGGCTACCCTTTTTCCCAACGAGTCAACTACTCTGTCGCAGTTGTAATGTACCTCGCACCTGTCTTTCCTTGGGGCTGAATTGGCCCTACAAAATCTATTGCCCATTTTTCGAAAGATTGCAATGTCATTTATGGACTCAAAGGCATCTCTTCCCTCTGCGATGGCCTACCTATTCTCTGACATACCTCGCACACTTTACAATACGCTTTTGAATCCTAATGAAGGGTTGCCCACCACAACGCTGCGTGTAGAATCTTCTACGTGGTTGCTCTTCCTACATAATGTCTTCCCAACATTAAGAGCCATCTGCAAATTTTCCCCCCCAAGACATGCTTATTGAACATGTATTTTAGCGTGGAGTACATGTGTAATTGCACATGTTGGGGTTCTTCTCCACAGGCCTGTCTCCACTTGGCCAAATGCGTGCGCAGATCATTCTGCCCACCATGCTTTTCTATCAGTCACATCTTAGGCTTCCCAAATCATACTTGCATCATCATCCTACATTCACGCCAATGATTAAATCTTCCTTTGTGCGTACCCCACCATCTTGCGGGTGTAGAGTGCAATACCCAGTCCAAGGCCTAGAAGCGTTGCTTTTCTGGAATCTCCCTTTCAAATGCATCAAAGAAGGTATCTACCTCATTTAGACCATCATAAGTAGGTAGATCTCTTACTTCTGTCAACACGCAGCACAACGACTAGGTCATCATATTGCAATTTAATGTAGTTACCTCATGTAATCAATTATGCCATCGTTGTACTTCCTCGTCGGAGTCTGAAGTGCAGGAGCTCTTGCATTCCCATGTAATCCACCCATTAGTGGCGGGATTTACCTAGTCTTGGTCTTGCGCTGTTATCTTTTAGATGCAGTCCATATGATCATCATTCTCATAGTCACAGACTGGCTTCGTATAGTGCGATCCTTCAGCAGGGTCTAGGGTTATAATTATAGGTAGTGACTTCTTCTCAAAGATCATTTTTTGCTTCTTCCGATTGATTACCTCATTCATATTAGTAGCCCAGTCAATTCCCAGGAGCACGAGGTAGGGATTGTTGTCATCAACAATCTCTATTACTTCAAAAACTGCCAGCGTGCTTGATCCCTCAATATTCACAGCTATTCCCCGCAATCGCCCCATGGGTATGATTTTCTGCTGATTTGCCATCCTCAGCTGAATTGGAGACCATTACAGTGTGGGTCTCCCCATTCGCTCGCATATCTATTTCAGTAGAACATTCAGATCTGACCCTAAGTCTAGGATGACTTGATCCATTTCATATTCTCTGATGTACACGGTTAGTCTCGTTTTATGCCTCGTCCTTGTTTTGTGTTTTCCGATCTTTTGAACTACACGCAGTTCTCCTAGTGCGGTCCCAACACATCTATTGATGAGTTCCTATAACCCTTTCACAACCTTACAATTGCGCAGTAACTTCATACAAGTTTCCAAGAAAGTTGTGAGCATAGAGGGGTCCATCTCTGGCTCGGGCTTGTCTTTTCTTCCTGAAGTGGAGGCCTCAGCGAAGCTCTTCTTAGCTTCCATGAAGGTTTCCAGAGCGCACTCCAAATCAAACTCAGCTTCTTTTGCTAGGGCTTTGCGAACCCAAGTACTTTCTTCTGGATATTTCCCTTTTTCATCTCCCGTCGCGATTCCACTTCGGAGCACAATGTTTACATTTCGATCTTCCTCGCGCGGCTCAGACGTCATCATCTACAGGTTCTGAGTTGGGGGAGGTAGTAGTGCTCCTTTCTCGCTTATCCTAGCTATCAGTGTAGGACAATCTTTTGTCTCATGATCAAACAGCATGCAATACTTGCACGATGGGTGCGTTGGATTAGTGCAATCGCGAGCATAGTGTCCTAGTCCTTTGCAATTGTAGCAAATTAACTATCTGCAACCTCTACCAGGTCCTCCTCTACCTCGGCCCCATCCGCGCCTCTGAAATCCTATCCACTCCATTCCTGCATTCTGGTCAAGGGGCCGCGTTTCATCCTGAACTCTGTAGGCAAGCTTTTTATCCATCATCAATTCATAGCTTCAGCAAGTAAGCTCATCATGTCCCACTGACCTATAAAAGTTATAGAACAACTATTGAGAATTTTGTGTACACTTCTCTAACAAGTGGTAGTTATCCATGGCATGTTTTCCTTCTATTTGATAGATAGCGCACCACTAAGTAGGCGCCGCGCTAGGTCCTGCTTGAGCTTTCGACCTTAAAGGCATTGGTCCTCCTCCTGTGAGGTAATTTGTAAAGACCAGGCAATGGTCTTTATCATGACCCTGACTCTTGCATTTCATGCACCAAAATTCCTCGCACACTTTTGTTCGAACCGTCTTGTCCTGTTTCAGACTCTGCATCTCCAGGTACAGATTCTTTAGCTGTGCGTGGATATGCTTAACTCCTAGGTTAGGATCCTACATCGGGGTCTCATGAAGCCTCATGGCAATCTCCAAAACCTCTGCCTGAGTTGTTGTCTTCTGCTGCGACATCGCACTCCTTAAGTGTGGTAGTAGTGAAGCTACAAACCACTCATGATGCTATCCATCTGTCAAATTCATATTGGCTTCGTGAAGAATAGATTTCAGCCTCTTGATCTAGTTCCCAAGGAGTCTTGCTTGCTAGCATCATGATCACTTTGAATCCCACAATCGATTACGCTTCAGATTTAGGTATACTAAATTCTCTATTTAGCATTGTTTGGACATCCACGACTCTAGCATTTGGATATCATACTTGCATGATCATCTTACATTCGCAACAATCATTAAAGATTCCTTTGTGTGTACCCCACCATCTTGCGGGCATAGAGCATAGTACCCAGTCCAAGGCGTAGAAGCATTGCTTTTCTTGCACCTCCATTTCAAATGCATCAAAGAAGGTATCTACCTCATTCAGGCCATCATAAGTAGGTATATATCTTACTTCTATCGACACGAAGCATAGCGTCTGGGTCATCATATTGCAATTCAGCGTAGTTACCTCATGTAACCAATTCTGCCATCGTTTTATTTCCTTGTTGGAGTTCGAAGTGCAGGAGTTCTTGCACTCCCATGTAATCCACCCATCGACAGTGGGATTTACCCAGTATTGGTCTCGTGCTGTTATCATATAGATGCAGTACAGATCTTCATAATTCTCATAGTCGCAGACCAGCTTCGTATAGCGCGATCCTTCAGCGGGTTCCAGGGTTATAATTACGCGCAATGACTTCTTCTTAAAGATCATTTTTCACTTCTTCATATTGATTACCACGTTCATATCAGTATCCTAGTCAATTCCTAGGAGCATGAGGTAGGGATTGCTGTCATCAACAATCTCTATTACTTCAAAAATCGCCAGCGTGCTTGATCCCTCAATATCCACAGTTATTTCCTCCAATCGCCCCATGGGTATGATTTTTTGTTGATTCTCCATCCTCAACTAAATTGGAGACCATTGCAGCGTGGGTCTCTGCATTTGCTCCCATGTCTATTTCTTTAGAACATTCGCATCTGACCTTAAATCCAGGATAACTTGATCCATTTCATATTCTCCGATCTACACAGTTAGTCTCGTTTTATGCCCCGTCCTTGTTTTACATTTTCTGATCTTCCGAACAATGTGCGGTTCTCCTGGCACGGTCCCAGCGCATCTGTTGATGAGTTCCTGTAACCCTTTCACAACCTTACTATCACACAGTAGCTTCATACAAGTTTCTAAGAAAGTTGTGAGCATAGAGGGGTCCATCTCCAGCTCGGGCTTGTCTTTGCTTCCTAAATTGGAGGCCTCAGCGAAGCTCTTCTTAGCTTCCATGAAGGTTTCCCGAGCGCTCTCTGAATCAAACTCAACTTCCTTTGGTGGCGCTTTTCGAACCCAAGTACTATCTTCTGGTTGTTTCCCTTTCTCATCTGCCATCGTGATTCCATTTTGGAGCACAATGTTTTTGTTTGGATCTTCCTCACACGGCTCAGAACTGATCATCTGCAGGTTCTGAGTCGAGGGAAGTGGTAACTCTCCTTTTCGCGTATCCTAGCTATCAGCGTAGGACAATCTTCTGTCTCATGATCAAATAGCATGCAATACTTGCATGATGGGCATGTTGGATTAGTACAATCGTGGGCATAGTGTCTTGGTCCTCCGCAATTGTAGCAAATCAAATATCCCCGACCTCTACCAGGTCCTCCACTGCCTCGGCCTTGTTCGCGCCCCTGAAATCCTATCCACACCTTCCTACATTCTGGTCAGGGGGCCACGTTTCAGCCTGAACTCTATAGGCGAGCATTCTATCCATCATCAATTCATAGCTTCTACAAGTATGCTCATCATGTCCCACCGACCTACAAAAGCTATAAAACAACTATTGTGAATTTTGTGTATACTTCTGGAAGAAGTGGCAATTGTCCATGGCATGTTTTCCAACTATTTGATAGATAGCACACCACAAAGTAGGTGCCGCGCTAGGTCCTACTTTAGCTTTCGGCCTTAAAGGCATCGGTCCTCCTCCTGCGAGGTAATTTGTAAGGACCGGGTAGTGGTCTTTGTCATGACCCTGACTCTTGCATTTCACGCACGACACTTCTTCACGCACTTCTGGTTGAACCGTCATGTCCTGTTTCAGACTCTACATCTCTAGGCATAGATTCTTTAGCTGGGCGTGGATCTTTTGAACTCCTAGGTTAAGATCCTGCATCTAGGTATCATGAAGCCTCATGGAAATCTCCAAAGCCTCTGCCTGAGTTTTTATCTTCTGCTACAACATCTCACTCCTTAAGTGTGGTAGTAGCGAAGCTACAAACCACTCGCGATGATGTCCATTTGTTAGAATCATATTGGCTTCGTGAATGATACATTTCAGCCTTTGATCTAGTTCTTAAGGAGTCTCACCTGGTAGCATCATGATATCTTTGAATCCCACAATTAACTGCACTTCAGATTTAGGTCTGCTAAATTCTCTATTTAGCGTTGTTTGGATATCCACAACTCTCGCATTTGAGTTATTGTTGGAGTACTTAATATACCAGGTTAGTGCACAATCCTACAGAGCACTAACCAATGTCACTTCTTGATATGGTCATCTGTAACACCTTTCGCTTCCCATACAACCCTTACAACGAACCAGAATTGGTCCAGATCCTCATTTCCCAAATTTTTGAACACAAGCAGCTTCACCGTGTTTGCCATACTGAATCACAGTGGTGGTGGTGTTGGTACGGGTGAAGATGGAGGTGATAGTGGTGAAGTCGGTGGTGGTGTGGGTAGAGGTGGGGTTCACATAACTATTTGTGTTATCAGATGAATAGCACTTCATAGAGAGACCTTCGCGAGCTCTTCCTCATCTCCTTGCGGAGGTGAAATCAAGGGGCTATTTTCTGGACCCTTGTTTCCTTCGTTCCTGTAAATCTTTCCACTTTACGTAGCCCCAAAAATCAAGGTAACTACAGAAGCTGTTTTTCGCCCAACAACATTTTAGTTCAAGTATTCAAATATTTTACATACTTGTCTTGCGGTCCTTTGAGAAATTGTCATTCTACCTCACTGTAGCTAATTGAGGTGTCAACCACGAACTCAGTAACAAATCCTCCTATAATGCGATCGAGCCAATGATCGATGGCATGCATGATCTTATCCTCTGATGCTTCCAACCTTCACACTAGCTCCGAGGTCCACACAATAAGACCTTCAAGTTTCCACCTTCCTTGGCTATCTTCTAGCTTCGTGATCCACTCATATAGCCCAGCAGGGAAGGACACAAAAAATATTTTGTGGATCTCCATATATAGGTAGTTGTCTAGCCACTCTTCTTTTGATAGTCATGGGTTTCTATTCTCCTGTGCGTGAACTCCTGAATTCTTTTATCCAACCAGCCTTGAATTTCTTTCTTAGTTGGATTCCAATGATACGACATCACACATCTCTGTTGGGTTGTGTTATATTCTTTCCACAACTAGCCCACGTAGTTAACCGGGGAGTTAGAGGGGGGGTGGAGTCCCCCTTCGTTGCGATGATTGTGTAGCAGGGGTGGTCACAGGGGGTCTGAGGCATACTCTAACCCCACTTTATGGGGTCTGGGGTGGCGCCTCAAAAAATTTTGGTTTTGGACCCTATGTTAGGATGGGCAGACCCACCTATGGTTTTGTGCATGATTTTTTCACATGTTTTTGGACGCGATTGTTTTCGGTCCATGGTATTAGATGCTTCAGCATGTATAAATATGTATTATAACATTGAAAGGAACATAATGAAAAATCAAGCTGGTAGTCTCAGTTTTGGGATCCAGGGGAAAATGTTTGTGTATATGTGTTTTATGTGTTATGCTCTCGCATTGTTTATTTTCTGTGTTTTAGAATTCGTATGCAGGTAATTTCTATATAGGGTTAAAACCTACATTTCGTATCACACCATTTTTGGCTTCAAGGGGATGCCTTTATTGCTGAGGGGTTTCACTTGGGCTTGTGGTAGACCCTATTCAGTGGGAGATCTGTGAGATCGATTCTGGTGGTGAAAGAAGATGGCGAGCAGTGGAAATATAGAGATCGAGAAATTTAATGGTTAGAGTTTTGAGTTGTGGAAACTCAAGATGGAGGATTTGCTGGTGGATAAAGATCAGTGGATCGCGATAGATTCGGGTACCAAACCAACGGGAGTGCCCGATGAAGAATGGAAGAAGTTGGATCAAAAGGCAAAGAGCACAATACGATTGTGTGTCTCATATTCAGTATTGCTGAATATATCAGGGGAAGCTACAGAAAATACTTTGTGGGACAAGTTAGGGACTTTGTACAAATCTAAGTCTCTAGTGAATAAACTATTCCTGTGGAAAAAGTTGTATAACTTGAGGATGAAAGACGGAGACTTGGTGAGAGAGCATCTAAACGCATTTAATACTGTGGTAAGTCAGTTAGCATCTGTTGATATTAAAATTTCAGATGAAGATAAGTGCATCAGTTTGTTGTGTTCTCTACCAGATTCGTGGGATAGTCTGGTTATTGCAATAGGTAGCAATGCAGCTGCCTTGCAGTTTGATGAAATAGTCTCATCCTTGCTGACAAAGGAGATGAGATGGAAAAATATGGAGAGCCAGAATGGTGATGCCTTGTCTATACGAGGACGGTCCCAGAACAGAAACAAAAATATGTCATCGAGTGGGAGATCTAAATCTAGAGGGAGATCTAAATCTCCAGGAAAACCTGTAAAGGTGGTGTGATGGAAATGCGGAAAGGAAGGGCACTACAAAATGGACTGTAAATCTAAAGCTCCTGATAAAGGAAAGGGATCTGATGATGCTCCTTCTGTAGAGGCAAAAAGCACCTCAGATGAAGGTGGGGATGTGTACTTGGCTTCTTCAAGTACACTTGTAGATCATGAGGCATGGTTGATTGACTCAGGTGCATCCTTTCACTTCAATCCCCATAAAGAGTGGTTCTACGAGTATGAGAAATATGATGGTGGTGATGTCTTTGTAGGGGATGATAGGAAGGCTAGAATCATTGGTCGCGGAAAAGTAAAGTTGAAGTTGCAAGGTGGAAGGGTTAGAACACTCCCAGGTGTTCTTCATATTCTTGCATTAGCCAGAAATCATATTTTTGTAAGTGAGCTAGATGATGTAGGTGTAAAAATAGTGTTGTAGAAGGATACCTGCAAAATGGTTCAGGGAGCACTGGTATTGATGCGGGGAGTTTGAATTGGAACTCTGTACAAGCTGCAAGGTAGCACTGTTATTGATGGGTGCAATAGTTCTGTGGTTCCTGAAAGTGGAGCAGAAAATCTAGTGGTATCTAGAGAGAAAACCATGTTGTGGCATCAAAGTCATGGACATATTGGAGAGAAGGGCCTTTGAATACTTCATGGTAAAGGTATGGTAGAAGGTATGAGTAATAGCTCTCTGGATTTTGATTTCTGTGAAAATTGTGTATATGGGAAGCAGAATCAGGTGAGTTTCCCCTATGGTAGTAAGAGGGTGAAATAGATATTAGAACTTGTGCACAATGATGTGTTTAGACCTATGAAAGTTCCATCACTGGGTAAGTCTGTGTACTATGTATCATTTGTAGATGAATTCTCAAGGAATACATGGATATATTTCCTTAAGAAGAAATATGAAGCCTTTGACAGGTTTAAATAATTTAAGGCTCTCGTGGAAAATCAGACAGAGAAGAAGATAATGGTGCTGAGGACAGATAATGGTGGAGAGTTTTGCAGCAGGGAATTTGAAGAATTCTGTAAGAAGTATGGTATAGCACGATAGAAGACTACTCCATATACACCAAAGAAAAATGGAGTTGTAGAAAGAATGAATAAGATGTTGATGGAAAGGGCAAGAAGCATGCTCAGTGGTGCTGGGTTAGGACAAAAATTCTGGGCAGAGGCGGTGGATACTGCATGTTACCTGGTCAATAGGCCACCTTCATTAGCGTTGGAGGATAAGACTCCACAAGAGGTATGGACTGGTAAGAAACCCTTTCTTTCACATCTGAGGGTGTTTGGATGTGATGCATATGTACATGTTCCAAAGGAGAAACGAACCAAGTTGGATAGTAAATCTGAAAAGTGCATCTTTATTAGGTATAAGGATGATTTAAAGTGTTATAATCTTTGGAACCCAGTCACACGGAAGGTTGTGTACAATCGAGATGTGGTGTTCAAAGAGGTAAAAGACGTTATTAAACATGAAGTCCAACCAAAAGAAACTGAGAAGATAGAGTTTGAGCTTAAGGAGGAAGAATCAGACTCTACAGCAAAGGAGGAATTAGAAGATGAAGAGCCACAAACTCTGGGTGTGAGAAGATCAGTTTGAGAAAGAAGGCAGCCAGAAAGGTATAGTCCATCTGCTTTCTATTCAAATCTTTCTTTATCTATTACTGACGATGATCCCAGAACTGTGAGGGAAGCAGTAGATCTAGAGGATGACAAACTCTAGAAAGAGGCCATCATTGATGAAATGGCATCTTTGCACAAAAATGAGGCTTGGGATCTGGTGGAGTTGCCGGCTGGAAGGAAACCCATTGGAAAAAAATGGGTGTTCAAGAAGAAGATAAATGCATAAGGAAATGTGGAGAAATACAAAGCTCAGTTGGTAGCAAAAGGTTATTCCCAGGTGCCGAGAATTGATTTTGGTGATATTTTTTCTCCTGTTGCCAAGGTAACTTCTATCAGATTACTTTTATCTATTGCTGTTGCTTTTGATCTTGAGGTTGAAAAGATGGATGTGAAGACAACATTTCTTCACAGGGATATGGAAGATGAAATATACATGAAGCAACCTGAAGGCTTTGCGGTGAAGGATAAGAAAGAACTAGTATGAAAGTTAAAGAAGTATTTGTATGGGTTAAAATAGTCACCAAGCAAGTGGTATTAGAAATTTGATACATTTATATGGGGACTTGGATTCACCAAAAGAAAAGCATATTACTGTGTGTATTTTAAATTAATTGGTGACCATGTTATTTATATGGTCTTGTATGTGGATGATATGTTGCTGGTTGGAAATGACAAAGAAATTATCCAGGATTTGAAGACCCAATTGTCCTCCAAATTTGAAATGAAAGATCTTGGTGCTGTAAACTATATTTTGGGCATGGAAATTAAAAAAGATCATGCAAAGAGGAAGCTTTGGTTAAACCAAAGGAGGTATGTCGAGACAATACTGCTGAGGTTTAATATGCAGGATAGTAAACCGGTGAAGGTTCCTATTCCTATAGCTATGGGGTTATCTGCTGAATGGTGTCCCAAGACACAAGAAGAGGAAGAGGACATGTCCCGTGTTCCATATGCAAGTGCAGTCGGTAGCCTGATGTATGCATTGGTCTATACTAGACCAGACATTGCACATGCAGTGGGAGTATTGAGCAGGTTTATGTCAAAACCAGGGATGGAGCATTGGATAGTAGTGAAGCAGGTTTTCAGGTATTTGAGTGGCACTAGTGATTATGGTTTGTGCTACCAACAAAGATCAGGATTGGACAGAATGTTGGATATTCATGTTTTTGTTGATACAAATGAGGCTGGAGATCTGGATCAAAGAAGATCTACAAGTGGGTATGTGCTTAACCTATTTGGAGGTGCAGTCAATTGGATGAGTAAGAAACAATATGTAGTGGCACTATCAACTACAGAAGCAGAATACATGGTAGCCACTCATGCAAGCAAGGAAGCAGTTTAGTTGCAGCGATTGTGTTCAAGTATGGGGTTAGTATAGGGAGCTATAAGGATAGACTGTGACAGCCAAAGTGCAATTTTCTTGGCAAAGAACCCTGCATATCATTCAAAGACAAAGCACATTGATGTTTAGTATCACTTTGTGAGGTATATGATAGAGACAAAAAGGTGTTGCTGGTAAAGGTGGACACTTTGAAGAATACTACATATGCATTGACGAAATCTGTGAGCACTAAGAAGTTCTCTTGGTGTAGAGAGACAATGGGTGTTTCAGGGCTGGAAAAATGACTAATCTCTCTTGTGGCCCCCTATGGAAAGAAAACAACAAGGGGGAGAATGTTGGGTTGTGTTATATTCTTTCCACGACTAGCCCACGTAGTTAACCGAGGGGTTAGAGGGGGGGTGAAGCCCCCCTTCATTGTGCCAATTGTGTAGCGGGGGGGGGGGTCACAGGGGGTTTTGGACCCTATGTTAGGATGGGCGGACCCACCTATGGTTTTGTGCATTATTTTTGCACATGTTTTTGGACGCAATGGTTTTCGGTCCATGGTATTGGACGCGATGGTTTTCAGTCCATGGTATTGGATTCTTCAGCATGTATAAATATGTATTATAACATTGAAAGGAACATAATGAAAAATCAAGCTAGTAGTCCCAATTTTGGGATCTAGGGGAAAATCTATATGTATATGTGTTTTATGTGTTATGCTCTCACATTGTTTATTTTCTGTGTTTTAGAATTCGTATGCAGGTAATTTCTGTACACGGTTAAAACCTACAATGTCTCATGCAGATTTCGGTCCCAGCAACGAAACCATTTGTTTTCTTATGGGGTTCTGACCGAAGTTTAGCGTTAGTTTGCCAAGCAAATCCCTACACTACTGACCCTTTAGGCATCAGCCCACAGAGCGCGGACTAAATTCTCACCCGAAGTAGTATGGGTGGATGATCGAGCCAAGTTTTTTCACCCTTGAGATGGTTGTAATGTCAGTTTATTCCAACTATACCTACTTTCGTGCAGGTTTCTTCGCGCTCTTTTCCACCCTTCAGTGCCTTCGTGAAGTGTTACACGTGGCTTTTGCGTAGCCCTAACCAGGAGTTGAGGTGTTTTAGTGCTGCTAGGGCAACGAGCTACGCTATTTCCCAACTAGACTAAGTATCTTATCTATCTTATTGACAGATCTTAATTATCTTCGCATAAACAGATGTTGTAACTTGCACTCACTTAACCAACATAGTTATACACATTCATGCATCATATAAACATTAGAAGTGAAATTTATACCCAATATAAAAAATGCATAAAGAGGAAATAAAGATGAAGGAATGATAGAAACTTATCTTTATTAATACTTTTAGATGATTATAGACTCGACTCACCCTGTGCAGTCAGCTGCACAGCCTCTACCTACGCTATGACCTAAAACTTAGATTTACACTTCAGAGCTATATCGCATACATATTCATTATTCGATCTTACATTCTTATCCTATCTACTTAGAGCTTCGCTCTATTTATACAATCCCATGGTCCACGGACCATGGGTAGATCTTCTACAGCCGACATTACATTTATCAAAATAAGGGCGAACAATCCTATGACTCTTTAACAACTACATGCTTCGTGCCCACAAAATGTGGAGTCTTTACAATCGATTTACAAATTTGGACTAAAATTCGGGGTCTTAGCCCCAAAACTGCCCTTGGGGGATCCCGCACCCAACAGGCCCCCAACAAAAACATCGTGTTTCACCCTCGAGTCACTTTGCAGGTGTAGAGATCTTAGCACGAAGACCTCCCAGCTCTGTTTGGATCGCCACAAGTTCAGTAACGCACTGAGCAGCTGCCTGTTGTACTTCCTCCACACACTATTCAGTGACAACTGCTATTAAAGTGCTGCCCTGAATCCACTCCTAAGTTGCTTGCAATTGCACGATATTTGCTTCAATGGATGTGGTAATTGTATATGCCTCATCGATCCATGGTTGTAGTCATGCTTTCAAGACTGTTTCTTTGTGCCTAGCGGCATCCACCTGTTCCTTGAGCGCCTTTGCCTGCTACATCCTTGCAAGCCTCTATGTAAGGGCAACTGTTTGCATGGCTCTTTTTACCTCATCGTATTTCTGTTGCAACTTGTGCGCATATGTTTCTAGGTGCTCTATGTTTCGGTCCTCTTGCAGGGTGGTGAGGACCTCGAATGATTGTTCGAATAGCTTCATGCCGTTTGTCATTGCATTGTCAACCACTGCCATTGTTGTTGTGACCGCAGTAGCACGCTGTTCTCTGACCTCCAACGGAGTTCAAGGCTGAGCCTTCAATTGTAGTTATGCTATCTGAAGGTTCAGCTCCAGCTAAACCTTGGCCATTTCTGCTTTTGTGTTGCGCACCCCTGTGGCTAACTTACGGACACACACCTCCACTGGTTCCTTAACTTAATTGGCCAACTCCAGGACCATTTGGCAGGCTTCCTCCACAACCTAAATTATTTGTTTGTTCTGCTCCATGGCCTAATTGTGCTGCAGGCTCAACTACTCATTGTTGATGCGCTACTTGCTCATTACCTATATAACGTGACTCTCCTTGGCCCAAAGTTCTGTAATGACGCCATCCTGCAAGAGATAGAGCATCTCCCGAGGTAGCGCAACCATGTTTAGTCCAACCCCTTTCAAACTACTGACCATAGGCCTGTTGGCCTCATTCTCTGTAAGGAGTGCTCCATCTGGTAGCAATATTGTGTTGGTCACCATCGCGTGCAACATTTCCTTGGTAGCTGAAGTGCCGACTGTGAGGCTGGTGGACACTATGTGAGCCAGTGGAGTGCACACTTGCAACTCCTGTATTTGTGCTCGGAGAGCCCCAATACCAACTAATGTTGTTCCTCAAACTACTGGAGGGCCTCCACATTGAAATCCCTCATTGTTTTGTCAATATCATGCAAGTCCCCTTCAGTGAGGGTGATAGGGTCAAAATATGTCTTCGAGGCCTTTGTTTTCTTTCATGGCCCTACCTGCTCTCGTGTTTGTAGATGCTTGAGCTTGGTCGACGTTGTCTACTAGTCCATGCCACCTTGTTCTGTGTCTGTCTCTGGTTCGAGTGAAGGTGACTTCTGTCCTTTGTGCTCCTCGTTTTTTGTTTTCTACTACTCCACCAACGTCACAGCATCGAGCACTACCTGGGCCTTAGCGGCTGCTTTTTCTTTCGTGCACTTTTCTGCCAACTGTGCCATCCGAATTTTTGTCTATTTCTTCTTCCGCTGCGTGGCGAACTTCTCTACCTCCACCGCGGAGTCAGCTGGGGTGTGCCACTCTAGCAGACAAGACTCAAGGACTATGAATATCACATCATCAGTCACCAAATACGATAAATCATGTGATGCCTTTGTAGGTTCCTTGTATGCCCTGATGAGGACATGGTGAAGGTTTGCTTTGAACTCAGCAAAGCTCTGCAAATTATTGTAGACTGTGGGTGATAAATGTGGCTTGCGATTGATCCCCATCAGGATATTAATCTCCAAGAATATCCAAAATATCTTGCTCCCCCTTATCCTCTACGCATCCTTAGTCACCCACAGTGAAGTGTACTTCGTTGCCTCTTGAAGGTATGGTGCAACTGAAGGGAATTGGCTATCTTCGGACAGCTCCCATGCCACTAGTACTATCGACAATAGGAGCCAGGTGTAATGAAATGTTTTACCCTACTCCTGTTCCTCGCAATAGTTCACAACGAACTCACCGCATACATAGTTCACCCAGTTGAATAGGACCCCTTCTGCGCATTGTGCTGCTAGTGCAACCACTCGCGTGGGCACCTCATTCGCGTGACACTTCCGCATCACCTTCCCTGCCAATATCTGTGTCATGACCTTGACTATAGGGTTGTTGATGTTGGAGATGGCATACCCTCGTTTCTTCTTCTCCAACTTAAATTTCTTTTTCATTGCCTCTGCGAGGGCCAACTCGCCACCTTTTCCCTTTGAAATGTTTGTTGGTTCCTCCCCTAGGTAAAAGAGTTGTGTAATCCAGTGAATCAGATAGTCTGTGATGGGGATGGGTTCCTCCAGCCACAAGCACCCATCATGCACCAAACAGAGCAGCTGCCTGATGACAAAAACAATCACTGGGATGTAATGGTAATGTGGCACCGAGAGTAGGTTTAGCAACATGGATTTCTCTACACCTCTGAGCCATTTGCGTAACTCCAATTCAATCATTTCATCCGTCACATCTATCTTCTGGCGCATTAGCTTTGCAGTCGCTAAATGTGGGAACTTTTCATGGTCTGCGAGGTCCCAATATTCCAATTAAAACACGGGAACCCACCCCAAGTGCAGTCCCTCAAGCACAATATCGTTTGGGAGTAGGGGAGTTTGTAGAGAGCTCTTGCTCTCATCTATATCGTTTGGAAGCTTGGCTTTACCTTTTCATGGTGGAACATATTCAAGTAATCGTGTAATAGGGTCCGCACCGTAGGTTTCAACATCCATCTCTACATCCTCTTCATCCACCAGGATTTATTCAAACTCTTCCTCCTCATCGGCCTCCAAATTAATTGCCTTCCCCTTTTCCTACAATGTGAGCTTGGTCCTCAGTGGATTTCAGGGTGAGACGTGCTCCGCTATCATAGCCTGCTTATCCTTTTTAGGTCTCAGTGTTCGCGGTGATTTAGGGACCTCAGTGATTATTCTAGCATTCTTTGGGGCTTCCACTTTCGCAATTTCCTGCGCGGCTTCCTTAGTTATCACTGCTTCTATGGTCAACGCTTCTTCAAGTGCTGACATAGTATTATTCCATAGCTCTTTCAGTGTTGTTGGTAATTGCGCAAACAGCAAATTCGCTTTCAAAGTCTCGAATAAGTCTTGGTTCATGAATACTTGAGCACGCAACCACTAAGTTCTCAAAATGGCAAGAGTTTTTTGCTGGATAGCCACTTCAATTTTATAGCGCCTTTTGAATTTGAATTCGACGTTCCCCCCACATTCGCTCCATTAATGCTAGGTTGGTGGCATATTTTCAAGAATCTATCCCATAAAGTTCGCCTTAAATTCCTACCATGCACACCATTTGGCCTGAACCCAACCATCAAATCATGAATAGTGACTTTAACTGTCGCCTTTCAGCTGACCTGTGCACCATCACAGCTATCTTCATGCTGCCATGGACCCTGTGTCACTTCGCTGGTTCACGCAGTCTTGACATCGTGCAGTTCCTGGGCATAATAGTTTATAGTCCTACGCCTCCTTTCAGCTGCCTCATGCATTAAGACGATGCTTCTGTCGAATAGTCAGATGGTTGAGTCACCTGTGTATGGCTTCAAACGACTGCCATTCACTTTTCCTGGGAAGGGATCTCCATTTAACTTAACCAGTTGGACTGTGCCACCATCGGTAATCTCTTTAATAACATACAACCTCAGCCAATGCATTCTAAGTTTCCCTGGAAATTTATGAAACTTACTGTCATACAGCAGCACCAAGTCATTCACCTTAAATATGTGTAACTTAATATGTCAATCGTGCCATGAATTTTCGACTTGCTAGTGAAATCCAGCAAAAAATCTCTCTTCTTCGAGCTCCTCCAACTGCGCGAGCCTCTCCTCCAAGGCTTTTTGATCCATCATACCTATGAGTTCTACTATGCATAGACTAGGCATGATGTATTCCATAGGCATTATGGCTTCAACTCCATAGACAAGCCTAAAAGGTGTCTTTCCCATCTGCTTCTTGCATGTCATCCGATAAGCCCATAACATTTCTAGTATGAGTAGGTTCCAATCACTTCGTTGCACATTGCATATCTTGGTCAATGCATTTTCCAGTACTTTATTGAAATCTTCTATTGTCCCATTAGCATGTGGGTGATACGGTGTGCTCTTCTGATGATACACCTTAAACTCTTCTATCAGCGCGATGATCGTTTCGTTCTGGAAGTGTGTACCGCGATTGTTCATCAAGATATTTGGACATCCAAATTGCATCAGTACATGTTCAAATAGGAACTTTGTGGCAATCGTGCATGTGTAATCCTTCACTGACTGTGCTTCTGCCCAACGAGTCAAATACTCTGTCGTAGAGATAATGTACCTCGCGCATGTCTTTCCTTAGGGCTGAATTAGGCTTACAAAATATATTGCCCACTTTTCAAAAGATTGCAACGTCATTTTTGGATTCAATGGCATCTCGTCCCTCCGCAATGGCCTACATGTTCTCTAACATACGTCACACGCTTTGCAATACACTTATGAATCCTGATGATGGGTTGGCCACCATAACCCTACACGTAGAATCTTATGTGCGGTTTCTCTCCATACATAATGTCTTCCCAACATTAAGAGCCATTTACAAATTCACCCCCCAAAAACATGTTTACTGACCATGTATTTTAGCATGGAGCACATGTGCATCTATGCAGGTTGGGGCTCTTCTCCATAGGCCTGTGTCCACATGGCCAAATGTGCGTGCGAATCATCCTCCTCACCGTGATTTTCTGTCAGTCACATCTTAGGCTTCCCAAATCGTACTCACATCATTCTCCTACATTCGCACCAATCATTAAAGCTTCCTTTGTGCGTACCTCACCATCTTGCAGGCATAGCACCTAGTACCCAATCCAAGGCCGGAAGCATTGATTTTCTAGCACCTCCCTTTCAAATGCATCAAAGAAGGTATCTACCTCATTTAGACCATCATAAGTAGGAAAATCTCTTACTTCTATCAACACACAACACAACGACTGGGTCATCGTATTGCAATTTAGTGTAGTTACCATATATAACTGATTCGGCCATCGTTTTATTTTCTCGTCAGAGTCTGAAGTGCAGGAGCTCTTGTGTTCCCATGTAATCCACCCATCTGCAGTGGGATTACCCAATCTTGGCCTCATGTTGTTATCTTATAGATGTAGCCCAGATCATCATCATTCTTATAGTCATGGACCGGCTCCATATAGTGTGATCCTTCAGTGGGGTCCACGCATATAATTACGTGCAGTGAATTCTTCTCAAAGATCATTTTTTGCTTCTTGAGATTGATTACCCTGTTCATATCAGTAGCCCAGTCAATTCCCAGGAGCATGGGGTAAGGATTGTTGTCATCAACAATCTCTATTACTTCAAAATCCGCCAGCGCGCTTGCTCCCTTAATATCCACAATTATTCCCTTAAATCACCCCATGGGTATGATTTTCTACTGATTTTCCATCGTCATCTAAATTCGAGACCATTGCAGCGTGGGTCTCCCCATTCTCTCCCATGTCTGTTTCGGTATAACATTCGCATCTGACCCTAAATCCATGATGACTTGATCCATTTCGTATTCTCTGATCCACACAGTTAGTCTCATTTCACACCTCATCCTTGTTTTATGTTTTCTGATCTTCTAGATGATGCATCATTCTTTTAACGTGGTCCCAGTGCATCTGTTGATGAGTTCCTATAACCCTTTCATAGCGTTACTTTCATGTAGTAACTTCATACATGTTTCCAAGAAAGTTGTGAGCATAGAGGGGTCCATTTCCAGCTCGGGCTTACCTTTGCTTCTTGAAGTGGAGGCCTCAGCGAAGCTCTTTTTAGCATCCATGAAGGTTTCCCGAGCACACTCCAAATCAAACTCAACTTCTTTTTCCAAGGCTTTACGAACCCAAGTATTTTCTTCTAGTTGTTTCCCTTTGTCATCTCCGGTTGTGATTCCACTTTGGAGCACAATGTTTACGTTCGGAGTTAGGGGAGGCAATAGTGCTCCTTTGTCGAGTATCCCAGCTATCAGCGTAGGACAATATTCTATCTCATGATCAAACAGTATGCAATACTTGCATGATGGGCATGTTGGATTACTGCAATCACAGGCATGGTGTCCTGGTCCTCCGGAATTGTACCAAATCAACTGTCTGCGACCTCTACCAGGTCCTTCTCCGCTTCGGCCTCAACCATTCCCTTGAAATCCTGTCCGTGCCATTCCTAAATTCTGGTCAAGGGACTGCATTTCGGCCTGAACTCTATAGGCAAGAATTCTACCCATCATCAATTCATAGCTTCTGCAAGTACGCTCTTCATGTCCCACCAACCTACAAAAGTTATAGAAAAACTGTTGCGAATTTTGCGTATACTTCTGTAACAAGTGGCAATTGTCCATGGCATGTTTTCCTACTATTTGATAGATAGCGCACCATAAGGCAGGAACCATGCTAGGTCTTGCTTAAGCTTCTGACCTTAAGGCATCGGTCCTCCTCCTATGAGGTAATTTGTAAATACCGGGAAGTGGTCGTTGTCATGACCCTGACTCTTGCATTTCATGCACCACACTTCTTCATGCACTTATGGTAAAACTGTCATGTCCTATTTCAGACTCTGCATCTCCAGGCATAGATTCTTCAGTTGCAGATGGATCCCTGAACTCCTAGGTTAGGATCCTGCATCGGGGTCTCATGAAGCCTCATGGAAATCTCCAAAGCCTCTCCCTGGGCTGTTAGTAGTGAAGCTACAAACCACTCCTTAAGTGTGGTAGTAATGAAGCTACAAACCAATCGTGATGTTTTCCATCTGTCAGATTCATATTGGCGTCATGAATCATACATTTCAGCCTTTGATCTAGTTCCCAAGGAGTCTCGCTTGGTAGCATCATGATCTCTTTTAATCCAATAATCAACTGCGCTTCATATTTAGGTATGCTAAATTCTCTATTTAGTGTTGTTTGGATATATGTGACTCTCGCATTCAGGTTATCGTTAGAGTACTTAATATACTAGGTCAGCACGTGATCCTGCAGATTGCTAACCAGTGTCGCTTTCTTGATATGGTCATTTGTAACACCTTGCGCTTCCCATAAAGCCCTTACAACGAACCAGAATTGGTCTGTATCCTCATTTCCCAAACCTTTGAACATAGGCAACCTCACTGTGTTTTCCATACTAAATCATGGTGGTGGTGGTGTTGGTACGGGTGAAGATGGAGGTGATGGCAGTGAAGTCGGTGGTGGTGTGGGCGGAGGTTGGGTTCACAGAATTCTTTGTCTTATCAGATGAATAGCACTTTGCGGAGAGATCTTCGCGAGCATTTCCTTGTCCCCTCGCGGAGGTGAAATCAAGGGGCTATTTTCTAGACCCTTATTTCCTTCGTTCTTATAAATATTTCCACTTCACATAGCCCCAACCATCAAGGTAATTGCATATCTTCCTTTTTGCACAACAACATTTTGATCCAAGTATTCAAAGATTTTAGGTACTTACCTCGCGGTCCTTTGAGAAAGTGTCATTCTGCCTCGCTATAGCTAACTGAGGTTTCAATCGTGAACTCAGTAAAAAATCCTCCTATAATGCGATTGAGCCAATGATCAGTGGAATGCGTGATCTTATCCTTCGATGCTTCCAAACTTCGAACTAGCTCGGGGTCCCCACAATAGGACCGTCAAGTTTCCACCTTCCTTGGCTATCTGCTAGCTTCGTGATCCACTCGTATAACTTAGAAGGGAAGGACATGAAAAGGATTTCATGGATATTCATATATAGGTAGATGTCTAGCCACTCTTCTTTTGATAGTCATGGGTTTCTGTTCTCCTACACCACAAACTCATGAATTCTTCTGTCCAACTAGCCTTCAATTTCTTTCTTAGTTGGATTCTAGTGATACGACATACACATCTCTCATGAAGATTCCAGTCTCGGGAACTGAACCATTTTTTGACTTATGGGGGCCTGACAGAGGTTCAGTGTTAGTTAGCCAAAAAAATACCTACACTACTGGCCCTTTCAGCATCAGCTCGCATAGCGTGGACTAAAGTCTCACCCGAAGTAGTATGGGGGGATGTTGGAACCAATTTTTCACACCCTTGAGATGGTTACGATGTTAGTTTATTCCAGCTATACCTGCCTTCGTGCAAGTTGCTTCATGCTCTTTTCCACCCTTCAGTGCCTTCGTGAAGTGTTACACTCAGCTTTCACGCAGCCCTGACTAGGGGCTGAGGTGTTTTTGCATTGCTAGGGTAGCGAACTGCACTATTTACCAACTAGACTAAGTATCTGTTATGAAACCAACTCACAAAAAGATAGAAAAATAGATGAATGCCTTATAAATAAGCCTCTCCTAGGGGGCAACCTCCTTTACATTACACAAATGAACAATTATTGGATGATACAAATGACAAGACCTCCTTTCTATATATAGGAGTCTAAGGGGTCATAATATAATCAGAGCCGACATAATAATAATAATGTAGGCACACAATAATAATAATAGTGGTCTTCTATGGGGCATAATTATAATAATATGGGGACTATATGGGCACAACAATATAATAAGGGGGTTGTACTAATAACAATAAGGGGTTACACTAGTAGTCTAGGGACCTAACATGCCCCTCTCCTTCAAAAAGTGTTGTCCTCAATGCTTGAGTAGTTCTTGATGCTTATGTATAAAATTCTTGTCCTCCCATGTGGAATCTTCACCAGGTAATTCTTCCACTTGATGAGATACTCTGAAATTGATCAATTTCTTAGCTGTCAGGTTATTTCTATGACTGCTCCAGGTTCCAATACGATTTTTCCTTCTTCGTCAAGTTATGAAATATTGTTTGAACTGGGACCTTCTGCAACTTTTGAATGAGTGGCCACACTTCTTCATCCTTCTTCCATTCATCCCTTGCTTCTTTTATCCCATCTGCTTGGATAGTAGAAATAGCACAAAACAATGCTTCAACATCCTCATCCTTTCTTGAGAGTGCATCTGCAACAACATTTTTCTTCCCTTTTTGTAGATGATTTCAAGGTCATAACCCAACATATTTGTGACCCATTTTTTCTGTTCTTGTAAGGATAATCTTTGTTTTAAAATGTATTTAAGACTCTCCTGATCAATTTTTACCTTGAAGTGTCTTCCCATTAGGTAAGGTCACCATTTCTTAGGTACATGTAATATTTCCAACATTTCCTTCTCATAAATTGCTTGCTTGAGATGTAGCTGTAAAAATACCGAATCCCCTACATCAAAACTTCTTTCACTATGATGTTGATCTACCTGTTGTTTCATTCGATTCTGCACCAAAGTGGTGTTATCCTTTAAAAATTGGAGAACTTGTTGTTGATGCTCGATGAGATCCTTAACTAGTTGAATCTTTTTCGTCTTGATATGTCCTTCTATCTTGAGAGTTTGAGGAGTGGTAATTTCTTCTAATGCATTACAATATATGGTCAGATTAATTTCTTGATGCTTGATGTGATCTTTCACTTCTTGAACATGTTTCTCCTTGATATGCCCTTCTATCTTGATAGTTTTAGGAGTGGTAATTCTGGCCAATGCATTACATGATATGGTTGGATTCATTTCTTCTTTCTCAATGTCATATTTCACTTCTTGAACCTTTTTCTTCTTGATATGTCCTTCTATCATGAGAGTTTTAGGAGTGGTAATTCTTGCCAATGCTTTACAAGATATGGTCGGATTCATTTCTTCTTTATCTGGGGTTGTTTCCTCGTGTATATCCTCTTCTTTTGATGTTTCTTGATCCTTTTCTTCCTCCTCTTCATAATCTATGTAAAATAATTTCTTCTCATCACACTTATGACCTTTAGTGTATTTTCTATCACAATTGTAACAAAGCCCTTTTTCTCTTTTTTCTTCCAGTTGTTGTGGTGTAAACCTTATAGGTTGTGGAAGGCTAAGAGAAAAAATGCTTCCATAATTATAGTCGTGAGTGGTGGGATTCATTGTTTCCATAATTTTCTTTTCAATTTTTCTCTCCAACCTGAATGCCTTCTCCAATGAATCAGGTTCCCAAAGACGAACCTCATGTTGAATGTTATCCTTTAAAGTCCCTATGAAGACATCAATCCTTTGCTTATTTGGAATATCATTTACCCTCATATTCAATTTTTGAAAGTCCCCAACATGCTCTAGCATTGAACCCTTTTGTTTGAGATTTATCAATTGGCTAAAGAAGGTGTTACTCTTTGTATCCTCATAATGTGCTATCATTTCTTTTGTGAAAATTGACCAAGTGACAAGTGCTTTACGAGAAAAAATACCTTTATACCATAAAAAATGATTTGGTTATAAATATAAAGATGCAATATGTACCTTTTGTAATAGTTGAATCTCATGAAGATCAAAATATTTCTCCATCTGTAGTATCCAATTTACCGGATCCTTGCCATCAAACTTCCTCATCTTGCTTTTTCTTGATTTTAGGAGCTTGATCTTGAAACAATTGTAACTCTGTAATTTCAGATCTCCAAGTTCTGAAATTTTGTGCTGTAGTAGCCCTCTTAGTCCTATTTCTAACTTTGAAAGTCTAATCTCCCACGATGGCCCGATTATAGACTGATTCATTATAGAGAACTTGTACAAAGTGCCACGTATCACTGTTTCAACCTTAGGACCTGACACCAATATACAAAAAACCATAGTCCATCCTCTTTCTACAACTTCTTACGAAATTTAAATTTGATTCTCAAAGAGAAAGTTATGACTATTTTCCCAAGGTTACCTATTTAGCATGTAATTCGGGAGCCTGCCCAAACCCTAAATGTCTCAGATTATATCTTCGAAAATATAGCGAGACAAGATCGGAAATGCGGACCCAAGGTTTCAACTGATTTCTTATCAAATGATTTTTTTCTTAGTTTCTGAAACTTCATAGTGAAAAAGTTATAGCGAAGAAACCACGATGAACTGTTTTACATGAAATTATGGAGCTTCGAAAAACCCTAATTTTCTCAGACCATATATCCTAAAATATAGCGAGACAATAACTGAAGTTTGGACCCAAGGTTCAGTGAGATTTTGTCTCAACTGGGTTTATTTTTTAACTTCTGAAATATCACAAAAAAAAAGTTTTAGCGCAAATGCCACGATGGAAACAACGAAACCCTAGAATCCAAAGTTGTGATACCAAATGTTATGAAGCCAGCTCACAAAAAGATATAAAAGATAGATGAACGCCTTAGAAATAAGCATCTTCGAGGGGGCAACCTCCTTTACATTACACAAATGAACAATTATTGGATGATACAAATGACAAGACCTCCTTTCTATATAGGAGTCTAAGGGGTCATAATATAATCAGAGTCGACATAACAATAATAATGTAAGTGCACAATAATAATAATAGTGGGCTTCTATGGGGCACAATAATAACAATATGGGGACTACATGGGCACAACAATATAATAAGGGGGTTGTAATAATAACAATAAGGGGTTACACTAGTAGTATAGGGACCTAACAGTATCTTACCTATCTTGTTGATAGATCTTAATTATCTTCACATAAAGAGATGTTGTAACTTGTGTTCAGTTAACCAATACGGTTATACACACTTGAACATCATATAAACATTAGAAGTGAAATTCATACCCAATATAAAAAATGTATAAATAGGAAATAAAGATGCAAGAATGATAAAAGCTTCTCTTTATTAATACTTCCAGATGATTATAGGCTCAACTCGCCCTACGCACTCAGCTGCGGACTACTATGCCTCTGCGCACTCAGCTGCAGAGCCTGTACCTATGCTATGACCCAAAACTTAGATTTACACTTCAGAGCTATCTTGCATACATATTCGTTATTTTATCTTAGTTTCTTCTCCTATCTACTTAGAGCTTAACTCTATTTATACAATCCCATGGTCCGTAGACCATGGGTAGATCTTCTACAACCAACATTACATTTCTCAAAATAAGGGCAGAAAACCCTATGACTCTTTAACAACTACGTGCTTCGCGCCCACAAAATGTGGAGTCTTTACATTGGATTTACAAAATTAGACCAAAATCTAAGCTCTTAGCCCAAAAACTACCCTTGAGGGATCCCGTGCCTAATAGGCCCCTAACAAAAACATCGCGACTCACCCTCGAGTGACTCTGTAGGTGTGGAGATCTTAGCATGAAGACCTCCTATCTCTATTTCGATCGCTTCTAGTTTGGCAACGCACTGAGCGGCTACCCGCTGGACTTCCTCCATGTGTTGTTCGGTTACTTCTGCTGTTGAACTGCTGCCCTGAATCCTCTCTTGAGTTGCTTGCAGTTGCGCGAGCTTTGCTTCAATGGATACTATAATTGTATACTCCTCATCGATCCATGGCTATAGGCGCACTTTCAAGACTACTTTGTGCCTAGCGGCATCCACCTGTTCCTTGAGTGCCATTACCTACTACATCCTTGCAAGCCTCTATGTAAGGGTAGTTGTCTACATTGCCCCTTTTACCTCATCGTACTTTTATTGCAGCTCGCATGCTTCTATTTCTATGTGCTCTATGTTCGGGTCCTCCGACAGGGTGCTGAGGACCTCGAATGATTTTTCGAATAGCTTCATGCACTCTGTCACTGCACTGTCAACTGACTCCATTAATGTTGTCACCATGGTGGCACGATGTTCTCTGGCCTCCAGTGGAGTTGAAGGTTGAGCCTTCAACTATAGTTATATTATCTGAAGGTTCAGCTCCAGCTAAACCTTGGCTATTTCTACTTTTGTGTCACGCACCCCTGTGGCTTACTTATAGACGCGCACCTCCACTGGTTCCTCAGCTTGAGTGGCCAACTCTAGGACCATTTGCTAGGCTTCTTCCACAATCTGCATTATATGTTTGTTCTTCTCCACAACGTCATTGTGGTGCAGGCTCAACTACTTAATGTTGATGTGATACTCGCTCATTACCTGTATAGCGCGACTTTCCCTAGCTCGAAGTTCTGCGGAGACTCCATCCTGCAAGAGATAGAGCATCTCCCAAGGGAGCACAAAAAATGTTTAGTCCAACCCCTTTCAAACTGCTAACCATAGGCCTGTCGACCTCATTCTCTGTAATGAGTGCTCCATCTGGTAGCACTATTGTGTTGGTCACCCTGGCGCGCAACATTTCCTTGGCAGCTAAAGTGCCAACTGCGAGGCTGGTGGACACTGTGCCAACCTGTGGAGTGTGCACCTGCAACTCCTGTATTTGTGTCTAGAGAGCCCCCAATACCAACTAGTGTTGTTCCTCAAACTATTGGAGGGCCTCCATGGTGACATCCCTCATTGTTTCACTGATATCATGCAAGTCCCCTTCAGTGAGGGTGATAGGGTCGAAAGATGTCTTTGAGGCCTTTGTTTTCTTTTGTGGCCCTACCTACTCTCGTGGTCATGGATGCTTGAGCTGGGTGGACATTGTTTGCGGGTCCACACCACCTTGTTCTGTGTCTGTCTCTGGTTTAGGCGAAGGTGAATTCTATCCTTCGTGCTCCTTGTTTGCTATTTTTTGCTGCTCTACTAATGTCGCAGCGTCATGCACCACCTGGGCCTTAGCTGCTGCTTCTTCTTTCCTACACTTTTCCGTCAGCTTTGCCATCCGATGCTTTGGCTCTTCCTTCTTCCGTTGCATGGCTGACTTATCTGATTCCACTGTGGAGTTAGCTGGGGTGTGCCACTCCGGTGGCCAAGACTCAAGGACTACGAATATCACATCGTTAGTCACCAAATACAGTAAATCATGCCACATCTTTGTAGGGTCCTTCCAAGTCCTGATGAAGACATGGTGAAAGTCTTCTTTGAACTTTGCAAAGCTCTACAAATTGTTGTAGACTGTAGATGATAACCGCAGCTTGTGATTGATCCCCATATGGATATTCATCTCCATGAATATCCAAAATATCTTTCTCTCGCTTATCCTCTGCGTGCCCTTGGTCGCCCATAGCGAAGCATACTTTGTTGCCTCTGAAAGGTCCATCACGACCGAAGGGAACTGGTTATCTTTGGGTAGCTCGCATGCCACGAGTTGATGAGCCTCATCATTGGGTAATTATTTGGGCCTTAATTCACCTCCTAGCTTAGTCAAATCAACTATTCTCACAACTTATTGCATACTTTTGATTATATTTTGTTTATGAAATGAGTTAGAGTTGGATAGTTTGCGTTATGGTCTAATGTGCATTTAATGTAGGATTAAAGGATAAAAGCAAGGAATTTTGGCAAAGACCTTGGTCAAAACTCGAACGGGACAAGGGAGAGGAATTATAGGAGGTAAATCCTCCTCATTTAGTACCCCTCCATTCGAATATTCCTCCATCAGCTCGGAGTGCACACAGCCACATCATTAGGACTAGAAGGCGGTCGAGCAAGTGAAAGACAAAGCAACAGTTTATCTCTAGTTTGGGAGCCAAGCCTCCCTAATTTTAAGGAAGTCATTAGAGACTTCAGATGTATAAGTAGATAGGCCTAGGACCTTAGTAGGATTCAAATTTTTCATTATAAAACTCTACTCTATTTTAAAGTTGCAAGACTTGTGACAGTTTTGATGTAACCCATTGTTTTGATAATAAGAATGAGTTTTGCTTTGAGTCAGTACTGAGTTAGCTCAGAGGGTTGAAGCTCTAGGGTTAGGGCCCAACCTTAGTAGCCAAGGCTCCTCTTTATTGTACACGTATGTTATCATAGATTGATAGTTTAATTGTTCATTCGCTTAAGTAGCTACATTTCCATTACAGTAGTGTAGTGTTGGGTCCCTATAATACCAGTGATTACCCCATTACTATTGTAGTTATACCCCTTATTTATATTGTTGTGCCCCTATTACCCCCATATTATTATTTCTGTGCCCCATAGAATCCCTCTATTTTTATTTTTGTGGCTTTATATTATTATTGTTAGGTCGGTTGGATTATATTGTGACTCCTTAGACTCCTATATATAGAAAGGAGGTTTTGTCATTTGTATCATACAAAAATTGTTCATTTATGTAATGTAAAGGAGGTTTCCCCCTCGAAGAGGCTGAATTCTAAGGCGTTGATCTATCTTTTCTATCTTTTCTTGAGCTGGTTTCATAACATTTGGTTCAGAGCTTTGGATTCTAGGGTTTTGCTGCTCCAAACAGGTCATTGTGGAATTTTCGCTATAACTTGTTTTCTGTGATGTTTCAGAAGTCGCAAAAAAAACCCGTTTGAGAAGAATTGACATTAAACCTTGGGTCCGTATTTTAGAGCTTTTCGTGTGATATGTTCGGAGATATGATCTGAGGAAGTTGGTCTTTTTGCAGACTCCTGAATTACATTCAAAACAGGTGACCTGGGGAAAATCGTCATAATTTTCTCTCTGAGGATCGGATTGAAATTTTTTAAAAAATTACAGAAAGAGGACGGACTATAGTTTCTTGTGGATGTTTTGTAGATCCAAAGGTCTAAACAGTGACTCGCGGCACATTGTACAAGTTAGCTCTACTGAACTAGTCTATAATCAAGTCACTGTGGGAGATTTCACATAACTCTTCCTTGGAGAATCCAATTTGGGTCAGACTTGTGGCATTGGAAAGAGGACACAGATAGATACTACAGGTCACAAGTTTAGAACTAGATGACTAGAAAGTACAGAGATACATCAGAGGCAATATCGAGCTCCTACAAAGTGATAAAAAGTGTGTAGATTTTTTTAAATTTTTGCTTAAGCTTGGTTTGAAAATTTATTTTAAAGGAATTCAAAGGGCATAGTAGAGCATTATTATCGGTAACTGATGCCCCGAGGAAAGAAAATGAAAACACCTAGTAAAGAACCTGAAAGCTCTAGCATGACTCATGAAGAAGAAGAAGAAATGCTACATGATATATCAAAATTACAAGAACAAGTGCAACAAATGTCACGCTCACAAAAGTTAACAGATGCTAAGATAAATGGCATGGAAGCTAAGATGAATGGCATGGAAGCTAAGATGGACAATTTGAAGGTAGGTTTGAACACAAATTTGAAGACAGGCGTGGCAGATTTGAAGACAGATTTGACTAATTTTCTACAAGAAATACTTACTAATGGTGAAAAGGTAGTAAAGGAAACTCATGATGAGAACAAAAGAAATGTTAATCATGATTCCATAGACGCTAATGTTGGATCGAAGAATCACCACATTCCAAAAATCGATATGAGGAAGTTTGATGGCAAGGATCCCGCCACATGGATATTACAGATGGAGCAATTCTTCGATCTCAATAATGTGCAAAACACACAAAAGGTACATATGGTAACTTTATATTTGGAACCAAATCAGTTTGTATGGTATCAATGGCTTTGTTCTCATAAACAATTTATCACTTGGGCAATTTTTATGGAAGAATTGATAGCACATTATGAGGATACAAAAAGCAACACTTTTTTTAGCCAATTGATAAGTCTCAAACAAAAGGGTTCAATAATGGAGCACATTGAGGAGTTCCAAAAATTGAACATAAGGGTAAAAGATATTCCAGAGGAGCATAGGATTGATGTGTTCATAGGGTCTTTAAAGGATAATATCCAACATGATGTGCGCCTTTGGGAACCTGATTCATTAGAGAAGGCATTCAGGTTAGCAAGAAAAATGGAAAGCAAAATTATGGCAACTAGGAAGCATACCATTCACAACTATAAAGACGGAAGTGTTGTTGCCCATAGTCTTCCACAACCTACAAGGTTGACACCACAAAAATTGGAAGAGAAAAGAGCAAAAGGGCTTTGTTACAATTGTGATAGCAAATACACAAAAGGTCATAAGTGTGCTGAGAAGAAATTATTCTACATAGATTGTGAAGAGGAAGAAGAAAAGGAGCAAGAAAGGTCAAGAGAAGAGAATATATTCCAGGAACAAAGCCTAGATGAAGAACAAATAAATCTGACCATATCTTGTAATGCATTGGCGGGAATTACCACTCCTCAAACCATCAAGATAGAAGGACAAATCAAGAAGAAAAAGGTAATAGTGTTGATTGATTCAGGAAGCACCCACAATTTTATTCATTGTAGGGTAGCAAAAGAATTGAATTGCTTCCTATATCCAGCACCAGAGTGTCAAGTGATGATTGCAAATGGAGGAACAATAAATTGTTCTGGAAAGTGCCATAATATCAAGCTATCCATGGGAGAATATGTATTGACTAGCCCAATGCTTTCCATTCCAATGGGAGGTGCTGATGTTGTACTAGGAGTCCAATGGCTACAATCCTTGGGTACAATAGCTTTTAATTTTCAAGAACTTTTCATGAAATTTTCTATGGAAGGGAAGGAAGTTGAATTAAGGGGTATTGCAGGGAAACCAGGAAAGATAATCAGCTCTAATGGCATAACAAAGCTTCTAAAAAAGGAGCAAAGAGGTGTAATTGCACAATTATGTTCACTAGATGTTTCCACATTGGAATCATCTATTTCTCCAGATCTCCAAAAAGTCCTGGACAATCATTCCAAGGTATTTGAGACTCCCAAAGGTCTCCCACCTATGCGTGATCATGATCATGCTATTCATTTGATTCCAGGAAGTGTTCCTCCAAACATCAGGCCGTACAGATATCCATATGTCCAAAAAAGTGAAATTGAATGTATGGTTGCAGAAATGCTAGAGGCTGGTATAATTCAACCGAGTCAAAGTTCTTTCTCAGCTCTAGTAGTATTGGTGCACAAGAAGGATGGATCATGGCGCATGTGTCCAGATTATAGGGAGCTCAACAAGCTCACTATTAAAGATAAGTTTCCCATTCCTGTCATTGATGAATTACTGGATGAATTGCATGGATCAATTTACTTCACCAAGTTGGATCTTCGTTTGGGATATCATCAAATCAGAATGAAGATTGAAGACATTCTGAAAACAACATTTAGAACTCATGAGGGTCATTATGAATTTTTGGTCATGCCTTTTGGCCTTACCAATGCACCTTCAACATTTCAAGGTTTGATGAATTCAATTTTCAAACCATTCCTTAGAAAATTTTTGTTGGTATTTTTTGATGATATACTAATCTACAGCAAGTCTTGGAAGGATCATGTTGAACATGTTGACAAGATGCTACAACTATTGGAGGAGAAACAATTATATGCAAAAAGATCCAAATGTTTCTTTGGAGTCCAAGAGGTGGAATATTTGGGTCATATTGTATCTCATGAAGGAGTTAAGGTAGACCCTAGAAAAATTAAAGCCATTAAGGAATGGAAAATCCCCACATCCATAAAGCATCTGCGAGGATTTCTTGGGTTGACAGGGTATTATCGCAAGTTCGTTAAGAATTATGGGAGAATAGCAGCACCTCTAACAACATTATTGAAGAAAGATTCATTTTCATGGACTTCGGAAGCAACAAAGGCCTTTAAACATCTTAAAGAGGCAATGTGCCAAGCACTGGTCTTAGCTACACCGGACTTCACAAAAACCTTTATTGTGGAATGTGATGCTTCAGGAAATGGAATTGGTGCTGTTCTAATGCAAGATGAAAGACCCATTGCTTTTGAAAGTCGTCCAATCAAGGGAAAGTTTTTAGGCAAAGCTATTTATGAGAAGGAAATGTTGGCAATACTCCATGCACTTAAGAAATGGCGACCCTACCTAATGGGAAGACACTTCAAGGTAAAAACGGATCATGATAGCCTTAAATACTTTTAGAACAAAGGTTATCCTCTGAAGAACAACAAAAGTGGGTCACAAAGATGTTGGGTTATGACTTTGAAATCATCTACAAAAAAGGGAAGCAAAATGTGGTGGCAGATGCACTCTCAAGAAAGGATGAGGATATGGAAGCATTGTTGTGTGCCATTTCCATTATCCAACTAGATTGGATAAACGAAGCAAAGGAGGAATGGAAGAATGACGAAGAAGTGTGGGCACTTATTCGAAAGCTACAACAAGATTCCAGTACTTCTGATACATTTAGCTGGCAAAATGATTCGTTATGGTACAAAGATCGCTTATACCTTTGTAAGAATTCCTAGCTAAAACAAAAGATTCTTATGGAATTGCACACTTCTCCCTTAGGAGGGCACTCAGGATTTTTAAAAACTTACCACAGGGTTAAGAAGGAATTTTTTTGGGATGGCCTTAAATTAGATATTCAAAAGTTTGTGGTGGAATTTTTGGTTTGCCAACAAAATAAAGTTGAAACAATTAAGACATCGGGTCTATTACAACCTTTATCCATTCCAAGCCAACGTTGGGAGGAGGTTTCAATGGATTTTATCACAGGTTTACCCAAGTCTGAGGGAAAGAGTGTCATCATGGTGGTAGTTGACAGACTTACCAAGTATGCACACTTTTGTGCATTATCACATCCATTTAAAGCCAGTACAGTTTCTACTGCATTTATGGAAACAATTCAAAAGCTACATGGAAACCCAAAGATTATTGTAAGTGACAGAGATCCCATTTTCACTGGAAATTTTTGGACAGAATTATTTTCTTGTCTGGGTACTCAGTTAGCTCATAGCTCATCTTATCATCCTCAATCTGATGGGCAAACTGAGATAGTAAACAAATGTTTGGAAGGATATCTTCGTTGCTTTGTATCTGATAAATAGACACGGCTGAATGGTGGTATAACACTTCCTTCCATATAGCAACAAAAATGACCCCATTTATGGCACTTTATGGGTACCAACCACCATCAATCACATCATATTTAAGAGAAAATTCTAAGGTTCAAGCAGTGGAACATCACATCGAACATCAACAACAAGTCCTCCAACTCTTAAAGGATAACCTCGTGTTGGCACAAAATAGAATGAAACAACAGGCAGATCAACATCGCAGTGAAAGAAGTTTTGATGTAGGTGATTGGGTATTCCTACGGCTACAACCATATAAGCAAATGTCCCTAAAGCAAGCTAAGAAGGATAATAAATTATCACCAAAGTATTGTGGTCCATACAAAGTGTTGGAAAAGATTGGTACTATGGCATACAAATTAGAGCTTCCTGCAGCTTCTCGATTGCACCCAATTTTCCATGTTTCATGTTTAAAGAAGGTTATAGGTGACAAGCTCCCAGTTCAAACAATATTGCCAGAACTTGACGAGGAAGGAAAAATTATATTGGAACCGGAAGCAGTCACAGAAACAAGAACTCAACAGCTACGAAATCGATCAATTTCAGAGTATCTTATCAAGTGGAAGAACTTATCCGCTGAAGATTCCACATGGGAGGATGATAATTTTATGCAGAAGTATCCAGAACTACTCAAGCGTTGAGGACAACACTTTTTTGAAGGAGAGGGGCATGTTGGGTCCCTATAATACTAGTGATTACCCCATTACTATTGTAGTTATACCCCTTATTTATATTGTTGTGCCCTTATTACCCCCATTTTATTATTTCTGTGCCCCATAGAATCCCTCTATTATTATTTTTGTGGTTTTATATTATTATTGTTAGGTCGGCTGGATTATATTGTGACTCCTTAGACTCCTATATATAGAAAGGAGGTTTTGTCATTTGTATCATCCAAGAATTGTTCATTTATGTAATGTAAAGGAGGTTGCCCCCTCGAAGAGGCTGAATTCTAAGGCGTTGATCTATCTTTTCTATCTTTTCTTGAGCTGGTTTCATAACATGTAGAGTAGGTTGGTTGTATTTTGGTTTGCTTTCATTTGTGCCTTCTTTCAATTAGCAGGTTAGCAAGGAGAAAGAGATCACGATAAGGTTGTCAGCAGGTGTCTCGGCCTCACCTCCTCCCTCTAGGACCATGACTTGAGGAAGAAACCCTTCAGAAACCCCAAAAACACAGATTTCTAGTCTTGCATGAGCTTTGGAGTTTGTTGTCTTGATTCAATACTTGGTTCATTTCATTGTCATCTTTTTATAGCACTCTCTTTCTGCAATAAGATCTCACTCATGTTCTCATTTCCTTCAACACTTTCTTCATGCATAATATGGGCAATTGATTCATTCTTTTATAGTTTATGAGAATGTATCTTGTTGCATAGTTCTTGGAAGACAAACACATTTTATGAATTGCAGGTACTTCATTAGGAGGTCTAGACTTCATCACCAGCATTCATCTTCCACCTCATCCACCTCAACCATCTCTTGGTCCACCATCACCCTCACTAGTTTTTTTGTCTTTTTTCATTCAAATTCTCCTAGACACATTGAGCGAATCTAGCCATTTCTTCCCTTGGATGTTGACTCCTAAGTGTTGCTAGACCTTCTAACACCCTATCCCACCCATAAAACACCTTTTCCAAGCTTCCCATCACCTCCAACACCTCAAAATTAACTCTCGGCTGCATCCTGTAGGTTTCCTGTAATTCCTATAGGATCATCTTGTAGGTTTCTAGTACATCCTGTAGATTTTCCTGAAATAGCCTGTTTTGAGGCCGAATTTATGAGGAATATCTAGGAAGTCACAAATGGCCTCATAGGACTCTCCCACACCATCCAAGAACTCCATCTACCTTCTATCCATCCTCAACCACCTTCCATCCACCTGTCACATCCACAAGAACAATTAAATTGCATGCTTGATTTTACCAAAGAAAACCAAAAAAGTGAAATTAGATTTAGTTTAGTTTTCTTGCTTACACATTGGGATGGTTTGATGCTCTTTACCTCTGTAACTTATATAGTAGCATTAGGTTAGTGTTGATTCAACAAGTTTTCTTAGCATAACTATTTAAATGGTTAATTAGGATATGGTGTGATTTAGCATTACATGTTGTTTTCTTCATTGCTGTAGTAGAGTAGCTCTCTTAGAATAGATTTTCTCTTCTTCCATCAAAGAATCAAGCTTCTTCTGACTCTATAGAAGTCTGGCTTGGAACCCCTGGGGTCTCTCACTGGATGATCTGAATTGGATCCTTAAACCCTCTTAAAGTTACCCAAACTCTATAAAGAAACTCATGCCGAAGTTCAAAGTCTTGTAGATATCGAGCTTATCAGAAATAAACTTTGAAAAATGGTAATTTGTAGCCAGCATAGAGAAATGATGACCTTCGGTCAAGGTGCTTGACCGTTGGCCCATGGAGACTGTGCATGGTGCAGAAATGGCAGAAGGAAAAGCTCAAACCTAGAAGGAAAAGCCCCGAGCGCTCGGTCACAAGGGAAACCAGAAAAACTGTGGGAAAGTGCTAAAACCGACAGGTAGGTCCTGCGCTAAAAAACGGTGGAATATTAGAGGCATTTCAGGTGGTAAGCAGGTTTGGCTGAGGACCCAGCGATTCCATACACTAAGTGATGTGTGTTCGGCAGGGAGAGAGAAAAACCGCTTACATCGCAGACTAACGGTCGAGCAACTCAACCACGCGATATAAGCGAAGACCGTAGGATCTGGGGGTCCTAGATCAACAGCGGAGGTTCCACTCGATGGATGACTGGACCTGAGGGAGAAATAAGCCACGGCGCATAAAGATTTGAAGTCCAATGTGGACAATGAGCTGGCAGAGATTCGCGTTTCACAGACATTCTTGGAGTAAACAAAAATAACGGCCGTTTCAAATGATCGAGTGTTTCCGGTGAACCTGTCACTTATCCATTATGGAATAGGTGGCCACTTCCCTGTGAGGTGTGATGCAGTGACTGTAACAGCCAAAAGAAGGGATTCAAATGGACAAAGGCAAGGAATAAGAGAGCTGAAATTTGAAATGAACAGTCAGGAAGCAAATGGCTTAAATCCACAAACTGACAGAGATGGAGAGGGGGGATAGAAGAAGAGAGGAGAGTGAATAGTGAGAAAACGTTGAATGCACAAAGAGTCTTTGGAGTCACTCACAGGTCGAGTGAAAAGCAAGAGAGCTATTGACAACAACATATTGTTGTTGGAGTTGCTTGGAGGTCGAGCGACTCACAGAGGCATGCAAAGGCCGAGAGAAAGAGCTTAGAGAAGCTAGCATAGAGAGCTATGAGCCACAGCCATAGCTAGTACTAGAAGTGAGAGCTGAGAGCTAGAACCAAAGCCCATGCCAAAGAGCCAGAGCTAGAGTCAGAGCCCAGAGCCAGAACAAGAGCCAGAGCCATAGCCAAGATCCAGAGCTAGAAAGATGGAGAGCTCCAAGAGCCAAGGGATAAGATGGTGTTCTGAGCACAATGTTCCTGTGTAAAACATTGGGGTTGAGTATGAAACTTGTAAAAGAGTTGTTGCCATAATCCCAGAGATCCTAATCGAGTTGATTAGAGCTCAAGGAGACATAGCCCAAGCTATCAGGGTGAACTCCATATTATATTGTTGTCTTATGTGTTTGTTTTTACTGCTGCTTTAACTATTGTTATATGCATTTATATATTAGTTTAAGCACCTTCCCATATCAGCACAAACAACAGATTTTAAAGTAAATAATCAGCTGTAAATAAATACAAGCATACACCCATATTTTCGAGCATTTCTTATTTCTTCATTGGTTGATCAAATGGACTTGGGAAAATTTAAAGCTTTGGAAGTGGGAGAGGTTCTTATAAGTTAGACAAGAATCCTGAGAGCCCCATTTTCAGATCAGGTGGTATCAGAGCTTAAGATTGATTAACCCTACCTTCAAAGAAGTTTGTATCAGAATGCTTGATTGAAATGGAAAAGATTGCTTGTCCAAAAGGTCTTTGGGCAGTCACAGATTGATTGTTTGATTGATTGTATGCTTGTTTGCAGATTGACTATTGATTGAGTTTGCAGAGGTGAAGGGAAAGCTATTGATAGCTCAGTCCAGGAAGGAAAATAAGGAAGAAGGGCTGAAGGCATTCTTCTTATCCCCAAAAGACCTCAAAGAAACCCTTGAAGCACAAGAGGTTTGTTGCAAAAGGTTGCTTGAGTAAGCTCTTTATTAATCTTGTTTGAAGTTCTTTTGTTCATTGTCATAATGACAAATTCTACAAGTGAGTCATCAAATTCTTATTTCTTCACAAGAGTCTTTGATGAAGATATGAAGCAGGAATTGTCCACCATGATGGATATGGTGAGAGAAATGTATGGGGATGGTAGGAAGAGCAACCTACTTAGAGAGAAATTGAATTCTGTGGAGGAAGAGAAGCTGTTGCTTTCTCACAAATCATAGAAAATGGAGAGGCGACTTCATATTGAAAATATGAACTTGAAAAGGATGTGTGAGTTGGAATCACAACCCCTTGTTGCAAAAGAAGCCTTGGCTAAGTATCAGCTTGAAGAAGAGGTAAAACATTCATGTTTGTCTTCAACTTCTTCTAAGAATGCTTATATTGGTTCTTTTGAAAAACATACCAGAGGCATAGGTTCCAAGCTAATGTCCAAGATGGGCTATGAAGGAAAAGGATTGGGAAAACATGCACAAGGTATTCTTGAGCCAATAATGGTTGAGGAAAGGCCTAAGTATTTGGGTCTTGATTATGGATAGTATTATGGAGAGAGTTCCAAAGCTACCATGAAGTCCATTGAAACGGTTCCCAAAAGGAGTTTCATTGCAGGTCCTCTACCTTAGAAGTGTGAGGATTGTATTCAAGAGGAATGCAATAGCTCGAAACATCATTCGGATGATGTAGGTTTAGAAGCACATACTTGAACCAAAGGGTTGTGGAAAATCTGACAGCCTTGAAGAAAGTGATAGTGTTCCAAAGGGAGCTACTTCTTCATTTGTCTCACCTCCTCATGAAGGCAATAAAGGTAAACAAGGGCATCTTACTGAAGGGTGTTGGACTTTGAACCCAGCACTGCTTCCACCAAAGCTGAAGGAGAAGGTGGAAAAAGAAAATGGCAGGGATGGAAATAAAGGTTCCATGATTGATGTGGTTCAGGATGATTCACATATTGTTGTTGATGTGCAAACAAAGGAGGGACATTTGAAACGGATTGGTAAGAAATGGTTAGAATTCTTATGCAATTAAGACTGCATGTCCTTTGATACTTTTGTTTGCATTTTTTTGTGGAATAAATGCAAGTTGTAGGATCTTACCAAAATGATAAATAGAAAGAAGTTGAGTAGGAAACTCACTTTATTGATGCAACAATATGTTCATTTTAGCTTCGAAAGTACAGTGTACTTGAGTGAAAGTTGAAAGATGGAATGCATGCATGAGCATGAGATGCATGTAATGTTGGCTTGGGAGAAGTTAACTTGGTCTCCAAAATGGAGAGAATGATGAAGTGTTTCATCTTTTGGAAAAGAGTCCTAAAGGTCTTTTTCTACATGCTTGACTTGAAGGGTCATTTGTTTTAAAGGCATGTTTTATTGGCTTGTTATCTAGTCAATTATTTGTATGCAGATATAAGACAAGCAAGGGTTCACAAGATGTGAAATATGTTTCTTTGTTGAAGTAGGAGTTAGTCAATCCAGTTGTTGTCTATAAACCTGATGTTGTTAACAGTTGTTGTTGGTAGATTTTCAAACAGGTACAAATGAAATTTTTGTGGAGCAGATGTACTTCACATTCGTTTGAGCCACCTTGGATCAAGGATTAAGGCAAAGAAGTTCAAACTACCTTCTGTAAACTTCACAACAGAAGTTCTGCATGAAGTCAAGGAGGAAAATAGTTCTTCCAAAGACGACCAACCCATCCAAGAAGGGAAGTGGTTAGATATTGTGGTTCAGAGGCACTATGCAAAGGCAAGTGTAGGAAGGCTGAAAGAAGAGGGTGTTGTTACTCTCATTACTACTCAGATCAGTATATTAGTCTTTTGGTGGACCAAAAGCTCTTTTAGTGGGAAGGCGTGATCTGAACTGGATCCTTAAACCCTCTAAAGTTACCCAAACTCTATAAATAAACTCATGCCGAAGTTCAAAGTCTTGTAGATATCGAGCTTATCAGAAATAACCTTTGAATAATGGTAATTTGCAGCCAGCATGGAGCAACGAAGACCTTCGGTCAAAGTGCTTGACTGTTGGCCCATGGAGACTGTGCATGGTGCAAAAATCACAGAAGGAAAAGCTCAAACCTAGAAATGGAGATTGTTTCTGATGCATGTATCGTTGGGCAAAACCCCTCGAGAAGGAAAAACCCCGAGCGCTCGGTCACAAGGGAAACTAGAAAAACTGTGGGAAAGCACTAAAACTGACAGGTGGGTCCCGTGCTCAAAATGGCAGAATATCGGAGGCATTTCAGATAGTAAGCGGGTTTGGACGAGGACCCAGTGATTCCATACACTGAGTGACGCGTGTCTGGTGAGGAGAGAGAAAAAACGCTTACATCATGGACTAACGGTCGAGTAACTCAACCGTACGATATAAGTGAAGATCGTAGGATCTGGGGGTCCCAAATCAATGGTGGAGATTCCAATCGATGGATGACCAAACCTGAGGGAGAAATAAGCCACGACACATAAATATTTGAAGTCCGACGGGGATGATGAGTTGGCAGAGATTCATGTTTTGTGGGCATTCTTGGAGTAAACAAAAATAACGATAATTTCAAATGATCGAGTGTTTCCGGTGAACCTGACACTTATCCATTACGGAATAGGTGGCCACTTCCCTGTGAGGTGTAATGCAGTGACTGTAATAGCTGAAAGAAGGGATTCAAATGGATAGAGGCAGGGAACAAGAGAGATAAAAGTGGAAACGAACAGTCAAGAAGCAGATGGCTTAAAGCCACAGACTGATAGAGATAGAGAGGGGGTGGACAGAAGAAGAGAGGAGAGCGAACAACGAGAAAAAGCTGAATGCGAAAAGAGTCTTTGGATTCACTCGGAGGTCAAGTGAAAAGCCAGAGAGCTCAATTGACAGTAGCATATTGTTGTTGAAGTTTCTTGGAGGTTGAGCGACTCACAGAGGCATACAAAGGCCGAGAGAAGGAGCTTAGAGAAGCCAGAGCAGAGAGCTACGAGCCATAGCCAGAGCCAAGAACTAGAGCGAGTGCCAGAAGAGAGAGCTAAGAGCCAGAACCAAAGCTCGCACCAAAGAGCCAGAGCTAGAGTAAGAGCCCAGAGCCAGAGCAAGAGCCAGAGCCAGAGCTAGAAAGCCGAATAGCTCCAAGAGCCAAGGGATAATATGGTGTTCCGAGCTCAATGTTCCTGTGTAAAACATTGGGGTTGAGTGTGGAAATTGTAAAATAACTGTTGCCATAACCCCAGAGAGCCTAATCGAGTTGATTAGAGCTCAAGGAGACGTAGTCCAAGCTATCAGGGTGAACTCCATATTATATTTTTGTCTTATGTGTTTGTTTTTACTGCGGCTTTAACTATTGTTATATGAATTTATATATTAGTTTAAGTACCTTCCCATATCAGCAAAAACAACAAATTTAAATGAAATAACCAGTTGTAAACAAATACAAGCATACACCCATATTTTCAAGCATTTCTTATTTCCGCATTGGTTGATCATATAGACTTGGGAAAATTTAAAGCTTTTCAAGTGGGAGAGGTTCTTGTAAGTTAGACAAGAATCTTGAGAGCCCCATTTTCAGATCACTAGATGATAAGTGACAACAGGTAGGACCTTCACCTTGTGCATATAGCACGGTCACCTTCAAGTTTGTACGAACCCCGGGTTGATAAGTAAAGATGGTAGCCCAGGAGTTGCAACATCCTTGCTGCAATACTGGTGCTCATCACCAGTACCATTGACAACAGGAGCCATGAGTAATGAAATGTTTTTCCCTTCTCTTGTGCCTCACGGTAGTTCGCAAGGAACTCACCACATACATAGTTCACCCAGTTGAACTGAACCCCTTTTGCGCATTGCACCACTAGTGCAACCATTGGCGCGGGCACCTCATCCACTCAACACTTCTGCATCACCTTCCCTGCCAATATCAGTGTCGCGACCTTGACTGCAAGGTTGTTGATGCTGGATATGGCATACCCTTGCTTCTTCTTCGCTAACTTAAATTTCTTTTTCATTGCCTCTACCAGGGCCAACTCGCCACCTCTTCCCTCTGAAATGTTTGCTGGATCCTCCCTTGAGAAAGCTATCCATGTAATCAGGTGAATTAGATGTTCTGTGATGGGGATGGGCTCCTCCAGCCACAAGCACCCATCATGCACCAAGCAGAGCAGTTGCCTGATGACAAAAACGGTCACTGGGGCACGATGGTAATGCGACACCCAGAGTAGGTTTAGCAACCCGGATTTATCTACATCTCTGAGACATTTACGTGGCTCCAATCCAATCATTCCAGCTATCACGTCTATCTTCTGGCGCATTGGCTTCGCAGTCACTAAATGCGGGAACTTCTCGTGGTCTGCGAGGTCCCAATATTCAAATTTCAACACGGGAACCAACCCCAAGTGCGGTCCCTCAAACACAATATCATTTGGGAGAAGGGGAGTTTGCAGAGAGTTCTTGCTCTCATCTATATCCCTTGGAACCTTGGCTTTACCCTTTCATGGCAGAACATATTCAGGTAATCATGTAATAGGGTCTGCACCCTGGGTTTCAACATCCATCTCTACATCCTCCTCCTCCACCAAGATTTCTTCAAACTCTTCCTCCTCATCCACCTCAAAATTAATGGCCTTCCCCTTTTCCTGCAATGTGAGCTTGTTCATCAATGGATTTTAGGGCGAGACATGCACTGGTATCATGGACTGCTTATCCTTTTTAGGTGTCAGTGTTCGCAGTGATTCAGGGACCTCATTGATTATTTCAGCGCTCTCTAGGGCTTCCACTTCCATAATTTCCTGAGCGACTTCCTCGGCTGTCACTGCTCCTGTGGTCAAGGCTTCTTCGAGTGTTGACATAATGTTATTCCATAGTTCTTTCAGTGTCACTGGTAATTGCTCAAACAACGAATTCGCTTTCAGAGTCTCGAATAAGTCTTAGTTCATGAATACCTGAGCACACAACAACTCAGTTCTCAAAATGGCAAGTGTTGTTTGTTGGACAACCACTTGTAGTTTATAGCGCCTTTTGCATTTGAATTTGACTGTTCCCCCCACATTTGGTCCATTAATGCTATGTTGGTGGCAGATTTTCAAGAATCTAACCCATAAAGTTTGCCTTAAATTCTTGCCACCCACTCCATTTGGCCTGAAACCAACCATCAAATCGTGAATAGTGACTTTAACGGTGACTTTCTAGCTAACATGCGCACCAATGCATCTATTTTCACACTACCACAGACACTGTGACATTTTGCTACTTCACGTAGTCCTGACATCGCACAGTTCCTAGGCAGAGTTGTTTATAATCCAATGCCTCCTTTCAGCTGCCTGGAGTGCTAAGACTGTGCTTTTATTGGTTAGTCAGATGGCCAGGCCATCTGCGTATGGCTTCAAACAACTGCCATTGACTTTTCCTGGGAAGGAATCTCCATTTAACTTAACCAGCTGGACCACGCCACCATCGGTAATCTCTTTAATAACTTATGTCCCCAGCCAATGCATTCTGTGTTTCCCTAGAAATTTATCAAACTTACTGTCATACAGCAGCACCAAGTCATTCAACTTAAAGTTGTGTAGCTTAGTATGTCGATGGTACCATTCCTTTTCACACTGCTTTTGGACATGCTGGTGAAATCCATCCAAAAATCTCTCTTCTTTGAGCTCCTCCAACTGCGCGAGCCTCTCCTCCAGGGGTCTGCGATTTGTTATACCTATGAGCACTGTTATGCACATACTAGACACGATGTGTTCCATAGGAATTATGAATTCCACTCCATAGACAAGCCTAAAAGGTGTTTGTCCCATAAGCTTCTTGCATGTCATCCGAAAAGCCCATAACACTACTGGTATGAGTAGGTCCCAATCACTTCACTATGCATTGCATACCTTGGTCAATGCAGTTTCCAGTACTTGGTTGAACTCTTCTACTGTCCCATTAGCCTGTAGGTGATACATGTGCTCTTTTGATGATACACCTGAAACTCTTCCGTCAGCATGCTGATCGTTTCCTTCAGGAAGTGTGTACCATGATTGCTCATCAAGATCTTCGGACATCTAATCACGTCAGTACATATTCAAGCAGAAACTTTGCAGCAGTCACGCCCGTGCAATCCTTCACCTGCTGCGCTTTTGCCCAATGAGTCAAATACTCCATCGTAGTGATAATGTACCTTGCATTTCTTTCCTTGTGGCTGAATCAGCCCTACAAAATCTATTTCCCACTTTTCAAAAGATTGCAACGTCATTTTGTGGATTCAAAGGCATCTCGTCCCTCCACGATGGCCTACATGTTCTCTGACATACATTGCACTCTTTGCATTATGCTTTTGAATCCTGATGAAGGGTTGGCCACCACAACCCTCTACGTAGAATCTTCTGCGTGGTTTCTCTCCCTACATAATGTCTTCCCAACATTAAGAGCCATCTGCAAATTCGCCCCCCCAACACATGCTTATTGACCATGTATTTTATCACGGAGTAGATGTGCATCTGCGCAAGTTGGGGCTCTTCTCCATAGGCATGCATCCACTTGACCAAATGTGCGCATGGATCAGCCTGCCCACTGTGCTTTTCTATCAGTCACATCTTAGGCTTCCCAAATCATACTCGCATCATTCTCCTACATTCATGCTAATCATTAAAGCTTCTTTTGTGTGTACCCCACCATCTTTTTGGCATAGCGTGCAGTACCTAGTTCAAGGCTTGGAAGTGTTGCTTTTCTAGCACCTCCCTTTCAAATCCATCCAAGAAGGTATCTACCTCATTTAGACCATCATAAGTAGGTAGGTCTCTTAGTTCTGTCGACACGCAACACAGCGACTGGATCATCATATTGCAATTCAGCGTAGTTACCTCATGTAACAGATTCTGCCATTGTTCTATTTCCTCATCAGAGTCCGAATTGTAGGAGCTCTCACGGTCCCATGTAATCCACCCATCCAGGGTGGGATTTACCCAGTCTTGGTCTCGCGCTGTTATCTTATAGATGCAGTCCAGATCATCATCATTCTCAGTCACGGACTAGCTTCGTATAACACGATCCTTTAGCAGGGTCCAAAGGTATAATTACACGCAGTGACTTCTTCTCAAAGATCATTTTTAACTTCTTCAGATTGATTACCCTATTCATATTAGTAGCCCAGCCAATTCCTAGGAGCACGGCGTAGGGATCATTGTCATCAACAATATTTATTACTTCAAAATCCGCCAGCACGCTCGCTCCCTCAATATCCATAGTTATTCCTTGCAATCACCCCATGGATATGATTTTCTATTGATTCACCATCCTCATTTGAATTGAAGACCATTGCAGCACAGGTCTCCCCATTTTCTCCCATGACTATTTCAGTAGAACATTCGCATCTGACCCTAAATCTAGGATGACTTGATCCATTTCTTATTCTCTAATCTGCGCGGTTAGTCTCATTTCACGCCCGGTCCTTGTTTTATGTTTTCCGATCTTCCAGACTACGTGTGGTTCTCGTGGGATGGTCCGAATGCATTTGTTGATGAGTTCCTGTAACCCTTTCATAGCCTTACTGTCGCGCAGTAACTTCGTACATGTTTCCAATAAAGTTGTGAGCATAGAGGGGTCCATCTCTGGCTCGGGCTTATCTTTCCTTCCTGAAGTGGAGGCCTCAACAAAGCTCTTCTTAGCTTCCATGAAGGTTTCCCAAGCATGATCCAAATAAAACTGAACTTCTATTTTTGGGGCTTTGCGAACCCAAGTACTATCTTTTGGTTGTTTCCCTTTGTCAACTCCCATCACGATTCCACTTCGGAGCACAATGTTTACATTTAGATCTTCCTCACGTGGCTTAGACCTCATCATCTGCAAGTTCTGAGCCGGGAGAGGCAATAGCACTCCTTTGTCACGTATTCTAGCTATCAGTGTAAGAAAATCTTCTGTCTCATGCTCAAACATCGTGCAATACTTGCACGATGGGTGTGTTAGATTGGTGCAATCACGAGCATAGTGTCCTAATCCTTCGCAATTGTAGCAAACCAACTGTCCATGACCTCTACCAGGTCCTCCTCCACCTCGGCCTCATCCGCACCCCTGAAATCTTGTCCGCGCCATTCCTGCATTCTAGTCAAGTAGCCATGTTTTGGCCTGAGCTCTATAGGCGGGCATTCTATCCATCATCAATTCATATCTTCTGCAAGTACGCTCGTCATGTCCCACTGACCTACAAAAGTTATAGAACAACTGTTATGAATTTTTCATATACTTCTGTAATAAGTGGCAGTTCTTCGTGGCATGTTTTCCTGTTATTTGATAGATAGCACACCACAAAGCAGGCACCATGCTAGGTCCTTCTTAATCTTCTAGACTTAAAGGCATTGGTCCTCCTCCTGTGAGGTAATTTGTAAAGACTGGGCAATGGTCTTTTCCATGACCCTGACTCTTGCATTTCACGAACCACAGTTCTTCGCACACTTTTGGTCAAGCTGTCCTATCCTGCTTCAGACTTTACATCTCCAAGCACAGATTCTTTAGCTGCACATGGATCTACTGAACTCCTAGGTTAGGATCTTGCATCGAGCTCTCATGAAGCCTCATGGAAATCTCAAAAGCTTCTTCCTGAGTTGTTATTTTCTGCTGTGACAGTGCACTCCTTAAGTGTGGTAGTAGCAAAGCTACAAACCACTCACGGTGCTGTCCATCTGTCAGATTAATATTGGCTTCGTGAATCGTACATTTCAGCCTCTGATCTAGTTCCCAAGGAGTCTCACCTGGTAGCATCTTGATCTCTTTGAATCCCACAATCGACTATGCTTTAGATTTAGGTATGCTAAATTCTCTATTTAGCATTGTTTGGATATTCACAACTCTCACATTCGGGTTATCGTTGGAGTACTTAATATACCAAGTCAGTGCGCGATCTTGTAGAGCATTAACTAGTGTTTCTTTCTTGATATGGTCATCTGTAACACCTTGCACTTCCCATACATCCCTTTCAACGAACCAAAATTGGTTCAGATCCTCATTTCCCAAAGCTTTGAACAAAGGAAACTTCACTGTGTCTGCCATACTGAATCGAGGATGGTGGTGGAGTTGGTATGGGTGAAGATGGCGGTGATGGCGGTAAAGCTGGTGGTGGTGTGGGCAGAGCTAGGGTTTGCGGAATTATTTTTCTTATTAGATGAATAACACTTCACGAACAGACCTTCGCATGGTCTTCCTCATCGAATTGTGGAGGTGAAATCAAGGGGCTATTTTCTGGACCCTTATTTCCTTTGTTCCTATAAATCTTCCCACTTTGCGTAACCTCGAACATCAAGCTAACTGCATAACCCAATTTTCACACAGCAACATTTTGATCCAATTATTCAAATATTTTACGTACTTACCTCGCAGTCCTTTCAGAAAGAGTTGTTATGCCTCATTGTAGCTAACTAAGGTGTCAACCACGAACTCAGTAACAAATCCTCCTATAATGCAATTGAGCCAATGATCAACGACGTACATGATATTATCCTTCGATGCTTCCAACATTTGCACTGGCTTCGGGGTCCACACAATAGGACCATAAGTTTCCACCTTCCTCGGCTATCTGCTAGCTTCTCGATCCACTTGTATAGCTCAGTAGGGAAGGACGCAAAAAATATTTTGTGAATCTCCATATATAGGTAGCTGTCTAGCCACTCTTCTTTTGATAGTCGTGGGTTTCTATTCTCCTGCACCGTGAACTCGTGAATTCTTCTGTCCAACCAGCCTTCAATTTCTTTCTTAGTTGGATTCTAGTGATACGACATCACACATATATCATGTAGATTCCGGTCTTGGCAACAGAACCATTTGTTGGCTTATGGGGGCCTAACCCAGGTTTAGTGTTAGTTAGCTAAACAAATCCCTACACTACTGGCCCTTTCGGCATCAGCCCGCAGAGCACGGACTGAATTCTCACCCAAAGTAGTATGGGGGGAAGCTGGAACTAAGTTTTTGTACCCTTGAGATGGTTGTGATGTCGGTTTATTCCAACTATACCTGCCTTCGCACAGGTTTCTTTGCACTCTTTTCCACCCTTCAGTGCCTTTGCAAAGTGTTACACTCGGCTTTCGTGTAGCCCTAACCAGGGGCTAAGGTGTTTTCATGCCGCTAGGGCAGCGAACTGTGCTATTTCCCAACTAGACTAAGTATCTTACCTATCTTATTGATAGATCTTAATTATATTCATGTAAATAGATAATGTAACTTGCATTCAATTAACCAATACAGTTATACACATTCGTGCATCATATAAACATTAGAAGTGAAATTCATACCCAATATAACAAATGCATAAATAGGAAATAAAGATACAGGAATGATAGAAAATTATCTTTATTAATACTTCTAGATGATTACAAACTTGACTCTCCCTACACACTCAGCTACAAGGGTTCACGCACTCAGCGGCGGACTACTAGGCATCTATGCACTCAGTTGCAGAGCCTCTACCTACACTATGACCCAAAACTTAGATTTACACTTCAGAGCTATCTCATATACATCTTCATTATTCAATCTTAGAATCTTATCCTATCTACTTAGAGCTTTTCTCTATTTATAAAATCCCATGGTTCGCCTAACATGGGTAGATCTTCTACAGCCGGCATTACATTTATCAAAATAAGGGTAGACAACCCTATGACTCTTTAACAACTACGTGCTTCGCGCCCACAAAATGAAAAGTCTTTACATTGGATTTACAAAATTGGACCAAAATCTGGGCTCTTAGCCCTAAAACTGCCCTTGGGGGATCCCACACCCAACAATGGGCAAGGCTCATGTAGCTCTGTAAAATATCCCTCAACTGTCTTTGGAGAAGCTAACACCTGATGTGCTTGTGGTGTTGCTTCTTTGCCTCCTCTCTACCCCTGTTGTCCTTCATGTAGCACTTTCTATTTTTCCTATAGCACTGCCAAGTTTTCCTGTAGCACTGTTTGGGGATCCTGCAGTAGGCCTCTTCCTTTCTATTGGAGTGTTATAGTTGCCTTGGGTTGCTTAGATGAGGCTGGCCTAGTGATAGGTTGCCTGACATAGGTAATGGTAGTCTTTGGGGTTGCTCCTAGTGATGTGCCTTTCTCAACCTTCAGTCCCAAGGATTGTATCTTGTTAGGCCCTTATAATACTAGTGTATTCCGTTATTATTATTGTCATTGTATCCCCTTATTGTTATTATTGTGCCCCATAGAAGCCCACTATTTTTATTGTTGTGCTCTTACATTATTATTGTTATGTCCACTTTGACTATATTGTGAGCCCTTAGACTCCTATATATAGAAAGGAGGTCTTGTCATTTGTATTGTCCAAGAATTGTCATTTGTGTAATGTAAAGGAGGTTTCCCCATCGAAGAGACAGATTTTGAAGTCATTTCTCTATCTTTTCTTCTATTTTGTGAAGGCTTGCAAATTATATCTCAAACATCTGACCTGGGGAAAATCATCATAATTTTCTCTTTGTGCATCAAACTGAAATTTTGTAAAAAGGTACAGAACGTGGATGGACTAAAGTTTTTTGTGTATTGGTTTTATGTCAAAAGAGTGACACATGGCACTTCGTACAAGTTCGCTCTACTGAACTAGTCTATAATCAAGTCAACGTTGGGAGGAGGTTTGAATGTATTTTATCACAAGTTTACCCAAGTTTGAAGGAAAGGATGTCATCATGGTGGTAGTTGATAGACTTACCAAGTAAGCACACTTTTGTGCATTATCTCATCCCTTTAAATCCAGTACAGTTGCTACTATATTCATGGAAGAAATTCAAAAGCTACATGGAAACCCAAAGATTATTGTAAGTGTCATAGATCCCATTTTCACTGGAAATTTTTTGATAGAATTATTTTCTTGTCTGGGTACTCAGTTAGCTCATAGCTCATCGTATCATCCTCAATCTAATGGGAAAATTGAGATAGTGAACAAATGTTTGGAAGGATGTCTTTGTTTCTTTGTATCTGATAAACATACATAATGGGTGAAATGGTTGCCTCTGGCTAAATGGTGGTATAACACTTCCTTCCATACTGCAGCAAAAATGACCACATTTATGGCATTTTATGGATATCATCCACTATCTATCACATCATATTTAAGAGAAATTTCTAAGGTTCAAGAAGTGGAAGATCCCATCGAGCATCAACAACAAGTTCTCATACTCTTAAAGGATAACCTCACTTCGGCATAGAATAGAATGAAACAACAGGCAGATCAACATCGCAACGAAAGAAGTTTTGATGTAGGTGACTAGTTATTTCTATGACTACAACCATACAAACAAATGTCCCTCAAGGAAGCTAAGAAGGATAATAAATTATCACCAAAGTATTATGGTTCGTAAAAGGTGTTGCAAAATATTGGTACTATGACATACAAATTGGAGCTTCCTACAACTTCTCGAGTGCACCCAGTTTTCCATGTTTCATGCTTAAAGAAGGTTATAGGTGAGAAGTTGCTAGTTCAAACAATATTGCTAGAACTTGACAAGGAAGGAAAAATCATATTGGAACCTGAAGCAATCACAGAAACAAGAACTCAACATGTATGAAATCAATCAATTTAAGAGTATCTCATCAAGTGGAAGAAATTACCCACTAAAGATTCCACATTGGAGGATGAAAATTTTATATAGAAGAATTTAGAACTACTCAACCATTGAGGACAAAACTTTTCTGAAGGAGAGGGACATGTTAGGCCCATATAATACTAGTGCATTTCCTTATTATTATTGTTATTGTAGCACCTTATTGTTATTTTTGTGCCCATGTTGTCCGCATATTGTTATTATTGTGCCCCATAGAAGCCCACTATTGTTATTGTTGTGCCCTTACATTATTATTGTTATGACTGCTTTGACTATATTGTGACCCCTTAGACTCCTATATATAGAAAGGAGGTCTTGTCATTTGTATCATCCAAGAATTGTCATTTGTATAATGTAAAGGAGGTTTTCCCCTCAAAGAGATTTATTTTGAAGTCGTTGATTATCTTTTCTTCTATTTTATGAGCTGGTTGCATAGCATATCTCCTCCTATTTACTTGGTGATTCCTCAATTACAATATGGGTTTTTGTGGAGGTTTGTGGCTACCGCTTCTTAATCCTAGTGATTCTTCTTGCCTTAAAATAGAGGGGAGTTTTCCTCTACCTTTTCTCTATGGATTTGACAGGTGTGCTCAAAGTAGCTAATTCAGCAGTTGCCTCCTTTTCAGTGGGTTCAGGAGACAACCTTCACTTATCTGGGGATATATCCTCCTCTTCAAGTGCAATGGTCTTCTGAAGACTGGTCCCTTTCTGTTATTCCTCCTCTTCTTCCCTCTTTTATTCTTCCTTCTCTTCTACCGTTATTTTGTCTATTTCTCCCTCTTCTTCTTCTCCTTTTTCTCCTTCTTCTTCTTCTTCACTTGAAGCTGGGTTCTCACCAAGCGCAATGACTTGGGTCTCCAACAAGGATTCTCTATCCATATCTCTGAATGTGGACCAGAGGAGAAAGATTCTTTATCTACTTAAAGCACCCTCTAATATAAGCCTGATGAGGCAATCATGTTCTAACTGTTGTTACTTTCTCTCTTTCACCTTCTGGTGCATGTTTATGATTCTTTGTGGGAGAAACTTGAACTGGTATCCATAAAATACACTAAGTTTCAATTCAAAATAAATGTATTTAAGTACGTGGTAGGCTACCTCATCCCAGGGATAAGGATGACTCTCCCTTCTAACCCCATTTTTGTCTTCAATTGGTATCTCATCAGTGGTGAAGAAATTTTTCTTAGAAAAGGTGTTTCTCACCTTGTCTTTGCTTCTCCAGTTGACCCCTAGAGGAAGTGTTGTCAGTCTGTTGAACACCTCAAGATTGATGGTAATGGAAAATCCTCTTACCATAGTGGTAGCTCTTGTTCTTGCTTGAGGATTAAGTGCCATGGAAAACTAATAATTTATATCATCACCATATCCCTTAAGAAACTCAAAGAAGTCTAACAATTGATGTCTCCTGAAGATGTCGATCACAGGGGAATGCAGGTGAATTGTTGAGGTATCTGTGGGATCTCTCCTATTGAATTCCCCTCCCATTTTCTTCTCTTGTTTTAGCTATGTGCATGATGTTTTGTAGGATAACTTCAATTTCAATTTTAGGGTAGATGAGAGCTAAATATTTTAGTGGATTATTGCAATTACTACAACTCCTTATAGCCACAAAAAAATTCTTTTATATCCCCAAAAAAAATTTAATTCCCAAGTTGACTGTAATTACTAAGATAGTGCATAGTGTATCAATTATGTAAACCATGAACAAAGGAGAGATATGCCACTTAATTTTAACTATAATGCTTGAGATTATGACAATTGAAGACCAAATTGACCCTAGGCACACCCTTGCAAACTTCTTGTGGAATTTCAATGTTTCTTGTAGCTTCCTGTAGGCCTTTGTGATTCCTATAGTTGTTTCCTTTAGGATGGCCAGAGCATGGTTTGAATTTTTTGATGTATTTCCAAGCTGGTCCCCATCTCCTTGATTTCGAAATGAGCAGAAAATGCATGAAATTTTTGGGTTTTATGCTATTTACGTTGAGGACTCAAAGCATTGTGTTGGCGGGAAGTGGTACGAAATTTCCTAATTTGAATTGTTGACCCATTGTTCATCATCATTCACTTACTCCTCATAATCCTCACCCACTCCCTCTTAACTGATTTCGATCACCTTTCTAAATTATTCCCATTGATGTGACATCCTTACATGGCATGCTGGTTGAAATATCACTTTTTTACCATGAGCTTAGGGTGGCCAACTTAACTAGCCACCTCCAGCTTATAAAAAAGGCCTTTCTTCGACATTTACACATTTTCATCATATCGTACCTAGGGAATAGCTGAGTAGGTTACTTCTGTGCTAGTACTAAGGGAAGTTCTTCCTTTCTCTCTTTCTGTGTTCTTCTTTTGGCTCCTGTATAGTTGACTGCTTGTCTTGTTCATGTGTGCAAGTGCTTGATATCCTCTTGCTGCTACTGTGAAGTCTTGCTAGGAAGAACAAGGTGCCCATGGATCATGATACTCGTCCTTACTCTGGTTGGGTAGAAAAACTGAGCTTCAAGTTTTTTGTAGTAGCGCAAAAGATGCTACAGGAGATGTTGTAGCTGCTACAAGAAATCTTGTAGCTGCTATAAGAAATCCTGTAGCAGCCCCTTTTTCTTCCTTTTCAAGGTATTTTCTTCAGAGAGATGGGGAAAAGTGGTGTAAGGGTTAGAGGATGATAGCATAGCTTTGATGGAGTGGTGAAATTTTTTGGAAATGGAGAACATGCCCCCCCACTTTTTTATAATATTTATTTTTGAAATTCTCCTATGTTTTTTTCTTAATGAGACAAAGCTAGTTATGGGTATGGTGATGTGAATCAAGGATGCATGGGTGATAGGTGAGTGGTTTGATTAATTTTAGGGTTCATAATCAACCTATAATAAGCATGCAGGATGATTTTATACCGAGTCCCCTTTCCTATAGCATTTTAGGACATCCTGTAGTGCTACAAGATCTTCCTGTAGCACCTACAAGACATCCTCTAGCACCTACATGACATCCTGTAGCACACCATAAAATGCTAAAAAAAACTGAATTTTGAGGCCCAACAATGGATATGAGTGGTAAGAATGTGGTTGACATGGATGAGATGGAGTGGATGGAGGGAGAAATGGAATGAAATTGAGCATGATTTCCTTGTAGCTCTGCAATTGCCAATGTCTTAAAAAACTTACAAACTGATAGAATTTATTAATGGACAGGTTGGAGTTCCCTGTCATGGTATTTTTTTTTCTCCTTTTTTTTTGTTTTGAGGGACACACAAGCTACCTCGGGAGATGTTTTCATCCTGCCTGCCTTCCCATGGCACCTCAAAGGAGGTTTTCACATAGGGATCTTTTATTTTATTTATTTTTTATTTTTTCACTCTTGTGCTACCTCAAGGAGGTTTTAAACCCAAGAGCTAGCCTCATATTCCTCATTGAGGTTTTCATCCAGGCCTCATATTGTATTTTTATTTTTTTTCACAAGAAAAAATAGTTTTCAAAAATTCTATGACTTGGAAGCTAGGACACTTCCAATGACATTTACCTCCTTGCTAAGGGTGCTGATGAACTCTTAATTGGACAAAGGTCTTTTGTAAGCCTTCAACTTGTATCCATTGACAAGAAAGGGAATACCTTCTTCATCAATGGTCCTAATTTGAACAACCCCATTATCATGGAACTTCTCTATCAGGTATGGGTGTAACCACCTTGTCATCAATTTTCCTTTAAAGTCCTTGAACCTAGAGTCATATCGCAGATCCCAATCCCCTTCTTAAAATACCTTGTCCTTGATGTTATTGTCATGCCAAACCTTCCTCTATACTTGGGTAACTTCAGTGTGTAGGAGGGTCTGCATTCTAAATTCATCTAGGCCATTCAGCTAGAGTTGCCTCTCATGTTGTGCCTTTGTAACATCCAAATCCAATTGTGGTGCCATTCTCAAGGTGTTGTATTCAAACTCAATGGGGAACATATGCTTCTTTCCATAGACCAAGACATAATAAGTGAAACCACTAGTTGTCTTCCAAGTTGTATTGTAGGCCCAAGTGGCCTCCACTAGTCTGTCTAACTAATCCTTTCTGCTACTCCTGACAACCTTGGTGAGGATTCCTTCTAATGCTATATTGGTGACCTCTACTTTTCCATTGGCCTGAGGATGATAGGTAGTATATGTTCTATGCTTTATCACATGTTGTATTAACAAATTTTCGATCAGATGTGATGTGAATTGAGCTTCTTGATCAGTGACTAGCTCTCAAGGGTACCCAAATTTGTAAAACAAATTTTCCCTCAAGAACTCAACCACTTTCTCCTCTTTTTCTACCTTGACATCCTTGGTCTCATCCCACTTTCTCAAATAATGAGTGCATACAATTATGTACTTTTTCTTCCCTAATGGTGGATCAATTTTTATAACAAAATCCATGACCCACTTTTCGAATGGTTCTAAATCGACCTGAGCTTGCAAGGGAATTTCATATTTGGGAGTAGGTTTCCCCATCCTTTGGCACTAATCACATCGAATGGTGTACCTTCTTGCATCTTGGTGGATAGTGGTTCAGTAGTAGCTAACTTGTAGTAAATTGAAAGTTGTCCTCTTGGAAGTAAAGTTACCTCCATAAGGCCCATCATGATAGGCTAAGAGGATGTCAAAGAATTCCTCCTCCCTAACACACCTCCTCAAAATTTGATCTGGGCCTAGTTTGAATAGTTTTCCCCCAATCCAAGTGAATGGGGAGCTCTTCCTTATAATCTTGCTCTTCTCCCTGGATGACAGATTTGGAGGGAACTTTGTAGCAACTAGGTAGTTGGCTATGTCAACAAACCATGGAGAGAGAACTAAAATAGAAAATAAATGGTCATGTGGAAGTTGATCATCAACCATTCCTTCTTCACCCGCAAGCAAAGAAAGTCTAGATAAAATATTTGCAACTAAATTTTCTTTACCTCAATTATCAATGATGGCTAAATGAAATTGTTGCAATAAAAGAAACCATCTAATAATTCTAGCAGTCACATCAGGCTTGTTCATTAAGTACTTGATGGAAGCATGAGAAGTATGCACAAGGGTTTGATAACCATTAATGTAGTGTCTAAATTAATTCAAAGAATAGAAAACAACCAGTAGTTCCTTCTCAGTCATAATGTAATTTAATTCAGCCTTAAACAAATATTTTCTAATGAAGTAAATGGCATAAGGTAACTTTTCATAAATTTTTCCTAGAGCTACTCCTAGAGTTTTGTCAGATGCATCAACATGTATGTGGAAAGGAAGAGGCCAATTCAGGCCCCTAAGTATGGGTGTAGTAGTCAATTGATGAGCACCAGTATTGTAGCAAGGATGCTGCAACTCCTGGGGCTACAGAATTTACTTCATCAACTTGGGGTTCATACAAACTTGAATGTGACAGTGTGTTGGCTGCATGGGCCCTGAGCCAGGTTCATTGTTAGTTAACCAAACAAATCCCTACACTACTGGCCCTTTCAGGATCAGCTCGCGAAGCGCAGACCAAAGTCTCACTCGAAGCAGTATGGGGGGATGTTGGAACTAGGTTTCTGCACCCTAAGATGGTCATGATGTTGGTTTATACCCTATGTTCTTGCTTTCGTGGAGGTCGTTAAGTTCTATGGCTCTATCAGTCTAGCCCTTTATTCTACCCTTCATTACCTCCGCGAAGGAGTGCGATTGACCTTTGCATAGCCTTAGCCTGCGATCCAAGTACTTTCGCGCTACTGTGACAATATATTGTACAGGTTCCCAACTTATCTTAAGTTTTTTACTTATCTTACTAAATAATCACGATTAGCACCGCGTAATCTGATATTCTTACTTGTGTTCATTTACCCAATATAATCACATATATTCACGCATTACATAAACATTGTAAATTAAACCCAAAATTCAATATAACCAAATGTATTAATAGGAAATAGATACATAGAACTTGTAGAATGCTTCTCTTTATTGATATCTTCAAACTGTTACAGACTCTATCCACTCTACACACACAGCTATAGGGGTTCATGCACTAAGTTGCGGACTTCTACCCCAGGCCTTTGCACACTCAGCTGCAGAGCCTCTACCTGCCCTAAGACCTGAAACACTTAGACTCCGCTCTCAAGACTCTTCACTCCATTCTTTGCTAAAGACTTCTATCTTATGACTACTTAAATCTTACTTACTTAGCTCTTGTTATACAATCCCATGGTCCACGGACCATTGGTAGATATTTACAGCCGACTTTGCACTTTACAAAATAAGGGTGGATATCCCTTTATGAATCATGACACCTTTGTGCTCCGCGACCATAAAATGCAGATACTTTACTACTTTATTAAAAAATTGACCCAAAACATGGGCTTTTAGCCCCAAAACTATCCTTGGGGGATCCCGTTCCCAATAGGCCCCCAACAAAAACATCGTGACTCACCCTCGAGTCACTCTATGGGCATGGAGATCTTGGCACGAAGACCTCCCAGCTCAACCTGTATGACCGCAACCTTGGCAGTGCACTATGCGGCCGCCTGCTTCACTTCTTCAACCATCTACTCGGTCACTACTCTTGAACTGTCAGCCTGAAGCTTTTGCTAAGTTTCTTGTAGAGTCGCAAGCTTTCCTTCAATAGGGGCCATAACTGCATAAGCCTCATCCAACCAGGGCTTCATTCACACCTTCAACACTGCCTCCTTATGTTGTGTTGCATCTACATGTTCTTTCAACTGCTTGACCTTCTGCAGCTTTGCTAGTCTTTGTGTGAGCGCGGAGGTTCGCACTGTGCCTTTTACCTCGTCATAGTGTTGCTGCAGCTCTCACGCTTCTGTCTCCAGTCACTCTACATTAGGGTACACCTGCATGCTTGTCACAACCTTGAATGACTGTTCAAAAAGTTGTGTGTAGTCTGCTCTTCCTCTTCTCAGCTAGCTATGCCATCTTGAGCTTGGCCTTCCTCCTTCTTGCGTTGCATGGTGGACTTGCTCACCCCCACCACTAAGTATGATGCAGTGCACCACTCTACCTGCCAGCGATCATGTACTGCATCAATGGCATCATCGGTTGCTAAGTAAGGCAAGTCATATCATGCATGTGCAAGGTCCTTCTGTGCCCTGATTGACACATGGTGAAAATATGCCTTAAACTCCGCATAACCCTATAGGTTGGTAAACATAATAGGTGACAACCACAATTTGTGATTGATGGGCATGTGGATGTTCATCTCCATCAAGATACAAAGGATCTTGTTGTCCTTGATGCACTATGCATCCTTGATCACCCACAGCGAAGCATACTTCCCTGCTTCTGGTAGGTCCGACATGACCGAGGGGAATTGACTCTCCTCTGGCAGCTCCCATGCTACCAACAAAATAGACAGCAAGAGCCACGCATAGTGGAAGGTCTTTCTAAGCTCCTATGCCTCTCGAAAGTTCACAAGGAACTCGCCATAGAGATAGTGCACCCAATTAAATGGGACTCCTTCGGCACATTGGCCTGCTAGCGCGATGATAGGTGCGGGCGCCTCATCTGTGTGACACTTCCTCATTACCTTCGTAGCCAAAATCTGTGTGGCTACCTTGACTATAGGGTCACTGATACTAGACATGGAATAGCCCCGTGACTTCTTCACAAGCTTAAATTTTTCTTTCATGGTGTCCATGAGGGTCTGCTCGCCACCTTTTCTGCCAAACATCATGGCTGGATTTTCTTGTGTGTAGGGCAGCCACGTGATCCTATGGATCAATCTATCGGTGATGGGTATTGGCTCCTCTAGCCATAGACACCCATCATGCACCAAGCATAGTAGCTGCTTGATGACCAATACTGTAATCGGGTTACAATTGTAGTGCGGCACTCGTAGTAGGTTGAGAAGACCTACCATGTCTACTCCCATGAGCTACTTTCGTGGCTCCAATGTAGTCATCCCAGTGGTTGTGTCAATAATGCGATGCATTAGCTGCTTAGTCACCAAGTGCGGGAACTTCTCATGGTCAACTAAGTCCCAGTCTTCGAGCTTTAACATAGGAACCCACTCCAAGCGTAGTCCTTCAAAGATAATCTTGTCTGACAACAGAGGGGTTTGCAAGGGGACCTTTCTTTTGTCAATGTCTTTTGGCACCTTAGTCTTGCCCTTGTGCAGAGGGACATACTCAGGCAACCGAGTGATAGGGTCAGCACCCTAGGCTTCAACTTCCTCCATGTCTATCCCCATGTCCTCATCATCCATCGGAATGTCTTTGATTTCTTCCTCCTCCAGCTTTAAATTGATGGCTTTACCCTTTTCCTGTGCGGTGGGCTTATCCTTTGGTGGGTTTATTCTCGGCGATGCGCACACCGGTATCGCAGGCTGCTTGCCCTTATTATCTTTCACACTCTCCTTGGTTGGGGTTGGCTTCAGTCTAAGTGTCTATAGAGTAGCTTCTTCTGCCTCCCTAACCACTTCTGGTACAACCTCCTCAGCTGTCACTGCCTCAATGTCCATAGCTGCTGCAGATGTCGACATGACGCTATTCAATAGTTCTCTTGTCGTCACTAGTAATTTCTCAAATGCCAAACTCACTATCAGAGCTTCGAAGAATTCTCGGTTCATGTGTGGTTGAGAGCTCAACAACCTAATTCTCAAAATTCCAAGTGCTTTTTGTTGGGAAGCCACCTGTAATTTATAGGGCATTTTGAATTCAAATATGACCATTCCCCCCACATTCGATTCATTAATGTTGGATTGGCAACAGATTTTCAAGGATCTGACCCATAAATGTTATCTTAAATGTCGGCCACCTGCTCCATTTGGCTATCGTCAAATCATGAACAGTGACTTTAACAGTCACTTTTCAGCTAACCTGCATTATTTCTCCCTAGAAAGCGCAGCTCCCTTCGCGCTGTCACGAACCCTATGAAACTTCCTTGCTTCACAAAATCCTCCAATTGCAAAGCTCCCCAACCCAAGTAGTGTATTTTATAGTCCCGTGCCTCCTTTCATCTGCCTAGAGTTCTAAGGCTATGCTACCCTCATATAGTCACATGTCCGGACCACTGGTGTATGGATTCAATCGGGTGCCATTCGCTTTTCCTCGGAATGGATCTCCATTCAATTTAACTAATGGAACTGCTCCACCATCATTAATTTCCCTAATGACATAGGGCCCTAACTAGTGCATTCTGAATTTCCTTGGAAATTTATCAAACTTGTTGTCATATAACAAAATTAGTTCATTTACCTTAAACGTGCGCAGCTTAATGTGCCGATCATGCCATGCTCTTTTGCGCTACTTTTGGACCTGTTGGTGGAATCCAGCTAGAAATCTCTCTTCGTCAAGCTCAGCCAGCTACACAAGCCTCTCTTCCAGGGCTCCATGATCTATCATTCCCGTGCTGCTATGCGCAGACTAGGTGCAATGTATTTTAATTTTAGGTTTATTCTATGCTAGAGCAATTTATTTCAATTTTCACAGGTAGCTCAATATATTTTCCAGATTAGTAATCAAATCTGCATTAAAGTAAACTGTAGATAGAACATAAATATAAATCGCAGAAGAAAAGCCAAGACAAGAGGATACAAGATGTGGTGCTAGCCAGGGACAAACCTCAATGTGGGGAAACCCTTGATCAAATCTTCTTTTATGTTCTTCAATAGTTCAGCAGAGAAGGAGAGAGAGATAGTACATTTACAACATAAGTCAACATTTTGAATTTCTATATTTATATGAGATCAGTTGAATACATGCTACTTCAACTGATTCCCTAAGGTGACTGCTTCACCTATCATAGTGTTGTATTTCCTCACAGTGCTGCACCTGGTCGCTGAGCTACTCCTGTCATTGAGTTGCTCTCATCATCATGGATTTGCATCTAATGTTGTACACATTGCTAGTCTGCCTGCTATGCTGTAATTGATTATCAGTTGCACTTGTCACAGTGTTCTCACCCAATCATACACACAAGACATACTAAATACATCATCATGCTACAATGCCTTGTTGCTACATCATGCTACTGTTATACTTCTTGTTGCTTCATCATGCTGTAACACTATATTTTTGTTGCTTCATTATACATCCATATGTATATCAGCCTTAGCTGTTTGCTATGGCTTGCAGCCTAGCAAAGTAGCTAGGCTATAGTTCCAGAATCCTTCAAGAAGACCCAATCTAAACCCAAGGTAGTAGCTTAGCCCTCTGACTTCTAATATGATGATAGCTACGTCTAAACGTATCTTGTGCATGCTTTTGACCAGTAGTGAGATAGTTGCAGCTATGGCTAGATGTGACAGCGTATGAGGTCATCTTCATGTCTGAGATAAGGGCCTCTTTGGGCCTCCTTGCTACGGCTTGATATCTCAGCAGAAAACGAATTAGGAGACTTCTTTTAGATAGAAGAATAGGGCTCTTAGTGCTGTGGATAGGAACCTTTCAAGATAGCAGAATAAGGTCTCCTTTAACAACATTTAGAGGATCTTCTTTGATTGCGGGTTAGGACTATGTATAAAGCTCCCTTGGAAAGTGAATAGGTCCCCCTCATAAGTCAGCTGTAAGAGCTTACTTTAACTATGTCTAGGCTTCACGACTACGGCTAGTCTATGGCTAATTCTCCTTGTTAGAACAACAGCTATATCATCTCCTTCAGGACTGTGTATAGATCCTCTTTTCTGACAGCGGATAAAGAGTCTTTTTCTTGTTGCGTATAGGGTTAATAAAAAATAGATTCAGGTCTTCATTTAGGGCCTATATTAACCCTCCTTTAATATACGGATTGGGCTTATTGAGACAGTGTATAGGGGCTTGTTTATGCTACAGATAAGTCTCCTCTTTTATACGTGTAGATTTCCTCATAAGCCTACGGCGTACTGTTGTCAGGGCATCACTGCGGCTAGGGCATCACCTGCGGCTAGGGCATCATCTATGGCTACGGCATCGCTGCAGCTAGGGCATCATCTACTGCAGATGGGGCATCATCTACTTAGACCAGTGTACTCTTAGTGTCTCTCTCCTTCAGCAAAAACTGAAAGATGTGGAGAGGAGGAGATCACATGAAGAGTGTGTCTCTCAAATGACATCAAGTCCTCTCCTATTTATTCTAAAACGTATATGATGAATAGACATGACTGTTGGGCTTTTGAACATACATAAGTTGCTGGCTGACTTGTCAACTTGTTTATAATCAAAATAAATTCATAACTCCATGAATACTTGTTGAAATCGGATGATCTTTAGATCAATCCTACACCTCTCGATGATATAGTTCCCAGAAAAATATCAGCTGTCATAAATATGATGACCCACATGGAGTTTGGCCCTAGTTGCCAAATTTAACACTTCCTCTCAACTAGGGAGAACTCCATATGTTGATCCATATGTCTGACTGTACTATCTCTGCCATCAGTGCCCTGCACTGATCTGCTCCGCTCTAATCTGTTGAGCTCTACTTTTCTTTGATTTGCTCTGCTCTACTCTACTCAAACTATGAAGAAGAAGAAGTGATCGAGGATGTATCATACCATCCTCCACTGACCCGAAGTCAGTCTCAGTGTGTGTAACATTTTCACTGGTCCCAGACTAGTCCTCTATTGACCCGAAGTCAGTTTCAGAGGGTGTACCACTCTCATTGGTCCTAGACTAGTATCATTGATCCTAGATCAATGAAGGTCATCCTAGCATAGGGAGTATGGTAGTTACAATGATGCATCCATCGGTAATACTATGGCCCCTATCCTCATTTCCCTGCTCATTGATCAGATGAGAGGTACTTCCCATGAGTCCCAGACTGCATGGGTAGGATGCCTCAACAAGAGAACTAATCGTCCTATCCACAGGAGAGCGAATCATCCTATCCAGTGGATGCCACAGAGAACTAATCATCCTGGCCCACAGGAGAATGAATCATCCTATTCCACAGTCACCATGGAGAACGAATCATCCTAGCTCACATGAGAACTAATTATCATGTTCCATAGTCGCGACGGAGAACAAATCATCCTGGCCCATAGGAGAACGAATCATCCTGTTCCACAGTCGCCATGGAGAATGAATCATCTTGGTTCATAGGAGAACTAATCATCCTGTTCCATAGTCGCCACGGAGAACAAATCATCCTGGCCATAGTTCACCACCAGGGGAGGGTGAGTCGCCCTATCGTTATATGTTGCTCTAGTAAGTACCCAGTGCCCCCGTGGAGCTCCTAGAGCTCAATACATCATACTTAACCCTTATAAGAGGGTTTCTGAATGACACCAAGTCATTTTCAGAAAGTCAGGAATTTGACCTTTCCCAAGGGCTTTGTCAAAATGTTTGTGATTTGTACATCAGTCTTAATACGATGGAGCCTCCTTGCTCATCGACTCACCATATCCTAGATAAGGCAGTGTCTGATGTCTATCTACTGGAGTAATCATTGAATACGAGATTCCTCAATAATCAAATCCCACCTCTGGTTGTCACAGAGAATCACAGTGATATTCATCATGTGTACAATTAGCTCACTTAAGAGCTTCTGCAACCATGCATCTTCACACGAGATCATATTCATAGCTATGTATTTAGTCTCGGTGGTGCTTATAGCAACTGATTTCTGCTTCCTGCTCATCCATGATATCGAAGAAGAATCCAAAGAGAACCAGCGTTGAGAAGTGCTCTAATGATCCTCCACACTGCTTGCCCACTCAACATTCGAATAATCATGTAGTTTCATATTTCCGGTAGTGTATCTCAATCCATGAGAGATTGTGCCCCGAAGATATCTCAGAATATTCTTAGCACCAATCCAGTGAGGCTCAACCAAATATGAGCTCACCTTGCTAACTGCAAAACATATGTCCAGATAGAAGTTCACCAAGAACATCAATGCGAATGAGTTTATGAAACTCAGAGGCATTTCCCAAATCTGGTCAGACATCACTACCATATAACTTCTGAAAGTTAATATCCTCGAGGTAGTCACAAGCTTGCAGTTTATCATTCCACATTTGGAATCCAACTCCCTCTTACTTTTGCAAATGAGAGGGTCTTCACCTTTCAAAAATAGGTCATCCGCATAAGGTGCTAGTATGAGAGGTCTATCATCCACAACCTTTGGGTAATGGTTTGGATTGGTTTCACTCCTAGTGAATCTCAGCTTCATCTAACAGCTATCCATCCTCTCATACTATGCCTGGGGAGTTTTGCTTCAAGCCATAGAGGGATTTATTCCACATGTATACATGAGATTCCAGGGTAATGAATCTCAAACTCCTCGAGTTGTTCCAAACTTGTGGACCTGCTACATGAGGGGAATGGCCCCCTTGTAAGATTTTCCTTTGGTACATCTTAGACCTGTACTTTCATGGTCTTTTTGAATTCAGGCATCCCTATCACCATCTGACTCTGAGACCTTCGGTGCTATGTGTCAATGGACATGGTCCCCAGTGGACTTCCTGCAACTTGATACAACCCTAAACTCAAAAACATCTTTGAAAATTGTATTTCCAAACACGTACCTTTCCATCGATGAGTGCCACCCTGAAACCTTTGACTTACATTGTTGAAATGGACACTAGGTTCTTCTTGAGATCAGGTACATAAAAGGGATTCTGTAAATGAATTGAGTTACCCTCATTCAATTGAGGGATAACATTCCCTACACCCTTTCTGGGATAGGTTTCATCTGCTCCAAGTATAATCCCACAATTGTTTCCATCTCTACCAAATTAGAGAGTGCACCCATCTATTCGATGAAGTGCCTTGAAGCACTACAATCAATAAGCCAGATTCCCAAAGAATTTGAAGGAGAGGGTAATACAAGATAATGCTTCTTTACCTTATCAGAAACAACATTTGATTCTTCATACCTAGGGTTCCTTGCTTTCTTTGAAGAGTCAACCATTTCCTTGATGACCTACGTTACTTGTCATTCCTTTGATCATTGAAGATGTCCCTGGAATGATTGTTATCTTCATCAAGAGATGTCTCTCTGCCATTCAGACAATCCTTTGCATAATGGCTAAACTTATTGCAACCAAGGCATCTGCCTTTCCTTCCACCCTTAGATCCGAACTTCCCAATGAAGTGATCTTTAGGTAGGCCATCAGAAACTTCCGCTGTGCCATTCTGATAATATTCTCTACCTCGACTTCACCCTCGGTGAATTTGAAGAGGGATGATGAATCCATTGATCCTTTTGTCCTTTCCCAACTATCTTCGATGATTACTCTTTCACTCTTGCTTGGGCATTGTCTTCACCTCAGCCCTGATACCATGTTAATTTTAGGTATGTTCTATGCTAGAGAAATTTATTTCAATTTTCACAGTTAGCTCAATATCTTTTCCAGATTAGCAATCACATCAGCATTAAAGTAAACTACAGATAGAACATAATTATAAATTGTAGAAGACAAGCCAAGACCAGAGGACACAAGATGTGGCGCTAGCCAGGGACAAACCCCAATGTGGGGAAACCCTTGATCAAATCTTCTTTTATGTTCTTCAATAGTTCAGTAGAGAAGGAGAGAGAGATAGTACATTTACAATAGAAGTCAACATTTTGACTTTCTATATTTATATGAGATCTGTTAAAGACATGTTAATTCAACTGATTCCCCAAGGTGACTGCTTCACCTATCATAGTGTTGTATTTTGTCACGGTGTTGCACCTGGTCACTGAGCTACTCCTATCACTGAGCTGCTCTCATCATCATGGATCTGTATCTAATGTTGTAGACATATCTGGTCTGCCTACTATATTGTACTTGATTATCAGTTGCACTTGTCACAGTGTTTTCACCCAATCATACACACATGACATACTCATTACATCATCATGCTGCAATGCCTTGCTGCTACATCATGCTGCTATTATACTTCTTATTGCTTCATCATGCTGCAACACTATATTTATGTTGCTTCATTATACAACCATATGTATATTAGCCTTAGTTGCTTGCTATGGCTTGCAGCCTAGCAAAGCAGCTAGGCTATAGTTCTATAATCCTTCAAGAAAACCCAATATAAACCCAAGGTAGCAACTTAGCCCTCTGACTTCTAATCTGATGATAGCTGCTCCTAAACGTATCTCATCCATGCTTTTGGCCAACAATGAGATAGCTGCAGCTATGGCTAGCTATGACAGCGTATGAGGTCATCTTCATGTCTGAGATAAGGGCCTCTTTGGGCCTCCTTACTGCGGCTTGATATCTCAATAGACAACAAATTAGGAGACTTCTTTTAGAGAGCAGAATAGGGCTCTTAGGGCTATGGATAGGAGCCTTTCAAGACATCAGAATAAGGTCTCCTTTAACAACATTTAGAGGATCTTCTTTGACTGTGGGTTAGGGCTGCGTATGAAGCTCCCTTGGACAACGAATAGGGACCCCTCATAAGTCAGTTGCAAGAGCTTCCCTTTACTATGTGTAGGCTTCATGACTATGGCTATTCTATGGCTAATTCTCCTTGTTAGAAAAACAGCTATATCATCTCCTTCAGGACTGTGTATAGATCCTCTTTTCTGACTGCAGATAAAAGAGTCTTTTTCTTGCTACGTATAGGGTCAATAAGCAATAGATTCAGGCCTTCATTTAGGGCCTATATTATCCCTCCTTTCATCTGTGGATTGAGCTTCTTGAGATAGCATATAGGGGCTTGTTTATGCTGCACATAAGTCAAACTAGCCTTTGGTCAAGTTAGCCATTGTAAGCTCTGCTCAGACTATTTAACATGCTAACTTGGATCTGTTTCTTCAACTTGTCCTGACGATGAACCACACTAGTTGGTTCGAAACACGTCGACAAATGGTATTTCATGTGATTTTCGCCGAAAATTCTTTCACAAAGTCTCCTCTTTTCTGTGTGTAGATTTCCTCATAAGGTTGTGGCTTACTGCAGCTAGGGCATCACTGCAGCTAGGGAATCACCTACGGCTAGGGCATCACTGTGGCTAGGTCATCATCTACGGCTAGGGCATCACTACGGCTAAAGCATCATCTACTTAGCCCAGCATACTCTTAGTGTCTCTCTCCTTCACCAAAAACCCAAAGACGTGGAGAGGAGGAGATCACATGAAGAGTGTGTCTCTCAAATGACTTCAAGTCCTCTCCTATTTATACTAAAACGTAGATGATGAATAGACATGACTATTGGGCTTTTGGGCCTACATAAGTTGCTGGCCAACTTGTCAATTTATCCATAGTCAAAATAAATTCATAACTCCATGAATACTTGTCGGAATTGGATGATCTTTAGATCAATCCTACACCTCTCAATGAGAGGGATCCAAGAAAAATATCAGCTATCATAAATATGATGACCCACATGGAGTTTGGCCCTAGTTTCAAAACTTAACAATGTATTCCATGGACATCACTGCTTCAACACCGTATACAAGACTAAAGGGTGTCTGTCCAGTCAACTTTGTGCATGTCATTCGATAGGCCCATAGTACTGCAAGTATGCACAAGTCCCAATCACTTTGCTAAGTATTGCAAACATTGGTCAATGCATTCTGCAACACTTTATTGAATCCTTCCACCATCTCGTTAGCCTGTGGGTGATAAGGTGTGCTCTTCTAGTGATATACCTAAAATTCCTCCATCAGCATGCTGATCGTCTCATTCAGAAAGTGCGTACCGCGATCACTCATTAGAATCTTTAAACACCCAAATCATGTAAGTACATACTCAAAGCAGAACTTTGTAGCAGTTGCGCCTGTGGAATCCTTCACAAGTTGTGCCTCCACCCATCGAGTCAAATACTTCGTCGTAGTGATAATGTAACATGCTCCTGTCTTCTTCCCTTAGGGATGAATGGGTTCCAAGAAATCTATCACCCATTTCTCGAAGGGTTGTAATGTCATCTATGGATTTAGAGGTAGCTCATACCTCCACAATGGCCTGCCTGCCCTTTGACATCCATCACACGCCTTGCAGTAAGCCTTTGAATCCTGATGGAGGGTCAGCCACCACAACCCTCCACATAGAATCTTCTGCGCTGTCACTCTTCCCGCATAATGACCTACCATGGGACCCCCATGAGCATCCACGAGGATATTTCTCCTTTCAAAATATGGTACATATCATTGCAATATTTCATCAGACCCCATTTTCTACATATGCCCAACAATGAAAAAAAAGGTTGCTGCACGCACCTCTAATTCCTTCTTCTGTTGGATGGTGTAACCTTCTAGGGCAGTTCCTATCATTAGGAAGTATATGATGTCTTCAAAATGATCGACTGTGACACGCATAATAAATAGATGCATGTTAGGCAATCCCTCCTCCAAATTAGTGGGCTCTTCTCCTGTTTCGATGCGCGATTGATGGTCCGGTCCTACATTCAGTCTTCCATGCTTCATAATAACTTCAAAATCATATTCCTAGAACAATAACAACCATCTACAGATTCTCCCCCCCTAACACAGGCTTATTGACTAGGTATTTCAACGCGGAATGATTCGTATACATCTTAAAATGTCCACCCAACAAATAGTGTCTAAACTTGTGGAGCGCGTATACCATGGCTAACCCTTTGCGCTTGGTGGTGGAATAGTTCTTCTCAGCCTTGGATAACCTTCTACTTGCAAACGCTATAGGATGATCCAACTCTCCTCCGCTAGCCTGTGTAAGCACTGCTCCCAATGTTATACATAACGCATCGACATGTACATGAAACTCCTTCTTCCAATCTGGGAAGAATAAAATCGGCGCAATGACCATCTTTTATTTCAATACATCCAAGATTTTCTTAATGTCCTTGTTCCAACAGAATGTGACATCCTTTTTCAACAACCTTTCCATAGGTGCGGTTATCTGGGCATAGCCCTTGATAAACTTCCTATAATACCTAGTATATCCTAAGGTTGTGCGTAGCTATTTCACACTCCTCGGCACCTCCAAATTCAGTATCACTGCGATCTTCGCAGGATCTACCATTAGTCCCTGTCTACAAACCAAATGACCTAGCAAGGTCCCAAAAGGAACAAAAAATAGGCATTTCTTCAAATTGAGCGCGATTTGGTACCTTTGACAAGTATCTAGCATTAGGCACAAACTTGCTACATGGCGTTTTACTAGCCCAAACACAGTCTAGTCATCAAAGTACACTTCCAAAAACTTATGAATAAATTCCTTGAATGCAGCAATGACTACGCACGAAAAAATTGCAGGCGCATTCTTCAATCCGAAAGGCATTACAGTGTACTAAAAACATCCCCACTCAGTCGCGAAGGTCATCTTGCTTCTATCCTCTAGTGCGATTTTGATCTGATGGTACCCAGAGAATCCATTAGTGAAGGAGTACACTTCCTGGCCACCTACATTATCCAATACCTCATCAGTGAACGGAGTCAGGAAAGGATCATGTACGCAAGCGTCATTCAACTTCCTGAGATCTACGCATATCCTTATTTCATCCTTCTGCTTCTTTTCATGTACCACCATTGGGCTTACCCAATCAGATTCTTCTATGGGCTCAATGATCCCTTTCACGAGCATCTCGTCTAGCTCTAAGCGGACCTTCTCATTATACTTCATATTGAGATGGTAAGGTCTTTTCTTAGCCGTCTTTGTGTCGGGTTTTAACGTGATCTTCATAAAACCCATGTCTCCTATTATCGCTTTTAGCTTTGTAAACTTGGTAGGGAACAAGTCCTGGTATTCATAGAGTAATTTAGCGACCTTATCCACCATTGCCTCATCCTAGTAATCTCCAATCTTCATGAATTTTGGCTCCACCTCCATACCAATATTTACCTATTTCATTTTTAGTGGCGTGGTTATATCAGGATTCTCAATCTGTAGTCCCTCAACCTCACGGTGACCCTTTGTTTCAAGGATATTAATCTTTCATGGATCCTCATCTTCTTCTTCAGCATTCAAATTATAGCATTCCAGCACGTGGCTTAGCTGAGTAGTCCAGCTGGGTTGAATCAAATCCAAAGGACACTACGGTATCCTAAAGATTGTTGCTTTCACTTCTTGTAGCACTTCATCAATACAGTCAAACCCGTCTTCAAAGCTGAATGTCATTATGAATCCTTCGTGCAGAATATCCCATTCACTTGTACTATGGTAGAGCTCTATTTCCAAGTACCAGTTCATTGAGATGACATCCAAGGTATGACAGAACAGGTGCACCCATTCCGATTGGGGCTTTGCTCCATAAGCCTAAGCCCATTTGGCCAAGTGTGTGCACGGATCATATTTCCCATCATATTTGTCTATCATTCATACCTTTAGCTTCCCAAATCATGTTTGCATCATCCTGCTACACTCGCTCCAATCATCAAACTTACCCCTGTGCGTACCCCACCATCTTGGGGGCGTAGTAGGTAGTGCCCAGTCCAAACAATGGAAGCGCTGCTCAAATGCATCTAGAAATACATCTACATCATTCAAACCATCATAAGTGGGTAGACTTCTTACTTATGACGACACACAGCACAACGACCCAGTCATCATGTGACAGCTTAGCATGGTTACTTCATGAAGCCGATTCTACCAGTGCTCTAATTCTTCATCAGATTATGAGGTGCAGGAACTCTCGCGATCCCATGTAATTCATCCATCCACTATCAAATTGACCCAGTCTTGGTCTCGAGCTATTATTTTATATATACAGTCCAAATTGTTATCGTTCTCATAATCACGGACTGGTTCAGTACAGTGTGATCCTTCAGCAGGATCTAGGGGTACTATTACGCGGAGCAATTTATTCTCAAATATCATCTTTTGCTTCTTTAGGTTGATTACCCTATTCACGTTAGTAGCCCAGTCAATGCCAAGGAGCGTAGGGTAGGGGTTGCTATTATCCACAATTTCTATTACTTCAAATTCATCCAACTCGCGCCTTCAATATTTACAATTACCCCTTGCAGTTGTCCCATGGGGATGAACTTTTGCTGATTTTCCATCCTTAACTGAATCAGAGACAACTGCAGCATGGGTCTTCCCATCCACTCCCAAGTCTGCTTTGGTAGAACATTTGTGTCTGACCCTAGATCCATGATAACCTGATCCATTTGATATTCTCCTATCTGTATGGTCAGTCTCATTTCTCATCCTGTCCTTGTTTTATGCTTACCAATCTTTCGTACCATGCACGGTTCACTCGGAGTGTTTCTGGTGCATCTATTTGTAAGCTCATGCAATCCCTTCACATCCTTGTTATCGTATAGTAGCTTCATGTAGGTTTCTAGAAAGGTCACAAGCATAGAAGGGTCCATCCCCTGATCAGGTTTATCCTTGCTCCTTGAGGTGGAGGCCTGAGCGAAGATCTTCTTTGCTCCCATGAACGTTTCACGTGTGCAATCCAAATCAAATTCATCCTGCTTGTTATAGACATATTTGGGCACTTCAACCCCAATCACATATGTCCATAATCCAAGGGCTTCTAAGTTCCTAAAAGTGTTGTTTCACACCCTAAAGGAGCAAGGTCAGCTGATTACATCATCTCCCAGAAGTTCTCCCTGAAAAACTAGTCAGAATTGGTCAAAACAGGACCATACAAATTGCCCAGTTCTAAGGGTGTGATGCATCTCACCTGCCACATGCAAAAAGTGCGATGCATACTAGAAATCCCTTCTCTAGGGTGTGATGAGCAAAAGCAGACAAGTGGCAGAAGCAGTTTGCTAGGTGGAGACCCTGAGAATCTTCTAGAAGCCGCTCATTTGACACTTGCCTCTCTGAATTCACCCAGGGATGAGTAAGAGATCATGAAATCTCCAAGTGGGACCAAGAACTATCAAAGAGATGACACTAACAAAAATCCTAGAACCTGACTCACCCCCCTGCAAACATCTATATATGGATCCCTCATCCCAGAGAACGAAAAGGCTAGAATTTTGTAATTTGCAAGGAAGTTGGTTTCTCTTTGAAGACATTGTTGGGTGATCTTGCTTTGTATGAGATGAAGGGGGCTTTCATATTGGGAGGATGGCACTGGGTCAGACCAATGGGTTGTAATCCTCTCTTCTACTACTTCTATCAATAAATCTATTTGAGTTTTCCTCCATATTCTTGTATATCTCTTAATCTTGTATTGATATATGCATTTGTATGGTTAATATACATCTAATCCTATATTTTTTATGATTATAGATGTCTATGCTTTGATGGTATTATGCTGCTTTGACTCTACATGTGCTCTTTGAAGCGGGGCAAGTAAGGAAGGAGTGGCAAAGTTCTGTCGAAGGGGAAAGGAAACAAGCAAGGGGCCAAGCAAAAGACTGAGGTTGGTACTCTCTGCTTCTTTCCCATCTATCTCTCATAAAGGAAAACACAAGTGACTTTAGTTTGTTTGTTTCTAAGATAGCTACTCGTCTTAGTGGGACTAGCAGCTCTAAATAGACACTAGTTTTCTCGATAACAAAATGGTGACTCCACTGGGGAGTGAATAGTTTGATTGCTTGTTTATATTTGTTTGCTTCATAAACTACATATGGAGCCTGAAGTTAAGCCAGCTAGCCTTCGAACTGCATTTGCTATGCAAGTGCAAAGTAGATCAACGCTGCTTTAGTCAATCTCCGGGTTTGTTTACGAACTGAACAACTGACTTGCAAACATCGTAAGTGCCCTAGTGGTAGCTCAAGTAACCTCATTAGATCAGCCCCTATACTTTGTATTTACTTACTATCATTAGCTCAGCCTAAATCCCTGAACTAAGCTACAAATTGTGAACAAAAACCAATTTAAGGTCTCGTACCTAGACCATCGCACTATCTCCTTTTGGCAAACTAGATGCATCACACCTCCTGTGTGCAATAGGTGGGATGCATCCCTGTTTCCCTGTGTTACAGGTGCGATGATCAGATAAGACTGTTTCTGCTTTTATATTTTGGTTTTTTCTTCACTGTCTTTAGCTTTATTCAGGAGTTTTGCTATTTGTGATCAGTATAACACTATTGAAACTCCCTTCCTTTGCATTATTTAGCCTCCATTGGATGAAGAATTGTGAATGTTTTTATTTATTTTTCGCCATTTACAGTTCTCTTTTACAAAAGTAGCTTAATCGAACTGTCCTCTTTTGATTTGAAAGTGTCGCAAGTGTCATTTTCAATCAAAGAAAAGAATCCTACTCTTTCTGATGGTCAATTACACTGTTACTCTTGTATTTGATCTGAATTAATAGTTTCTCAAGTGTCGAAAGCAGTTTTCAATTCAAAATCGCAAAGTGTCGTCCTTGTCTTCCTTTCGTTTTTTGAAAAGAAAATTGTTAGTACTGTCGCTTTGAAAGAAAAGATAATTCAAATTTGTACTTAGCATTCTTTTTGTCATTCACACATTAAGAAAGCGGAAAAAAATACATGCATGTGGATTTGCATTTAGACTGCTTGTTGATTTTGATTTACGACAATGCACTTTAGTGTGTGCTCTCTGCTCTATGTCGAAAGAATTTTGCTTCTCTTTCCTTAGTAGCTAGGATTTTCATTGCAAAGAGAAGGGTAAACGACTGTTTATCATCTTATATTGTATATTTAGGAGTTGTATATCTACATCACATAGTGAACCTTAAAGGAAAACTTCTTAAGAGAGATCAACTGTAAAATAAATTCAATGAACATAAAAACGCTTTGGCATCTAATGCACAACATCTAGAAGTCTAGGCTAGAGACGTATTCTGGCGTCGTAAAGCCTGATAACTGTCACTTTCATCGTAGGTTGGGTGATTCCTCCTTTTTGAGATGACAAGTGCTAGTACGGACTTTTGCTCCCATGTACCATCAAGTATATATTGGGAGACCACAATAGGCTATATCCTTTATCCTTAAGAAGCTGTGTCTGTTGCCCTATCGATCACAATGCACTGAACACAACATTTGGGAAGATTGACTGTCGTACTGTAAAAAGTATTCTACAGTTTTGCGATTGGTTTGGTAATCCCTTTGTCTAGATTTCCATAGTAGTCTCTTTCATTCCTTTTCAGACTCCTTAAAGGAAAAGGTCCATCTGAGCACTTATCACTTCAAGCTCTTTAAAAATCGAAGGCAACTAGAGTCATCTTTAGCTTTTTATTCGACTCTTAAAAATTGAAAAAGCAAGTTGTGTCAAAGCGTCATAACGTCACTGTTCCCGCGTTGATCTTAGGTTGAGAAAATGGAGTCCACCAATCAAGGATTTCCCCTTGGGGGAAATCCTAGTCCTTTATCCTCTTGGGGAGATGTTGGTGCACCCCATATGGCCACATTATCCCTTCCAGGACTGACAATAAGCCTGCCAGTATGGTTCTTCTCGACCTCTGTCGTTCAAAGCACTGTGATTCCTGAACAATCAGATCAGCAACTAGATGATACTAGAGTTACTCCCCAACCTTCTACTTCATTTGTTTCTCCCTCTCCTTCTTCCTCTTCGCTTCGTGAAAATAAAAACCAAGTAAGTAAGGAGAAGAAGAAAGGGAAGGAGAAGAAGAAGGAGCCATCATAAAAAGGGGCAACCATACATCGTCTAGCGAAAATCCACACATGGCACCATCCAAACCTAAATCTCAATGTGTCATCTACAGAGGGGACCACTATCATCGAGATTTTCCTTGCATCCCACGAATCTTAAGGGACTGGTCTCCCTGCTTGCACAATCTGGTGTCGTCAACCTCTGACGATCATGTTGAGAGTACGCCGTCAACTAGTGAAAATGAAGTCAATGGATAGAAAGGAAGATCTAAATTTCCTTGCAAACTGTGTGAAGGCAATCATGCCATCCACCATTTTCCCTTCCTAGACGAAGCTAAAAGAGTCTTGGATAACCATCCTGCTTCACCGCTACAACTTCCTCCTAGATACAAGAAACAGTTGCTGAGTCCATTGCTAGTTGAAAATATGACTGACACACCTTTTTTGTCGGTCGAAGCACCTATCATTGAAGATAAACCCTCTGAGTCCACATCGGGCCAAAGTCAAGAGGTCGAGATGGCAGTCGACCCCATCTTGTCTTCAAAAGATCCACCTTCAGATGATACAATCACCAAAGAGAATGAGAACGACACCGTCCAAATTCTCTTCGTAAACACAGACTCTCATGAACATGGGGGCAATCTACCCGTTCCTTTACCATAGGAAGGAAGTTCATCGAAGATGTATCCGACCATTTATTTGGTCCCACCTCCAAGCAACCTAGTTGTTTCCTTTGACTGGAATAGACTAGGCAGACCCCGTCTACCATCTAATGTACCATTCCGAATCATAGTGCAAACTTACAAAATGGTCATGGTTGGTATTTTTAGCTCTGGTATAAACCTCATTGCTTAAGGGGTCAAATTCAGAATTGGTGGTTGGTTTGTGTCTAGAAGGGTACTGGCAGCGGTCTTTTCTTCCTTCCTCCCTCATTTCTTTTACACTCCCATAATCCCTATTCTCTTTGTTTCTCCATAAAAGAACCTAAACCCTTCTTTTCCCTATTCTCGAGCGTTTTTGTTTAAACAACTATTAAACCCCAATAACCCTTTATAAACCCATATTAATAACCCTGACTCTAATGTTTTAACCCATTATAGTCGTGCATATAATAAAAAATTATATGACTCGGCGGGCCCGTACCTGTCACATCGTTCAACAAACATGTGCATTAATCGTCAGCTGTCTGATCCCCTGCTTGATACTTCAACACCATTCGATAGCCCTCTCCCCGCAAGTCGCGCATGTGATAACCCGCGTGGAAGGCGGTTTCCTGCCAGACCTGCTTGCCACGCGTCGGAACCTTATTCGATTGCACCCGCCCTGTACGCAAACTGCCTATTCCCATAGGTGGTGCGGGGAATACCACCTACCCATTATACTGCCATCCTCCTGCTCGTTAAATGTCGTTCACCTCCAACACCCGATAGCCGTCGGATCTACCCAACAGTGATCCGATGGCCCACGCTCGTTCATCCGATTCCGTTGGCCTCCGTAATCCAATCTGCATCGTTCATTCATGAAATTCGACGGCTATCGTTTAATCCTGACCCACTCATGAATCAATATTGTTTCCATGCCTCTAAACCATATTATTCACCCGAAGGATGAAGGCAACGATCTACCTATTCTCTACACAATTAAAGCATCAACTACTGTGTTCAATGCAGTACACACCTGAAGGACAAACAAGATGAACTCGAGCAGTGAAGAGCATTTATCAGGCATGGAATTTAATCCATAATTCACTCCAGCTGTCAAAGAAGGACATCCGACTATCTAAAAAAGGCTGATTTTGTCCATTAAATTCAACAGATTGTATAAGAGACCATATCTAACTGTAAATGTGGTTGGTGGTCAATTAAGACACCTGAACGCATAGCCTAGCAGAGCAATTTTGTAAACAGACTCTATATATATACAGAAGATAGAAGGTAATAGGTTGATGAGTGTTATTTTGCTGTAAGGTTCAAATTCTGGAGATTGTAACTGTTGTGATACCTGCAGTGTTTGGTCTTAATTTTCAGCTAATGCAAGCTTCTATTGCTGTTAATTGCTCACTATCCACTTCTTCTTCTTGTTCCAGGCTGTGCCTATTTTGCATTTATTCATGTGTTGTTAATGTTTAACATTAGAGGAGCTGTCATCCCACCTCTGTGTTAGGATTTAGCATGTATCATTGAATTTGTTTGCAGGTTTCTGTTATTTTAATGCCAGAGAGTTGTCATCCTATCTGTGCATTAGAAAACATATTTACAGAGCTTTCAGCTGATTGCAGCTGGCCATCACAGGGTCTTGTGCATCTACTGGTGTGGTCAGTATTCTCCATCATCACATTTTCTTAAAACTGTGAGTAATTGGTGGTCTAAAGCCTTGTAGTCTGGGGATGTTCACCCATGTCTAGGGTCAAGCATAGTAGAAGTGGTTGTCTGGCTTGAATATCCAGCATTTCTTTCATTCATCCACCATTTATCCAACATTTTGTTGAGTTTGTAATGTTCCCGAGCATCTCTGATATAAAACCTAGGAGAGTTTCTTGGGGTGATAACATTAATTGGTGTCGTTGCCGGGGAGAGGAGAATTGAAGCTCAGCGTCCCTGGGAGAACGACACAGCTTCAAACTTTGATGATAGACAATGTTTGAACATAGTTTATGGTTGTAATCATCTATCTGGCGACTCCACTGGAGGAAGACTGTCTTTTGGCGACTCCACATTAAAGTTCTGGCTCAACTGGTGAAGCATGCTCGAACATATCTTCAGAAATCATCAGTTGAACCAGTGCCTGATTCTAAGAAGATCGTTCAGTAGAAGAAAATATCATACTAAGGAGCATCAGAATCAGGTAAGCCTTGGAATTTTTATGTATCTCTGCTAGTGTAGAAATACCTTCAGAGATTCATATAGATCCTTGTTAATCATTTCCCTTTCAGACGTCAATTGAAAGAAGCATCCATGTTGTCTGTTATTTTCCTCTGTTTCTGTCATACTCTTCATTGATTCATATCAATCAGTCCACCAGTATCCCTTTTGTATACCTCAGTTATGGCAAGCCAGCAAGCTCCTACGAAGATAGAAATAGTAGTTGCTGCAAGGTATGGACCTCTGGTCTTACCTACACCTTTGAATGCCATGCCTGTAGGATATTATAAAGAATTTATGCATAAGTTTACTGGTACAAAAGGAGTATCGGCAGAAGAGCACCTCGAATCTTTTTATTTTTATGCTGATAATCTAGATATTAATGAAGAGGATGTCTGGATGAGGGTTTTTGTTCAAATCCTAGATGGGGAAGCTAGAAAATGATTTAGAAATTTACCCGCTAGGACTATTGCAGATATTGAGGCCTTATATGATGTATTCCTAAAGCACTGGGGGAATAATAAAGATCCGCTCTTTTATCATGACGAATTTGGGAACTTGTAGAGAGAAGATGGTGAGTTGCTGTCTGAATTTAACATCATATTCAATCATATGTATAGCAGAATGCCAGCTGAAGTAAGACCTAACCCTGCTTCTACCATGCTCATTTATGCTAATGCCTTCGATTCTCAGTTTTGCTTGCTGTTAAGAGAAAGAAGATGCACTTCTTTGGCTGATATGCAAACTGCAGCCTTTGAAGTAGAAGTAAATATTATTGTTGCAAAAGGAATCGAAGGTGATGCTGAAAGGAGAAGATAGGGAGAAGAATCCTCATCATCCTATGATCCTAAAATAGATGAATTAGCTAGGATGATTGAGTTATTGGCCTCTGAAGTTTCCAAGTTAAAAGCTAAGAATAATTCTAAGGAAGTAGGAGCTCCTTGTTCCATTTCTCTTCCAGCTCCAAATCCATATAAAGGAGCACAGGAGCATTTGCATATTTTGCAAATAAATAAAGTTACAAATGAAGATAAAGGTGTCAAGACCCTTTTACAGAATATTGTCATGGAAGAAGTACAACATGAGGAGGAGGTCCATGTTTTGGAAGGTGCTCCTTTCCTAAAAAGGGTTGCTTATGAGAAAGCAATATCCAGAGGCACTGCTTGTAATTTTGTTGTACCTGCAGAACAACAAGCTGATCAGCAACAACAATTAGTAGCTGGCACCTTCATCCTCAAAGAATTTGAGCTTGAAGCCAGCCCATCTTCCCATGGCTATGCAGATCTGCAAATTAGCCAGCCTGCTACCATTCCTAGCTCGGTGATCAATAAGGGAGAATAAAGCTCCCCATCATCTTTTGTCCCTCTGTCTGCTCAAATGACAATCCCTCATAGTTGCCCTTGAACACTGAGGCAGAACAAAATTCAATGCCCAAGGTTGAGGCTGATCACCTCAATATTGATACTCTGATGCCTGCCTAGGAGGTCTCCACACAGAATAAAAGGGCAGCATATCAGATGACAGAGGAAGAGCATGTACAGTTTTGGGACTCCTCCTTGGATGAGGATTATTCAAAGAAAAATTCAGGAGCAAATAATGTTTCTCTGTCCCCTATACATGAACATATTGGTGCACCATTCATATTGATTGCGCAGGCCACAGATGATAAAGATAAGTACACAATAGTAATGATTATTTAGTAGGTGTACAAAGGCTCCCATGAAGAACATCCAAGGAAGAGAATACACAGAAAGGGAATGAAATTTGATCCCTATCTACCCATCAAGCTCAAATGTCCTAAACTCTTCGAGGTAGAGGATCAAATAAATCCTGTCTTGCTGATCTATGATGAACTGGATGACAGGCAACAATTTTGATGGCCCAATGGATGGGCAATTTTTGAAGTTTAAGTTTTCAGGTCTTAATGATTGTAAGCATTTTCTTTTACAGGTTTTAGTGCAGACTTAATTTGACTCCATGCCCAATGGATACTAGGCATAATGTTTCTAGGATGTTTTTGTACGAAGGCATTGGTCTGTAGGTTCTTGAGACCTCACAGGGAGGATCTCATCCCCAGAAGGAGCTAGTGTTAGCTCTGCTATAAACCTCATTGCTTAAGGGGTCAAATTCAAGACTGGTGGTTGGTTTGTGCCTAGAAAGGTGCTGGCAGTGGTCTTTTCTTCCTTCCTCCTTCATTTCTTTTACACTCCCATAATCCCTGTTATACACTCCCATAATCCCTGTTATCTTTGTTTCTCCGTAAAATCGCCTAAACCCTTCTTTTCCTTGTTCTCGTGCATTTTTTTTTAAACAACTATTAAACCCCGATAACCCTTTATAAACCCATATTAATCTATTTTTATTTTAACTGTGGATCTAACGTTTTAACCCATTATAGCCGTGCATAGAATAAAAAATTATATGACTCGGCGGGCAAGTACCTATCACATCGTTCAACAAACATGTGTGTTAATCGTCAGCCATCCGATCCCCCGCTTGATAATCCAATGCCATTTGCTAGCCCTCCCCCCGCAAGCCGCACACGCGATAGCCTGCGGGGAAGGCGGTTTCTCACCGGACCTACTTGCCACGCCTTACAACCTTATACGATCGCACCCGCCCTGTATGCAAACTGCCTATTCCCGCAGGCGATGTGGGGAATATTGTCCGCCCGTTATACCACCATCCTCTCGCTTGTTAAATGTCGATCACCTCCACCGCTCGATAGCCGTCAGATCTGCCCGACAGTGATCCAGTGGCCCACACTCGTTCAATCGATTCCATTGGCCTCCATAATCCAATCTGCGCCATTCATTTGTGCAATCCGACAGCTATCATTTAATCCCGACCCACTCATGCATCAATATTGTTTCTATGCCTCTAAACCATATTATTCACCCGAAGGATGAAGGTGACAATATACCTGTTCTCTGCACAATTAAAGCTTCAACTACTGTGATCAATGCAGTACACACCTGAAGGACAAATAGGACGACCTCGAGTAGTGAAGAGCATTTATCAATCATGGAATTTAATCCATAATTTACTCCAACGGTCAGAGAAGGACATCAGACTATCTAAAAAAGGTCGATTTTGTCCATTAAATTTAGCAGACTATATCAAAGACCTTATCTAATTGTAAATGTGGTTGGTGGTCAATTAAGACACCTCCACACATAGCTTAGCAGAGCAATTTTGTAAACAGACTCTATATATATCCAGAAGACATAAGGCAATAGGTTGATGAGTGTTATTTTGTTGTAAGGTTCAACTTCTGGAGATTGTAACTACTGTGATACCTGCAACATCTGGTCTTCATTTTCAGCTAATTCAAGCTTCATTTGCTGTTAATTACTCACTGTCCACTTCTTCTTCTTGTTCCAGGCTGTGCCTGTTTTTCATTTATTCATGTGCTATTAATATTTAGCATTAGAGGGGCTGTCATCCCACCTCTGTGTTAGGATTTAGCATGTATCATTGCATTTGTTTGCGGGTTTCTGTTATTTTATTGCCAGAGAGCTGTCATCCTATCTATGCATTAGAAAACAGATTTACAGACCTTTTAACGGATTGTAGCTAGCCATCACAGGGTCATGTGCATCTGTTGGTGTGGTCAGTCTTCTCCATCATCACATTTTCTTAAAACTATGAGTAATTGGTGGTCTAAAGCCTTGTCGTCTGGGAGTGTTCACCCATGTTTGGGGTAAAGCATAGTAGAAGTGTTTGTCTGGCTTGAATATGTAGCATTTCTTTCATTCATCCACCATTTATCCAACATTTTGTTGAGTTTGTAATGTTTCTGAGCATCTCTGATATACAACCTAGGAGAGTTTCTTGGGGTGATAATAGGTACCATCATAGATGAAGGGGCTTATGTGAGTATCCTTTCCTCAACTAATTGGAAAGCGCTTGGTTTGCCATCGCTTCTACCTGAGATGTGAAATCTGACAGGCTTTTTTAAGGAACCAGTCAACCATTAGGGATTCTTCCAAATTTGCCTATAACTTTGAGAAGGAAAACCATTTATCTGAACATGATGGTAGTCCAAGGACCTTTAGATTATAATCTACTCCTTGGGCGTGACTACATTTATAGCTTGGGAGCTATTATTTCCTCACTCTTGCGAGTGATGTGTTTTTTGCATGAAGACAGAGTGGTCCAGCTTGTAGACCAGCTTTCATTCCCTGGTTCACACATAGTTCATAGTCAAATGCCATCCCTAACTGGTCTTTTTGTGCAAGGAATGTCTCATCAATCTCCAGTCTGTCCACTTGATGAGTGCGAGTGATTTGGTGATTGTGATTGAAACCCAGGGGGCATGCACCCTGGTCTGCTTCGGTAGGAAAAACTTCAGGTATAGAGTAGGTTTCCGTGGAGGATATATGACTAGTCTGACACACCCGTCCATCTAGGAAAATGGGATTAGACTGGAATAAGATACCTCCATCAGAAGGTATGCCTTTCCTGACAAAGAAAATGCTTTGTCTGCAAATTGAAGGGTAACCTGGAAACTCTACTTCACTATATCGGGGGGCATGCAAACCTTTTTGCATGAAAGTGAAGAGAGACCATTTATTTTCTTAGTTTGTAGGTTCTTAACCCTTTAAACTTGTAGGATTGGTCATTCCTAGCTTACATAATAAAAGGATCCGGAGAAAAATTTCGTATGGGGCAAGCTCCCTAAAAAATGAACCTATTGACGAGACATCCTTATTATATGACTGGCACGAGCAGTTTTACATGAAGTTCAAGTTCATTAAAAAAATAAACCTAACAATGAGCATATGTTCCACTAGAGTTCAAGTCATTAAAAAATGAACCCACCTCTGGTAAATAACCATTGTGATCGCATTATTATAAGCTTTTGATCCTTGGTCGTGTTCTTACCATCATCTCCACTCTTTTTTCAGTTGATCATACACCTCCATTTGATTGTTTACCCCTTTTGAGGAACAACTGTGACAAGTGATCCTATTAGCCACCTTCTTTACACTATCGTGATTGAAAAAGTTCCAAACATTACTTGGAACTAGCTGCTATCTGAAAACATCACTTGTTCCTCAAAAAACGAGTCTCCTTTAAGCTCTTTTCATCTGACTCATAAAATATGAAAAGATTGCCGAGCAATTGGCCTCTCCAGCTCGTTAAAGTGATTAGAAGTGCCATCCCTCCTTTAGATTTTAATATTTTTGGACCTGAGGAATTATTGCACAAAAATATCGAGTGTTTGTCTTGTTTGGCTCATTAAAACTATCAAAAAGTCATCCCTTTCGCATTGTTTTATACTTTTTCAGTCTTAAGGGATTATATTACGAAAAAGGAATATTGGAGTTTCCTTTCTGTCTCCTTTCAGACTCACTAAAATTCAAAAGAATTGAGTTATCCTTGTCGTTAAACTTGTTAAAACAATATCGACAAACTTGTCCATGCAGACAAGAGCGAGTCTCACTGTCACTAGGCTCGTTAAAACATAGCGACGGGTTTTCCTGAAGGGAAAATTATAGAACAAGCATATGTTATCCTCCTCAAGCTTGACAAAAATAAAGAGGTACTGGTCAGAAATGACTGGGGAAAATTGGGAAGAAAACTTGAAGAAACTTTATTGGTAGCAGGTTGCTCTTGAACATGACACTTTCACTCCATCACCATGATTGAGTCAGGTTGGGTTATTCCGTTCACTGGTCATATCACCATTGGTGCTCCGTACCATCCACTTTTGGGGTTAACGTTACCAATCCATTTCAGTGTCACTGATATGTTCAAGAGAAGTCGCTCAGAGAATTCACCAACCCAGCTTGTGTCTCGTCCATTGCAATACCTTCACCCTTCATTCTTTCATGAGCGCCACCTTGAACCTTGTATCATTAGATCGTTTTCACCTCCACAAAATCATTTGCTCCGTTCCATGTCATAGGTGTGGGATTCATTAATGCCCTCCTACAACGAGTCACTTCTTGTCGACATTAGCTCATTATCCAAGAAGTTGACCTAGGAACAACCCTTTCAGTACTTTGAAGCTTGCATGCCTCAATGGCAAGTTTCTCACTTCTGGCGACAGGTTTACGTCAATGACCTTCGACCGAAAGATTTCGCGTGGTGTTCGACATCGACTCATGTATTCACACCATGTGAATTGTACTGCAGTACCTTGAGGGTCATCATCATCATCGGTGATTCCTCTCATGCCTGTTAACAGCTTACATCATTGGTTGGTAATCAGGCGATGTCTTTCCATGTTCGACATTAGAACATCTTTTCACATGGACTGACTTGTACTTCGGGCGAAGATTGAACGAGTTTTGAACACCCCATCTCTAGTTTCATCCATCTGGGATGCGATATATTCAGGAAAATAAAGACATCAAATGTACATCATTGCTGCACAGATAATCATCCAAACCAAAGGATGATGGCTCTACCAGAATCATCAGTCTACCGCACAGACGGTTGTCTGTCCTATGTACATGAAAATGAATTTATAAAGCTGAGCATGGGAATGCCTGCCTCAGCTAAGATCATGAAAAATATTATGAAGATAATGTATTGTGTTGTATCTTATTACAAGTCACCTTCCAGTTCAAAAAACCTTGGATCCTCATGATAAAGCATTTCACCCAACATCAAAAAAGATTTACGACCTCATGCTTTAGGGGGCAACTATTATAGACATATTTGGGCACTGCAACCCCAATCAAATATGTCAATAAAACAAGGGCTTCTAAGTTCCTAAAAGTGTTGTTTCATGCCCTAAAGGAGTAAGGTCAGCTGATTACATCATCTCCCAGAAGTTCTCCTTGAAAAACTACTTAGAACTAGTCAAAACAGGACCATACAGACTACCCAGAGCTAAGGGTGCGATGCATCTCACCTACCACATGTAAAAAGTGTGATGCATACTGGAAAGCCCTTCTGTAGGATGCGATGAGCGAGAGTAGACAAATGGTAGAAGCAGTTTGCTAGGTGGAGACCTTGAGAATCTTCTAGAAGCTGCTCATTTGACACTTTCCTCTATGAATTCACCCAGGGATGAGTAAGAGATCATGAAATCTCAAAGTGGAACCAAGAACTATCAGAGAGATGACACTAATCAAAATCCCAGAAGCTGACTCACCCCCTTGCAAACATCTATATATGGATCCCTCATCCTAGAGATTGAAAAGGCTGGAATTTTGTAATTTGCAAGGAAGTGCTGTTGGTTTCTCTTTGAAGACATTGTTGGGTGATCTTGCTTTGTATGAGGTGAAGAGGGCTTTGATGCTCGGAGGATGGAACTGGGTTAGACCAATGGGTTGTAATCCTCTCTTCTACTACTTCTATCAATAAAGCTATTTGATTTTTCCTCCATATTCTTGTATATCTCTAAATCTCGTATTGATATATGCATTTGTATGGTTAATATCCATCTCATCCTATATTGTTTATGATTATAGATCTCTATGCTTTGATGGTATTATGTTGCTTTGACTCTACAGGTGCTCTTTGAAGCAGGGCAAGTAAGGAAGGAGTGGCGAAGTTCTGTCGAAGGGGAAAGGAAACAAGCAAGGGGCCAAGCGAAAGACTGAGGTTGGTACTCTCTGCTTCTTTCCCATCTATCTCTCATAAAGGAAAACGCAAGAGACTTTAGTTTGTTTGTTTCTAAGATAGCTACCCATCTTAGTGGGACTAACAAGTCTAAATAGACACTAGTTTTCCCAATAACACTCCTTCATCAGAGCTTTGCGAACCCATGCATTGTCTTTGGGCTGTTTCCCCTTATCATCCCCTATTGCAATTCCACTTCGGAGCACTATATTCACATTCAGATCCTCTTCATGAGGCTCATACCTCGTCATTTGCAGGTTCTGAGTCAACTGAGGTAGTAGAGCCCCTTTGTCACGTATCCTTGCTATCAGCATAGGAGAGTCTTCTATCTCATGATCAAACTGAGTAAAATATTTGCACAATGGTCGTGTAGGGTTAGTGCATTCACGGGCATAGTGTCCTGTTCCTCTGCAATTGTAGCAAATTAGTTGTCCTCGACCTTTGCCAGGTCTTCCTTTGCCACGGCCTCGACTATGCCCCTGAAAGCCTGTTCATGCCATCATTGCACTCTCCTCCAAGGGCCACATTTCTGCCTTAACCCTATATGTGGGAGTTCTGTCCATCATTAGTTCATAACTTCTACAGTTGCACTCATCATGCTCTACTGACCTACAGAAGTTGCAGAACAGTTGTTGCGGTGTTTGTACAATCTTCTGCAGCAAATGACAGCTATCCATCATATGTTTTCCTGCTACCTGATGTGTAGCACACCACAACATAGGCCTCATGCTCGATCCTACTTGAGCTTCTGGCCTCAAAGTCATTGGTCCTCCCCCTGCAATATAGTTTGCAAAGACTGGGCAATGGTCTTTGTCATGCCCCTAACCTTTACATTTTAGGCACCATACCTCTTCGTGCACCTCCAGTCTTGTCCTACTTCAAACTTTTCATTTCAAGGAAAAGATTTTGCAATTACGCATGGATCCAGTGAACTCCTAGATTCAGATCTTGCATCGGCGTTTCATGCAGTCTCATTGCAATCTCCAAGGCCTCTCCATGAGTCATAATCTTTGTTGTGACAGCACAACCGTTAGGTGTGGTAGGAGCGAAGCCACAAACCACTCACGGTGTTGTCTATCTGTTAAGTTCATATTAACTTCATGGATTTTACACTTCAACCTCTGATCCAATTCCCAAGGTGTCTCACCTAGTTTCATCATGATTTACTTCAACCCCACAATCAATTGTTCCTCAAATTTAGGCCTACTGAATTCTTTATTCGATGCAGTCTAGATATTTGCCACTCCAGCATTTGGGTTATCATTAGAGTACTTGATGTACCAGGTTAGCGCGCGATCTTGCAAATCACTAACCAAGGTTGCCTTCTTCATGTGATCATTTATGATGCCCTGATCTTCCCATACAGCTTTCACAATGAACCAAAACTGGTCTAGGTCCTCATTTCCCAATCCTTTAAACAAAGGAAACTTCACTAAATTTTCCATACTAAACTGTGGTGGAGGTGGTGGTCGTATGGGTGAAGTCGCAGGTGATGCTACTGAAGTTGGAGGTGGTGTGGGTGGAGGTGGCAGTGGCGGGAATCCCTTTCTTATCAACTGAATTGCACTTTGCAGAGAAGCCTGCAATACTCCCTCTTCATCACCTAATGGAGGTGAAATTAGTGGGATATACTCAGGGCCCTTTCTTCCTTCATTTATGTAAATATTTCCACTTTGTGTAGCTCCAAACATCAAGGTAGATGCATAACCTGTCTTTCGCACAATAACATCTTAATCCAAGTATTCAAAGACTTCAATTACTTACCTTACGGACCTTTGAAAAAGCACCACTCTGCCTTGTTGTAGCTAACTGAGGTATTGACCACGAATTCAGTCACGAATCCTCTTATGATGCGATTGAGCCAATGATCGATAATACGGGCGATCTTATCCATAGAGGCTTCCAGTCTATGTACCAGCTCTGCGGTCCAGACAATAGGACTTTCAAGTCTCCACCTACCTTAGCTATTGGTTAGCTTCATGATACACTCGTATAACTCAACTAACAAGGAACAGAGAAAGATCTCATCGATTTTTGTATATAATTACCTGTCCAGCCACTATTCCTTTGTCAATCGCGGATTTCTATTCTCCTGTGCCGCGAATTCATGGATCTTCCTGTCCAACCAGTCTTTGATCTCTTTCTTAGTTGGATTCTAATGATACGACATCAAACATCTCTTATATAGCTTCTGGTCCCACCAATGGAACCACTTTTTGGCTGCATGGGACCTAATCCAGGTTCAATGTTAGTTAGTGAAACAAATCCCTACACTACTGGCCCTTTCGGCATCAGGCCGCGGAGCGCAGACCGAAGTCTCAACCGAAGCAGTATGGGGGGATGTTGGAACCAAGTTTCTGCACCCTGAGATGGTCGTGATGTCAGTTTATACCCTCTGTTCCTACTTTCGTGCAGGTTGTTAAGTTGTAGGGCTCTGTCAGTCTAGCCTTTTATTTTGCCCTTCAGTACCTTCGCAAAGGAGTGCAATCGACCTTCCCGCAGCCTTAGCCTACGATCCAAGTACTTTCGCGCTGCTATGACAACGTATTATACAGGTTCCCAAGTTATCTTAAGTGTTTTACTTATCTTAGTAAACAATCACAGTTAGCACTGCGTAATCTGATATTCTTACTTGCGTTCATTTACCCAATATGATCACATATATTCATGCATTACATAAACATTGTAAATTAAACCCAAAATGCAATATAACTAGATGCATTAACATGAAATAGATACACAAAATTTTTAGAATACTTCTCTTTATTGATATCTTCAAACTATTATAGACTCTATCCACCCTGCGCACATAGCTGCAGGGATCCACGCACTCAACTACAGACTTCTACCTTAGGCCTCTGTGCACTTAGCTACAGAACTCTACCTACCCTAAGACCCGAAACACTTAGACTCCACTCTCAAGACTCTTCACTCCATTATTCACTAAAGACTTCTCTCTTATGATGGTCCGCGGACCATGGGTAGATATTTATAGCCGACTTTACACTTTACAAAATAAGGGTGGACAATCCTTTATGACTCATGACAACTTCATGCTTCGTGACCACAAAACATGGAGAATTTACTACTTTATTATAAAATTGACCCAAATCATGGGCTTTTAGCCCCAAAACGGTCCTTGGGGGATCCTGTTCCCAACACAGTGTTGTATACAGAAATAGATGTAATTGGTCTACTCTTTCTCACTGTTGAGCTGGGGTGATAGACTGCTAGGGTGTCTAAAACCAACCTTCTATTGACTAGAAGAAGTTTGATTATGAATTTGGAGAAGGGAAATTTACCCTAATTGGAAGAAAAGAAATGTTGTCCATTGCATGAAGGAAAGACTAAAAGAAATGCTTGCAAAACAACATGAAATCCTTGATCTACTTGCTAACTTACTTTGCTTGCAGAAGAACCCTATTTTAACACATGTGAGGTTTTAACTAGTCTAAGCATGAAATCTGATTTAAAGAGTGCTAACTGTTGTGTACAAGAACAAATGTAAAAGAACTCGTTTTATTTTTATCTTTTTGCTTGAAAAATGTAAATGATAATCTTGATTGGTTCTTTGCTAGGGGAGACATGTGTGAAGGAAAAGGTGTATAATGGCTCAGATGACTTGGAGGGCAAGTAGGGACCTAATCTAATCTTTTAGTGATGATTTTTCTCAATTCAGGCTCAAAACATGCTACTACAGGTTTTCCTACAGGATGTCTATGGGAAGTACTAGTTCACCTACAAGATCCCCTATTTTACTACAGGAATAGGTTAAAAGCTTAGGAAGTGGTCTAGAAGGTCGGGTGGAGCTTGGAAAAGGTGAATAAGGAGGGAATAAGGCATGGGAGTGATAGGAACTTACTTAGAACTGAAGCCAAAGCCGTAAGATGGTTGTATTTTCTCAATGGAGATGGAAATTTTTCCTCATAAGACAAGAGTTTGAATTGATACCTTAGTGACTTTTGGCAATCATGGGTGGATATGGCTTGGATGAGGCTGATGAGATGAGGTCACCCTATGATTTAGAAACTCCTTCAACAACAGAAATCATGCTTGGAATTCATATATAAACTCATCAAAAGCAAGAAAGGTGTATTCAAGTAAAAGAAAACAGAGTTATCACCATTTACTTGCTAAGCTCATGCATGGAAATTCTTGGAACCAATATGAAAGCGAGATGAGATCAGTGCAAAACTTAAGAGATCAAAAAATACCAATTGCAACTTATCTATGAAACTGCAAGATAATGACCTAATTAGCAAGAAAACCCTAAATTACACAAAAAGCAAGAATTTTGTCTTTTTGGGATGCATGAGAAGTGTTCCTCAAACCATGATCCTTGAAAGGGAGAAATGAGGTGAAAACCACTTGCTATCAGCCTTTTTGGAATATATTCTTATCACTACAATGCTACTATTAGAACTATTCACAAATGGAAGCAAACTAATCAAATCTACCAATACTTGCAAATTAACAATACCAAAATCAGTTTAACAACTAACTATGAGATAACCTAAGCATACATTTACAATAAGAGAAACCTTTGCTGTTAGGGTTGGGCCCTAACTCAAGAGCTTCATCCCTCTGAGTCAACTTAGTGCCAGATCAAGGGAATGCTACTCATTTTCATTAATGAAATCAGAAATACATAAGAGTGCTTGGTTACAATGCTTCAACTTGAAAACTACTTAGCTACCTTGAACAAAATATATGAATCCTAATGAGGCCCTGGGCCTCTTGATTTATACAGCTGAAGTTACCAATAACTTCTGTCGTGGCGGAAAAAGTCGTTTGTGCGGACACAACTGACCTCCCTAGGAGTCTAACTCTCTAGCGACAAACAAGACAAAATGGAGCGATCTTTCTCTAAATACACCTTTTAAAACATGAAAACTACAAGTGTTTAGGCTTACCTTATTCCAAAACGCTGTTGTTGTAGTCCGTCCTTGCCGATCCGGATGAGCTCCTCCTTCACATCAATTCCTGCAACCACAAACAATCAAACAATTACCAAGCACTTGCATCTCATATAATAAAACATATATTCAACATGCAGACCAAGGAACACATGAAATAACTCATTAACACAAGCTATTGAGAAAAATGAACCAGTTTGTATTAATAACGAAACAAAGAAACTCTTACAACCTGGCCTTGGTGTTGTGCAAGTTCCTCCCAGGGTCCATCAAGGGTTTTCCTCTACTTTGACAAAGCTCACCCACTTCCAAGTAGAATCAAGCAAAGACAATCTCTCCTCACAAGGTTCTAAATGGGAGTCCTAATTCCTGCAGCATTTACCCAAAGAAAATGTATAGCTTCAACCTCTCCTCCTTCTGGCCCAATGCCTGTATTTATAGTACTCAAGAGGAGGTTAATGAGGTCCACCATCAATGGGATAATCCCCTCTTTGGGTGGGATAGCTCCCTTATTGATGGGATAAGTTCCTCTTTGATAGGAGTGCATGAACCATCTGGAGGCACCCAATACACGTCGAACAACCTTCTAGAATGCTCTAGAAATGACCACAAGTAACATTTTAAAGATGAAACTTGCGCATTCTAACCTTTACAGGGGGACGCACCTGTCCCTTTACATACAGAGCGTCTTTGGACGCAGCTTTTGTGAACATTGGGAGCGTCCCCGCAGGTAAGGTTGAGAGAACCTGCGTCCCCAGAGATAAATACATTTGTACAAGACTTTCTCTCTTTTTGGAGTTTGACATGGAGAGCAGAGGCATAAGACTTGCCTAAGAGGGTAGCATGACTGTTGATTGAGCCATACTAACTGTAAATAGTCATGGTGACATTTTTTAGTGTAACAGATTGCCCCCTAAAGTGCGAAGCCTGGAATAGATTAGGGTTTTGTATTATCTAGGAAGGGTGAAGCGCTTTATCATTTCGAGGATTATCTCGTGGAGAACCTGGTTGGAACCTGCAATTTTCAACACAAAATACATGGATAAGATTATATCATCACTGAGGTAGGCATTCCCATACTCAGATAAAAACTTTAACTAACAGACTAACTACTCTGATACAGGAATGATTTTGCAGTACATCATAATCATAGACTTTTGTAGACACAGTATGGGCGCAGCCATCTGTTTATGATTAGTCTACTTAGATAATGAATACAAAACTCCTCACAGCCTGGATGGTAAAGATTTGATCCAGGGTCTTCATTCCTACTTCTCGAATTGGTACGATTCTAGCCATGCGAATAAATGAGTCGATGTCGAACATGGTAGAAACCACTTGATTACCAGTCAATGATGTGAACTGTTAACAAGCGTGAGAGAGACCAACAGTAATGTCAATGGTTCTCAAAGTACCCAGTACAATCCATGAGATGTGAATGAATGAGTTGATGTCGAACATTTCACGGAATCCTTTGATCGAAAGTCAATGATGTAAACTGACGTCAAAGGCGAGAAACCTGCCATTGATGCATGCAGACTTCAAGGCACTGACGATTTCTAAGTCATCTCTCTAGATAATGTGCTGATGTCGATAGAAAGTGACCCGTTGCGGGCAAGCCCACAACACGAAATCATTGTTCAAGTTGAAGAAATACTGCTGTAAGGACTGACTCAGGGATGGTCAAATGGATGACAAGTATTTTGCAGATGAAAGTTTTGTTTGCAGACCTCTTGGACACATAACGACACGACAGATGGTTTGGTGTTGAATAACTCAAAGTTAATCCCCGGAACCCGGTTGAAGACTTTCAAAAGTGGTTTGATTGACTGTGAGGTAAAAGATTTCCCAACCCAGGTGAATGAAAAGTGTCGTGTCCAAGAGTGGTAATAAAGTTTCTTCTGAGACAAAAGGTAACAAATAGGCTCATTCTTCTCTCTTTTCCCCCACCATTTCTGGCAAGTACCTCTTTATTTTTAACAAGCTTGAGGAGGATAACATATGCTTGATTATAAGCTCATCCTTCGGATGAGTCCAACCTAGTATTGATTCGAACCCTAGGAAGGAGTGGTTCGTTCCTGTTTGTAATTGAACAGGTCCTTTACTGTGAAATGTTTAACAAGCCCAGTATAGGAGAAACTCGGTGTTTTTCAAGTTTTAGAGAGTCTGAAAAACTCAAGAAGACTCCAAGTTGAACTTTTTCGTAAATTTGTGTCCCCCAAGCCCGAAAAAGTATAAAATAATACTTGGGAGAACCGCTTGATCTTGCGACCAAGGAGTACTTTCATGATTAGTGTCTTTGACCTGAAAAGTAAAAAGCGATCAAGTACACGTCGTTTTATTTCCAGTATCGAATTTGAAACGACAAAAATCCGACAATCTTTTCCTGTTTTTACGGTCAGAAAAGGGCTATAAGGGGACCGTCTTTTAATTCCATTTTAACGAGTGTAAAAGAAACACTCGGCAATCTTTTCATGTTTTAGGAGTCTGAAAAGGGCTTAAAAGAGAGCTCCAAGGTTTTCACTTTTTCGTAAGTTTTAACGAGTTCGAAAAAATGATAAAAATGTACTCATGGTTTTCACTCTTTCGTAAATTTTAATGAGTTCGAAAAAATGATAAAAATTTACTCATGGTTTTCATTTTTTCGTAAGTTTTAATGAGTTCGAAAAAATGATAAAAATTTACTCATATGGCCGGCTTTCAATTTAATTTATGAGCAGGAAAAGACGGAAAGAACTCGACATTTTCATTTATTTTACGAGAATGAAAGATAGCAAAATAATCTCGAGATTTTCATGAGTTTAACGAGTCTTGAAAATAACTGAAATTGACTCGAGATAGGTTTCATTTTTACAAAAGCTTGAAACAGAGAAAAACTATGCTTCATAGTAGTTTCATTTTTACACAAGCTTGAAACAGAGATAAAACTGTGCTTGATGCCCCCTAAGCATAACTGTTAGAGCGCATGCCCCCTCAGCTTCATTTCATTCAACTAAGTACAAGCTGGATGGAGTGAAGGTTCATGAACGAGATCATTTGAAAGACTCGACCTAAAATTGTAAGAAAATTATGCAAAACACTGAAATAACTAACCTAAAAACTTAACATTTATAAGATCTCGTCAATCTCTCGACTCAAGTAGAGGAGGATTTGTTTCATTTTTTAACGAGCTTGACACAGGAAAAGAACTATGCTTGGATTCGGTTTCATGTTTACGCAAGCTTGAAACGAAAAACTATGCTTGTTATAAGTTCACATGCCCCCAGCATAATGACGCAAAACGAGGTACATGCCCCCCAAACTTCATTGCATTCAAAGAGGTGGATGGAATGAAGCTTTACTTTCAAGATCTTGGAAAGACTTGTGGGAGGTGTTTCATTTTTTAGTGAGGTTGACACAAGAAAAGAACTATCCTCAAACCCTTGTTTCATTTTTTAAACGAGCTTGACACAAGATAAGGAACTATGCTCTTAACTACTCTACAATCTACCTAAAAAAAACTTTACTCTAAAAACCTTGATTCATTTTTTAACGAGCTTGACACAAGACAATGAACTATGCTCTAAAAAGTTCGCATGCCCCCAGGATAATGATGCAAAACGAGGTACATGCCCCCCAGGCTTCATTGCATTCAACTGGCTGGATGAAATGAAGGTTTACTTTCAATATTTAACTTGAAAAGGGAGTTGTTTCATTTTTAAGGAGGTTGACACAAGAAAAGAACTATCCTCATACCTGGTTCATTTTTTAACGAGGTTGACTCAGTAACAGGAACTGTCCTCATACCTGATTCATTTTTTAACGAGGTTGACTCAGTAACAGGAACCGTCCTCATAATCCTACTTTCTACAATCTACCTACATATCCTAAAATCTACCTGATTCATTTTTTAATGAGGTTGACTCAGTAAAAGAACTGTCCTCATGCTAGCCTGTTTCATTTTTTAACGAGGTTGATACAGGAAAAAACTATCCTCGTCCCTGATTCATTTTTTAATGAGGTTGACTCAGTAAAAAGAACTATCCTTTGACCAACTGATTCATTTTTTAACGAGGTTGACACAGTAAAAGGAACTTTCCTCGTCCCTGATTCATTTTTTAACGAGGTTGACACAATAAAAGGAACTTTCCTCGTACTCCTTGTTTCATTTTTTAACGAGGTTGATACAAGAAAAAACTATCCTCGCACACACTGATTCATTTTTTAATGAGGTTGACACAGTAAAAGGAACTATCCTCATACCTCCTTGTTTCATTTTTTAATGAGCTTGACACAAGACAAGGAACTATGCTCATGACTTCCAGTTTCATTTTTTAACGAGGTTGAGACTAGAAGAAACTATCCTCATAACATCCAGTTTCATTTTTTAACGAGGTTGAGAGAGGAACAAACTATCCTCGTAACATTGATCATGGCTTCCAATTGGAAGAAAGACATGTCAATGGACACACCTTGATCATGGCTTCCAAAAGGTCTTCATCCGAAGGAAGAATAGTTTTTTGGAAGGAACACACGTCAAGGGACTCAAAAGGGATAAGAACATCGTGTTCAAATAATCCCATAGAGTTTTCCATGTCAATTACCGGATCTAAATCAACAGTGAGAGGCTCACTTACATCGGTAACTGAAAACATGGGACCGGTTGCCACATAATTAACCCGTGGTAGGGTAGATACCACTTTAGAATCAGGAACATTTAGGGGTGTCATATTATTGGTAGTTGAAAAAAGACTAGGGAACGAAAGCTGGTCTACAGTCACAATACTGCCATTGTGAGGGAAAGACATCACACGAAAGAGTGTCGATACGACAGCTTTCATTGCATAAACATAGTCTCGCCCAAGGAGTAAATTGAAATCCAAGGGACCTCGAACTACCATAAGATCAACACAAACAGTTTTACCTTCCAAGGTAATAGAAAACTTAGGAAGGATCCCTAAAGGTTCACTAATTGTTCTGTTAAAAGCTTTCAGATTTTGCGTAATAGGCGCAAGCTGAGGGGAACCCAAAGCTTTCCAAACAGCTGAGGATAAAATACTAACAGAAGCACCTTCATCTACCTGAGTACGATGTATGTCCCTACCACCAGCCTTGACAATGATTTGGAAAGGGATGGAGGAAGGAAGACGAGGTTCTGTCAGTCTATTCCAATCAAAGGAAAAGACCTCAGTACTTGGAGGGGGTTCTGTAGAAACAGGTGAAATGCCCCCCGGCATAGAAGAATCCGATGTAACAAGAAGAACATCAACGGTATGAAATTTACTCTCGAAAAGGAGAGTGTGATCGACCGAATGTGAAATTGAATCGACCACTTGATCAACTAATGGATCATCAACCTGAGTGACATGAGTTTCACTCTCCAATGGGAGAGTGTGATCGACTGTACTTGAATTTAGATCAATCACTCCGTCAGTTGACGGTAGGTTGGGAGAAAGTTTACGGTAACCAGTTGGAAATTCTTGCTGTGGAACAGTAAGGTTTTCCAACAATGTTGAGGCTTCATCCATGTGAGGGCAAATGTGAGTTTGATGACTCCCTTTGCATAACTTACAAGGAAACCTAACTTTACCCTTTTTCCCAGGAACCTGACTATCACTGGTTGATGGATCAATGGAAAGTTGATGAGATTTTTCTGACCATACTTCCAAGACCTTTGGAATACCAGGAAAATTGACAAGGAAGTGGTCACCCTTACAAAGCCTGCAAGGGTATTTGGGTTTACGATGCATGTCAGAATTTTCCTCAACACAACTAACACTTACAGCCATGGTTGGTTGGTTGACTTCTTTCTTATCTTGCTTCTTCTTCTTCTTCTTCTTCTTCCCTTTCTTCTTCTTCTTAGCCTCCTGGTTACTAACATCAAGGCTTTTACCAGGCGAAGAGGAAGAAATGGAGGAAGAAAGATTAGGCGAAGAAGGTAAAGGGTCAACAGAAGGTTGGTGATGTTGAGATGGTGAACTCTGTTGAGGTGAAGCATCCGGTTGAGATGGAACAATTGGAGTATTTTGGGCCAACGAAGTTGAAAATAACCATATCGGTAAACCTATTGTAAATCCAGGTAATGACAAAGTAGCCATATAAGGAGGACCAACATTTCCAAAGTAAGGAAAAGTACTAGGATTCTCATTAGGAGGGGTTCCTAGGTTGATAAATTCCGGAACATTTGCCATTATATTCAACTTCAGTGAATTTTATTAAAAATTTAAAACTAAAATTAACAATTCACAATTCACACTTAACAACTAAAATTCACAATCCCCAGTATGGTCGCCAATTTGTCGTGGCGGAAAAAGTCGTTTGTGCGGACACAACTGACCTCCCTAGGAGTCTAACTCTCTAGCGACAAACAAGACAAAATGGAGCGATCTTTCTCTAAATACACCTTTTAAAACATGAAAACTACAAGTGTTTAGGCTTACCTTATTCCAAAACGCTGTTGTTGTAGTCCGTCCTTGCCGATCCGGATGAGCTCCTCCTTCACATCAATTCCTGCAACCACAAACAATCAAACAATTACCAAGCACTTGCATCTCATATAATAAAACATATATTCAACATGCAGACCAAGGAACACATGAAATAACTCATTAACACAAGCTATTGAGAAAAATGAACCAGTTTGTATTAATAACGAAACAAAGAAACTCTTACAACCTGGCCTTGGTGTTGTGCAAGTTCCTCCCAGGGTCCATCAAGGGTTTTCCTCTACTTTGACAAAGCTCACCCACTTCCAAGTAGAATCAAGCAAAGACAATCTCTCCTCACAAGGTTCTAAATGGGAGTCCTAATTCCTGCAGCATTTACCCAAAGAAAATGTATAGCTTCAACCTCTCCTCCTTCTGGCCCAATGCCTGTATTTATAGTACTCAAGAGGAGGTTAATGAGGTCCACCATCAATGGGATAATCCCCTCTTTGGGTGGGATAGCTCCCTTATTGATGGGATAAGTTCCTCTTTGATAGGAGTGCATGAACCATCTGGAGGCGCCCAATACACGTCGAACAACCTTCTAGAATGCTCTAGAAATGACCACAAGTAACTTTTTAAAGATGAAACTTGCGCATTCTAACCTTTATAGGGGGACGCACCTGTCCCTTTACATACAGAGCGTCTTTGGACGCAGCTTTTGTGAAAATTGGGAGCGTCCCCGCAGGTAAGGTTGAGAGAACCTGCGTCCCCAGAGATAAATACATTTGTACAAGACTTTCTCTCTTTTTGGAATTTGACATGGAGAGCAGAGGCATAAGACTTGCCTAAGAGGGTAGCATGACTGTTGATTGAGCCATACTAACTGTAAATAGTCATGGTGACATTTTTTAGTGTAACAACTTCTTTAAATTTACAGAGGCTTGGCTCCAATATCGAGATCAACTGCTCTTCAAATGTCACTAGCTTGGCTTTCAATGGACTTCATGACTTGGCTTCTTGCAACTCTGAGCTGATGAGATTTGATAAAGGAATTTTTGAGTGAGTGAGGAGTTAAGGAGGGAGACCCTGTCTCCTAATATCCCTCTTGCTTTTCTCCATTCGAGTTCCTACACTTTAATTAGCCAAAATTTTCTCCAAAACCTAGAATCAATGCACATTAGACCAGTAGACATGACATCTCATATTTACTCTCCTCGTTAAGAAAATCATAATTAAAACATGTAAAGAATGACAAGAAAAGTTGATTTTAGTAAGTTGGAGGTGTATTAAGGTCCATAAAGTTTACCCATTGATGAGCCTCATCATCACCCCCTACTGAAAAATGTTTCTCATTTTCTGGGAAAGTCAATCTCTATCCATGTCTTTCATTGCTTTGATGGCTTCCCTCACATTCCAGGCTTCTGTTGTAGTCTCCTCTTCTTGTGGATAAAACCCTGCATTCATGTCTATTTATTCCCACTGCTTTCCTTCTTCTTCTTCCTTTCTCCCCTATAACATACCTAAAAGAAATGGTGGGTTGAGTTTTCGTCCAATCTAGTTGACCATAACTCTTTGTAATGTTTTCTTATATATTGGGACTCTTTCTAGTGCATCCCTCATTCTATCAGGAGAATGATATTTTTTGATCTTTAGGCTATAGGGTAATGTGTTCCATCTCCTTTGGTAGGCTTGTTGGTTTTCATCTCCTAGAAATCTTAGAATTTCTTCAGAATGAGTGACTGCATGTTCTTGTATAGCAAGGTATCTTGGTGCAAGCTTGGGATCATTTGCAATGAGGTTGTGAGTGTTGATGACAGCCATTGGGTTAGACTGTTCTACTCTGATGAAAAGGGGTTCTGCTTCTTATATTTCCAATACCATTTTCATTTATGTAGCTCTGGCTTCCTCATGACTCATCCAAGATGCGAAGGCCATTAGTTGTAGGTTGCCTAGCTTTTTATTTGTGTCCCACATGTTTAAATCTATCAGAGCTAAATTGTGTAGGTAGAACTCATATATCTTTTCTCTATCCTCCAGGGTGCTTTGATCACAGAGGTCAATGGATTGCCTATAGTCTTGGAAAGGCATAGTTCCTCTTTTTGCTAGGCTTTTTAGCTGAAACTGTAGCCATTGTTCTTTGAGATATAAGGCATATGACTTTGTTGGCATCCTGCATTGAAGTGCCTCCATGGATAAACTTTCCATAGTTTGCAATTGGCCTTCCCTTTCCTGTAGTTTCTTTCTTAGCGATGTGTTCTCAGCCTCTAAAAGAGATTTCATTATTGTTTCCCTGTTACTTATGCTACTTAATTCTCTGCCCATTTCTTTCAGCTTCTCTTCCATGTGGTCTACAACCTCTACCCATCTTGATTTATAAATTTGCGTCCACCTATCTATCCTTTCCCTCTCTTTTTCAAGTTCAAAGAATAGAGGAATGGAAAATTTTTGTGGTATCACCCTACCTCCTTCAATGAATATGTAGTAGGAGCTAAGGTTTGGCTATGGGCTAGGTTCCTTCAGTTCCTGGGCCTCTTCCTCTATTTTTTCTTGAGTAATTCCTTCCTCTTTTCCTTCCCTTTGCCCTTGCAACCTTTCCTGATCTCTTTTCTATGTTTCCTATAGGTTTGACATGGTTTCCTGTAGGATTGTTTCTGCTTCCTGTAGGTTTGACTGTGTCTCCTGTAGGAGACCTTTTCCTTTTGTTGAGGCTAACCTGGTGACAGGTCTCCTAACATAGGTGATTGGAGACTTGGGAGAAGATTATTTTAATGTTCCTTCTCCTTCCTTCTTCCCTAGAGGGACTTCTTTCTCTTGTTGTTTGGTGATTCCTCTATGAAAATTGGAGTTTTGGTGGGGGTTTTAGGTCTCCCTTGTCTAATCCTGGTGCTCTTCCTTGTCCTCAAGTAATGTGGATTTTTCCTTTGTCTCTTCCCCTTTGATTTGAGAGGTGTACTTAGGGAAGTTAAAGTAGCTATTTCCTCCTTCTCCGTAGGCTCTGGAAGCACGCTTGGTGATTCTTCTTCTTCCCTACTATGTGTTTCAAAATTTTGTTCATCCTTATATACTTCATCTTCTTTTTCATCTTCTTCTCCATCCTCTTTATCTTGTTCCTTTCCATTCTCTATTTCTTCCTCTTTGTCATATCCTGTTTCTTCTTCCTTGTCATCCTCTGTTTCTTCTTCCTTGTCATCCTCTACTTCTTCTTATCCCTTACTAGCAGTAGGGCTTATGTCATACTCAATGGCTTGAATTTCTCCTTCTTCCTGCATGTTTGTAAATGTTGACCATGCAATAGGGTTTCTTAAATTGTGTAGAGCATCTTCGAGGATGGGTTTGATCAACCCATGATGTGCTAAATGCTGATATTTTCCCTCTTGTATCACGATGCTCATGTCTACCATTGATTGTAATAGAAAATAATCTATACTAAGTTTTTCATGAGGAGGTGTCTCTTGTCGAAATCTTAGCCCATGGAGGAGTCTAAAATGGTATCCATACACTAAATTATATCTACCTTCACATGAAATATACTCGATGATGTGGTAACTCACCTCATTCCAGGGGTGTGGAATGCTTTCCCTTCTAACCCCATTTTTGTCTTCAATCGGTTCTTCTCCCTCCAAGAAAAAGTTTGTCTTTGCAAGGGTGTTGTTATTTTTGTCCTCTTTTATCCATTGCAATCCTAGGGGGAGTGTAGTTATCCTACTAATACTCTTAGGGGTAATTTCTACTGACGAAATCTTCACTACAGTAGTGGCACTGGCTCTAGTGAGAGGTATGAGTGACATTGCAAATTCTCTAGCCACATCATCATCGTATCCCCTTAGTAGCTCAAAGAATCCCATCCATTGATGCCTTGTAAAGATTTCTACCATAGTAGGATGTTGGTGTATTCTGGCTATGTTGGTGGGCTCTCTTTTGTTGAAACCTCCTGTCATATTTTTTGGAAATTCTTGTTTGAGGGAGGTTTGTGTGGCTATAGGTTAAGAACTCTGGTAGGTGATGAGGTTTCAGACTTTATCCTTCACTAACCTTCACAAAATTCTCTCTACCTTTATGCATATAGAAAATACTTAGAAGAAAGGAGGATTTCATTGTTTTAGATTAAAAGCACAGAAGGTATGGCACCTACCTCCCTTTCCTATGCTCTGATGATGAGAAATATTGAATCAATGCTCCTTCGTATCCTCTTGCAACTCTGTGTGGTAATTCTCTCTATATCCTGTAGCCTTCCTATAGTTTCTTGTAGGTGCTCTGGTTTGCTGTAGATGTTGACTGTTTCCTATAGGCTAGCATTGTATGGATGCCAAGAGAAACTTTTTTCAATAACTCCTTGAATTTGCCTCTACCTTCAAATTTTCGAAATACTAACACTTCACATGGGTGTCAGTGATTATTTCTATTTGTGGATGATTTCGTTGCGCGATGTGCTAGTTGGCCGAGTACAAATAACTACTTTCGAAGTGTTGGTCCCACTAGCATTTCATGACATCACCTTTCCTCGCAATCATATCCCACTTTCATTCTCCATAACTTAACCACTTTTTGATTCATTCCCCTTGTTTTGATGTGACCTTGTCAATTTTGGACTTGACTAACCCTTTTTCTTCTCGTTATGTGATCGAGGGTGCCCAACTTAACTGGCCACCTTCGCTTATAAAATCAACTTCCTACCTCATTCTTACATTTTAATCATATTCTTACCTATGAGGGAGTATTAGTGAAATGACATACTTGTTAGTTATTTTCTTCATTGATTCATGATGGAGAATGGTGCTAATTCATTATTCTTTGATCCTGTTGCATATTCTTCAACTGTATTTTTTTTTTTTGTTGATGATTTCCTCCCTTGATGATGTACAGGTGCTAGATTTTGGTATTGCTGACTTTGGAGGAGATTCCTCATCACTGTTATCCTTGCGTTGAAGGTGGATTGGAGTTGTTGTGGTCTTTTTTGTGGAATAGGCTACTACAGGAATTCCCACAGGATGTCTATAGGATGTCCTGTAGCTGCCTTTTTCTTGAACTTTTGCCTCTCTTCTCTACTTCTGAAGTTGAATGGGTATTGGAATGAGTGGAGGATGTGGTAATGACTGGAAGATGAGTTATGTTGTTGTGGCATGTATATTTTTGATTTTATTATATATATATATATATATATATATATATATATATATATATATATATATATATATATATATATATATATATATATATATATATATATATATATATATATATATATATATGTATATATTAATTTTTTTTCTAACTTTATTTCTTTGATGGATACAGTGGTGACATGCTCATGGAGGGTGTTGGCTGAGGTATGGTGAGGTCAATGGCTCTTTTCATAACCCCAAAATAGGCTTGTGTCATCATTTTTCCAATGGAATACCCTTACTAAGCTTTTCAAGCCCTCATGTAAAACCTACAGGAAAGTCCTATAGTATTACAGGGAATCCTGTAGAAAACACAGAGTTGCTTGGAATTGGTGTCTGGAGTGGAGTATGGATGGAAGATAATGGGGAATATGGAGGAGATGAGATGGATGAAGGAAAACATGGCTTGTGGTAGGGCCTGCTGTCCTCTGTAGTCTATGCACACCATCCTCTTACAAACCTGCAAAAACAAAATTTTTATTCTTTTGTATGTCTTTCTCTTTTTTCGTTTTTTCTTTTTCTTCTTTTTTCTTCTATTTTTTTTGAAAATACAACTATGCTGACTCGAAGGAGGTTTTCATCCTTGTTGCCTACCATGGGCACCTCCACATAGGTTTTCACTCAAATATATTTTATTTTTTTCTATTTTTTTTTTAATACTCTTGGGTTGCCTCAAGAGGTTTTAAACCCAAAAATTGGACTCAGGTGCCTCATGGAGGTTTTCACCTACGTCCCTTTTTTTTTTCTAAAGAACTTGGTGAGGTGGAAGCTAATACTTCTCCAATCACCATCATTTCCTTTCTAATGCTACTGATGAATTCATGCTTTGTTAAGGGCTTCTTGTAGTCCTTTAACCTATGCCCATTGACAAGCAAAGGGATACCTTCTGCATTGATGGCTCTTATTTGAACAGCGCCATTGTCATGGTAATTTTCTATCACATATGGTCCCAACCATCTGGTCATTAAATTTCCTTTGAAATATTTGTACTGGGAGTCATACAACAAGGCCCAGTCTTCTTCTTGAAACAATTTTCCCTTGATATTTCTGTCATGCCATATTTTCCTTTGTACTTGAGTCACTTCTATGTGGAGGAGTGCCTACATCTTAAATTCATCTAACCCATTCAGCTGGAGAGATATTTCCAATTGTGTTCTTTTGATATCTAGATCCAGTTGTGCTAACATCCTTAAGGTGTTGTATTCAAATTTAATGGATAGTAGGGTTTTCTTCCCATAGGCCAGCTCATAAGGAGTGAAGCCAACGGTCATCTTCCGGGTAGTATTTTAGGCCGAGGTGGACTACACCATTCTATCTTCCCAATCCTTTTTGTTGTTGCTAATCACCTTGGTCAGAATGCCTTCCAATGCTCAGTTGGTTACTTCCACTTGCCCATTAGCTTTTGGGTGGTAAGGGGTGGATTTTCTGTGCTTGATCTTATGCTGGCTTAGCATATTTTCAATCATGCGAGATGTAAATTGACTACCTTGGTCAGTGACCAATTCTCGAGGGTATTCAAAATTTATAAAATACATTTTCACTCAAGAATTCAACCACCTTTTCTTTTGTTTCTACCTTGATAGCTTTGGCTTCAACCGATTTTGTTAAGTAGTCGGTGCAGACAATGATGTACTTCTTTTGTCTCGATGGAGGGTCAATAGGCCCAATTAAATCCATGCCCCACTTGTCAAATGGCTCGAAAGTCACTTGAGGTTGTAGGGGCATTTCATCCCCAGAGGTAGGCTTCACCATCGTTTGGCACCGATCACACTGGCTGGTATACCTTTTTACATCTTGGTGAAGAGTGGGTCAGTGGTATCCAACTTGTAGTACCCTGAATGTTGTTCTTTTGGCTACAAAGTGACCTTCACAAGGCACATCATGACAGGGTAGAAGGATGTCAAAGAATTCCTCCTCCTTGACACATCTTCTCAGAATTTGATCCAGACCTAGCTTGAAGAGATTGAACCCAATCCAAGTGAATGGGGTGCTTTTTCTTATGTTTCTACTATTTTCCTTGGAGGAAAAATTTGGAGGGAACTGTGCAGACACCATGTAGTTTGATATGTTAGCAAACCATGGAGAGAGAACTGAAATGGAAAATAAACTTTCATCTGGTAGCTTATCATCAACCATTCCTTCCCCCCTGCAAGAAAATTCAACCTAGATAAAAAACCTGCAGCTACATTCTCCTTGTGAGGCTTATCAATAACAGTTAAATCAATTTTTTGCAATAAAAGTAACCATATAATAATTCGGTCATTTACATCAGGTTTGTTCATCAATTATTTAATTTCATCATGGTCGGTATGTACAAATATCTGGTAACTAGTAATGTAATGTCTAAAATTATTCAATGAATGTACAACTACTAGGAGCTCTTTTTCATTTTCTATGTAGTTTAACTTGCCTTTCAGTAGATTCTTACTAATGAAGTAAATGGCATAAGGTAGCTTGTCATCTATCTGGCCTAGAGCTGCTCCTATAGCTTTGTGAGAGGCATCATAGAGGCATCAACATGAATATGAAAAGGAAGATCCCTATTTAGGCCTCAAAGAAGAGGTGCAGTAGTCAACTTGTCCTTTATGGTGTCTAGGGCTTCTTGGAAGCTTTCTAACCATACAAATTCAAAGTGTTTGGCCAACAACCCAAATAAGGGAGAAGCTAAATTGTTGAAATCTTTCATAAATCTCCTATAGTATCTGGCTAACCCTAAGAAACTTTTGACATCCCTCTTCTTTTGTGGAGTTGGGACCCTTTTCATGACAACTATGTTATTTGGGTCTACTTACAGTCCCTCCTGGGATATTGAGTGACGTTGAACAGTCCTTATAGTCATAAGAAATTAACATTTTTTGGGACTAAGGGATAAGTTCATTTCAATTCATTTGTTTAACACCTTTCCCAAGTTAGAGAGAGCCTCCTGGAAATGACACCAATAGAGTGTGAAATCATCCATATAAATTCCTACTGCATCATGGACTAGCTCTGCAAAGATACTCATGACAGCTCTCTAGAAAGTGGTAGGGGAATTGCATAGACCAAAAGGTAAGACCTTGTAAGTGAAAGTACCCCAAGGACAGGTGAAGGTGGTTTTATCCTGGTCCTCTGGGTTGATCTAGATTTTATTGTACCCATTGAATCCATCCAGGAAATAGAAGAACTCCTTTCCTTCTAGACCATCTAACACTTGGTCGATGAAAGGTAGAGGAAAATGGTCCTTCTTTGTGGCTTTGTTTAGCTCTCGGTAATTGACACAAATCCTCCAATTTCCATTTTTCTTGGGAACCAGCAACAAAGGACACACCCACTCACTGTCCGAGATAGGGTAAATGAATCCTGCATCCAATAGCTTCTAGAGCTCTTCTTTGACTATATCCTTAAGAGCTAGATTCATTCTCCTTTGGGGTTGTCGTACTGGTTTGCAACCTTCCTTGATGTAGATGTGGTGAGTACACACTAAGGGGTGCACTCAATTTCTTTGTAATTCCAAGCAAAGACATCCAAATTCTCTCTTAGCATGTTACATAACTCTTCTTCTTGGTGTATAGAGAGAGGGGTTGATTTTCAATGCTCTTTTAGGGCAAAATTCTATTGTCTTGACATGAGTAGGGTTTTAGTCAGCTAAGCATATATCAATCCGATGGTTGTCATTGGTTTCCTTCACTGCTTTCTCCAAAGACATGGTGTTGGGAGTTTGATTTTGGAGGATGTGTTCAATCAAATCATCATCATTAGGTTGTCCTCCTCCTATGGTAGTTTCTAGGGTAGAGATTTGGGAGGATTAGACTTCATCTTCTTCCTCCTCTTCTAGCCATAAAGGTAAGTCATGTTCTAGAGATGGATGAGTAGGAGGGTACAGGACCAACTGCTTGGATAGATGCCCATTTTTTATAGTCATATTTCCAACCCTGCAACTTATGTAGGCATCGACAGTGGATAACCAGGGCCTCCCAAGGATGAGAGGATAACCATTGAATTTAGTCTTAGGTTATAGAAATAAGAAGTCTGCAGGGTATTCCCAGGAATCAATGGAGACCATCAAATCCTCAACAATCCCCTCAGGGGCTATTGTGGATCGGTCTGTAAGCTGCAATACTGTCGTGGTCTTCCTTAATGATCCTTGGAGATTCCGTTTGAGCATAGTGTCCTTAGTCATTACATTGATGGCAGCCCTAATATCGAGCAAGGTATGGGGGACAATCATGCCATCAATGTTTACATCTATTACAGGGCTCCTAGGATCTAAATACTTCAAGAAATTTCTCCACCCCAACATTAAGTCAGATAGTTTTCCAATGAAATTAATGGTAGGGGTGTCTCTTTTCCGCCTCCCTGGATGTTTGAAACACTTCTCTTTGATCAACTTGTTATAATTGGGGACATCTTTGATATCTTTTAGAAGCGGGATTTTAACACACTGATTTTTCAACTCACCCAAAAGTTCAGTTTCTTCTGGGGTGTGCTAGACTAGATGGGCTAACCTTTCAGGAAAGGGGGGTGGATTCATTCTAGGCACACTTTCCTCTCTTTCCTCCTCACTCTCCCAAGGAGGAGATGGAGGTTGGTTATCTGGGAGCACTCTCCCAGATCTAAGGTTAATTTCATTAATTCCCACAACATAGGGAGGGTAGGATGCTTCTCCACTGTAAACATGTTGTGCCTATCTGTTGTTCGAGTTTCGGTTTATTTGGGAAGGCATCTGAGGTTGTTTAGGTGGAGCAGGGTGTAGGAGTTGTGGTTGAGATGGAGGTGAAGGCAATAAAGCTAGAGCTTGGTTGTATGGGGGCCTCCACCCCTGGGGTGGTGCATTCCACTAAGGTTGTGGAGGAGTATATGGATGAAATGGTTCGTTGGTTGATTGGGAATGGTATTGAGGTGAAAAAGACCAGGGATAAGGTGTAGACTAGGAAGAATGAGTTGGGGGGCACTAAGGGGGAATGTATATGTTTTGATTAGGTTGTAATATGAATAGGATGACCCTTCGGTGCTCTATCGGTATGGTCGAGGTCCATGAGGCCTCCTTTGATTAATGTAGCAGAGTTGTTCAATCATCACTTTGGTTCCTTGATACACAACTTCTAGTCCAGGCAGAAAAGGGCACTGGTCCATGGAGTGGTTTTCCTCACAGATCGAGCAGATTTCTATAAAGTTCAATGGACACTCATTCCTAGGGTGCCTTCTTGTGCATCTAGGGCAGACGATAGCTAATGCTCTCTCTACATCCTCCTACTTCCATTTGATTTTCATAGTGTCTATTTGCAGAGCAAGGGTTTGCATAATTTCACTCTTAAAGTTTTCCAACATGTTCCCAATTTCACATTTTATGGATGTGATCGAAGAGGATGAACTAGCCACTGCTTGGCTAGCCCTACCCTTCTTTCTAGATTCCCTAGAATGATTCTTGAAAACTGTCTTGATATCATCATAAGGTAACTGGTATATGTCCCCTCCTGACACCAGGTTGAGCGTTTCTAGAAGGTCTTCTCTGATCCCCCTGAGAAGGAATAACTTAAGTGACTCAGGATCAAGTGTGCACTTGGCCATTTTATAACTCAACTAGAATCTTTCCTCATAATCTTCTAAGGACTCCTCATGTCCCAAGGTCATTCTAAAAATTTCCTCTTTGATATCTTTGGACCTCCAGTAGTCCCTATACTTGTTGTTGAAAGCTTGTTTCATTTAAGCCCAAGTGGTGATACTATCCCCAGGTAAACCCGTGAACCAGCATATGGTTGCATCCTTGAGAGTGGATGGGAATAATTTCAACTTATGATCATCATAGGTGTAATCATAAGTTCTGCATATGATAGCAATTTCAAACAGAAAAGTATGTGGATCTTCTGAGGTCAGGCCATGGAAGTGAGGAAGAGTAGAGGGGCTTACGTTCTTCATCTTGGCATCCCCATTAGTTTCTCTGATGGGAAAAGCACCCTCAAATTTTTCCCTATCTCCCCTTTCATTTCTATTTTCATCCATTGTGTCAGTTGGAATGGTTTCTTCTTCTTCCCATATACGCTCCACAAAAATCTCTGGTTGTTCACCTAAGGGGTCCTCTAACTCACAGCCATCAAAGAAGAGGGAAGGTTGGCTATTTCAAGTGGTGCGGGTATTTGGAATAAATTTTCCTAAGTTATCCTTATTCCTACGAGGCATGAAAGGAGTTTTTTTCAATTTTTTAATTTTTAAACTACTTGCAAAATTGAAAGAAAACAAAACGGAATTGTAACTATTTACTAACTTGAACTAATTACAGAATGAAAGAGATAAGAAAAAAGAAGAAATAAATAAGAAATCACATCTACTCAGAAACCTCCATAGAAATGACGCCAAAAAGTGATGAGCACTAGTATTGTAGCAAGGATGCTGGAACTCCTGGGGCTACCAACTTTACTTCATCAACTCAGGGTTCGTACAAACTTGGAGGTGACAGTGTTGTATACACAAATAGATGTAATTGGTCTACTCTTTTTCACTATTGAGATGGGGTGATAGACCACTAGGGTTTCTCAAACTAGCCTTCTATTGACTAGAAGAAGTCTGATTACCAATTTGGAGAAGGGAAATTTACCCTAATTGGAAGAAAATAAATGTTGTCTATTGCATGAAGGAAAGACTGAAAGAAATTCTTGCAAAACAACATGAAATCCTTGATCTACTTGCTAACCTACTTTTCTTGCAGAAGAACCCTATTTTAACACATGTGAGGTTTTAACTAGTCTAAGCATGAAATATGATCTAAAGAGTGCTAACTGTTGTGTGCAAGAACAAATGTAAAATAACTCTTTTTCTTTTTATCTTTTTGCTTGAAAAATGTAAATGCTAATCTTCCTTGGTCATTTGACAGGGGAGATAGTTGGGAACAAAAAGGAGTATAATGGTTCAAATGACCGGGAGGGCAAGTAGGGACCTAATTCAGGCTTTTAGTGATTATTTTTCTCAATTCTGGCTCAAAATAGGGTACTATAGGTTTCCCTACAAGATGTCTACAGGAAGTACTAGTTCACCTACAAGATCCCCTATTTTACTACAGGAACATGCCAAAAGCTTAGGGAGTGGTATGGAAGGTGAGGTGGAGCTTGGAAAAGGTGAATAAGGAGGGAATAAGGCATGGGAGTGATAAGCACTTACTTAGAACTCAAGCCAAAGCTTTAATATGGTTATATTTTTTCAATGGTGATGGCAAGTTTTACTCATAAGACAAAAATTTGAATTGAGACCTTAGTGGCTTTTAGTAATCATGGGTGGATATGGCTTGGCTAAGGCTAATGAGATGAGGTCTCCCTACAATTTATAAATTCCTGCAACAACAAACATCATGCTTGGCATTCATATATAAACTCATAAAAAGCAAGAAAGGTGTCTTCAAGTAAAATAAAATTTTTTTATCACCATTTACTTGCTAAGCTAATGCATGGAAATGCTTGGAACCAATATGAAAGTAAGATGAGATCAGTGCAAAAATTAAGAGATCAGAAAATACCAATTGCAACTTATCTATGAAACTGCAAGATAATGACCTAATTAGCAAGAAAACCCTAGATTACAACAAAAGCAAGAATTCTGTCTTTTTGGGTTGCATGAGAAGTGTTCCTCAAACCATGATCCCTGAAAGGGAGAAATGAGGTGAAAACCACTTGCTGTCAGCATTTTTGGAATATATTCTTATCACTACAATGCTACTATCAGAACTATTCACAAATGGAAGCAAACTAATCAAATCTACCAATACTTGCAAATTAACAATACCAAAATCAGTTTAACAACTAACTATGAGATAACCTAAGCATACATATACAATAATAGGAATCTCTGCTGCTAGGGTTGGGCCCTAACCCAAGAGGTTCAGCCCTCTGAGTCAACTTAGTGCTGGATGAAGGGAATGCTGCTCATTTTCATTAAAGAAATCATAAATACATAAGAGTTCTTGGTTAAAATGCTTCAACTGGAAAACTTCTTAGCTATCTTGAACAAAAAATCCAAATACTAATGAGGCCCTAGGCCTCTTGATTTATACAATTAAAGTTACCAACAATTTCCTTAAATTTAGGGAGTCTTGGCTCCAATACCGAGATCAAATCATCTTCAACTATCATTGGCTTGGATTCCAATGAACTTCATGACTTGGTTGCTTGCAACTCCAAGTTGATGAGATTTGATTGAGGAATTTCCGAGTGAGTGAGGAGTTAAGGAGGGAGATCCTGTCTCTTAGAATCCCTTTCTCTTGTCTCCATTCACTTTCTTGCACTTTAATTACACAAAAATTTCTCCAAAACCTACAATTAATGCACATTAGACCATTAGACATGACATCTCATCTTTACTCTCCTCATTAAGCAAAACATAATTAAAACATGTAAAGAATGATAAGAAAAGTTGATTTTAGTAAGTTGGAGGGGTAGTAAGCTCCATATAATTTACCCATTGATGAAACTCATCGTCAACTTATCCTTCAATATTTCTAGGGCCTCTTGGTGACTATCTAACCATCAAAATTTAGTGTCCTTGGCCAGCAGTCCAAAAAATGGTGAGGCTATTTCGCTGAAGTCCTTGATCAATCTCTTATAGTATCTAGCTAAGCTGAAGAAACTCCTAACATTGCTCTGCTTTTGAGGAGTAGGTACCCATTTTATAATGGAAATTTTATTTGGGTCCACTTGCATTCCTTCCTGGGATATTGAATGACCCAAAACAATCCCCGGATTCATCAAGAATTGACACTTCTCAAGACTAAGTGATAAGTTCATTTCAATGCACTTCCTTAGTACTTTCCCCAAGTTAGAGAGAGCCTTCAGGAAGTCACACCCATAGGGAGTGAAATAATCCATATAGATTTCCATAGATCCATGGACTAGCTCAGAAAATATGCTCATAACTGCCCTTTGAAAAGTGGCAGGGGCATTACATAATCCAAAAGGAAGGACCCTATAAGAAAAATTACCCAAAGGACAAGTGAAGGTGGTTTTATCTTGGTCCTATGGGCTGATCTGGGTCTAATTATAACCACTGAATCCATCTAGGAAAGAGAATAACTTCTTCCCTGCAAGGCTATCCAAGTCGTGATCAATGAAAGGTAGAGGAAAATGGCCTTTTTTGGTGGCCTTGTTTAAATATCTTTAATCCACACAGATCATCCATTTTCCATTCTTCTTTGGGACCAAAACTAGAGGGGAAACCCACTCACTATCTGAGATGGGGTAAATGAACCCTGCATCCAACAATTTCAACAGCTCTTCCTTCACTATGTCTTTGAGGGCTTGGCTCATTCTCCTCTAAGGTTGGCACACTGGTTTTCATCCTTGATCTAGATGCGGTGAGTTCACACTGAAGGATGCGCTCCCTTCATTTCCTTATAGCTCTAGGAACAATCATCCAAGTTCTCTCTCAGCATGTTCCACAACTTTTCTTCTTGGTTGACTAAGAGAGAGGGATTGATTTTCAATGTTTTAAGTGGAAAAAATTCTATCATTTTGACATGAGAAGGACTAGGGTCAACTAGGCATAAATTATTCCAAGGGTTATCTTCAAATTTCTTCACCAACTCATCAAGAGGCGTGGTCTTGGGGGGTTGGGTCTGGAGGCTTTGATCAATGAGGTGATCTTCATCAGGTTACCCCCCTCCTACAATATCATATAGGGTACCGATTGGATAGGATTTAGTATGATATAATTCATACTCATCTTCCTCTTCCAACCACAAGGGTAGGTCGTGCTCTAGGGATGGTTGAGCAGGAGGGTACAAGACCAAATTTTTAGACAAATGCCCATTCTTAATGGTCATGTTCCCGTCTCTGCAACTTATGTAAGCATCAACAATGGCTAGCCATGGTCGTCCAAGGATGAGAGGATAATCATTGAATTGGGTCTTGGGATGGAGAACTAAGAAGTCCGCAGGATACTCCCAAGAATCAATAAATAAAATTACGTCCTCAACAACTCCCTCAGGAGCTACTATGGACCTATTTGCAAGCTACATTACTATTATGTTCTTTCTTAAGGATCCTTAGAGATTTAGTTTGAGCATGGTCTCCTTAGTCATGACATTGATTGAAGCCCCAAGATCAATCAAGGTGTGAGGGACAATGATACCATCAATGTGAACATCTACCATAGGAATTCCAGTGTCTAGAGACTTTAGGCAAATTACTCTCCCCAACATCAGGTCAAACAACTTACTAACAACATTGATGGTAGGGGTTTCTTTATTTCTCCTCCCAGAAGAAGTATTTCTCCTTAATTATCTTGTTGTATATGGGGGCATCCTTGATGGCTTGCAGGAGTGGCATTTTCACAAAGAAAATTTTCAATTCTCCTAGAAGTTTAGTCCCTTCTGGGGTTTACTGGTTAGGATGGATCAACATTTTAGGAAAAGGAGGTGGATTGGCTTTAGGAACACTCTCCTCCTTTTCCTCTTCAGTCTCCTTAGGTGGAGATGGAGGTTGGTTATTTGGTATCACTTTTACAGATGTGAGGTGAATTTCTTGAATCTCCACCGAATATGCATGATAAGGTGTCTCCCCACTATAACTTGTTGTTGTGGCTTCTGGTTGTTCAGGATTAGATTTGGTTGTGTAGGAATATGAGGTTGATTGGGTGGAGTAGGATGAATTAGTTGTGGTTGAGATGGAGGTGGAGGAAATAAAGAAGGAGGTTGGTTTAATTGAGGCCTCCAACCTTGTGATGGGGTATTCCACTAAGGATGTGGAGAAGCATATAGCTAAAATGATTGATTGGTAGGTTGGGAAGGATATTGAGGTGTATAAGACCAAGGAGAAGGTGTGGACCATGAACGGTGAGCAGGAGAAAACCAAGGTGGAAGGGGTGCATTCTTCTTGGGATTGTAATAAGAATAGGATGCACCTTGCATGCCTTGCCGGTATGGCTGAGGTCCTCAAGGCCTCCTTTGGTTTATATAACATATTTTTTCATCCCCACCTTCAGCCCCTTGGTATACAACCTTCAATCCAGGCATAGAAGGGCACTTATCTATGGAATGGCTTTCCTCGCAGACCGAGCATACCTATATAACATGTAGTGGACATTCATTTATGGGGTGCCTCTTAGTGCATTTAGGGAAAAATATAGTTAAGGCTCTCTCTTCCTCTTGATCTATATAGTGTCCATTTGTAGAGAAAAGGTGTGAAAAAATTCACTTTTAAAGTCCTCCACCATGTTTCCAATTTCACTTTCGATAGATGTGTTGGAGGAAGAGGAACTGGCCAAAGCTTGACTAGCCCTACCCTTCTTTCTAGCAGCCCTTGAATGGTTTCTAAACATTGTCTTGATATCATTGTAGGCTAGCTGATACATGTCCCCTCTATACAACATGTTTAGGGTTTCCAGTATGTCCTCCCTGATTCCTCTAAGAAGGACTAACTTGAGTGATTCAGGATCAAGGGTGCATCTGGCCCTTTCGTAACTAAGTTGGAACCATTCCTCATAATCCTTAAGGGATTCATTAGGTCCTAGGGTCATTCTAAATATTTCATCTTTGGTGTGTTTGGACCCACAATAGTACCTATACTTGTTGTTAAATGATTGTTGCATTTGAGACCAGGTAGTGATGATATCTGCAGGTAGACACATGAACAAGCACAAGGTTGCATCCTTGAGGGTGGATGGGAATAAATTCAACTTATAGTCATCAAAGGTACAATCATAGGTTATACAAATGGAAGAAAACTAAAAAAATAAGGTATCAGGGTCCCCTGAGGTTAGGACATGGAAGTGAGGAAGGACAGAGGGACTAATGATTTTCATCCTTATATCTCCATTGGTCTCTCTGATGGGAAAAGCACCCTAATTTCTATTTTCAGCCATGGTGTATGTGTGGGGAATGGTCTCTTCTTATTTTTCCCCAATAGGCTCTTCAAAGGTTTCAAGTTGTTCTCCTAAGGTCTCCTCTAACTCTCATGTAGTCAGAGAGGGAAACCGACAATCACTGAAGAAGAGGGAAGGTTGACTGTTTGATGGTGTGAGGGTATTTGGAAATAATTTCTCTAAAGTGTCTCTACTCCTACAAGGCATGAAATAATTTGTTTTTTTTGTTTTTATGAGCTTTTTTCAAAACGAAATGTAGGACAAAAAGAAAAAAAAGAGTAACATCTATCTAACAAATGCAAAATAGAAAGAAAAAGAAAAAATTACATCTACCTAGACACCTCTACATCAACAATGCCAAAAAGTGTTGAGCGTCACTAATGCAGAAAGAATTCTACAAATCCTAGGGCTACCAACTTTACTTTATCAACCCAGGGTTTCATACAAAGTTAGAGGTGATAATGTTATATACACAATAGATGCATCATTCTACCCATGTCACTTCTCAATTGGCACAATTGATTATTAGGGTTCCAAACCATTCTTCTATTGGAGTAAAGGGAGTCTGACTACTGACAGTGGAATGTAAAAATAGTTCTAGTGCAGGAAAAGTAAATGCTTGTCAATTTAGGAAATGAAAGTTGCTAACTTTTCAATGCTATGAAATGACATAAATCATCTAGCTATGAAATGACACAAATCACTTGCAGGAAGGAAACTATGTTAGCATTACAGTTGATCATCTAGCTATCCAAAATTCTTGAAAATAGGAAGCTGTTCTATCAATTCAAAATCCAAACATGCATGCATAAATTGTCTCATTGACAGTTGCAGAATAGATAAAAGTCCTAATTGCTAAATTCAAAAATATAAAAGCTAATGCTATCTGACCTTGCAGGAGTGAAAGGAATGAAGAGGTTGGTCTAGGTGGCACTTTTGGTCTTGGAGTTTAAGCTGAGGGGTTAACCTACTCCTACAGTAGGCTATACTACCATTTCAGGTCAAAACAGGTAGCTATAGGTTTGCTACATGAAACTACTACAGGATGTCTTGTACTACTTCAAGAAGTTGACTGAGAGGTTTTGGAGGACAAGAATGGTGAGATGAAGTGTTGGAAGGGTCCATGAAAGTTGTGTAAGGTGTAGGGAAGGTGAACATCACCCAAGGCCAATACCATCACTCCAAGAAGGTTGGATTTGCCTAAGACAACTTTCTCACGGTGGATGGAAAACAAAGGTTCATAATATGACTGGTATGCATCAATAGAAGGTGGAGGAGGAGACCTAGGTTGATTTGGTTGGAAGCGTCGCTTCCTGTAGATCAACAATCCCTACAATAAAACCTGTCTCTCTTTTCATGTACAAATTATTACATGTAAGCATGGAAAAAATGAGTCAAATTTAGAAAGTCTAACCTAAATATTGTTAGAGACTAGATCTATGGAATGGATTACCTTCTAAGCTACAAAAAATATTAAGCAACAAGCTAACAATTGCAAATATTTCGAAGGAATCATAAACAGTTATCTAGCTAAGAGTGAAACTTAACCTAGGAAATGAATAGATGACAAACTCTGTTTTGGGTTGTGAGAGTGGGGTCCCCTAATCATGATCCCATAAAAGAGATGAGAGGGAGGTCACTATCACAAGATTTTCTGGTATATCTTCCTTCACTAGATTGCAACACTAATCCACTCTTTAAGCTAATGAAAGCATGGATAAGAAATAACTTAATCAACTTTCTAAGCTAAACAGAAACATAAATAAACTTCAATAGTAAATCAACATTCTAAGGTAAGAATAGAAATGAAAAGGAGAGGAACTTCTGCTTCTAGGGCTGGGCCCTAACCCAAAAGCTTCAACCGTCTAAGTCAACTCAGTGCTGGAGCAAAATAGAATTTTCCATTATCATAAAAATGTCAAATACATCATAACAATAATAGTCAAATGTGCTTCAACATAATGACCTCTTGGCTATAACAAAACTTCAAATCCTAATGACTCCCTTAGCTTGCTTATTTATACAAAACTAGAGCTACTAATAACCCCCTAGAAAATAGGGATACTAAGCTCCCTAACTTGAGAATAACTCTTCCTTGACTGGAACTGGCTTCACTGCTAATGACATCGAGTTGATGAGATAGAGTGGGAGAATCATCGAATGGTATGAGGAGTGAAGGAGGTATACAACTTCCTATAATCTCTCTTGCTTGTCTGCTCCGAGTCCTTGCACTCAATTCAACTCAAAATTGCTCCAATTTCCTTCATTTAACACACATTAGGCCATAGGACATAGTAACTCAGTTTTACTCTTCTCACTAAGAAAAATATAATAAAATTTGTAACTAAATGTGAGAAAAGACAATTTAATAAGCTAGAGAGTGGCAGTGTGACCCATGTACTTTACTTTTTCATGAACCTCACTAAATACCTTCATCTCGATTATGGCCTTACAATAAAATTAATCTTGTGGCTCAAAAAAAATCTTGAATATGGTAAAATGAACAAGCATCCAAATAGACACACATAATTTATATTACAATGGTACTGGATGCCACTAACACAGTTACATACTACTCAATTTAAAATTAAATAAAGCCCTAACAATTACAACCATGAATAATCTCATCCTCTTGCCATGTATGCCTTGTAGAGGCTTCTAACTAATTAAAACTACATGAAGATAAAAAAAAATTGTGTCCTCACTTTTTTAGGTCCCACGATGCTCTTTTTGGAAACGTCCTAAAAACTAATTTCAGTTTGGGGTTGAGGGTCGATGCTCCTGCATATAACACCCATGATGTGTTTGATTGTTGAATCTTTTCCATCTTCACCATCTCAGTTTTATTTTGTCACATGTATCACTGACTGAGCTACAACCATGCCTTATTGACACCTCATTGTCTCTCCTCCTTTGCTTGGTCTTTTGGCATCGTAGGTTTGCCTCTTCTAGAACCTCTCAAGCTTCCTCCTCTCCTATGGTTTTTGTACACTTTCTAACTTCCTTCAACAATTCTACCCACAACTGCACTTGTTGAATTTCCACACAACTTCTACCACATCGTAGCTAGAAGTTTCTCTTCTGCATTACATATTCCCTTCTTTTTGTGCTTAGGTACCACTTTACACATACCCATTCTAGTTATGCATATTTTTTAACCTTTTCTATCTCTACTTTTATGATCATGTGGGTTATGGGCCCATGGAAGTTAGTCTCCTCAATAAAATTGCAGCAATTGAACTCACACTTCACGAATCGAAATTCCAACGCTTTACTTCCGACTGCAGTCATGTATAGGCCAATATACTTGCCATTTTCCTCAACTGATATTTCCTCAACAACCTACATGGTCTCTCGGTATACCCACACTACATTATGGTTGACATCACAAATTGATGTCAGAGGTCGGGGGTCAGTGGTGGTGGCGGGTCAAGTAGTCACCCCCTTCCCATTAGTTTCCTTGAGCCATAGCCCGACCAAATCAACTTCTTTGGTCCCACCCTCATTCAGGGGTCAAAATTATTCCCATACATTGATTCCTTATTGAATATCGAGAGGCCTGACCACATAGACCCTGAATCCTTTTCTTGTCTGACTACCATTTATGAGTTCTAATGTGTGTTCAACTCTCACAGTGATATAAATCTATCCGTCACCTCCTCTTCTCTAAATTTAGTCAGGATCAAAGTTTGGCCACTCAGTTGGATAATACCTTTGCCTCAATTATGGCCCCAGAAGAAATTTAATCTCATGGCTCAACAAAAATATTGAACATGATAAAATGAATAGGCATAGAAATAAACACACATATTGTGTATTAAAGGAAACATAAATATTACAGACATGATCTCTTAGCATGAAAACTTTCGTCTCGGATTTACAATGGTACTAACTCCCACTCACACATTTGCAGTCTACTCAATTTAAAACTAAATAAAACCATAATGATTACAACCTTGAGGAATCTTATCTTATTGCCACATATTCCTTCTAGAGGCTTCTAATTAATGAAAATTACATCAAAATTAACAAAATTGTTTCCTCGCTCCTTAAATTCCACAATGCCATCTTCTGAAGTGTCTTTAAATCAATTTTAGTTTGTTTTGATCTTCATCAACGCTTCTATCCATATAGAAATCTCATTGACTATTCTCTTCTCCACCACCAAGTTTGACCTACTACTTGATCCATTTAAGATACAATTGCTTCTAACCATAAGTGACACATTTGTAGGATCAATGATTCTTGACATGCTTTCATCTATCACTATGCTAGAGGAGAAGTCATGATAATGAATCCTTTTATTGACAAAATCCCATCTAACAAATATTTAACACACTACATTCACCAATTATATAGGAAAGTAGCTTAAATACCGAATGTATCCAGCAATCAATATTACATAGTGACCAATTTTACAAAACCTTACTAAGACACCAGAATAAAAAAACTAGTACCAATAGATGTTTCTCTTGGGCTTCTGAGAGCCAAGAATCACAAACCATAACAAACTATATAGCATAATAAAACATATGATGTGTTATAGGGTTTCTAAGCCTCAAATACCACCTGTTTAAATTATGTTAATCTTTTTTGTGATTGGTTCTTCTTATTTAATTTTACACACCATAAATAATTCTCATACATAACCAATTCTAAAAATTATTTATTAATTAATTAATATAGTTTCTCTTTTCTTGAAATAATATAACTATATATTACCTACAATTAGTTTCCTTCCCATTTTTTAATATGTTTCTCAACCCACATTAGCCTTAATTTAATGATCAAGATGCATTTATAATTTTTCCTCCATTGATAAGAAGAAGCAAGAGCACAAGTATTTGATGATCCAAAAAAAAAAAAAAAAACATGGCAACCCAAATAGATATAAAAATGCCTATTCCAACATCCGCTAAGTGCATTTCCCACATATCTTTAATGCTCTATGCACCATGCAAATTGTTTGCATTATGACGAATGTGTTGTCCTTGATGGTAACCTACTTAATAAAGATGTCAAAATGATGGTAGCAGGAGTAGTATTCAGGCCAGTATAGATATGACAAAAATATTGGACAAAGGGATATTAGTTTAGAGACAGAGGAATGATACAAATGATTTTTGAGGAAGTATACATGGGTTTTGTGAAGCAAATTCATGTACATAGACAATTATGGTGAATAAAATTCATGTACAGTTTCTGCAACATAGTATTCTCAATACTAGGGGTCTTTGCCATCGTATTGACCCATAGTATTGAGTGTGGCAATGAATATTTGATCCCTTCAAAGAATATGTTGGTTTGAGGGGGATTAACCTAGGCTCAGATTGTGTTGCACAGCAACAAAACTGTCAACTACTGGCCCTTTCGGCAATGACCTACAAGCATATTGTAGTCTCACCTAAAGTAGTTATGGGAGGTTGCAAAACCATGTTTCTGTAGCCAAAGGGATATTCATAGAGTGGATCTATGTATTTACTTCTACATTATATTGATCTGATAAATTCACATGCATAAGAACTTTGCGTAGATGATTAATTTAATAGATTCACATGAAACCCATAAAATTTAACAAATAACAATATATCTTATAGTTGTTTGCATAATTCAGTGAAAAACATGCATAACTAGATACATAAGCATAGACAATAAACACATAAAGAGATGAAACACTTGGCCAAAAATTTCTTCTTTATTGATAATGATATTCAATACATGTTATTTTTCGATCTACGAACCCAGCTGCAAGTGGTATTCCCACTCAGTTGCAGACTCTTCTAGGCCTCCACGCACTCACCTACTGAGCCTTCCCCAAAACTATAGACTACAAATGTGAATACAGAGATTCAATTCACTTATGATGACATGATATATTCACTTAAAAAGTATTACATCTCCTCATATGAATTTCATCTTTACAAGAACCATGGTCCACATACCATGGATCCACAAAACAAGGACTAATACCCAATACCTGTCACATAATAAGGGCTTTGTCCCATCCCTAAATCCCTAAAAGGGCGTACAATGAATATATCTTCGCCAACTCCACGCAGTCTACTCCTTCTGTGGTGTATTTTATCCAAAAATTGGACCAAGTTGGGCCATCCTTGCATACCCCCAACAATCACCCTTGACTCATCCCTAGTCAGTTAACTTCAGCACCCTTTATTTTTTTTCCATCCCATTGTACACTGCATTATACTGCGGGACTATTTCTACCATCAATTTTTCTTCCTGGTGCGCCTCGTTCAATAAAGCTTCTATAGTAGGGCCAATAGTATTTTGTAGTATTTTTGCTTCCATTCTCTTCAATTCCTTCACCCTCTCGTCTACTGCCTTCGAAAGTTGTAGGGATTCCTCCTGCAACCGATGAGTCTTCTACTACAAGATTTTTGCTTTCCTTTGAATATTATTTATTTGCACCTAGAGGTTCTTCCATTTAGTTTTGCTAGAAAGCCTCTGTAAGACTGGTAATGTCTTCACAGCCACCAAAATCTCATCGCATGGCCTCTGCTTGGCCTGTAATTCCTCCTGTAGTGAGGTAAAAATCTCCATTGTATCATCAAGTAGTTTTCTACAATCTAACACCGTATCACATATGCCTTTCAATGTTGTGTTTAGGTCACTTTGTCTATGCTCCCAAACCTCTGGTGGTGTAACCAGTTGCAACCTTATTCGCAAATATTGTATCTTCACTTCATATTCAAATTTCAACTTAGCCATAGTATCCTCTGAGTCCTTAATTGTGAGGGTGAGCTTCATGACCTTTTCTGCTGGTGCTTCATCCTCATAGACCTACACATCCAGAACTGTGATGTAAGTCTCAGCAATGGCCTTCTCCAGTTGTTCTCATTGTTGCCTTGCTTCCTCCCTATCCTTAGCCAATTTCTCTAGTTCCTTCTTCATCAATGCTTTTTCTAACTCTGCCTTTGATTTTAACAATGACATATGTTGCTCTCGTTCCTGCAATTCTGCGGTGATACCTTGGTGAAATTCATGTAGAACTTGTACGGGTAGTGCACCGACATGCATATGGACGCTGTGCCATGCTCTAGTTCACTCATTTTCTACTGCTACTTTGAACTTTAGTGCCCCAACAGCACCTGTAAGATCCTAACTCCGAATGTTGTTTCCAGTCACCGTTCTAGATGTTAGAGTCCTATAGTGATAGGATTCATAATTTTTAATTGGCTAACGTTAAGCCTTGAAATGTTGTACATACCTTTGCTTTCTGCAAAATTTTTCCATATTAAAAATAAAAAAATGTAAAGAGGGTATGTCCTAAAAGAAATATCAAAGGAAAAAAATAATAAGAAAATATCAAAAAATGAAAATATATGAACCCCAAAAACAAAAACAGATCATGAAAGTGTGCAAGTCTAAATGCCGCTACTATTTTACTGCTTTACTATCTAAATAATGGTTGTGTGCAGCTTGTCATACATGCCACAACCCATGGTAGTTGTTATCATTCAGGTTGTCCCTGAAGGTTAACAAAGGGATACGGCCGAGGTAACCACAAACCAACTTTGGACTGCAGGTTCTAGCCAACCTGCAATCAGATAGGGCTCTCTCTTTTAGATTTAACTTTGTTTGAAAAAGATTTTAGGCTAGGTCTTGGGTCCAGAGGGTCTTTTTTTTTTTTTTTTCGGTGGGAAAATTAACACTTTCAGGTAGAGAGGCAGAGTATAGTCTGAATCTTTCAAACCATTGGGCGTGGAGTCGAGGAGGGGAACTGTTGGTGCATTTCCTTAATAACATGGAGGGAACATGGAGCGAGATAGCTGAGGTCGAAGCAATATTCAGGTTCAAAGGATGGAATGAATGCTAAAGAAAGAGAGGCAGTTAAGAATCTCTCCAACAGATTAGCAGAGAAGATAACAGGGCACTATCTATGGGCAGTTAAGAATCCCTAGATAATTGGCCAACACAGGTGAATTGGGGTAAACATGAGCCGGAAGGAATTCAATGTTCATAACCAATTATTTTAGAGGAAAACATCAAGAAATAACAGAAATTGAGCATAGAGAGTATTTAAACTAATTCTAGGCTATTCCTTTTTTCTGCTATTTAGATAATGGCAAAAACATAAACAGAGATAAGAGGCACTTATTGCTTCAGGCCGCAGAACAGGAATTCCATCTTCAACTCTTCAAAACATTCATCAACAGCAGACAGTTCGCTCTCCAAGCTTTAAGCAATCTTTGATTACAAAAAGTTCAGGTATACACAGCGAGTCTCTAGTGAAAATTCTCAATTAACCAACCCTTAAAACTATACAGAGGGTGGTATATATAGGGAAAAACTTTCTATCTACTGCTTTTATTACATCTTGACCTAATTAGGTCATAAAACATAATTTATTAACCTAACTCTATCTGGAATTAAATGCAAAAAATCTCTTGAGCGGCGCTGAGGCTCGCCGTATCAGAAATAAGTAAATGATGTGGTCCTTGGTGGCTTGCTGTAGTGTCTTCTGAAGTAAATATGCATGGGTTGCTGCTCCTCGATGTCTGCCTGCATTTAAAGTTTAAGCTGTGATTTGAGTGCAGACATGGGCTTTAACTGCTTGATTTGACTTTCTAGGGGTCTCATTAATCCTTAGCTGCTTTGAGCCACTAAAATATCTTCGGCTGATACTCTTTCGCGTTTTTTCCTTCTCTGATACTCTTTGACAAAATCTGGACTACTGATCTAATGTGCTGCGGGTCTAATCACTAATAAATGGCCATTGTTTGGCCTCTGTATCATCTGGAATGATCTTCTGATCCTTTTGGCATGCTCTGTGAAGAAAACGGATCGTTTTTGCGCCTTTTCGGGCTTCATGGGGCAGCATGGTGACAAGATTCCTTAAAGATTCCCTGAAGATTCTCCATTTTGGCCTAAAAAATCCTGCAATGAGCGATTTGCGCCGATTTGCGCTAGGCGCAAATCGCTCATCAAAAACTGCCTCAAAATTCGATTCTGGGGCTCCGAAGTGCGACTTTTGCGCCTCTGCACCCAAAAAAAGTGCTGATGACGTCAGCATGACGTCAGCATTGTACTGTGGGTGACATCAACATGACGTCAGCAGGGCGACGTGGCGGGATGACGTCAGCATGACGTCATCACGTACGAATGATGACGTGGTAGGTATGGTGGTGGGACACATGGCAGTGACGTGGCAGGAGGCCACGTAAGCAGGTGACTCATCGGGTGACTGGACAAGGGGTGACGTGGGCGGTGACTGTGCAGGGGGTGACGTAGGTGGTGACGTCACTAGGCAGGGCGGTAAGTGGTATGTGGCGCACCACTTTTCGGGGATGGCGGTTTTGGGGGAAGGGGCTCCGCCACACCCCAGAGCCTGACGCGCGGCAGGAGTACGGCGGCAAAACCGCCGAACTCCCGGACGCTAAAGGTCGGGTGTGTTGCATATAGGAAAGCCCGCCAGCCGTTGATCTGTGGGGCGGGCGATCCAACGGTTGGCGGCGATCGCGAGGTAACGGCGGGTTAGCGGGTGGGAATATTCGCAGGAATATTCCAAATTTAATATACGCGCGCGGTGGGTTAAAAACTATAGGAAAAGGGTTTATGTGGGTTTTACAGGCGCGGGCTTAATACTTATGCACAGAAACTTTGGGTTAGGGACGGAATATGTTTTTTTTTACAGCGTTAGGGTGAAATTTTACAAGGGGGAAGGTGAAAACATAGGTTTTTTAGGGGTTTTTAGGGTTAAGGGAGAGGTTACTAGCTGACCAGATGTCAACCAGTTCCTTAATGACTCGGATGGGCTAAAAATAGCCCCAGATGGATTGTGATTTCCCGGACTTATAGAGAATATGGCTATATTGCCAGGGAGGGGTATTTACATAGGGAAGTTTATATACATGATTTTAATATGGGAAGGGAAAAACTGATAGGGAGTTATATAATAAAGTTAAAAGTTAATATGGAGATGAAAAGAGGGCGCTAAGGTGTGAGACCTTATGCCATTTTGGGGAAAAGAAGGCTCACAGATGATGAGTGAGCAGTCCCTGAGTGAAGGAGATCCTCACCAAGGCAAATGTCATGGAAATGATGAAACTGAGAGGCTCAAGCAAATCTTGACCTCTTGGGGGACGTTAGTAAGTGACTTGGGGGAAATGAGAAGAAGGGGATGTTAGTGAATTTCAGCTTGAGTACCTTCATGAAACTGCAAAACTGCCTGATAACTGTGATTTGAAAAGATAAGACATTGTGGGATACAAAATTGATCACCAATCATGATTCTGCCACCGAACAGCTACCTACCCAGCCTACTGTCCTAACATTTTTTCTTCTTTTTGTTTTGGGTGCACTTAGACTTGCAGACCCATCCTTACAATTTTTCGTTTTTTCTATTTTCCTATCTAAATCTACACGTGTTTCTGCCAGGGCCCAGATTAAACAGTTGGGTCCCTTTGATTCTCTACCTATCTACAAATCTGCCAAGATTAAACTGTTTGGACAGATGTCATTCTCTATATTCTAAAACAGGAAATTGAAACCTAGGGAGGCCAGGATTAAACTGTCTGGACTTCCCTTTAAAAAATTCTTCAAAATTGGAAAACTCATCAAAATTGGAAACAGCAATGGCATTTGAATTGGCACACTTTATTACTTCTTCTCTGGTTTTCTTCTCCAGAAATATGGAACCTTGCTGCAAGAAAGATGACATATTTGGCATGTAAAAATGTCAATCATAAAAAATGAAACCTGTTGCAACAAGAGGCTAACAGTGGCTCCACTTGGGGATGGCTTTTCCTTGTGAAAAGTCAAGAACAGCAGGTCAGACTGCCTTGATCTCTGTTGTCACCGTAAACTGAAAAACTTCTTTGCTCTGGCTGTTAGAAATATAAAACTCTGTGACAAAACAACCTTTTCCTCAAGTGAATCTTTGTGAACTGCTCAACAACGCCTGCTTTCTTCTGCGTGCTGGATTATTATGTACAATTCCGTGTGAGAATATATCTTTGAAAACATGGATTGCAAATTGATGTTCTTCCTTCACCTTTGGTCTGAAACAATTTATTGAAAATTTTCCTCTCTTGTTAACCTTTTCTTGCCTGAAAATTGCAAGTGCAAAACAGCTTCTCTTTGACCCGAATTGCTGTTATGACTTTGCTACTCTTGTTGTTTTGCTGAGATTGATACAGAGATAGGTCTATAAAAACTGGACAATCAACACTGGTTGTGCCTCCATGAATTTACTACTGTTCCTTCAATAATCGGCCTGCTTATCAAAAGGAATTAAAAACAGTGCTCATATATACACAATATAACTGTACAAAGATATTTACAGAACTTGCATTGTTTCAACAACAAGGATCGTGATAATGTTTCAAAATCCTACCATTCACAGGGCCTTCTTCAACAGTGCTGTCCTCCATAGATCTAAGAAAATAGGTGTTATTTCCTTGAACAACAGAAATAATAAATGGGCCTTTCCATAGGAAATCGAACTTTGCATGCTTGCCCTTGTCTTCTCTTCTTGAGTCCCACTTCAAAACTTTGTCACCAATATTGAAATCTTCAGCTTTAGCTCTCTTATCAAACATCTTTTTGAGCTTTTCTTGTAGGATTTGTGCTCTGTCATAGACTTGTTCTCTCGTTTGCTGAAGATGAATTGTCTGATTAATTCTTCTTTGAATGTCATTTGGTTCAGCCTGAATCTCTTGTAACAGCTTGATGGTGGGAATGCCCAGGGATGAAGGAAATCTAGCCTCCATGCCATATACCAGCTCATAAGGGCTCATTCCAATTGATCTTTTTCTTGAAAGTCTGTCTGCCCATAGGGAATTCACCAGCTTTTTGTGCCAGTTTTTCTTGTTTTCTTCTAGCATTTTCTTTATGATGTTGATGAGGCTCTTGTTAGATGATTCGGCCAATCCATTGCCTTGAGGATAATATGCTGTAGAGTGGCCCAGGGTGATATGAAACTTATGGCAGAAACTGATCATCTTTTTGGACTTAAAGGCAGCGGCATTGTCAGTGATGATTTTCTCAGGGCAGCCAAATCTGGAAAGGATGTTGCATTCAAGGAATTGGATAATAATGGTATCAGTGGCTTGTCTACAGGGAATGGCTTCAACCCACTTGGTGAAATAATCGGTGGCTGTTAGGATCCATTTGTGCTGGCCTGAGGAAGAGGGATGGATTTCTCCAATGAAGTCAAGACCCCATTGTTGAAAAGGTTTTTCGGTGGAGATTGGTTTAAGGGGCAGGGGCAACAACTTTCTCTTGCCTTCAAAAATTTGGCACTTGTGGCACGACATGGAAAACTTTTTAACATCTGCAAAGAGAGTGGGCCAATAGAAACCAGCCCTCAGGATTTTGTCTGCTGTGGACTTCCAATAGAGATGTCCTCCACAATCACCTGCATGGAATTCTTTCATGACATTGTTAGTTTCATGCATGGTTAAACAATTTAACAATATACCTTCATGATTTCTCCAAAATAATGCACCATCAATAACACAAAATCTCAAAGCCTTCATTTTCAAAAATCTTTTCTTTGTCCTCGACAATCCTGGGGGAGCACACAGGTTTAACAATACATAGCAAATATCAGTGTACCAGGGGCATTGCAGAAATATTTCACTGATCTGTGGAGTCGCCAGCTCTGGTTCATCATCCAGCTGGTTAATGTCTAAGGCTTGAAAATTTGTTTCGGACATCAGTTTAGCTAAACCTTGTCCCTTTATCAGCTTGGTTGGTTTTATTTCAATGTCATATTCGAGGATACTTGCAATCCACTTACCTCTTTTGCATTCTAATCCGTCTTGAGTCAGTATGTCTTTTACAGCGGCGTGTTGGACGTAGGCAATCACGTGTGAATACAGTATGTACACTCTAAAATCCTTGATTGCCTTGACAAGTGTGTAGGCCTATTTTTCCATTATAGGGTACTTCAATGGGGTGTCTCTTAAGGCTCGGCTGAAAAGAGCAATTGGCTTTTCAGCTCCCTGTTCATCCTTCTGCAGCAGCACAGTAGCTATTGTATGCTCGGATGCAAATGAAAATATGATGAAATCTTTATCGAATTGCGGACTAGTTAGGACAGGGGTTTGAGTTAAGGCAGATTTGATACTCTCAAATGCTTGCTTAGCTTTTAGGGACCATCTTACCTTGGTATCTTTCTTTAACATATTGCTTAACAGTCTTATTAATTCAGCCAGATTTGGAATGAATCTTCTCAAAAAGTTGATTTTTCCAAGGAATGCTTGTAGTTCTTTTATGTTTCTGGGGTATGGGATTTGGAGGATGGCTTGTATTCTCTCAGGGTCAATTCTAATCCCATCCTTTGATATAATGTGGCCAAGCAATTTTCCTTCTTCAAGGCCAAATAAGGACTTCTTGGGATTCAAGGAAATTCCATATTTTCTGCATGTCATGAAAATTTGTCTGAGATGCTTGAGGTGTTCCTCATCAGATTTGGAAAATGGGGTCAGATCATCAAGGTACACAACCAGGAAGTCATGTATTTCTTTGGCGAAAGCAATATCCATTGCTCGTTGAAAAGTATCACTAGCATTTTTAAGTCCAAATGGCATCTTTACATACTTAAATATTCCCCAAGGTGTGGTAAAAGTTGTTTTGTCTTGGTCATCTGGGTGAACAAGTATTTGGTTGAAACCTGAAAATCCATCTAGTAAAGAGATTCTAGATGATCCCACTACTCTCTACAATATGTGGTCCATTTTGGGCAAAGGGTAGTGGTCTTTTAAGGAGACTTGGTTTAAGTTTCTGAGGTCTACACAAAGCCTGATTTCACCTGTCTTTTTCCTTGTAGGAACCAGATTAGACACCCACTCAGAGAATCTGATAGGTGCTATAATACCTGCTTCCCACATTCTTTTTACTTCTTTTTCAATCGAGGGAAGCAGCACAGGGTTGATTCTTCTTAATTTCTGTTTGAAAGGCTTTTGGTTGGGCTTCAATGGGATTATGTGCTGAATGACTGATGTATCATAGGACTTCAAATCCTCATAGCTCCAAGAAAATACGTCTTGAAATTCTTTGAATAAGTCAATGTAATTGGGCTTTTGATCGGGTGGAAAATTTTTGGACAGTTTGATCATTTTTGGATTCTCTGGTGTCTGAATGTTGTGTTCTTCAATTTCTGTGTTTATTGGTTGTAGTTTTGGTTTTCTGGGAATGTCATTAGAGTCAAACATGTCTTCTAGCGGAGTTAGTCCAGCAGGCAGAAAATTATCTTTAAGGTCAATGATTTCTACCTCTGTTCTGTCTGCTTCTTCTGCTTGTGTTTGTTTCAGCTGTTCAATGTTTTCATTGTCAAAAATGGTTGGCTTCAGGATCAGTTTGGATGTTGCAGCATCTAGAGCTTGCTGACTTTCATTTCTCTACTATTCAGAATCTATCATGGCATCCGTGTTAATGTGAATATTTGAAAATTCGTGTGCAAGGGTAAGGAAATTATTGATCTGGGCATCATTCTCGAATACTTGCCAATCTCTGACATTATTTGGGATGGTGGGCCTATGTTTTATTTCTGCTGTGAAGTGATGATTCGGGTCAAAAGGAAGCTTGCATGTACTTGCGAAGGGGGCTAGGCTGTGAGCGTGAATGTTGTGATTTCTGGAAATCTTGTCAAGCTTAAATTCGGCAAATGACTGGAGTATGTCAGTAGCAGTTGTTCTGTAGGCTCTCATTCTATTGTCACTGGTAACAAAATTACCTTTCATCTATTGTATAACTAGATCAGAGTCACCTAAGATAGACACTTTTACAACACCTAGAGTTTTCAACAGTTTAAGGCCTAACAACAGAGCCTCATACTCTGCCATGTTATTTGTGCATTTAAAATTCAGTCTATAGGCATGTCCTTCTACATGGTTATTGTATGTGTTATGAATCCAGACACCTGCCCCTGCTCCTAACTTGTTAACAGAGCCATCAAACTCTAGAAACCATGTGATGTCTTGCTTGTGATCAGTATCAAGAGATTGAGCTTTTTTAGGATTGGGCAGATTTAAAATTTCTGTTTGGGGAGGTTCTTGTAACATGCTGGTTGCATTTACTGTTTTGATGATTTCTCTATTATGGGTAACCGTTTCTTCACTGATGTGCCCTTGTTGTTCTAGAGCTAGCAGTTTACCCTCAGTGGGTAAATTTATTTCATCATTAAATAAAATGAAAGAATCCATATCGGAATGAATTGAATAAATGGGGAAATTTTCAGGCTTGCTTTCACTACTTACTACGTATTTCATCAGCGTTTCTCTGTACAGTCTCTTTGGTTGCCCAAAGACTGAAATGGTAGCATAGGAAAGGTCTAGTTGAAGGGATCCTTGAAGCTTCGCTCCCCATGATCTTGACAGGAGCATACCATACTTGGGAGGAATGTCAGCGACTACTACATCCATGAGGATGGTTTTGTTTGGATATTGGACTAAGGAAACACACAGATCTTTGATGAGACCTAGACATTTCACTTGACTTGAGTCAAATGAGTATAAATCTTTGTAAGGCCTTGTGATGTCGAGATTCAGTTTTTCCATAACTGCTTTGGGCATAAGATTGTGTGATGCCCCTGAGTCAAACATAGCATTGTGCAAAACTTTGTCATGTATATGCAGACTGATATAAAAGGGTGGGACAGGTCCATAGGTAGATTTTCCATTAACTTCTGGGCCAAATAGCAGTTCAGGGGAATCATCCAAAACATTTACATCATCTTTGTTTTCTGTAATTTGAAGTGACCTTTGAATTTGTTGCCTATACACATCGTGTTTAGCCAATTCTGAAAGAGGAATGGCTATCTTGAGTTTTCCAATCTCTGTTTCTAAACTAAAAGGCTTCTCCAATGGAGTCTTGGTATTGGCATTGGCAGTTTTTCCCTTTTCATTTGAATTTTCAGCGACTTGCTCTTGTTTATTAGTGCTATGGGAAGTATTTGCTTGCGGTTTGGCAACTTCAGGGGTACTTTTTGGGATGCTGTTTGAATTTTGTTTTGAGAAAGGAGGTGGCAGAGGCTGATCCTTGGAAGGCTGCCTATCTGTTATGTCCTCTACAGTCACTTGATTTGGGTTTGAGGCAGTTATATCAGCCGGTTCTGTTATGACAGCTTTGTTTTTAATCTTGTTGGGCTGTTTACCTTCCTTTGTCTTGCTAGGCTCAGAGATGTCAATGGTCCTAGTTCTGAGCTTATACTGTTTGTGTACTTCATACACAGCAGTATCATAACCCTGCTTGAAATCAAAAGACTCGCCAGTTTTAGTCTGAAATTGACTACCATCATGTTCATTTTGGTCTTCTTGTGTCAGGAAAGTTTGATGCTCACCCTTTAGGTCCATTAAATTCATGTGATCGTCTTCTATGGGTTGACTAGAAGTAGATCCTTCTACATAGTTATCTTGAAAAGGGGGTCTGATGTCTTGGTCTTGGTTAGACCTACCAGCATTTATGTTCTGTGTTTTCCTGAAATTTGGATTTCTCATGGTGTTGGACTGCTGTCCTTCCCATGATGCTTTTCTCTCAACATTTTCTACTTTTTCCCCTAGTCTTTGTAGGCCATTAATGATAGCATCAAGCTTCTGGTCAAAGGCTGAGGGTTCTTCCTTAAAGGTGGTTCTCTTTTCCATTCTCGCTCTGTTTCTTTTGGTAATTAAGTTGGCTTCTACCATGACAACAACCTTTTAGGCGTCTTCAAGAGTTGTAGGAGCTCTTTCTTTTAACTGATATGCCATATCAGGGTCAAAGCCATCGAGAAATTTGTACAAGGCAAGGTCAGGTGGAGGTCTTAATTTCTGCGGTATCGCATTATATACATTGTTGAATCTTGCACAGTACTCCAAAACGGTCTCTTGAGGACCTCGTTTGATTGTATCATATTCAGCTAGTATGTGCAAGGGATCTTTCTTTTTCTCCCATCTGTTGGTAAAGGATAGGTAAAGCTCATCAGGAGTGGTTATGGAATTTGCAGCAAGTGATCTGAACCAAGTTCTTACATCACCTGTCAGGCTCTGGACAAAAATTCTCATTCTTACACTATCATCGTCTATTTCATAGTTTTCAAAATAGTCTTGCATCTTTTTGGCATGCTGAATAGCTGTGAAAGGGCCAGTGGAATCAAAATGTGTGATTTTGGATTGGTAATCTTGAGGTAAAGCCGCAGCGTTAGCAGGCAATTGCAGGGGTGCATATCTATTAGCCATATTGGTGGGGATAACAGGAACAACAGGGATTACAGGGACACAGGAACGATTGGTACAACAGGGGTAATAGGAACAGTAGAAACAACAGTAGTGGTAATGGGAATATGTGCAGTGAATGAAGGTGTGAAGGGAGGGCTTTGAGATGTAGATGATGAACTAGGGGAAGCAGGGGTAGACCAGAATAAAACCTTGACAGGAGTTGGAATAGAGCTAGGGTAAGCTGTTTCAGGACTCAAATCAGCAAAATTTTCCTGTCTTTGTTGCTTCCTAAGGTTTTTAGGGATTATGTTAGGGTTTTCAAAAACAGCTGGAGGATCTGGGTCTAGGTTTGACCTTGTATATCGCGGATTTTTCTTGGGAGCCAGCTTCCGAACTTCTTTTTGGGTATATTTTTTGGAATATTTTTGTATTCACAAGGGCTAGATAAGATTTTGGAATGGCTGTGTATATCTTAAAACTAGCATGAAGATTGACTAAAGAAGCTTTTATCTAAACCTGTTAATGTAAAACAGAAACAGTTTCAAAGGTTTCTTGGCTGACATTCAGGCTTCATTTGTAGTTTTAGGAAATATACAACAATTAGAAAATCGATTTCTACAGGGGATTTTTTTAACCTTCTTCGTGAAACATTGTAAAATTAACTGAGGAAGCTCCCCAGCGGAGTCGCCATTATGTTATCACTCAGGTTGTCCCTGAAGGTTAAGAAAGGGATACAACCGAGGTAACCACAAACCAACTTTGGACTGCAGGTTCTCGCCAACCTGCAATCAGAGAGGGCTCTCTCTTTTAGATTTAGCTTTGTTTGAAAAAGATTTTAGGCTAGGTCTTGGGTCCAGAGGGTTTTTTGTTTTGATTTTCGGTGGGAAAATTAACACTTTCAGGTAGAGAGGCAGAGTATAGTCTGAATCTTTCAAACCATTGGGCGTGGAGTCGAGGAGGGGAACTGCTGGTGCGTTTCCTTAATAACAGTGAGGGAACATGGAGCGAGATAGCTGAGGTCGAAGCAATCTTCAGGTTCAAAGGATGGAATGAATGCTAAAGAAAGAGAGGCAGTTAAGAATCTCTCCAACATATTAGCAGAGAAGATAACAGGGCGCTACCTAGGGGCAGTTAAGAATCCCTAGATAATTGGCCAACATAGGTGAATTGGGGTAAACATGAGCTGGAAGGAATTCAATGTTCATAACCAATTCTTTTAGAGGAAAACATCAAGAAACAACAGAAAGAGCATAGAGAGTATTTAAACTAATTCTAGGCTATTCCTTTTTTCTGCTATTTAGATAATGGCAAACACATAAACAGAGATAAGAGACACTTATTGCTTCAGGCCGCAGCGCAGGAATTCCATCTTCAACTCTTCAAAACATTCATCAACAGCAGACAATTCGCTCTCCAAGCTTTAAGCAATCTTTGATTACAGAAATTTCAGGTATACACAGCGAGTCTCTAGTGAAAATTCTCAATTAACCAACCCTTAAAACTATACAGAGGGTGGTATATATAGGGAAAAACTTTCTATCAACTACTTTTATTACATCTTGACCTAATTAGGTCATAAAACATAATTTATTGACCTAACTCTATTTGGAATTAAATGCAAAAAATCTCTTGAGCGGCGCTGAGGGTCGCCGTATCAGAAATAAGTAAATGATGTGGTCCTTGGTGGCTTGCTGTAGTGTCTTTTGAAGTAAATATGCATGGTTTGCTGCTCCTCGATGTCTGCCTGCATTTAAAGTTTAAGCTGTGATTTGAGTGCAGGCATGGGCTTTAGCTGCTTGATTTGACTTTCTGGGGGGCTCATTAATCCTTAGCTGCTTTGAGCCACTAAAATATCTTCGGCTGATACTCTTTGGCGTTTTTTCCTTCTCTGATACTCTTTGAAAAAATCTGGACTGCTCATCTGATGTGCTGCGGGTCTAATCACTAATAAATGGCCACTGTTTGGCCTCTGTATCATTTGGAATGATCTTCTGATCCTTTTGGCATGCTCTGTGAAGAAAACGGATCGTTTTTGCGCCTTTTCGGGCTTCCTGGGGCCGCATGGTGAGAAGATTCCTTAAAGATTCCCTAAAGATTCTCCATTTTGGCCTAAACAATCCTGCGATGAGCGATTTGGCGCAAATCGCTCATCAAAAACTGCCTCAAAATTCGATTTCGGGGCTCCGAAGTGTGACTTTTGCGCCTCTGCGCCCAAAAAAAGTGCTAATGACGTCAGCATTGTACGGCGGGTGACGTCAGCATGACATTAGCAGGGCGACTTGGGGGGATGTCGTCAGCATGATGTCATCACGTACGAATGATGATGTGGCAGGTACGGTGGCGGGACACGTGGCAATGACGTGGCAGGAGGCCACGCAGGCAGGTGACTCATCGGGTGACTGGACAAGGGGTGATGTGGACGGTGACTATGCAGGGGGTGACGTAGGTGGTGACGTCACTGGGTAGGGTGGTAAGCGGTATGTGGCGCACCGCTTTTCGGGGATGGCAGTTTCGGGGGAAGGGGCTCCGCCACACCCCAGAACCTGACGCGTGGCGGGAGTACGGCGGCAAAACCGACGAACTCCCGGACGCTAAAGGCCGGGTGTGTTGCATATAGGAAAGCCCGCTAGCGGTTGATCTGTGGGGCGGGCGATCCAATGGTTGGCGGCGATCACGAGGTAATGGAGGGTTACCGGGTGGGAATATTCGCAGGAATATTCCAAATTTAATATATGCGCGCAATGGGTTAAAAACTATAGGAAAAGGGTTTATGTGGGTTTTACAAGCGCGGGCTTGATACTTATGCACAGAAACTTTGGGTTAGGGGCGGAATATGTTTTTTTTTACAGCGTTAGGGTGAAATTTTACAAGGGGGAAGGTGAAAACATAGGTTTTTTTGGGGTTTTTAGGGTTAAGGGAGAGGTTACTAGCTGACCAGATGTCAACTAGTCCCTTAATGACTCGGATGGGCTAAAAATAGCCCCAGATGGACTGTGATTTCCCGGACTTATAGAGAATATGGCTATATTGCCAGGGAGGGATATTTACATAGGGGAGTTTATATACATGATTTTAATAGGGGAAGGGAAAAACTGATAGGGAGTTATATAATAAAGTTAAAAGTTAATATGGAGATGAAAAGAGGGTGCTAAGGTGTGAGACCTTATGCCATTTTGGGGAAAAGAAGGTTCACAGATGATGAGTGAGCAGTCCTTGAGTGAAGGAGATCCTCACCCAGGCAAATGTCATGGAAATGATGAAACTGAGAGGCTCAAGCAGATCTTAACCTCTTGGGGGACGTTAGTAAGTGACTTGGGGGAAATGAGAAGAAGGGGATGTTAGTGAATTCCAGCTTGAGTACCTTCATGAAACTGCAAAACTGCCTGATAACTGTGATCTGAAAAGATAAGACATTGTGGGATACAAAATTGGTCACCAATCATGATTCTGCCACCGAACAGCTACCTACCCAGCCTACTGTCCTAACATTTTTTCTTCTTTTTGTTTTGGGTGCACTTAGACTTGCAGACCCATCCTTACAATTTTTCCTTTTTTCTATTTTCCTATCTAAATCTACACTTGTTTCTGCAAGGGCCCAGATTAAACAGTTGGGTCCCTTTGATTCTCTACCTATCTACAAATCTGCCAAGATTAAACTGTTTGGACAGATGTCATTCTCTATATTCTAAAACAGGAATTTGAAACCTAGGGAGGCCAGGATTAGATTGTCTGGACTTCCCTTTAAGAAATTCTTCAAAATTGGAAAACTCATCAAAATTGGAAACAACAGTGGCATTTGTATTGGCACACTTTATTACTTCTTCTCTGGTTTTCTTCTCTGGAAATATGGAACCTTGCTGCAAGAAAGATGACATATTTGGCATGTAAAAATGTCAATCATGAAAAATGAAACCTGTTGCAACAGGAGGCTAACAGTAGTCAAACTGCTTAATCTTGACTATTTCATGCTTTCAATTTTATGTTTATAATTAGAGAATAAAATCTGACCAAACAGCTTAATCTTGGCAGATCATTAGATAGGTATAGAAAAAAAAAGGAGCTCGTCAGTTTAATCTAAGCCCTTGGAAGATATAAGGTTAGAAGTAGATAGTTTACTTTTCAAAAGAAAAATGAATGATAAGGGTTTGCTAGCCTAAATGCACCCAAATAAAATGAAGAAAAAATGTTAGGGTAAGTAATGGGTAAGTAGAAGAAAGGTTGCTAAAGTATAAAGTTGATTGGAAAAAAGCACATTTATCATTCTTAATCATATATTTCAATGTGCATGAGCAGTTAAGAAAGAAAAAAAAATGGTTGACAAGTTGATTTAGTCAACTCCCCATCATTCATTTCATCCCTATACTTACTAATTTCCCATCTACAAGTATGTTCTAGTACTAAAAGTCCTTCAAGTCATAAAGGCTCAGAGCATGAGGACTTTTGGTGGGACCGGACCCTCGACTTAATGACTTATGGACATCAAGTGTTAGAATTTCCTTCATTACCCTAATAGAACCCATTTTCCTAAGGTTAAACTCTATTTGACAATGAAAAGCAAACAACCCCATGTTAAATTCCATTTCATTCAAAATACCCACAAAAATATTTTATCCCAAGTATAAGTGTATGTGAAGAGAATGCGTAAATATTACATTATTCTTAGGGGTATGTTCACTCCACTCATTTCATTTCATATTAATTTTTAATATAATACTATAGCTCTTGATATACCTTTTCCCATATATAAATAAATCCCGTATATAATACCCCAACCCTTAGTTTAGTTATAAACTATATTTTTGTCCCATACCCCCGAAAAAACCCTTTTAACTCACCAATTCTCAATAAAGTTGAGATAATGCCTTCATTAAACCCCGTCCGATCATTTAATCCCATGATTAACTCATAAATAATCCCAAACCACCAAGGATTAAAGCCTTGGGCCCGCCTGAAACCTTTACCCATTTCATTTGTGCACATTTGTCACCTGATTGCCATCCGATCGTCACCGCCCAAATCCAATGGTCCACAGCCATATCGGGTTCCCCCGATGTCCGACCTTTACCCGCCTGATAAAGTGGTTTTGCCTGGGCCCCCATCTACGACGTGTAAAGTGCTAACATAGATCGGGTGACCTCACCAAAATACTGCCTCCTCCATAAAAGCGGTGCGATGGCTTGGGAAACCACCTCCCCACCCAACCTGAAAAATCGCCCACTGTTCATTTGTAATTTACCCACAGAAAAGTGACCATTCTTCAATAAAAAGGCTGAGAAGCCCTATTTCTCCTTTTAAACTCAATTTATTTGTAAGCTTCTGCAAACCATTTCGAGACCTTCAAACGTTGAAATCACCAATTGACCTCAATTTCACTCTTGAAGAAGTTGCAGAGACCCCAATCAAGCTCTTAGTCCATACCAGAACCCATTCAACCTTTTGCAGTTGCCAAGAACACCAATTTGAAGCTAATTCACCCGAATTCTAGGTATTTGAAGAGAAATTACCAGACACCCTTTCAATTTGAAAACGTTCAGTCTTTAAAGTCTTTTAATTAAGTAAAATTAATTGGAATTACTTTAAAATTAAAGTGTGTGCCCAAACCCTTCTGAAAGCTTCCAAATTTCCTTCAAAACCTCTGATATAAACCTGTATTGCCAAATTCAAATCCACAATAACTGAGTTATTGTCAAATACACCGAGGCAGATGAAATATATAGAAAGATGTTAAAAATCCAATTACCTGATGCTAAAGCATGGGAGAAGTTAACTGATTTACTGTAGAAATATGCATTAAAAAGGTTAGTGTATAGTAAAAGTAAAAGATCATGGTAAAAGGATGTTAATAGATCAGTAGAGTCAAAGTGTATCAGATGAAAGCCTAAAGTAAATGAAGCTTCGAGCGTGAAACATCAAACAACAAAGTAGATTAAAAGGCAAAAGATCAAATCCAGGTACCAAAATAAAAGTGATAGCATGAAACAGTTCAATAGCTGTCTCTATCTTCTTGCAAGATGATATTATTCTTTCCTAGATTAAATCCCAAGTTAGTTTGAGATATTTTGTAATAAACTTTTGTATAAATCCTTCACAATTCGAAGTATGTAGGGTGGACTCTACTAGACATTACTATAGACTTTTTGATCAGAAAACCCAGAGAGTTATTGTATCATTTGCTCATCCAACAAGCTAGATTGATGAATAAAGATCAGACATTTCAACGGATTCATGTTCTAAGCGAATTTGAGACAAGTATTGTCATATGTTGTTGTCATTTTTCTCAAGTTATTCTAATCTTTAACGTTTTTCCAAATCTAAATGTCATAACTGGAATAATACTTCAAAACTTGTTCAATTACACTCTGTCTTAACTATTAGACATTTGAATGTTTTCTTCTGATATTTAAATTAAAGAATTCTTAATTTCTCTTTGGTTTAGATTGATTTCATAAATATCCAAGTTAAAGGATTCTTAATTTCCCTTTGATCTTGATTACCCCTTCATTCCTCATTCATTATTCGGGTTTGAGAACTCTTAACTACTCTCTCACCCCGAGTGAAACCCTTTCACCCCTTTGTCTCAAAGATCTAAAAAATAATTTGCTATCTTTCCCTTTGAAAGTTCCCTTTAGTGAGTTAATTTAGTTATGCTTCCTTATTGTTTGACTCCATAGAACAATGGTCTAAAAGACATCATTCTATCCATATGTCTAAGCAGATCCCACCACCCAATCTCAAATACAAATCAAAAACCCCTTGAACAATCATAGCTAGCCTAAAAACATCTTAACTAAAACAAAGCTAAATTTTAAAGAGAAAGCCCTCTCTGAGCATTAGGAAGGCTAGGTCCTGATCTCCGAAAGTGGTTTGTGGTTACCTTTGGTTTTTTTTTCTTATTACTTCAAAGGAATTATCAGAGTGATAACATTTCTGGTGACCATACTGGGTATTTCGATCCTCAGGCTCATAAAACTTTAAGGAAACGTTAATTTAAACCTTGATCCCCTTAAGGTGATTACCTGAAGTAAGTTTTCAGAAAATTTCATAAAAATAGTTTAAAAACTTAAAATTGTGTCTTCTAAAAAGATTCACTATATTAGGGCCAACCCAGATCCAAACCATGCAACTATAGTGGATTACTTAGAGAGGATGTTAAGACAACATAGAACAATAGAAACTCAAGCCAATAGTAGCAGATTAAGTAGATCCAATTCACTCCCTGAGGAGTTGTCGACTTTAGAGGACATCCCTTTCGATTTGTCATTTGACCTCTCATTACTCAAAAGTAAATCTGGGAATTCAATCCTTGAAACAGTCTTAGATCCTAAGTTTGTTCAACTCATTGAATAAAAAAGGGTTATTCATTTAGATTTAGATAAATGAGTTGTTGATACTTTTGACAAATTAGAAGCTTAGACCTATATATTGATAAGTAATGTAGGTGATTCTTACATTCAACAATCTATTGAGCTAGCTACCCTTACTACTGGTGTCCTTGGAGTTTCGTCACAAACTTCACTCATTGTAAATCCACCATCCTTTACCACAACTTCACCAATTGTATCTACCACAATCCAATCACCTAAACCACTTCTTAATCAATCATCTTCATCATCATCTAGTTCACCTCCATTAGTTTCAAGCTCTTTTTCAACCACCACAACTTTACCCCCAAGTGAAACCAGAATCACAGCAATGGCAAACAGATATGCTGCTCTTGTTTTACCTTCCCAACTCCATCCCATGCCTACAGATTATCAGATTAATATTTTCTTGTTTGATGGTATCGATCATTACACTTCCCAGCAGCATGTAAACAAGATGTCTAACTTTTTTGAATTGCATGAAATAGATGAAGCAGATGTCCAAGGAGATTGTTTACCCAAACTTTAACTGGTGATGTCAAGAAATGGTTCAAAGCCTTTCCTGCCAACCATATTGCAGACTTAGCACATTTTGAAAGGTTATTCATTGATAGATGGGAGAGGAAGAAGAACCCATTGCAAATACTTTCTCAATATGACAATATTAGGAGAGTTCCTAACAATTCAGTTCAAGACTATTGCACTAGGTTTAATAATATCTATAATGCAATTCCAGCCAACATTAAACCTCCACCTGACCTAGCATTAATTAATTTCCCTAATGGTTTTGATGTTGATATGTCATACTAGCTAAGAGAGAGAAACCTTGAAACACTTGAACAAATGCAGAGTAATGCTATCAGTGTAGAGGTCAATCTGTTAGCTAAGAAGGCATGAATGAGGAATAAAAAGAAAGTTGTATTTAAAGAAGAAGCTTCAACTTCATATGGAAAAGTAGATGCTTTAGCTAAAAGTTTACAAATAATCATGGATAGGTTCGATAACATGGAGAGGAAAAATCAATGGGAGAATCAACAACAACAACCCCCAATAAGAAACCCAAATTTAGGAAGAACCCTAATACTGTGAAAAATGCTACACCAGACCAACAGATTAGGCCCCCATCCAAGAAAACTATGTTGAAGATTCACAAAACCAAGAAGTAGAGGATGATACCTAGATTAAATTACTAGAAACCACAGAGGAAGAAACTTTTTTTCTTACCCAGGAAGAACAAGAGTTATATATGCTTCAATATTGATAGTCAGAATCTAGTGAATCTTTTGATTTTAAACAGGGATATGAGTCAGCTATATATGAGGTAGATAAACAATATAGCTTGAGAAGTACGAAGAATAATGAGACTCCCATTAAAAAATCCATTCAAACCAAGATTAAGATAATAAAAGAAGCTCTAGTTAACAAAGTGTTGCAAATTCTCCCTAGGGGAACATCAAAAACTTCAACCCCTAGGATTGTAGATATAACCTCCACTAAAATCCAAATGGAGCCAATCATTGAAAAAAGTCAATATAAAAGAAATCAAGGCAAAATAGTAGAAACACAGACTGAAATGCCTACCACTGAGAAACAAGATAAAGACACTCAAAATGCACACATTAAGGAAGATCCGAATCAAACAAACAAACCTCAGCTCCCTTTCAATATTAAAAATGAAATAGCTAAGTTAAAGATATAAGTTCCTTTGACCAAACTGGTAAAGAATGAATCTTATAGGTCACAGATAACTGAAACTTTGAACATAGGAGAGGGAGAGGATTCTATTAATTTGAATGATGACTAGCCTGAATTCTTGTTTGGCCCTGAGGCCAATGGAATTCATCAGCAAGGAGGAGTTCCTCCTTTTTACATCAGCCTAAACATTCATGATAAAATTTTGCATAATGCTATGTTGGACTCAGGAGCATCCCACAATATCACGCCAAAGGCAATAATGGAAAGATTGAATCTAGACATTACCAAGCCTTATAAGGATTTATTTTCTTTTGACTCCAGCCAGGTTAAATGCCTTGGTTTAATCAAAGACTTATATGTGACTCTTGTCTAGTGCCCTACAAAGAGCATTCTAATGGACATTGTAGTTGCAGATATCCCATCGAAATATGGAATGCTACTATCTCAGTCATGGGGATAAAAACTATAGGGATCTTTGCAGTTGGATATGTCTTATGTCACCATATCCATTTTTGGCCAACCAAGAAAATTATATAGGGAGACGTTGATGAAGCACATGGTCAATAGTGAGGAAAAGCCCAAAAACTTTCCCATATACTCCATGCATTTAGATATGGAATCCTTCATCTTATACAATGTAGAAAATGATAAAAGGGAAATCATAGCCAAATACCTTAAGTACAGAATAACTGACAGTGAGAACATATTTCATGAGTCACTTTGGCATTTAGACTTTGATGAGTCTGTAAATAGGTTAGGGGCTAGTGCAGGAGTGTGGATCCATAATATGGAAAATAACCATGCTGAGGGACATGCTTTCAGATTAAACTTCAAATGTACCAATAACATGGCTGAATATGAAGCCTTGATTCTAGGGTTACAATTGGTCAGGAAATTGGGAGCCAAAAGAGTTTCCATCATGGGAGACTCAGGGCTGATTATGAAACAGATTAGTGGTGAATATTCTGTCAACAACCTTAGGCTTGGTAGATATAGGGACAGTGTTTTAGACTTGATCAAGGACCTCCTAGAATCAAACTTTGATTGCATTCCTAGAAAACAAAACATGTAGGTCCACAGTTTGGCTACCTTTGCTAGTACTTGTGTAGAATTCCTGTAGAAACTCTGATAGATCTAGAATTCTAGTTAAATGAAACACAAGTAATTTGCTGATATTCAAGAGAGGAGAGAAAGAATTTTATCCATAAAATAAATGTATTAAATTAATGAAAAATAGTAATACATGAGCCACCAAACCTCTAATCCCAAAGGGAGGTGGTTATATAGAAATTTCTGAATCTAGAAAACTAGGAAAAAACTAGCAAAAAACTAGAAAAGGCTAATAAAAGCTAAAGGGAGGCCTAAAATAGCAAAAATGGCTCAAGACAACCTATGCCAAATATCAGCCATGAGGAAAGCATGAGGAGGGGTGCATTTCCCAAGGAAGGCAACTTTAAAACATGCTAAAATGGTCCGGGGGACCAAATCCCTTGATTTAAGGGAGAATCTTCATGTGGGGTGCCAATCCTCAAATAACTCAAGTGGATGAGGTGTGGTTAGGTGTGAACATGCACTTAGATGTCTAAATGGTTTAGGAAAGTGGTTGGACCAATATTTCCATAAATGCAAAAAAATAAGGGAAAGTTGGTCCACCAAGCTAGTTTAGAAAAAACGAATTGTGAACATAATTTTTAGTGCATGTGGCTAAGTCAACGATACTTAGGCTAAAAAATGAATGTATATGTTAGGATTATATTCCAACACGCCCCCTTCATCCTAACTCACTTATCTAAACTGAGTCCCAGCCAAGATGCCATGTTAGATACTCAGGTACAATAAATAAAAGATCCTCATAAAATGAAGAGAGAGGGAAAACCTCGTGGGAAAGCCCCCCCCCCGCCAAAAAAAAAAAAAAAAAAGAAGGAAAAAAGGGCTAAGTGGCCAGAAGGGCCTACTCAGCTGTCTCCACCACTCCAAGCATAGCTCTTAGTTCTGAAAATTTATTTTCAGTGAAAGACTTTGTGAAGATGTCTGCAACCTGCTCCTTAGTGGGGTAGTACTGTAGTGATATGACTCGGACTTGGATAAGCTCGTGGATGTAATGCATGTGAATATTGATGTGCTTGGTCCTCTACCTCTGAACTAGATCAATCAATATCTGAATGGATGCTTGATTGTCACAAAATATGACAGTTGGAAGTGGATACTGAATACCAAACTCAGAGAGAAGCCCCTGCAACCAAACAACCTGTGTAGCTGCATTCACTGCACCTCTATACTCTGCCTCAACTGTAGATAAAGAAATTGTGGATTGCTTCTTGCTAGACCAGCAAAAAGGCCTTAAACCAAAGCTAAAAACATAACCAGAGGTGGAGTTGGTGTCTGTACCATCACTAGCCCAATCAGAATCTGTGTACCCAATCAGTGAAAGTGGGAAATCTGCAGCATAAAAGATACCAAAACTAGAAGTACCTTTCACATATCTAATGATTATCTTTGCATCTTTCCAATGAATCTCATGGGGCTCCTACATATATCTGGAACAAACTCCTACTGCAAAAGATATATCAGGTTGGGTGTGAGTAAGATACAACAAACTCCTAACCAACTGTCGATATAGTGTACTGTCCACCAAAGGTGTAGTACCCAATCCTTAAATTTGATCCTTGAAAGAAAGGGAGATGTTTCTGGCTTGAATTATGTCATTTGAAAGTGGACAAGTATATCTGATGCATACTTAGACTGTGCCATCTTGATCCCTAAAGTAGACCGAGAAAGTTTAAGACCAAGAAAGTAGTGTAACAGTCCCAAATCTGTCATGGAAAATCTATCATGCAATGCTGATTTTGCTGAATCAATAGCTAAGGTAAAGTTCCCTATCATTATATAAGTCATCTACATAAATTACTATCAGTAAAAGGGAATCATCATGTTGCAGCAAACAAACATTCGGATCAGATTTGCATCGAATGAATCGAATGGAAAGCAAGAAAGAATCCATCTTTGCATACCAGGCTTTGGGAGCCTGTTTTAGGCCATACAAAGATTTATTTAATCTACAAAGGAGGGAAGAGTTATGAATGTATCCCTATGGTTGCTCCATATATATATCCTCCTTGAGATCTCCATGAAGAAATGCACTCTTCACATCCATGTGATGAACTTCCCATATGCGAGAAGCAACAATGGCTAAAACTAGTCGAATGGAGTCCATTTTTGAAACAGGTGCAAATGTCTATGTGTAGTCTATGCCATGTACCTATGAGTATCCTTTTGCAACAAGTCAAGCTTTGTAATTTTTGATCTCACCATCTGCAGCAATATTTTTTCGATAGATCCATCGACAACGAACAAGCTTTCTTCCTTTCGGAAGTGGAACGAAGTCCCATGCGTTGTTTTCCATGAGAGTAGAGTACTCCTCATCCATGGTAGCCTCCCAAAGCAGGTTTCCAGCAGCCTTAGAGTGTGACTGTGGATCTGAACCAAGTTTCATATATCAATTTATGAGAAGTACTGGTTCGGTGGTAGCCAGGGTTTGAGGAGCCCCAAAAAACTGTGATCTAGTCCTTGCATCTGTAGGATCACCGACTAGTTCACTCGCATCTTGCAGGGTTTTCTCTGCCCAAGTTGGCAGCTGAGTTGGAGAATCCATGATGTACTCCTCGTCCTCTAAATCAAACCCAATAGGCTTCTCTAATGGCTACTCTAAAGTGCTCAAATAAGTTTCAGACTCCTCCTCATCAGTGGCAACAAGCGGTTCCTCGGTAGGGTCTGCTGAAAAATCATGTAGTGCTTCTTCTTCAAACTTCACACTTCGAGCTACAAGGAACTTTTCATTGTGAGAGTCTAGAAATCTCTATCCTTTGACACTGTCAGGATATCCAACAAATATACATTCAACACTTTGAGGCTCCAAAGCCTTCCTCTTATCTGTCGGAATGTGAGCCCATGCTCGTGAACCGAAAATGCGAAAGTGCGACAATTTCGGTTTCTTACCGATCCGACATTCAAATGGAGTGGTGCCTTTGAGTGCTTTGTGAGGAATGCGGTTCTGAATTGATGCTACATAATTAATAGCTTCAACCCATCGCTTAGGAGCTAATGATTTGGACTGTAGCATACAATTGGCCATCTCTTTTAACGACTGGTTTTTCCTCTCCGTGACACCATTTTGCTGTGGTGTATATGACACTGTGTGTTGTAGCTGTATACCTGCATCAATACAAAGGTGCTGCACATCTTTGTTGAAATAATCCCCCCCATTATCAATATGAAGTATCTTAATCTTACACCCAGACTCATTCTCAGGAAGTGCTTTAAATTCTATAAGGCATTCAAATACTTCCGATTTTAATTTTGAGAAAAAATACCCAATTAAAGTGAGAGAAATCATCTATGAAGGTGAGTACATATCGAGCCTTACTAATTGAAGGCTACGGGGAAAGGGCCCATGATGTCACTATGAATCAGCCCAAGAGGTGAAGAAGCTCTTTGTGCCTTCCCTTTGTCAAAATTTTTCTCCAGATGCTTGCGAAGAATGCATCCTTGACATACATCGCTTGTGAATTTAATAACGGGCAATCCTTCTACCATGTTTTCCTTGCTGAGTTGATGCAAGTACTTATAGTTTAGATGGCCAAATATTTCATGCAATAACCTGCTAATATCATTAGATTGTGACAAAAATATAGTGCTAATAGATTTAGGAACAAAGTGGGAGAAGAAATACAAACGAGAACTGTGATCTGCAATTCCATGTGCAAGCTGTGAGCCCATGGAAATGTCAGTAATCACTACGGAGTCCAGAGTGAACTCCACCTTCCTTCCAGAGCTGGAATGAGTGATCTGATATATTAAGAGAATATTTGTGGATAGTGAGGGAAAATGAAGCACATTTGTGAAGAAGCCCCCTTGAAGGTCTACAATTCCTTCTCCACACAATTTTGCAGGTGTGGCATCTCCCAAGTAAATTGGGGATCTGGTGCTTTCTTCGATGGAGGAAAATTCATCTTTTGATGCAGCCATATGGTTCAATGCACCTGAATCAAGGATCCAAGCTAATGGACTGGATGTTACAGCCATTAAATCATGACCATCTCGTGCTCTCCCTCTCCCATCTCCCATTCTATTATCATCCTTCTTCTTTGCATTCTTGGGCACATTGAGATTGTGCTATTGCATTTGCTTAGCCACCTCATCGATTTTCTTCCTCATGCAATTTTCTTTGGGATGAAAACCTTTGGAATAGTAGCGGAAAAGTTTTCTTTCCTTATTCTTCTTACCCTTAGGCAAATAAGAGCTTTCTAAAGATTGTACAGGTCTCTCCTTCTTCGATTCATTAAATTTACCCTTCCCTTTTTGCTCGTCTCTTCCACTGCTCTTTGGAGCATCAGTAGCCACAAGTCCTTGGTTCTTTAAACGCTTGATGGCACCCATTTGGACTAAATTAGCTTTCTCTTGAGTCAATACTACAATGAAGTCATTCAATGGAGGCATTTTCTATTTTTCCTTAGTCAATTTAGATGCTTGAAAAGACGATACAAATACAGAATATTCAGGGCCTAATTTCGAGAGAATTGAAAGGATGAGTTGATCTTCCTTTTTCTTGACTCCACATGCATCAAGTTCAATGAGGAGGGATTTAAACTTGGTGAAGTATTATTTTAGGTTTCTGAAATGAGTTGGACTAAGGGATATGAGTTCATTCTCCAGTTGATGCACTCTCATTTCATCCTGCTTGCCGAATAGTCCTTCCAATGTGGTCCAGACCGCATCGAGAGTAGTGGCTTTGCTGACATGAAAGAGGAGTTCTCTGGAAATTGATAGGCATATCAGCCCAATTGCTTCATCTAATTTATTTAAATACTTGATCTTTTCCATTGCAGAAGTTATTTCAGTCTCTGTTCCCATTGTTACCCTGTAAAGCCTGTTGCTTCGGAGGAGCAGAGTAATCTTTGTCTTCCATTCAAAGTAATTGAAAGGATTCATAACGAGTTTTGTGGGATGAGAGAGATGATCCATTGCTTCTTTTTTCACCTCCTGATGATATATAGCTGCAAATAAAACTGTGTACAATCCACTAGATTCGAACTAGCTCTGATACCATGTAGAATTCCTACAGAAACTCCGATAGATCTAGAATTCTAGTTAAATTAAACACAAGTAATTTGGTGATACTCAAGAGAGGAGAGAAAGAATTTTCTCCATAAAATCAATGTACTAAATTAATGAAAAATAGTCATACATGAGCAGCCAAACCTATAATCCCAAAGGGAGGTGGTTATACAGAAATTGTCGAATCTAGAAAAGTAGGAAAAAACTAGCAAAAAACTAGAAAAGGCTAAGAAAAGCTAAAGGGAGGCCTAAAACAACAACAATGACTCAAGAGAACCTATGCCAACTACCAGCCACGAGGAAATCATGAGGAGGGGTGCATTTCCAAAGGAAGGCAGCTTTAAAACATGCTAAAATGGTCCAAGGGACCAAATCCCTTGATTTAAGGGGGAATCTTCATGTGGGGCGCCAATCCTCAAATAACTCAAGTGGATGAGGTGTGGTTAGGTGTGAAAATGCACTTAGATGTCTAAATGGTTTAGGAAAGTGGTTGGACCAATATTTCCATAATATTAAGCCTTTAAAGGCAAAAAACAAGGGTAAGTTGGTCCACCGAGCTAGTTTAGAAAAAACCAAGTGTGAACATGATTTTTAGTGCATGTGGCTAAGTCAAGGATACTTAGGCTAAAAAGTAAATGTAGATGTTAGGATTATATTCTGACAACTTGTAAATTTCCATTTCAACCAAACCACTAGTACACTGCAAAATTCAGACATAGGCCTGTTATACGATATAACCTTAAGTATTGACAGATTTTCTCCCAAGATTCTCAAATCTATGATTTCATGAACAATGAAGGTGAATTTTAGAACTGTAAGATAGATACAGATGATACAATAGAAAATAATGTAGACAACAACTTAGTTGTAAATATTTTTGATATAACTAAACCAACTAAATTTACTAAGCTAGAAATCGATAGTTTAGAAAATGTAGAGAGATGAAATAATGGATGATGATCTTGAGATTCTTAATTTTAAAGACAATATTTTGCCTAAATGATTCGTACCTTTAGAGGATTTGTTAGAATCTAATGATGTAGCTAGGAAACCCAAGATGGAACCTCTAAGAGTTGACATAGAAGAGGTTAATATAGGAATTGAAGATAATCCAAAACTCATTAAGATATCTAAAGCCTTACCCCGAGAGGAAAAGGTCAAATATATAAATTTGTTTAAGGAGTTCTAGGATGTATTTGCATGGATTTATCAAGACTTAAAATTTTATGACACCAACATAATCCAACACAAAATACCTCTAAAAGAAGATCATAAACCTTTCAAATAGAAACTTAGGAGGATAAACCCAATTCTTATGCCATCCATAGAGAAAGAGGTTAAAAGAATGTTTGATGCCCAAATAATAGCCCCCATTAGATACTCAGATTGGATTTCAAACTTAGTTACAACTAGGAAAAAGACAGGTGAAATTAGACTTTGTGTAGATTTTAGAAAGTTGAACAAGGTCTCTTTAAAAGACAACTACCCCTTACCAAAAATGGACCATATATTGCAAAGGGTATTGGGTTCATCTAGGATTTCACTGTTAGATGGATTCTCTAGGTATAACTAGATATTAGTCCAACCTGAGGACCAAGCCAAAACTATGTTTACTACTCCTTGGGGTACCTTCATGTATTTGAATATGCCCTTTGGATTGATGAATTTAGTTTTCACATTTCAAAGAGCTATGGATATAGCTTTTGCCAATGAAATCCATGATTTCTTAGTAGTATACTAGGATGACATCACAATATTCTCTAAATCTGACAATGAACACTTAGACCACCTCAGAAGAGTATTTATCCAATGTAGGAAATTTGGGATTTCTTTAAATCCTAAAAAGACACTTTTCGGTCTAGAAGAGGGAAAGATGTTAGGATACATCATATCTAAATATGGGATTAGGATAGACCCTGCTAGAATAGAAGCATTTTGACCATTTCCCTTCCCCGAAACATAAAAGAGCTACAATCATTTCTAGGTGAGATTAATTTTCTTAAGAGATTCATCTCAAATATAGCAAAATTAATTAGGGAATTAAATAGCATGCTAAGAAAGGAATCAACAATCAAATGGACATTGGAGGCCAAACAATCCTTTGAAGCTATTAAGGAAGCATTATCCAAGACTCCAGTCCTGATTAGTCTTGACTTTAAGAAAGACTTTATCATTTTTTCTTTTTCTTTAGAACACACCATTGCAATAGTCTTGCTGCAAAAGAAAAATCAAGGATATGAATAGCCAATAGCATTCTTTAGTAAATCCTTAAGAGATGCCACACTAAAATACAATATCATGGAAAACAAGGTTGTAGATTTGGTTAGGGCAATCAAAAATTTTAGAGTATACATTCTGTACTCTCAGATTATTGCTCATGTTCCAAACTCTGTAGTTAAGGACATTTTGACTCAAAATGGGACTGAAGGAAAAAGAGGCAAATGGATTGCAACAATATTGGAATATGACATAGAGATAAAACCCACCAAGCTCATTAAAGGCCAAGGTTTAGCCAAACTCATGGCTGAATCGAACTGTCAGGCCCTTGATATCAACTTCATTAATGCCGCTGATGGTCAGGAGGAGATGGCGACTCCACTGATCGATGAACCTTTTACTGATTCACCATGGTATGCAGATATTACATTTGTATTACTAAACTTACAAGCTCCTCCTGGATTGACAAGAACTAAAGCTATATTCTTAAAAATGAAGTGATTGAGATATTGTGTTATAGATAATGCATTGTTTTGGAAAGACAGTAGTGGTATTCTCTTAACATGTTTATTAAAAGATGAAGTTGAAAATATTTTACAAGAGCTTCATGCAGGGGACTGTGGAGGACACTTGTATTGGAAGAGTATTGTTGACAAGATTCTGAGGGCTGGTTTTTATTGGCCTACCTTGTTTGCAAATGTTAAAAAACATGTGACGTCTTGTCATAAATGCCAATTTTTTGACGTAAAAAGGAAACTTTTACCCTTGCCTCTTAAACCAATTTCCACTGAGATGCTATTTCAATAATGGGGGTTAGACTTCATTGGAGAAATACACCCCCCATCCTGAGCTCAATACAAGTGGATTCTAACAGCTAGGGACTATTTTACCAAATGGATAGAGGCCATACCTTCTAGGCAAGCCACAGACACTGTCATAACAACCTTCCTAGAGAGTAATATCCTTTCAAGATTTGGATGTCCCTAGAAGCTCATTACTGATAATGCAACAACCTTTAAATCCAAAAGAATGATAGATTTCTATAACAAATACCATATAACCCTTGGCCATTCCACAGCCTATTACCCTCAAGGTAATGGGCTAGTAGAGTCATCCAACAAATGTCTACTCAATATTATCAAAAAGTTACTGGAGGATAACAAAAAGACATGGAACAAGAAGTTAGTCAATGCCTTATGAGCAAATAGATTGACTACTAAGAAGTCCATTGGAACATCACCCTATCAGTTGCTTTATGGGATGGATGTAGAGTCCCCATCATCCTTGGTAGTGTTGGTCATGAAGATCCTTCAAGAATTACAGGTGGAACCAAATGATATTCAGAGAAGAATAAACCAGACCATACACCTACAACAGACCAGAGAAGAAGTATATGTAAAATCACAGATAATCCAAGAAAAAATCAAGAAACTCTTTGACAAAAAGACTAAAGCAAATGATTTTCACATAGGAGACAAAATCCTTAAGTGGGATTTAAGGAGAGAAGAGAGAGGCAAGCATGGAAAATTTGATTTTTTGTCGCAGGGCCCTTATGTCATTTATGGCTACAGAGGCAACAATGCATTTTTCTTGAGAAACATAGATGGATCAGATCTACCAGGAGGACCTGTTAATGGTAGGATGCTGAAGTAGTACTTTTCCATTGACTTACAATAGTTCACTTTACTTTGCATCATTGTACATAACATTGCAGGCTGTAGATTGGATTGGATGTTAATCCTTTGAAGTTGAAGCTTGGAGACAAGGCCCTAAGCTTTGAAAGATTTACTGTCATAAGTATCGATAATGCAGATTCACAGAATGACACTTTTCAAGGTAACTTCAGCCACAATTCAAAGGCTACTGATATTTAGAGTTCTTGACATTTCACTAGGAAATTCCATCCCCATGTGGAGCCACTGTTAGAGTCTTATAGTGATAGGATTCATATTTTTGAATTGGCTAAGGTTGAGCCTTGAAATATTGTACATACCTTTTCTTTTTGCAAATGTTTTCCATATTAAAAATTTAAAAATGTAAACAGGGTATGTCCTAAAAGAAATATCAAAGGAAAAAAAGAATAAAAAAAGATAAAAAAATGAAAATATATGAACCCCAAAAACAAAAACAAATCATGAAAGTGTGCAAGTCTAAATGCCACAACTATTTTACTGCTTTACTATCTTTAATAATGGCTGTGTGTATCCTGTCATACATTCCACGACCCATGGTAGTCAAACTGCTTAATCTTGACTATTTCATGCTTTCAATTTTATGTTTCTAATTAGAGAATAAAATTTGACCAAACAGCTTAATCTTGGCAGATCATTAGATAGGTAGTGAAAATAAAAGGATCTCATCAATTTAATATGAGCCCTTGGAAGATATAAGGTTAGAAGTAGATAGTTTACTTTTCAAAATAAAAATGAATGATAAGGGTTTGCTAGCCTAAATGCACCCAAATAAAATGAAGAAAAAATGTTAGGGTAAGTAATGGGTAAGTAGAAGAAAGGTTGTTGAAGTATAAAGTTGATTGGACAAAAGCACATTTATCATGCTTAATCATATCTTTCAATGTCCATGAGCAGTTAAGAAAGAAAAAACAATGGTTTACAAGTTGATTTAATTAAGTCCCCCTCATTCATTTCATCCCTATACTTACTAATTTCTCATCTGCAAGTATGTTCTAGTACTAAAAATCCTACAAGTCATAAACGCTCAGAGCATTTCTCTGACTTTTACTGGGATTGGACCCTCAGCTTAATGACTTATGGACATCAAGTGTTATAATTCCCTTCATAAAATTAATTTCCTTCATTACCCTAGTAGAACCCCTTTTCCTAAGGCTAAACTCTATTTGCCTATGGAAAGTAAACAACCCCATGCTAAATTCCATTTCATTCAAAATACCCACAAAAAGATTTTATCCTAAGTATACGTGTATGTGAAGAAAATTCGCAAATATTACATTATGCTTAGGGGTATGTTCACTCAGCTCATTTCATTTCATATTAATTTTTAACATAATACTATAGCTCGTGATATACCTTTTCCCATATATAAATAAATACCGTATATAATACCCCAACCCTTAGTTTAGTTATAAACTATATTTTTATCCCATACCCCCAAAAAAACCCTCTTAACTCACCAATTCTCAGTGAAGTTAAGATAATCCCTTCATTAAACCCCACCCGATCATTTAATCCCATGATTAACTCGTAAATAATCCCAAACCACCAAGGTTTCAAGCCCCAGGCCCCCTCGAAACCTTTGCCCATTTCATCCGTGCACATTTGTCACCCAATTGTCATTTGATCATTAGTGCTCAAATCCAACGGTCCACAGCCATATCGAGTTCACCCGATGTCCGATCTTTACCTGCTCGATAAAGTGGTTTTTCCCTGGCCCCCATCTGCTACGTGTCAAGCGCTATCATAGATCGGGTGACCTCGCCAAAATACCGTGTCCTCCATAAAAGTAGTGCGATGGCTTGGGAAACCACCTCCCTGCCCAACCCGAAAAAATACCCATTTTTCATTTGTAATTTGCCTGCCAAAAGGTGACTTTTGTTCAATAAAAAGGCCAAGAAGCCCTATTTCTCCTTTCAAACTCAATTTCTTTGTAAACCTATGCAAACCATTGTGAGACCTTCAAATGCTGAAATCACTAATTGACCTCAACTTCACTCCTGAAGGAGATGCAGAGACCCCAATCAAGCTCTCAGTCCATACCAGAACCCATTCAACCTTTTGTAGTTTCCTAGAACACCAATTGGAAGCTAGTTCACCCAAATTCTAGGTATTTGAAGAGAAATTACCGAACACCATTTCAATTTGAAAGCGTTGAGTCTTTAAAGTGTTTTAATTAAGTAAAATTAATTGGAATTACTTTAAAAGTAAGTTGTGTGCCCAAACCCTTCTGAAAGCTTCCAAATTACCTACAAAACCTCTGATATAAACTTTTATTTCAAAATTCAAATCCATAAGAACTAAATTATGGCTGCCCCTGATGACGTGGATGTCAGACCTGTCATAACCCCCCATTTGGACCTTGAACACCTTCCCTTAGCGGATAGGGATTTTCAAATTAAAGGCACCAGTGCTTATACACTTCTGTTGAAATTCATTGTTTGAGTAAGGATAGATATCTAAACCATACTGATGACATTGGCCTTTGGGACTCCAATTTGCCCAAATACCAATTTCCACAAGTACATATCTTTCCTAATATTGTCCATATGTGCCATTCCTGTTACATTCCTAGCTAGAGAGCTATGTTGCAAGTCCAACAATGTCCAAACCTGACCCCACTCTCCATTGGGGATTTTTTAGACTAGTACACCAAATTGAGTCCATCTAGACTGGCCCAAATATTCCAAACTTTCATTGTAGAAGAGCAACACATTCCTAAAGATGCCCCTCCATATGTTTTTTCCATTTTCTCTTAAAGGGGCAAGCAAATTGTAACCATGATATCATGTATTTTAGGCTATAACACAGATGAATTCATTGATGAGCTCATCTTGGACTTCATGTCCATTTTCACCCCAGGAAAGCGTCCTGATACTTTCTATTATTATGCCCAATTCATAGCTGAAAGGATGCATGAATAATTTACCAGAATTCACAATGAAAGAGTATTCAAGTACTCATCTGTACTTTACCACATGTTTTTGTATTATAAGTCAGAAAAATTTCCTTTCACCATCCAAAAGTTGGATACTAAAGGCCAGCCCAGGTCTGTTATATTTTGGACACCACTATTCCATAGGTATTCATCACCATACACCTACACAGACTTCATTGATCTTTTTTCCATCTTTTCATGACCATGCTGACAGGAAGCCCTCCACCCAGAGTAAGCCAAGAAATCAAAAGAGTGCTCCAATTGTCCAAGAAAAGTAAGGTGGGAGATTGGTACCTTTACCAAAATCACATTGAAATAAGAATCTATGGTTGCAAGCTTGCTCCATACAAACTGCCAAAATACCTCCCCATGAGGTTATTTTCTCTGGAATATTATAGGCAGATGACGAACTCTGATAATATCAACTTTGTCTCAGCCAAGAAAAGGACTTAATTGAAGGTCAAAAATCAGTTAGGCCCTTTTATTTGAAATTCTAGAGAGGCAGGAGAGGAGGCAGATCAAATTATACAACAAATGAAGTTTCAGAACAGTTTCATGTGGAGGTATGACCCTTAAGGGTTTATGACCAAACTAAGACAAAAGGCCAAATTGGGACCTTACATTCATCACCCTATACCAGAAATAGAAAGATATCCCAATCAATCTGAGTGGTTGGAAAACACTCTCATAGATAGCGATAATACAAAGGTAGATGTTGCAAAAACCTCGTTTGATTTAGAGAGACAGCTTGATGAAAGCTCATTCCTGTAGGTACTAGAGAAAGAAGGAACCATGAGTACCCTTGTTGTTTTGCAGACTCCTTAGAATGAGGAAAAGAATCCCAAAAGAAACAAAGAGGGAGCCTCCAATTCAGGTATGGACATTTCCAATGTGCAGTATGAAGTTGGCTAGAGAAAACGGCCTAGGCTCAATCTTGTTTCAGAACAGGAAGACACATAAGGCTCAATAGAAATAACTAATACTGAGTTAGACATGAGCAAGGGCATAGCTCCAACTGGGGAAACATAAGAGCCATCTACATAAAAAACTCAAATGTTAGAAAGGCAACTTAGTGTAGAAGTCTCCTCATTCAATAAGCCTGTTGATAGAGATAGGGACATTAAGGACACATTCAAAGAAATCAAAATGAGAAATTAGAAATTGAAGGCAAAATCCTATGCACAGTATCTCAAACTTACACCCCCTAATCAAAGTAGGTTGATGTCATATTTTGACATCAAGGAAGGAAAGATGCAAATGTCCTTCATAAAGCCAACTATACAACAACCAAGAACTTCATCAAATTTCAAGAAGATAGACTTTGAAGTATTGGCAAGGGATATTCATCCAATTGACCTAATTGGATTTCACAAGCAAGCTGGAGAAATGATTTACTACACCCTTAGAAGAAAAGCCATAGTTGCCCATCAGTTGCAGAATTCACTAAATAACATTTCAGCCCAGTGTCAGTTGGAAAAGGCCTCCTCATAGGCCAAATACACCAGAATCAAGTATTTGGAAGACTTGGTAATTGAATTGGGACATGATACCAAAGAAATCAAGGCTACTAAACAATTAATCAAAAGGAAGAATGATGACATTGCGGCCCTCAAGAAGCAGTTGAAGATACCTCAACTACAACACCCCCAGACACAGGAAGTCTTGGAAAACAAAACAAGGCATGAAGAGTTGATGGAATTAGTCCTTAAACTAAATGATCAATTGAGGGAGATAGAAAAAGAATTGGACAACTTAATCGAATTAAAATAAACTGATATTGGCACTACCTCGGTGAATGTCATCCCAGTAGTTACCACGCTTGTTCCTTCCACACTGGTAGCCTCATTGGCTCCCATAGCTCCAATGGCCACAACACAACCGATTTCTACAAAATCTACATTATCAATAGGTACATCAGGTGATGAAGCAACAAAATTGGTTAAATCTATGGAAGAAATGTCTATACAAACCACAAAGATGAATAATCTCAAAGAGAAAGTGACAAGCTTGGAAACTGATTACAAGCTTGCGAAGATCATGCACAAAGAAGAAGTGTAAAAGGCTACCAGGATGAGTGAAATATTGAAAGCCCTGGAAAAGGACTTGACACTGAAATAACCCCTTAGGCAGGCTAAGGAACAACTATGGGCCAATATCATTGACTCTGTCAATGATATTTGGCCATCTATTCAGGTAACTTTCAAGCAAATAGATTCGATAAAACTGTCTATAGAGGCCACCAAGAAAGTAAAAGCAGAATTAGGACAAATGCCAGAAGATGCTACTAGAGTTATCCAATTCCTTAACAACAAGAATAAGTATGAGCTTCAGTAATTGGAAACAGAAGACAGAACAGAGACAATTTTTTGGAGGTCAGAAAGGTCCTCTCCAAGAGGAACTTAATGTAAAACATGGAGGATAAGTGTCAAAATGTGCAGATAGCCATTGACAGATTTCTGGCTAAGTTCCCAACTTTGACAGAAAAGGGATTACCTAGTCCCTTAGTGATTAATGATAAGCTAATGACACAGGAGGATTACAACAAGAAAATCAGAGAGGTAGCAAAGGATCAGGTAAATACATCATCTATAAAGGCATTACCAACAGGCAAAGTACTTTACCAGACATTTGAAAACTTGTTTTACCTCCAGCATGAGGTAAAACAATTGTTTATCAGTAAGCCTACTTTTTCCAAATACACCGAGGCAGATGAAATATATAGAAAGATGTTAAAAATCCAATTACCTAATGCTAAAGAATGGGAGAAATTAACTGATTTACTGTAGAAATATGCAATAGAAATGTTAATGTAAAGTGAAAGTAAAACAACATGATAAAATGATGTTAATAGATCAACAGAGTCAAAGTGTATAAGAGTCAAAGTGTATCAGATGAAAGCCTAAAGTAAATGAAGCTTCCAGCGTGAAAGATCAAACAAAAAAGCAGGTTAAAAGGCAAAAGATCAAGGCCAACAATACCAAAATAAAAGGGACAGCATGAAATAGTTCAATCATTGTCTCTATCTTCTTGCAAGAAGATATTATTCTTCCTAGATTAAATCTCAAATTATTTTGAGATATTTTGTAATAAACTTTTGTATAAATACTTCACAATTCGAAGTATGTAGGGTGGACTCTACTAGACATTTCTATAGACTTTTTGATCAGAAAACCCAGAGGGTTATTGTATCATTTACTGAGCCAGCAAGCTAGATTGATGAGTAAAGATTAGACATTTCAAAGGATTCATGTGCTAAGTGAATTTCAGACAAGTATTCTCATGTGTTGTTTTCATTTTTCTCAAGTTATTCATAGTCTTTAACATTTTTTCCAAATCTAAATGTTATAACTAGAATAATACTTTAGAACCTGTTTAATTACACTCTGTCTTAACAATTAAGCATTTGAATGTTTTCTTCTGATATTTAAATTAAAGAATTATTAATTTCTCTTTGGTTTAGATTGGTTTCATAAATATCCAGGTTAAAGGATTCTTAATTGCCCTTTGATCTTGATTACCCCTTCATTCCTCATTCATTATCTGGGTCTGATAACCCTTAACTTCTCTCTCACCCTAAGTGAAACCCTTTCACCCCTCGGTCTCAAAGATCTGAAAAACACTTTGCTATCTTGAGCTTTGAAAGTTCCCTTTAGTGATTTAATCAAGTTCTGCTTCCTTATTATTTGACTCCATAGCCCAATGGTTTGAAAGACATCATTCTATCCATCTGTCTAAGTAAATCCTAGCAGCCAATCCCAAATACAAATAAAAAACCCCTTGAACAATCATAGCTAACCTAAAAACATCTTAACTAAAAAAAAGTTAAATTTTAAAGTGAAAGCCCTCTCTGAGCATTGGGAAGGCTAGGTCCTGATCTCCAAGAGCGGTTTGTGGTTACCTTTTGTTTTTCTTTCTTATTAATTCAAAGGAATTATCAGAGTGATAACACTAGCTACAACGACTGGGTTACCTACTCTGGTTGCCTCACTTCATGTGGCAACTCCTTCAGCTCCATGATTCCCTGCTGCACCTCATCCAATATTGCTTTGTAGTGATCATTAATGTTTTGCCAAGTTTCCATGTTTGTCTCCTGTATATTTTCTGCTATCTCATTGATGTCCCCATCTAGGAGGATGAGCGACACTACTCCCTTACCCTTGTCTGCCTTCTGGTTCTTCTCAACCACATTTTCACCACAAAGGGAAAATATGCTAATGCCCCCTCATCTCTGAGGTGTTCTTCATGTTCCTTCCCTCGCCCTGTTTCTTCTAACTCTACATCAACATCCTTCCTACTTATACCTGTACCCTGTGAGGTACCCTTCTCTACTCCAAATGCTCCAACCGATGCACTGGGTAGAGTAATCCATTCCTCCTTTGTCTCCATATGGCGAAATTCGGCCTCCTCTTCGCTACCATTAATCTGTTGAGGCTCCTTCTGCATCGACTTCTTTCCTTTTTGTGTGGGATTTTTTCCTTTATCCTTCCTGTTCTTCATCCATAATTCCTTCTGCATCTCCTTTCGCCTTGATGTTCTCAATTCTGCTACAAAAGCCTTAGTTGGGCTCTTCTCCTTCATATTCTAGGGCTGCAATTATGGTTGTGCCTGTGCATTTGGTTGTGCTTATGACTATACAGACACCTTTCTTGGCAATCTTAAGTGCGTCAAGGACATTGGCACATTCTCCCCTACGGTATTTCTTGATTGTGATTCCATGATACCAGATAGCCTTTTCTTTGTAAATATCCTAACAAACTCTTCTGAGCTCCTCTCACACATGCAATAACTCTTCTACACTTAGACACAATTTCTAATGTCTCTAGGGATCAAAGTGTGAAATGTGGTGTGGGATGTGGTTTTTATAACAATTTTGAATTCCTCAGCTCATTATTGGCTCTAGATTTGGCTCATTTAATGTAGGTATGGGATAGATACAATGATTTGTGCTTCATAAATTGTTTTATTGTGTGCCCCTCTATGGTAATTTCCTTTAAACGACTCCCATTTTCCTTCCAAAGATTATATTTATAGCTATATTTGTCATATTTCCCCTTTGTCACAACCACCTCTTCTTCATTGTAGCTCCTTCGAACTTTGTCATACTCCTCAGTATCACCCAATAATATTCATTTGACGAAGTCCTTTCGTGTAGAGTATTTTATAGTCCCATGCCCATTTTCAATTGCAGGTGGCACTAAGGCATCCTCCCCTTCATTTTTAGTGTAAAGCTCCAAGGACATAGTCATCCCTGTATACCTTTAATCTACTACCATTCACTCATCCTGGAATCATTTGACCATTTAACTTCGTTATCTTAACAACACCACTATTTGAAATTTTCTTGATGATATATGGCCCAAACCAATGTGTTTTGAATTTCTCTAGGGACTTCACAAACTTACTGTCATATAATAATACAAGGTCCCCTTCCCGAAGTATCTTTGTCTTGATATGCCTATCGTGCTAAGTTTTCTCCTTTTCTTTCTGCACCTACTGATGGAATCCTACTATAAATCTATCTTTTTCTAAAGCTAGTATTTGTGACATTCGTTCCTTCGTCATGTTGGGGTTTGCCATATATGTGGCAGCTGTAATTCTTAGGGTTGGCACAATGTCTTCCATAGCCATAATTGATTCTTGTCCATATACCAACCTGAAAGGTGTTTGCCGGACCAATTTATTGCATGTTATCCTGTATGCCTAGAACATCGTTAGAATCCTCATGCCCCAATCATCTCTATTCACATTAGATACCTTAGTCAATGCATTGTCTAGAATCTTCTTGAAAGATTCCACTATCTAATTTTCCTAAGGGTGATAGGGAGTGCTCTTCTGGTGATAAACCTGAAATTCCTTAGTTAGCACTTCAATAGTCTTGTTCAAAAAATGTGTTCCCTGGTCATTCATCAAAATCTTCGGACAACCAAATATGGACAATATATATTCAAAAATGAACTTAACAGTGGTTCTGTGCACTGCAATCATTCATGAGCTTTGCCTCGACTTAGCTTTTCAAATAATCAGTTCTAGTAATGATATATCTTGCGCCAGTCCTTTTCCCCGATGAATTGATAGGTCCAACAAAGTCAATTTCCCATTTATCAAAAGCCTACAAAGTCACCTATGGTACTAGTGGCATTTCATCTCTTCTAGATGGATTTCATTTCCTTTGACATACATCACATGCTTGATAATAATATTTTTCATCCTTATGTACTATAGGCCACCATAATCTGAATCTCAAAATATTCTACGTAGTGGATTTTCCTGCATAATTCTCACCTGCAACTCCCCCATGAGCTTCTACCAGAATACTATGTCTTTCATGTTCAGGGATGTATTTGTGCAATACTTCATCCTGTCTCATTTTGTCCAAGTGTCAGACAATAAATTAGAAATTAGTTTCTCGAATGGCCAACTCCTTCCTTTTCTTCATAGTGTACTCTGCGAGCGCATTTCCTATGGTCAGAAATTGAATAATATCAACAAAGTGATAATCTGTGAATCTAATTGAAAATAGTTGTGCATTGGGAAAGTTATCATCAATATTTGTGGGTTCTTCGCCTCTCTCTATTATTGATAGATGATCCAACCCAACATTCAATCTCCCCGACTTCCATATAACTTCGAAGTCATATTCCTAAAATAATAACAACCATCGACATATCTTTCCTCCTAGAAAAAGCTTATTCACCAAATACTTCAACGCGGAATGATTTGTGAACATCTCAAAATGTGCTCCCAACAAGTAATGTCTCAACTTCTGCAGTGGATATACCATATCTAACCCCTCCCTTTCAATCATGTTGTAATTATTTTCTACCATAGATGACTTCCTATTTTCAAATTCTATGGGATGATCAATATCCCATGCTCCTAGCTATGCTAGGACTATGCCCAATGCTATCCAAGATGCATCAACATGCACATGACACTCTTTCTTGCAATCCAAGAAAAATAGAATCGACGTAGTTACCATCTTTTCTTTCAACACATCCAAGCTTTTCTGGCATTCTTCATCCCACTGGAAGGTCACATACTTCATCAAAAACTTATCCATTGACGCAGTTATCTACACATACCCTTTAATAAACTTCCTATAGTAACCAGTGTGTCCCAGCATTGTACATAGTTTTTGTACTATTTTCAGTGTTGGTAGGTTCACAACAAATGTGATCTTTCCTTGATCCACCAGCAAACCCTATTTACAAATGACATGTCCCAAAAATATTCCAAATTACTCACAAAAGATGCACTTCTTCAAGTTCAATGATATTTGATACAACCTCTATGTATCCAACATCAATCTTAAGCTTGTCACATGCTTCTTTAATAGCCCAAATATTGTCCAATTGTCGAAGTAAACTTCCATACATTTTTGTATTCACTCCTTGAAATCTACAATTACAACTCTAGAAAAAATAGCAGGTGCATTCTTCAACCCAAAAGGCATCATTGTATACTTCTAAGAGCCCTATTCGATCACAAAAGTAGTTTTATACCTATATTTTTGTGCATTTATGATATGATGATACCCTTAGAAACGATTTGTAAAAGTGTAAGCCTCTTATCCTCCTACATTATCCAACACTTCATCTATAAATGGTGTAGGAAAAGGGTCATGCAGGCATGCATCATTCAACTTCCTCAAGACCACATAGATTATAATTTCCCCTTTCGCCCTCTTCTCCTGAACTACCATGGGACTTACGCATTCAGACTCTTCAATAAGTTCAATTATCCCCGCTGCTAACATCTTGTCCAATTCTTCTTTTACCTTTTCCTTATACTTTAGATTCATTCTATAAGGCATCTACTTAGCAGGTTTCACATTAGGCTTCAGAGGAATCCTCATAACGCCTAAATCCCATATGATGCCTTTCATGTATGAAAATTTAGTGGGAAACAAATCTTGATATTCATGTAAGAGATTTGTTATCTTGCTGACCATGTCTTCATTCCAGTAATCTCCTATTGTTACGTACTTCGGTTCAGCCTCTGACCCTATATTTACATTCCTCATCTTAAATGGCTTCATTATATCAGGCATCTCTATCTCAGGTCCATTCACTTTGATGTCTTTCTGACTCTTTGATATCAATTTTGTGAGGATCTTAGTCGTCTTCTATATTGATATTATAGCATTCTATCACATTGCATATCTCTGCAGTCCAATCAGGTTGCCAGATAACTGGAACTTTGTTTTCAAAAATCTTCTTCTTAACTATATTTAGAGCTGCATCTATATGTGTACAATCATCTTCAAATTTTAATGTCATTACGAATCCATCCACCATCTCCACCCGACAGCAGTGCCATGTCGAAGTTCAATTTCCAAATACCAATTCTGAGGAATTGTCTCCAGGGTATGTATCAATCCATGCACCCACTCTTCTTGTGGAATTTCCTCCCAAGCTTCCATACACAGTTGTACATGATCCCTTGGATCAGTTTTACCATCATACTTATCTGCGATCTCTGTCTCTACTCAACCAAATCTTACCCACATCAATCTCCTACATCTTTGCCAATCTCCAATATTTTTCTTATGAGTACCCCACCATCTAGTAGGAGTAGCCCTCAGTTCTTGATCTAGAGCTAACAATCTTTGACATTTAGGTACTTGTCTTTCATAATCTCTAAAGAAAGTTTTTAGATCACCCAAACCATCATATAAAGGTAAATCACGTACCTTGACTGTCATACAATGCACTTCCTTTGTGATTCTTACACATTGCCTTGTTGACACTTCATGCAATATGTTCTTTGAGTTCTCCAGTTCCTCTTTTGAATATGAAATGCATGAACTATCTTCTTCCCAAGTTAGATATCCATCTACAGTGGGATTGATTCACTCTTCTTCCTTTGTTGTGATTTGATAGATATTATCGATGTCATCCCTGCTATATTCCTCCTTGATAGGTTCTATATACCTCGCTCCCTTTGATGGATCCAATGGGACAATAACCCTCATGTTATTGATTTCAAATATAATTTTCCTTTTCTTTAGATTAATTATAGCCATGTTAGAAAATGCCTAATCCAATCCAAGAAACGCGGGGTAAGGATTACTATCATCCACTATCTCAATCACTTCGAAGTGAGTGGTAGTGTGCACTCCGTCGATGTCCACTATGAAATTAGATAATCTTCCTAAAAGTAATATCTTCTGTTGATTTTCCATCTTCTGCTAAATAGTAGACCATTGCAACTTCAGTTTTCCCATCAGCTCCCAAGTTTATCTTGGCAAGACATTGGCATCAGATCCTAAATCCAGGGTAACATGATCCATGTTATACTCTCTAATTTGTGTTGTAAACCTCATTTCTTTCCCCGTTCTCTTCTTGTCTCTATGTAGATTATTCACTGCCTGCATCTCGCTCTGCGGTACCTCCTTAGAAGCAAAAGAGTCTATTATTTCCCATAATCCCTCCACAAGCTTCTAATTCCTCAACAACTTAATTTAGGTCTATAGAAAAAGACTTCAAGACATTCAGATCCACCTCCTGTGTTGCAACCAGTACTATCTTGCACTTTTGAGTTCGTTGTGTGATAGAGGTCAAGGCCCCATCATCCATAAAAATTCTCTTGACCTCCATGAATTCTTGCTTTTCCTTAAGGATATCAAATGCAAGGGAATTTTCAGTAGTTTTCCTTACCCATGTAGCTTCAGCTTCCTTTTTGGAATGAACCTTATCATTCCTAGTCGCAGCTACCCTTCTTGTTAAAACGTCGATGCATGACTAATCTTCTCTTGGATTAGTGACCACCATTTGGATATTTGTTGCAGGTTGATGCTTTCTTTTCTCCTACATATTCGCAGTAAGGAAATGACATTGTTCTAACACATGATCAAAATACTTGCAGTAGTTGCAGGTTATCGTGGGGTTATGACAATCCCTCGCAAAGTGTCCTGCCTATCCACCATTACAACATATAATCTGGTCACATCCTCGACCACCTCCTCCTCCTCTCTCATCCTCATCCTTAAAATCCTCCTCGAACATCATGATATCCTTTCTGCTTATGTGTATGTCCTTCAACTTGTAGTCTATAACTATTAGTAGTGTGCTCTATCATTAAGTCATAATTTGACAATTTTTCTCATCATGGCCTACTCATTTACAAAAGTTACAAAACAACTGTCAGGGTTTATACAGATTCGTGTAATAGGTAGTAGTCCTCAGAGTGATGTTGACCTCTCGTTCTACAAATCTCACACCACAGACATGGATTTACTAGATTAAGGGCTCCGCTTGCAATATAATCACCGAACACGGGGCATTGATCCTTATAATGACCCTCTGCCTTGGATTTTGTACACCATACTTCTAATATGACATCCTTTCCTTTCTTAAGATCCCGTAATTTGAAGGTCAGATTGGCTAGTTGACTCTATATCTTTTGCACTCCTTCATGAGTATCCCCAATTAGCGAAGCTTCGAGCTTCATTGCAACCTCCAATGCTTCAGATTGAGTTGCAATATTCCGTTGTGTCAATGGTAACCTAATATAACATTCTTTACACTGATGTGGGTGTATATCAATGCTCAATTGACCCATTAATACCTTGAATCTTTGATCTAACTCCCATACAGACTCATTTGGTGCTTTCTCGCTCTCTTTTAGCTCTGTGATACATTGCAATTTTGATTTTGGCTTCTTGAACTCTGCTACAAATGCTTTCTTAATTTCATTAAATGTAGCATTCAGATTACTCATGGAGTATTTCATATACCATGTTAGCACTCTCTCCCGCAATGATGTAATGAGTTGTGCCTTCTTTACATCATCATTATTAATTTGTCTCGATATCCATACAACATCAACTACAAAGCAGAACTAGTCAGGGTCCTTTAACCCCAGTTGTTTAAATACAGGTATCTTAATGTCATCAACCATTATTCTTCTTCTCGATGGGCTAGGTGGAGGTGGAGGTGGAGGTGGAGGTGTAGGGGAAGTATGGAGAGGGGGATGGGGTCTGAGGGGGGTAGATGGATGGGGTATCCCAAAGATGACCTAATTCTTCTCAACTCCCGACTTCGATGCGCCTTAATGATGGGGAGGGGAATGTCAGAGGGTTTTAGGGTTACTTCTTTCTTCTTAACTCTCAGATCCTAATATATGGCTATGGTCAGTATAAATATAGTTTTTTGGATCTATTCTATATCGCTTCCCACTTCACATAGCTCTTGGTTCTAACTTATTTCTTCTTTATCCAATCATTAATCTGATTGCATCCGCAAAATCCCCTTCTCACAGAATAACATTTTAATCTAGAGCTTCAAATAATTTAAGAACTTACCTCATGGTCCTTTGAAGAATCTTTGTTAATCTTCACTATAGGACACGATCTTGTCGATTGCAAACTCAGTGATAAATCCTCCCAAAATTCCATCGATCCAGAAATCAACGACCCTTGAGATACTGTTATCGATTCTCTTAAGCTGTTGTATCAAATCAAGGTTCCAATCCATAGGTTTTTCACCTTTGAAACAAGTCTTATGCTCATCTAACTTAGATATCCACTCAAGCAATTCAATGTGAAATGAACCAAAGAAAATATCATACTTTTCCTCATAGATATACTTCTGCAATGAGTCTTTAGACAATAATCTAGGGTTTTTATTTTCCTTTTTCTACAAATTCTCTTTCTTTCTGTTCAACCTACTCTGGAGTTCTTTCTTCAATAGACACAAAATCATATCCCTTTAAGCATATCTCAGTCCCAATAATGGAACCATTTGTTGGTTCGAGGGGGATTGATTGAGTTTTAGAGTGTGATGTGCACCAACTAAACCATCAACTACTGGTTGTTTTGACAACGACTTGCAAGTATATCTCAATCTCACCTGAAGTAGTTATGGGAGGTTATTGAACCAAGTTTCTGTAGCCCAGGGGATATTCTGCAGTGGCAACGTGTATTTATTTCTACTTTATATTGATCTTGTAACTTCACATGCATAAGAACTTCGCGTTAATGATTAACTTAACAAATTCACATTAAATCCATAAACTCTAACAAATAGCATTATATCTTGCAATTCTTCACATAATTCAGTTAAAATCATGCATAACCAAATACATAACCATATATAATAAACACATAAGGACATGCAACACTTCGCTAAAACTTTCTTCTTTATTGATAATGATCTTCAATAAATTCTCTTTTTTGAGTTGTGCACCCAGCTGCAGGTGGTATGCTCACTCAGCTACGAACTCTTCAAGGCCTCCGTGGACTCAACTGCAGAGCCTTCCCCAAAAATATAGACTACAAATATGAATACAGAGATTCAATTCACTTATGATGACATGATATATTTGATTACAAAGTATTACATATCCTTATATACATTTCATCATTAAAAAAACCATGGTCCACATACCATGTATCCACAAAAAAATGACTAATACCCAATACCCATTAGAAAATAAGGGCTTTGTCCCATCCCCAAATCACTAAAAGATAGCGCGATGAATATATCTTCACCAACTTTGCAGGATCTGCTCCTTCTTGTGCAGGGTCGTTTACCAAAAACTTGGACCAAGTTGGGCCATGCCCAATAGAATACCATCAGCATAACTATGAAATTGGCCTAAGATATTGGCTAAGGTCTAAGCTATATAAGGAGATTGCGAGAAAAGCTCTATGTTTGCAAGTATCAGGTTATTGATGATTGGTTTGATCTAAAATAGGTATACACCAAGGAGCATGATGATGGTGCAGATCTGATAGATTTGAAATGACTACATATTGAATAATTTTCTTATGGATTTATAGATATTTGATGAAAATGTTATGATGTGCGTCTATTACAATGTATACAGAGTTTTAGGTTTGACTGATATTATGTTTTACAATGAAGGTATGACTTAGTAGTTACATATATGTACTCAGGTTTTCTTTAGAAGGATCACGTACATACATGAATCTACTTATGGGTAGTCGCGTATATATTCTGTAATATGAACATATATGTACATGGATGTCAAGTTTGAAAGGCATGTACGTACACGGAAGTGATATGTAAGAGTCACGTACAACTTCTAGGGTTTTACAATATGATTTGATGATTATGGATGATTTGTTCTGTTGTGGTTATTGTTGTGTGTCAATGATGTCTCGTTCATGATAGTATATGAGTGACAATTTTGGTTGAGTTAAGTGGTTTATGGAATTATGTGTTGACTAAAGATGATGCTTCTAAGTGATGATCTACATTTGGCTTAGAAATATGTGATGAGTGCACTACGTGTTTCAGTCATTGTTTCCGTAATGTAGTTATTTAGATTTAGGGTTCAATCTTTTGAGATCTGTACATAGTACTGCTAAAGGTAAAGCATGTATATACACAAATATTCTTCTGAATAGTAGCGTATATATTCTTACATGGTTTTTTTTAGTGTTTGTAGTGGAAGCAGTTAGTTTCAGTGATGGGTAACAATATATGGCTTGGTATGTTGACAAGTGGTTTTGCATTGAAGTTTTTGATCTGCTATGATTTATTTTGATCTAGTTGCACTGGTTGCATTGGTTGATTGAAATTCAGTGATTGATTTAGTTAGTTAAATAAATAAGTGAATTTATTCATCATATGGTTATGTATTTGGCTCAGTAATATATTATGGTTTTAGAGTGTGATCGAGTGACTGATTCAGTGGTACAGAAATTTTGGTTCAAGCTTATTGAGATATGTACATAAATATTCTTCAGGGAAAGTGCATACCTACGTGGATATGACTCACAAGAGTAGCATATAGGTTCTAGCATATGATTGATCGGTGTTTGCAGTGACAAGATCTGGTTTCAGTGATGAACTGTATGTGGTCTGGTATTATGATGAATGGGTATATAGTGATATAAGTTGGTTTGGTCATTTAATAATAAGTTAGTTCGATGATTGATTTGGTGATTTAGTTTGTTAAGTGATTAAGTGATTTGATATAGCGTTTGGTTTGAGAATTGTTATTAAGAATTGGGCTTAAATGATGGTAGTGGTTCCAGTCTAAAAATTTGATGAAAATTGGCCTACAGGTTTGATGTTTTGGCTTAGCTGGATCTAGTATGAAATATTATGAAACGTGGTCCACATAGGTGTAGCATTTTGTGCGGAATTTGAAGCTTCCTTCCAGTAGTAGGTGGAAAATATGATCAGGGGGTTGGAGCTCCCTTCTAGTGGGTGTTTGTAAACGAGATCATGGGGTTGGAGCTCCCTTCTTGTGGGTGCTAGAAAATGAGAAAAGCTGGTAGCTTTTTGTAGGTGGGTGCCTCTGTGTGGGTATGAGTCTGTGCTAGTAGAATATCGTAAGATGTTTTCTTTATAATAAAAAGTTAAAGACAGATAGGAAAACAATGGTGGTTTTCTCCCACATAGGGTTTCCATCTAAACATCATGGTGTTCATGTGTGTAAGTGTTGTTTATGTGTGATGGTTTATTTTGTTCTACACATGGCTGCTGTTTAATTAATATCTAAAGAAGTACCGATGCACTATTTCAAGTTAAAAAATTATGAATTAATCAAAAAGTTAGTTAAATGGATAGATGCTCTTGTCTTTATTATAGTCAAATACATACGTTGGTTCACCTCATTACAGTCATGTACAAAAATATGAATAAGAAATTTAAAGGTTGAAGTGAGTCTTAAAAATACTTATTCAATCCTCCCCTCAATAGTTTTCCCAACAATTGGTATTGGAGCCAAGTCATTCAGAGGAAGCTTGATCACTTGAAGGAGATCCATCAAGATGATGGGAAAGAAGAAGATAACTCAAAGGAGGGATTCAAGAAACTATGATAGTGATATGTCAGATGTAGTGAGAGCTACAAATATAAGAAAATTTTAAGGTTTCGGAGAACCCCAAATTCTATTTATCAAGAATAAAGAAGATGGTAACAAAGAATTATCAGGTGTGCACTTTTGTTCTAATTGTGGTCCATTTCCTTGTCTATGAAATAGTGATAGTCATGATGGAAGTGAAACAACTAACTTGCACTCATATGTAAAAGTGAAAGTAAGCATTTTAAAGAGAAAACAAATTAAAAAATGATGATCCTAGAAGCATAAGAACAAGGCAAGTTAGAAACAATGGACAATGAAGGGGTACCTATGCTAAATAATGATAATTATCACCAATGGAAAGAAAATATGAAGTCTACTATAATGAACCATGATGTTTGGTATCTATTATGCAATGGATACACCAAAATATCTCCATTAGACAAGGAAGTGCAAAAGAACAGTAAGGCATTAAGTGACATCATTAATAGCATACATGATTCAACATTAAATAGAGTTATTCATTATACAAGTAAAGAGCAAGTGTGGGATAAGCTACAATAAATCCATGAAGAAATCCCAAAGGAAGATTCCTCAGCAGGGAAACTACCAGGTAATCCTATCAATGTATCAAAAAATGAACATGATAACAAAACAACCTTTGTCATGTCATATGGAGCTGTTGGTTCAGAAGAAGACATGTTAGAAGAAATTTTTGATCTTGGAACAAAACTTGATCTTTCTTTGAGAAGTATTGTTAATCTTAAAGATAAGTTGTAGCCATATGATAACAAGAATCATATTAAATTAGTAAACGATGTTGTGGAATCTAAACAATATTGTGAAGGACTTGAAGCTATGATCGTATCTCTAAAAGGAGATCTTGAAAAATCAAATAAGAAAAATGAAGAACTACTTTCTGAAGAACAAAAAAATGGGTTGAAAGAAGAGATTTTCAATTTAAAGGAGCAAGTGGAAGAAGGATGAAAGGTTGATCAAGGTATGCAGAAGTAATATCTAGAAAAGGAAAAGCAATATCAAGGAATGGAAGTTGAGGTAAAAATTCTGAAAGGTAAATTAGAAGAAAAAGATAAAAATTTGAGATTTCAAGATAGTACCAATATTTTTGATAATATTCTTAGTAGTCAAAGGTCTCATGCCATCAAATCTAGTATTGGGTTTGATGAAACTATTGAAGGAGAATCTAGTCCACAAGGTGATGCAATGAATTTAAAGGGTAATAATGAAAAGCTTGAGATGATCAACAAAGAGTTAAGAAGTCAACATCATCAACAACCAAGGAAAGTGAATCTTCAAAGAAAATCATTTACTCCTAACTATAGAAATGTTAATCGATTCTCTCCTCTCATCAATAATGTTGAATGGTTTACATGTCATCATTATGGACATGTTGCAACCAATTGAATAAGAAAATTGTTTCAAGGAAGGAGTCATCTGATAAGAAGTACATCAACTCCGAGGCACTCAAGTTTCGTCAAGAGATATTGTTTTACTTGCAACATATTTGGTCACAAAGCTATTTATTGCAATAGAAATAATATGAGACAAAAATATTATGATTCCTCTACTCCCTTTTCTAGTCATATAAGATGTTATTCTTGTAACAAATTTGGCCATGTAGAAAAATAATGCAAGAAATAATCAATGAATAACTAAAGATGACATGGAAAGAAATCATAGGATCTCAAAATACCTATGAAAGATGGATCTACAAATATTTTTCATATTAAGAAAAAAGAAGAAGAACAAATAAGGTATGGTCTTTCTCTATGCTCATTTGAAAACGATGATGAATGGTACATAGACAATGGATGCTCTCATCACATGATTGGAGATAATATTAAAATGGAGTCTCTCAAGGAAAACCAATATGGTAAGGTTATTATTGGAAATAACTCCAACAAAAGTTCTGTGAAATGGTAGAGCCAAACATAGTAAACATGGAGGAGTAGTTGATACTTTATTAGTTCAAGGGATAAAGAAGAATATTCTAAGTGTAGGTAAAATGGAAGATAAAGTAAATATAATTGTGATTACGTCAACCAAGTGCAAGGTTATGGATGAAGAAATTGAAAAATTCATAGCAAGAGGATAAAAAAACCCAGACAAGTTTTACGTGTTTAAAGAACTGAATTCTTGCATAAATGAGGAGGATTTAGACTTAGAGTAAAAGAAGATGATCTCTACTACAGTACATCATTCTTAGAAGAATACTTATCATAGTGACTACAAATGTGATTTGAGGTACATGACCTTATGAGAACAGAAGATGATTATCAGGGCCTTAGGATCAATGATGAATAATCTCACGAGGAGAAATGCATATCTTAGTGATGATTCTCATGATTATTTTAATATTCGTGATTACTAACAATAGATCTGATGTAGTAACAATGAACAGGTACGAAAAGTACAGGCTCAGGGAGAGCCGTGGTTATGAAAAATTCCACATTTTTCTTTATATATGGAGATATTATGAAGTACAATCACGTATATATTTGAGTTATGATCTAGAAAATTGCGTATGTTTATCTAAGATGAAGAAACCGTGGGACAAACATAGGGAGAAGTTCTAATATGCTTCAGTTAGTTATTATTTGGCTTTCTAGTTTTGACATTGGTTGGTTATAGTTTGTTGATGCTTAGATACTACTTAGAAATTGTATTGCCTTATAATGGTTTATGAGTTGGTGCAATATGAAATGGATTTACTGATTGATGAAGTTGCTTTGATGACCTTACTAATGGAAGAGTTGTTGTGATCAGACCTGACAGGAACAACTAGCATAGGTTCAGGGGGAGCATTTTCTATGATTCTAATAGTGCATTGTTGGCATTATGATTACTTGATAATTTCTTGTTACATAATGATGCTTATACTGCTGAAGTTTTTTAATGATGACTATATGTTGCATCATGTTAGGCTACTATCATGGGATTCCTATGATGAAATCATGGATGATACTTTTATATTTCTTGAGTCACGTAGTTGTTATGATGCTACTCATCAAATTTATGATGATATATCATTCTTTTGATGATGCATATGGTACTGTTGTAGCAGCTACAACCACCCTCCAACATTTTTCCTTAGCTTCGTTTTGGAGCCTCCCTACCAACCATCCTTAGCAACATGTCTTGCACTTTCAAGTACATAAGCTTCATTGGTTTCTAGCAGCTTCCCAGCCTGTGCATGATTGTTTGTTCCACTCCCCTCACAGCTTGCCACTCTGGACTTGATCCAGTTGCTAGCTGAGCAACTCCCTCAAGAAATTGAGAAATTGTGGAGGGGAACCAGCCTTCCCTCCAGAAATTGTGCAAATATGAATGGTAGCCTGCTGGACCCAGAAACTATGCAATCCTATAAAATAATCTTCCCAGCAAAAACTGCACAATCTAGCCCAGCAGTGCAGCTCAGCCTAGAAATTGTGTAATTCTAGGCAGTAGTCAGTTGCTCCTCCCAGAAATTGCGTAATCCCTATGGACAAGCAGCCCAACTTCTTCCTAGAAATTATGTAAAAATGTCCATTAGTCAAGCAGGCTTATGCATGTGCCTTCAGGTTGACCCGTTCCACCCGGGACCGAGAAAACTTGCATGCATGGGATGCTTTTTCCTGAAATAGAAAAAAGAAACATGCAAAAAACATCCCTATGTTTTAGGGAGCTATTTTTAGCAGCTAGAGGTTACATGGAAATATTATTTTAGAAACATTCCTCCAAGTGTCGTCTTTTCCTAGATTTGTGGCATGTGTGTCATGATCTTCAAAATTATTTATTCAATGCTTTTGAGCTCATTCTTCACATCAATCTCGGAGCGCTGAAATCCCACGACACATCCAGGAGTCTTCGACACATCTAGCTAAGCTATTTCCGAGTAAGTTCGCGTTCCTTGTCTTTTGTAGCATTTCTATCACTTTTTGTGTTTTGGCTTGTGTGAGTGCTATCTTCTTCATTTCTAGGAACACTTGTTGTCATTTACATGCAGTTAGCTTGAATAAGAACCATTTAAATTTTCATTAGCATATCACTACTGTTTCATGCATGACACTATTTTGCATGAACGATCATTGATTTGGCAACTCGTTTGACACACATGCATGTTATTCCATTTTCTAAATCTTTCATTCACTATTTGCATGCATGATTATTCAGTCTTGCTTACACCAAGTATTGCCATGAATTCACATCTTCTTTTGTTTTCAGTTGCCCGTTGGCGAGTCTGGGCAACCTTGCTGTGGACTTTGCCTCACCTAGACAACATTGTGCCATTTTGAGAGAGAAGACTTTTACTTCTTCCTAGAAAATGCACAAATCTGGCCAGTCAGTGCCCTATAGCCTTGCCTTGCATAATTCTGAGAGGCAATGACTGCTGGACCAGAAAATTTCCCAATGCAGTCCTTGGGCATGCATCACTTGCCAGCTGAAATTGCACATTCCACAATCTCACCACCTAGTAGGCCAGTCTAGATTATGCATTATGCAATTCTAGTAGTCAACTAGCCTCTCGATAGTTTGGAATACCTTTTATGCAATTCTGGGAGTCAGTCTCCTCACCTTCTAGTGAAAATTGTGTAATCCTTGCCAGTAGTTCCCCAAGTATGTTGCATGTCATCCCTAAAGTTTTCCTTGTTTTTAACTGACAGATTTCTTTCCATGCATGTCTCCATCTATCTAGATATAACACGTGTTCGTCTGACTCTCAGTAGTTTAGGATCAATGGCCTCCAAGATAGCAGGGCCAAAGGACACTGATGAAAGTGCAACTAGCGCAACAGGTAAGCGAGTGCTTATGTGTTTGCTGATATATGAAGACACTTAGATGATCGTAGACAAAGATATCAAGCTAAAATGGCAAGAGGCCAATGATGCATTCTTAGGCAAATTTGGGAATATCTCAAAGACCACCCAGTCTATGTGAACATTGACAAGTCTGGCTTGTACCGAATTTCATGCAGGTATCTCACATTCCCATGTGCGAACATGATACATTGGATTGTCTCACACACTAATCCCAAGACGATCACATTGAGAAGTGTTAGCAGGATAGATATTTCTATCTTCAGGGCACATGATTATAATAAGATGTATCACTTGCCGAAGTGAGTGATCACCATGGAGACACCCTTTAGCATACCTAGTAGCAATGCCAACTCCAAGGATGTCTTGAAGAACTGGGCGAAGGAGCCAACCAAATTCAGGATGATACCCAACTAGATTTACAAGACGAAGATATTACGGAAGACGTATCAATACTTGGTTATCATTGCATGTCGCCTATATGGCCAAGAGAGCATTGAGACCTTCCCAAAAAGTTGGGTGAACGCGTTGGACCAACTAGCCGGTGAAGGCAAAGCATGCAACTGGTCTGACATGTTGGCTCACGGGATGAAGGAATAGGTAACAGGAGCTTGACAACATCCCAAATTCCAGCAAGCAGAAATCTACATGTCTACCTACATCTTGGATGCAATCTGTGCCTATCAAGAGTTCTCGCGCATGAAGTGGAAATGGACATCAACAGAAACATCTCTCAATACTTATTTTAAATTGTTTTTTGAATGCAGCTTTAGAAGAGTTATCACACAGCTATCGGATCATTTTGTCACCACGATGTACAAGATGATATTTAAGCAGGATCCACCTTGCATGTTGACCGAAACAATGGAGGCATTGATCGACATAGTGGATTGGTATGCCTCATCTTCCAGCACCTTCATATGGATGTACAATATGGAGAAGCCTCTGTATGTTTTGCCAAACTTTTCCATGGACACGCTCATCATGCAAGGAGTGTCATACCACATCTCGACAAGATTGTGAGCTAGGTTGCACCGGAAGAAGAAGGCACCTTGGCCCATTCTTCCATTATGGATCAAGTTGTACGAGATATAGAACCTCAACCATGTAGATGCCAAAACAGAGGAGATCAAGAAATATCCTTTCGACACACGAAGCTTCAATCCATATAACCTGCATTGTTTGGTGAAGGATCACTACCCAAGAGTAAATTTTATGTGGATCCACGAGGCATGTCAATGGGCAGAGGAAGGCCCATGGAGATATTGTCATAGATTCTCTAGGCCCAATGAACTAGTCGGCATCGTTGTGGAATGATTAGCGAAGAAGCATGAAGCAACATCCAAGAGAGCACCAATAGAAGAGGTAAACATGCCAGCATGTGACAAAGGCAAGAGAAAGATTGTCGACACTGCAAAGGTAGAACAAAGCTACAAGTTCAAAGAAGACCCACTTGTGCAAAAAGTAGCTTTGGAAATTAAGTCGAAGTGGCAACAATGCGACAGGAGGAATGCACAAAGGCAAAGAAAAAAATCAAAGGGAGGAAAAAATGAAGGAGTTTCATGAGTTGAAGGGGCAGCTACGGAAGGAACAGGAGCTTCGAAAACAGGAGAGGGAAATGCATCAAGGACAAGTACAATAGGGGGCACAACATGTACAGATAGATGAAACTGTTCCCATACAGGTAGTAGACTCATATTAATAGTTGGAAAAATGTAGATAGGGTGAGAAGTCACAGGAGAACGAATTCGATCAAGAGTTTGAATGAGCACTTGAGCAGATGGATACGAATATAGAGTAGCAAGAGTTAGAGAAAGACATCGACCTCATTCCTTGCCACCAAGAGGTCGACCCACTGGATTCACTAGATCTGGAAGCAGAGAAACTCCCAAGCGACCAAGGAGACACTGAGATCCTTGGAGACAATGCAAAAGAAGAGATGGACAACATATCATTCGACGAGTCACAAAATAGAGTTGTGCAATCAAGAAAAGTGTTTACCTTGAATGAAAACACATCTCCTATGTAGTTTGAAGAATGGTAGATCGTGTTTGACATGTGCAAGCATCTAGTAGCATTGGTCGATGATACAAGAGCATATGTCAAAGCCACTTGCTCAAGTGTTTTCTTTTTAATATCTCAGAACAAGAGAATGGCTAAGGAGTTATAAATGACCAAGCAAGGAAGAGAACTAGTTACAACATCCGCCTGAGCCGAGTCAAAGAAGGTGATACTGGATGAATTATCATTCCTTGAGACAGTCATGCGAGCGTTGTATTCCAAGTTTGGTACCGTGCATACGGTAGTTGTCCATCTCAATGGTTGGCAACAACGATGTGTTAGGAGAGAACGTATCTCATCAAATGTGCATATTGTTGTTGAATACATGCAAACATGGACAATGAGATACAAGGGAGCCCTGTTACACTTTCCCAAGATGATGAAGCCTAGAGTAGTTGAGCTAAAGGCACATATTTGGAGTCAGATCCGGAACTATGAAGAACTCTCGTAGCTTATCACTAGTTTGCAGGCTTCCTATGCACAGGTATTCAAAAGCATGGATGTTGTTTTGCAAGCACATGTTATCCCATCTATTGGGACACTCACCGAGGACTTCTTTCTAGGGAGATCCCCTAACATGTTGGCAGTTCCAGCACCATCAACATTTTTGGCACTAGAATGAGGGCTAGATGACAAGTTGTGTACTCTCATCCTATTTTGAAGCTTTTCACATCTATCATGGATTCTATTTTGTTAATCTATCCATGATGTCTTTCGCATGTCGAACCTCTCAACATCACGAGGGAGTTTTTTGATCTCTTGTCCGAATTCACGTATGATGGTGAAGGCGAAGTAGCCTAGCCTAAGTACTTAGAAGACTTCTATGTATTCCTTGAGAATGAAGAAGAGTTCTATGCATAAGAGGTAAGCCTACTACTTTCATACACAGTTTGCAAATCCCCACAATGGTGTGGCTGGAGTTTGCCTCCTGGTAGACTACACTCACTTGACTAGTTTTGTGATCTCATTGAATCTACTTTCCATCATTTTTATCTAGAACCTCTTAACCAAAAAATGTTACAACAGTAGAAGGCCCCACATGAATCGCCTATGGAATTTTGGGACCACTTCCGTGTGTTGCAGTTTCAAGCTCTGAAAAGTAAGATGAAATTACAGTATCTCATGGACAAATTTGAGTACTGTCTTACCAAATCTGTTAATCCTAAAAGAAAGCTCATGCCCAAGCCCCACTTAGCATACTTTGGTGATGGAGCTGCACAATCAAAGATGGACACTGTCACTGTCACAAGTGACTATTCACCATCCCCTCATCAAACAGCTCCACCATTGCAGAGTGATGTGGGAGAATAGGCACACATAGCCATTCAACTATCACATCCTCCCAACATCACTTCTCTCAATTTTCGCACAGATTTGGTTGTGAATCCCATGGGTTGTCACATGTCTATTTTACCTCAACTTCCGTCTTCATTTTATGTTGATCCTCCGGATTACACTATCTTGTGTTCTTCCATTCCGGACTCTACACTTGTTATGAATGAGGATCAAGCTATCAAAAAAGTTGGTGTTGCACAACCAACCTGTGTTGTCATTCATGAAAAGTATGACTGGGAGCTTGAGCATCAACCCTCAGAGAAGGATGACTCGCTTCTGTCTGAGCCTCGTCTGTTCTTTCCTGACATCTTTGGTGATTCTATCATCCATGATTTCACATGTGTATCTCTGTCTATGAATGCACCCTTTGTTGATCATTTGTAGAACACACCAGATGTCAGTCCATCATCCGACAATGAAGAGGACAAATATTCATTGAAAATTCCCTTGATTTTTCATCTACTTTTTCCAGAAACACAGTGTGTGAATTTTTTCGCTTCTCATCTACCCCTGTATTTGATTCATCAAATCACGAGGATGCTAATGAAATCATTGATTTCGTTGATCATAGTTGCCATGATCTATTTACTCCCGTATTGGATCACGATGATGATTCTATCACAGTTGATTTTTCCAAGCCACATGTTTATGATGATCTATCTGTCGATGAAGTCGAAACCCCACAGAATGTCGAGGAACTTTAGCCCGAGCTCATGGTTATGTTAGGCCCTCACTGTTCTGAGGTTGGTTTCACTTCCAATCAAGAAATTGTTAAAACACCTGAAGCTCCTCATCACTCATCTATATGAATCGAAGATCAATCTCACACACATATTATGCTTCCTCCACTCGAACTACATGATACCATCACTCATGCATTGGAGGAATCCTACATATCAAGCACATGTGCACGATCCAAGTTGACTTTGTTTCTTTCATTTTCTTGCATGTCACAGTTAAGAGTATGTGTATTCTTAACAACTAAATGCAATGTTGCACATCATCATGATAAGTCCACGGATTACATGTCATGCACTTGCACTCACTTATGTTCTGTGGACACATTTAAACTTGGAGTGTGTTTCTCTTCATTGTTATATTCATGTTTTCTAGTTCGCATAGCTATGTTGTTCACAAACCATGCCTTCACCAACATGGGTCAACCAATGCACCGGTTGATGCATTGGAAGTATCACTTCATGTGAGCAGACCCATGTGCCGTTAGCTTAGGTGTAGGAGTAGTGTTTGCTATTAGTTGGTTTTCTTGCATGCTTGTTTGCTTCTTACTTTGCATGTTTTTTTTTTCTTGATTGTTTCATTAATCACTTTTCTTATGCATCTACTTCGAATCTTTCTTTGTTTTGTCATTTGTTTTCTTGTTTTACGTTTGTAGGTTAGTTTCACATGAAACCATGTACAATTCTTGAAAAACGCTCGGTGAAGTACAAGAGGACTTGTGTAGTTATCAATACTTGGTTATCTATCATCTTGCCTTTGTATGAAGAAATTGTTATCTTTAGTCCATGATATGTCAATGGAAAATATGTACTGTTTGAAGTGAACCTTCATGAAAATACAATGCTTGTGCGCTAGCTAGTGTAACCTAATCTAGTCGATTTTTTTTCGGTTAACACTTGTCAGCTCAATCAAGTAGAGTAAGGTGAGGGGGAAAACCTTAACAAGCATGTCAAAGGTATATATAAACTACTTCTCTGAAGGAACAACCTCTTTTTCTCTCAATAATCTAGGATCCCTCTTCCGCCTCTGAAATGAATAAGTGTTATGCGCAGTTACGCAAATGAAAAATGAAAAATGAAAAAGATAAAATTTCATAAAAAAATTTGAAAATGAATAAGGTGAAAGAAGAGAAAGGCTTCCTGTGTAGAGAGGTGATGCAAGAAACTTCACTGGGGTACTAACCAGGCTCACTGGTAGTGTAGTGATGCTTGTGTTCCTATGTGACTCTGCTAGGGTACTGTCCAGGTCTGCTGGCAGCTAAGCAACACCAGAGATGAAAATAAAACTCTGAGGACCATAAAGCTTGTGCACTAATGTACTCCTCACCCCAATCAAAAAAATTGTGTTGGCTTGGATTGGAATGTGTGTCAACCAACCAAGATCTCGGTGGATGCTACATCTTACAATCAAGCAAGTGCAGAAATCAAGACGAACAGAGAACTGAATAATACTTCTAGACGTGTTAGACTTTCTTTTCACAAACAAGGTCAATTCAGAGAGATCGATTTATACCAATGTGTCACCATGGGTTGTAGCAGCTAAAACCACCCTTCAAAATTTTTCCTTAGCTTCATTTTGGAACCCTCCTACCAACCATCCTCACCAGCATGTTTTGCACTGTCACGTGCATGAGCTTAATTGGTTTTCTAGCAGCTTGCCATATTGTGCATGATTGTTTGTTCCACTGCCCTCATAGTATGCCACTCTGGACTTGATCCAGCTGCTGGCTGAGAAGCTCCCTCAAGAAATTGCGCAATCATAGAGGGGAGCCAACCTTCCCTCTAGAAATTGCGCAAATCTAACTAGTAGCCTACTGGGCCCAAAAACTGCGCAATCCTGTCAAACTGTCTTCCTAGTGAAAACTGCACAATCTAGCCCAGCAGTGCAGCTCAACCAAGAAATTGCACAATTCTGGGTAGCAATCAGCTCCTCCTCCCAGAAGTTGCATAGTCCCTTTGGACAGCTAGCCCATCTCCCTCCCAAAAATTGCACAAAAATCTCTCCTAGTCAAGCAGGTTGATGCATGTGCCTTCAAGTTGACCGGTTCCACTTGGGACCTAGAAAACTTGAGTTACATGCCTGGGTTTCTTTTTCTCAAAATAGCAAAAGGAAACATGAAAAAAGCATCCCTAGATTTTAGGGAGCTATTTTTAGTAGCTGAAGGTTACATGCAAAGATCATTTTAGAAACTTTCCTCCAAGTGTCGCATTTTCCTAGATTTGTGGCATGCGCATCATGAGCCTCAAACTTAGTTATTCAATTCTTTAGAGCTCATTCTTCACATCTATCTTGGAGCTCTGACATCACACAACCCATCCAGGAGTCCTCGACACATCCAAATCAGCTATTTCCAGGTAAGTCCGCTTTACTTGTCTTTTGCAGCATTTCGGTTGCTTTTTGTGTTTTGGTTTGTGTGAGTGATGTCTGCTTGATTTCTATGAATGTTTGTTGTCATTTACATGCATGCAACCTTATAAAAGCATCATTTTCATTTTCGTTAGCATTTCACTGTTGTCACATAAATGACAATGTTTTGTATGAATGGTCGTTGATTTGGTGACTCGTTTGACACACATGCATGTTTTTTCATTTTCTGAATCTTGCATTCACTGTTTTCATGCACAATCATTCACTCTTGATTACACTCAGTATCTCCATGCATTCATATCTTCTTTTTCTTTAAGTTTCCCGATGGTGGGTCTGGGCAACCTTGGCATGGACTCTGCCTTCTTCCTAGAAAATGCAAAAATCTGTCCAGTCAGTGCCATCTATCCTTGCCTTGTGCATTTCTGAGAGGCAGTGACCACTGGCCCAAAAAATTGTACAATGCAGTCTCTGGGTCTACATCACTTGCCAGATGAAATTTCCCATTGCTCAATCTCGACAGCCAAAAGGATAGTATGGACTGTGCATTATACAATTCCAGTAGCAAACCAGCCTCCCGGCAATCGAGACTAGCTTTTGTGCAGTTCCGGCAGTCAGTCTCCCAGCTCCCCTATGAAAATTACGCAATCCTTGCCAGCAGTTCCCCACGTATGTTGCATGTCATCCCTCAAGTTTGCCTTGTTTTTAACTGACAGATTTCTTGCCATGCATGTCACCATGTATCTAGATATAATAGGTGTTTGTACATATTTCAGCAGTTTAGGATCAATGGCCTCCAATAGCACAGGGCCAAAGGACACCAACAGAAGCGCAACTGCAACAACAGTTGAGCGAGTGTCTATGAGTTTTCCGATATACAAAGACACCAAGATGATCGTAGAAAAAGACATCAAGCTGAAATGGAAAGAGGTAAATGATGCATTCTCAGGAACGTTCGAGGATGATCTCAAAGACCGCCAAGTCTATGTGAACATTGACAAGTCTGGATTGTACCGATTGCATGCATGTATCCCGCGTTCCCATGCACGGACATGACACATTGGATCGTCTCGCACACTGGTCTCAAGACAATGACATTGAGCAGTGGCAGTGGGATAGATATTGCTACCTTAAGGGCACAGGATTATCAATAGATGTATCACTTGGCAACACCAGTGATCACCATGGAGGCACCCTTCAGCATACCTAGTAGAAATTCCAACTCCAAGGATGTCTTGAACAACTGGGTGAAGGAGCCAGCCAAATTCAGGATGACACCCAACCAGATTTACAAGACGAATATACTGCGGAAGGCATATCAATACTTGGTCATCTTTTCATGTCATTTGTATGACCAAGAGAGCACTAATACCCTCCCGTAGAGTTGGGTGATCATGTTGGACCAACTATCTAGTGAAGGAAGAGCATTAAATTGGTCTAACATGTTGGCACATAAGATAAAGGAATAGGTAACAGGAGCTCAGGAGCCGCCCATAGGTCAACAAGCATAAATCTACATGTCTTCCTACATCTTGGATGCAATTTGTGCCTGTCAAGAGTTCCTAGGCAGGAAGTGGGCATGGACATCAATGGAAACCTATGTCAATACCTATTGTAAATTGTTTTCCGAATGCAACTTCAGATGAGTTATCACACAACTGTCATGTTGGGACAGGGTCCACTAAGGTCGATTTTGGGTTTAAAAGCCCAAGTTTTTGGGTATAAAGCCAATTTTTTGTATGTAAAGTGTAAATTCTCTGCAATTTGTGGTCGCGGACTGCATAGATGTAAAGTGTCATAAAGGGTTTCTGCCTTTCAATTATGTAAGTTGTGTTGGTTTTAGAAGACCTACCCATGGTCTGCAGACCATGGGATTGTATAAAAATGAGCGTCTTAGAAGATTCTAAGGGAGAGTTCATATTTTGGATGAATGTAATGGGTCATTAGCGAAAAGAGTGAAGAGTCTTAGAGTAGAAGAGAGGCTCTGTAGTTGCATGTGCAGAGGCCTACGATAGAAGTCTGCAGCTGAGTGCGCAGACCCCTGGAGCTGAGTGTACAGGGTAGTTAGAGTCTGTAAGAAGATCTGACGCATTAATAAAGAAGATTATTCTACAATTATCTGTGTTTTGATCTATTTACTTCTGTTATGAATGAAGGTGATTATGTTATGCTGAATAATGGGTTTATGATTTAATGCTATATTGATATGTGAATCTATATGTTTACATTGTTATATATCCACAAATAATAATATATTTTTACATGAAGAATATCTTAATGCATGTCGAAGGGTCCACAAAAGACGATTGTAGATCTTCATGAAGGTCTAGAAACCAAATAAGAGAGGTATATCAGTAAGCCCTAAAAGGCTTATCGATCTGCGTGAAGATAGAGTCAGGGTATAAAATGACATCAATACCATCTCTGGGTGTGGAAACTTGGTTCTTGCATCCCCGCATACTTCTTTGAGTGAGACTTCAGTCTACACTCCATGGATTGATGCCGAAAGGGCTAGTAGTGTAGGGATTTGTTTGGCTAATTAATGTTGAACCTAGGTGAAGGCCAACTAAGCCAACAAATGGTTCCATTGCTGGGACTGGAATCTACATAAAGGGATGTATGTTGTTGCATCCCTGCAATCCAACTAAGAAGGAAATTTAAGACTTGTTGGATAGAAAGATCTGCGAATTCATGGCACAAGAAAACAAAAATCCGCGACTGATGAAAGAACAGTGGTTGGAAAAATATCTATACACAGATATACATGAAATATTATTCTGTTCCTTCCTAGTTGAATTCTACAATTGGATAGCTAAATTGTCAGATGACCAGGGAAGGTGGAGGCTTGATGGTCTGATAGTGTGGACCTCGAAGTTACTGTGGAGATTGGAAGCCTCGGAAGATAAGATCACACGCGCTGTCGATGAATGGCTTGATTGTGTCATAGGAGGATTTGTGATAGAGTTCGTGGTTGATACTTTAGTTAGTTACAGTGAAGTAGAGTATTTCTTCTTCAAGGGACCACAAGGTAAGTATTTAAGGTATTTAAATACTTGGATTAAGATGCTCTTGTGTGAAAAGCAGGTTATGGAATTACCTTGATGTTTGGAGACATGCAAAGTGGAAAGATCTTCATGGATAAGGGAAGAACATGCCCTCAATATAGCCCACTGATCGAATCTCCTCTGAGTGATGATGAGGAAACAACACAGGCTTCACCACAGAGTGTTGTTTAGTTAATAGAATGAGGGTTCCCCCAAATATCCCATCTACCTAATTAACCTTTGCATTCACCTCCATAACATACACCTTCACGCACACTGGCACCACCTCCACCACTGGTCAATATGGCGAATGAAGTAAAGTTGTGCGTTTTCAAGGGTTTAGGAACTAAGGACCTAGACGAGTTTTGGTTCGTTGCAAAGGCCATATGGGAGGCTCAGTGTATAATAGACAATCAGATGAAGAAAGCAATGTTGGTCAGTTCTTTACAGGAACATACACTGACATGGTATATTAAGTATTGCACTGATAACCCGATGGCTTTATTAGCATATACTCAGACCGCGGTGAATAATTAGTTTAGTAAGCCCAAGTCTAAAGCTCAATCAATTGTGGGATTCAAGGAGATCATGATGAAGCTTGGTGAGACACCCAAGGATATGGATCAAAGATTGAAGTTCATGATCCACGAAGCTAACATCAATCTAATTGATGGGTAGCACCACGAATGGTTTGTAGCTTCGCTCTTGACTCATATGACTCATATAAGGGTTTCCTTATCGAAGAAAAAGATTGGGACCCAGGCAGAAGCCTTGGAGATTGCAATTAGATTGCATGAGATGCCGATGCTAGATGCTAATTTGGGAGTTCAGCAGATTCACTCGCAGTTTCAGAACCTTTGCCTAGAATTTCAAGGTCTGAAGAAGCATAGAGCAGTTTGGCCAGAGGTGCATGAAGAAGTTTGGTGCCTAAAATGAAAAAGCTAGGGGCATGACAAAGATCACTGCCCAGTCTTCGTGAATTATGCTACAGTGGGAGGGTTGATGCCTCTAAGGCTGGAAGCGCAAGCAAGGCCAAGTACAGGGCCCTTGCTATGGTGTGCTATCTGTCAGGTGGCTAGAAAACATGTGATAGACAATTGTCACCTACTGTAGAAATTTGTACAAACACCGAAACAACTCTTCTACAACTTCGTCAATCGGTGGGTCATGATGAGAGTAACTATCATAGATATGAGCTAATGATGGATAGAATGCTCGCATATATAGTACAGATAGAAACTTGGTCTCCAAATTAAGGTGTTGGGGGAGTGCGAAGAGGATTTCAGGGGCGCGGGTGAGGCCAAGGTGGAGGAGGACCTGGTAGAGGTAGAGGACCAGTGAATTGCTACAATTGTGGGAGGCCAGGACATTACATGTGAGAATGCATGAACCCGATGCACCTGTCATGAAGATATTGCACTCAGTTTGACAACGTGACAGAAGACTTTCCTATATTACTAGCTAAGATATGTGAAAAAGGGGCACAACTTCAGCAGCCTACCCAGAATCTGCAGATGGTGAGGGTTGAACCCCAGGAAGAGGATCCTAATGTGAATATCGTGCTGCGAAGTGGAATGACGAATAGCGAAGACAAGGGAAAGAGGCCTGAAGAAGGTGAATGGGTTCACAAAGCTCCAGAAAAGGAGGTTGGCTTTGATTTGGAGTGTGTGAAGGAAACCTTCATGGAAGCAAAGAAAAGCTTCGCTAAGGCCTCTACCTTAAGAACTCAGGATAAGCCAGCTGAAGAGATGGAACGTTCTATGCTTACTACCTTCTTGGATACCTATATGAAGATGTTGTGTGATAGCAAGGATGTGAAAGGGTTACAGGAGCTTATAAATAAGTGTGTCAGGAAAGAAAACTCTTCTAATAGACCACGCATAGTCAGGAATATTGGTAAGCATAAGGCAAGAATAGGGCGGGAGATGAGACTCACCGCACAGAGAGGAGAATATGAAATGGACCAAGTTATCCTGGATCTAGCGTCTAACACAAATTTTTTTCCTAAATAAACATGGGAGAGAATGGGGAGACCTGCACTGTAGTGGTCTCCTACTCAATTGAGGATGGAAAATCAACAAAAAATTATCCCCATGGGAAGATTACAGGGAGTGACAGTCGATGTTGAAGGCGCGAGCACATTGAACAATTTTGAAGTAATGGAGATTGTGGATGACATCAATCCCTACCCTACACTCCTTGGGCTTGACTGGGCTATAGCCATGAGCGGGGTGATTAATTTGAAGAAGTAGATGATGTCATTTGAAAGAAAATCACTCCATGTAGTACTAGTGTTGGATCCTACAGAAGGACTACGCTACACTGAACCAGTCCACGATTACGAAAGTGATGACAACCTTGACCATATTTATATGATAACAATGTGAGATCAAGATTGGGTGAATCTGACAGTTGACGGATGTCTTCCATGGGACCACGAAAGCTCCTACACATCATACTCAGAGGAGGAATTGCAACGCTGGAAGAATAGATTGCACGTAGTATCTACGCTACGATGTAACATGATAACCAAATCGTTCCACTACGTATCATCAAAGGTAAGAAGTCTGCCTTACTATGATTGTTTAACTCACATTGATAAATTTCTAGATACATTTCAAAGAGAAGTGATAGAGGAGCATCGCTTCCAAGGCTTGGCCTTGGCGCTGCACGCTATGCTTGCAAGATGGTGGGGTATGCATAAAAACAACTTCGATGGATGATGTGAATATAGAAGAATGATGAGGGTGTTGTTTGGTCACCCAAAGGTATGATTGACAGATAAATATGATGGAAACAGTGTTCCGTGTGATCACTTAGCCAAATGGAACGATGCTTATGGAGCAGAAATGAAACCGGAGTGGGTGAATCTGTTCTGTCACACCTTGGATGTAATACCTACGAATTAGTACTTAGAGATAGAGCTCTGCCATGGCATGGATGAATGGGATGTTTTGAGACAGGGATTCTTGATGACATTCAGCTTTGAAGATGGATTTGAGTGCATTGACGAAGCACTCCAGGAGGTCAAAGAAGTGATCTTCAAAATATCGTAGGATCCCTTGGATTTGATTCAACCAGATTGGACCACCCAGTGGCACGATGCGCTAGAGTGATACAATGTGACTACTGAAGAGGCAGATGAGTATTTGAGAAACATTAATATCCCAAAAACAGAAGGATACCACGAAGTTGAGGGGTTGCAGATAGAAAACCCATATATCACCACGTCGATGAAAGCAAGACAAGTGAACATCGAGACAGAGGTAGAGCCAAAGTTTGTGAAGATAAGGGACTGCTCAAATGATGTTACAGTGGATAAGGTTGCTGAATTGCTCCATGAATATAAGTAATTGTTCTTAATGAAGTTCTCAGACTTAAAGGGGATAATAAGGGACCTGGGAGTTATGAAAATTACGTTGAACCCGAACACGAAGCCGATCAAGCAAAGGTCTTACTTCCTCAATCAAAAGTATAAGGAGAATGTCTGCTTAGAGTTGGATACAATGCTTGCAGCTGATATTATTGAATCAATCGAAGAATCTAATTGGGTGAGCCCAATAGTAGTTCAGGAAAAGAAGTAGAAGGATGAAATAAGGATATGCATAGATATCAGGAAGCCGAATGATGCTTGAATGCATGATCCTATTCCTACTCCATTCACCGATGAAGTGTTGGATAATGTAGGAGGACATGAAGCATATTCATTCACTCATGGGTTCTCATGGTACCATCAGACCAAGGTCATGCCCAAGGATAGAAGTAAGACAACCTTCACAACTGAATGGGGATGCTTCCAGTATACTGTAATGCCTTTTGGACTGAAGAATGTGCCAATGATCTTTTCACACATAGTCATCACGACATTCAACGAATTCATTCACAAGTTTCTGGTGGTATACTTTGATGATTGGAAAGTTTTTGGGCTGGTGAAACGCCATGAAGCCAGCCTATGCTTGATGTTTGATACATGCCGAAGGTATCAAATCACACTCAATTTGAAGAAATGTTTGTTTTGTGTTCCTTTTAGAATCTTGCTGGGTCATGTGATGTGTAGAAAAGGATCAATGGTGGACGTAGCTAAGATAATATTTATAATTAATTTGGAGGTGCCAAGAAGTGTGAAACTGCTGCGCGCAACGTTGGGCATATGGGATACTATAGAAAGTTCATCAAGAGTTATGCCCATATTACCACACCGATGGAGATGCTGCTAAAGAAGGATGCTACATTCTGTTGGAATGAAGAGTGTCAACAAAGCTTAGATGTGTTAAAGGAAAAGATGGTCACCGTGTTGATCCTAGTATTCCCAGATTGGAAGAAGGAATTTCATGTGCATGTGGACGTGTCATGTTTTGTGCTCGGGGCAATATTGAAACAGGCTGGTGAGGGAGAGTTGGATCACCCTATAGTGTTTGGAAGTAGGAAGTTGTCTAAAGCTGAGAAGAACTATTCAACGACAGAGAACGAAGGTTTGGCTATAGTGTACGTGCTCCATAAGTTCATACACTACTTGCTAGGCAGACACTTTAAGATGTATACAAACCATTTTATATTGATGTACTTGGTTAACAAGCCTGTGTTGGTGGGGAAGATATGCAGATGGTTGCTACTATTTTAGGAATATGTTTTCAAACTCATTGTGCAGCCAGGACAATTGAATGCACGACCACATCATCTGTCACGCATTGAAACGGGAGAGGAGCCTACTAATTTGGAGGATGGACTACCTGACACACAGCTCTTTGCAGTGCACATAGCTGATAATCAATTTGTAGATATCACCAAGATGATCATAGACAAAGACATCAAGATGAAATGGCAAGAGGTCAATAATGCATTCTCAGGAACATTTGGGGAAGATCTCAAAGACCGCCAAGTCTATGTGAACATTCACAAGTTCGGCTTATACCGGATTGCATGCAGATATCCTGCATTCTCGTCCACAACCATGATCTATTGGATCATCTCGCACATCGATCCCAAGGTGATGACATTGAGAACTGTGAGTGGGATAGACATTTCTACAGGGCATAGGATTATCAATAGATATATCACATGGCAAAGCTAGTGATCACCATGGAGACACCCTTCAGCATATCCAGTAGCAATGCCAACTCCAGAGCTGTCTTGACTAACTGGTTGAACGAGCCAGCTAAATTCAGGATGACACCCAAATAGATTTACAAGATGAATATACTGTGGAAGGCGTACCATTACTTGGTCATCTTTGTCTGTTATTTGTATGCCCAAGAGAGCACCGATACCTTCCCGCAGAGTTGGGTGATCATGTTGGACCAACTACCTAGTGAAGGCAAAGCATTCAAATGGTCTGACATGTTGGCTCATAGGCTAAAGGAACATGCAACGGGAGCTAAGGAGTCACCCAAAGGTCAGTAGGAAGACATCTACATGTTTGCCTACATCTTGGATGCAATCTATGCCCTTCAAGAGTTCTGGGGCATGAAGTGGGCATGGGCATCAACAGAAATCTCTGTCAATACTTACTGTAAACTTTTTTCCAAATGCAACTTCAGAGGAGTTATCACACAACTATCAGATCATTTTTTCACCCTGGTGTACAATATGATATTTGAGCAGGATCCACCTTGCATGTTGAAGGCAACGATGGAGGCACTGATAAACATAGCAGATTGGTATGCCTCACCAACCGACACCTTCATACGGATGTACAACACAAAGAAGCCTCTACATGTTTTGCTGAATTTTGCCATGGACAAGCTCGTCAAACAAGAAGTGTCATACCACATCTCAAAAGGACTGTCAGCTAGGCCACTGATGTAGGAGCATTGAATCGAAACTATCATTGTATTTTAGTAGACATAGGAGGTCTTGTATTTTCAAGGAGGTTGGATTCCTATGTATGTAATTATTAATGTTTTGAGTGGTTAAAATATAAATTAATTAGTTAAGGTGAAGATATTTGTAAATGCTCTCAAATGTAGGAGAAAATGGGTGATTAATGATGATGAGAGAGTTAGAAATCAATTGTAAGTGTTGGGCTAAAAAGTGGTTTCATGATTCGAGGAGCTAGAGAGGACTGTTAGGGATAAGTAGGAGTCAAAAGTGGACTTAGAGGATATTTAGGGTGGAATTCAGCAGATTAAGAACCTAAACCAAAATTAGTTCAACAGAACCCTTTGTATAAATGTAAACCTAAAAGGCATAAAGAGAGAGTAGTTAGAGAATCAGTTAGAAGAGTAGCTACTGAGTTAAAGAGTCATATTGTAAGCCTATGGGAAAGAGATGAAAGGCCACTGATCAGAAAATCAGGCCAAAGATAGAAGCTCTTGTGTAAATACTTGGTTATTAATACAAACAACTTGATTCAGAATTTGTATAACGTGTACTGTGTAACTGAATTATAATCTGTGTGTGACTAGAGTAATTCAGTGTAACATAGGTTGCAGGTATAGAGCTAGAAGGGAGGTGAGATACAAAGAAGAATAACAGAACAAATTCCAACTATGGTTGGGTAGACGTTGTTGAGGCAGCTCCACAGTTGCGATTGTGGGTAAAGTTGTCTTGGAGATAACAATTCCAGCAAAAGGAATGTTGGATAGAATTGTTGTCAACAAGAGGTTCGAGGAGAGAACCATAGAGCTATGTTTCAGCTTTGTATACATCAGAGGAAGCCTTTAGTGTTATAGTGGAGGTGAAATAGCATAAAGGTGCGAGTGGAGTTAAGTTAAGGAGAGAGTTGTGGAGGAATAGTGAAGGACCGGAACCCTGAAGAGAGCGAGTCCACAAAAGGACATTGAAGAAATGACGCAAATCTAAAGTTAAGAGAAGTGGGGGTAGGAACAAACAAATTCCTTTGATCGTAGTTGAAGTCCCACAGTAAATCCCGACCGTCAATTGCCAAAGTCATGCTTACGTAATAGTCAATTGTGGGATTAAGGGAGTGGATAAATGGTGTACTAGTTGAAGGGCCGCAGATCGTACAATCTAAAAGCCTCGTCATCCAATGGATATCGGGCCATAAAGAGATTGAGCTTCAACGGAAAGGGTGGACCCGAACTTCTATAGATTGAGTGTTTATAATTCTCATCGGGTTCGAAAAGACATTAAAACATTGCGTAAGTGTTCCACCCGATCTCATTGTGGACCATTGGATCAAGCAGATCTTAATCAATGGTTATAAAGCGTCGGGCAAGTCTGTTGATTGGCAAGAAGTGCAGCCATCGGATCAAGAGTAAGATTGACGGTGGAGATTGAAGTGATAAATAAATTGGAAAAGGCAGACCCGAAGAGGTTATAGGCACAGTTTCATTCTATTTAAAGTCTAGTTGTGATCGTATATCGCATGCGAGAGGTGATGAAGTCATAAGATGGTTTGATGCGATATTGCGACAACTGTTGATCTGATGAATGAAATCAATGGTGGGGAAGGCAGTCACATATCGCGAGTCAAGAGTTTCAAAGGCATGTTCTAACGGTGGAGAAATATTGCGATTGCGATAAAGGAAAGCATCGGGTAATGTGCGAAGATGAGGAAAGGGTGAAATGGTATGGTTTATGTGTGTTGTGGAATAGTTCGATTATGTAAGCATTATAATAGAAATAAAGTGCCGATAGGGAGTTTATGGGTAAGTTAGTGAATAACCATAGTTATAGAGTGGGGTTGGTTATATATGTGCAGGCTTAAGGATTGATTAAAGTTTAGATGAAAGGTTGAGTTATAAAGTTCTAATAGAAAGGTTTGAATGAAGGGTTAGACTATGGTAAGTTCCAAAGCATTCCACATGAGATTTAATTAATGGGGCCTTAAACCATTCTTTAAAAAAGATTCAGACTAGGCTGGGAGTCTAAAATTCCTGGGACAAAGACAAATTTGCATTTTATATGCATACTATGGGTATACGAAGGTTTTCTTGCGTCAGCCACACCGGATGAAGAAGCCACCTTGGCCCACTCTTCTATTGTGGATCAAGTTGTATGAAATATGAAACCTCAAGCATGCAGATGCTAAAATAGAGGAGATCAAGATTATTTGGCACATGAAGCTTCAATTTGTATGACCCACATTGTTTTGTGAAGGATCAGTGCGCGAGAGTACAGTTTCCATGGATCAACAGGGCATCTCATTGGGCGGAGGAAGACCCATGGTGATATTGTCATAGCTTCTCTAGGCCCAATGAAATCGTCGGCATTGCTATGGAATGGTTGGCGAAGCAGCGTGAAGTAGCATCCAGGAGAGCACCAACAACACCACTAGCAGAGGTAAACATACTGGCGTGAGACATAGGCAAGAGGAAGATTGTCAACAACATAGAGGCATAATAAAGCTGCAAGTTTAGAGCAGACCCACTTGTGCAGAAAGAAACTTTGGAAATTGAGGCAAAGAGGCAACAATGTGATAGGAGGAATGCACAAAGGCAAAGAGAAAAATAAAGGTTGGAGAAAGCATTGAAGGAGTTACATGAGTTGAAGGAGAAACTCTGGAAGGAACATGAGCTACGCAGACATGAGAAGGAAGTGCAACAAGGATAGGTACAACAAGGGGCACAACATTTACAGACAGATGAAATTGTGCCCGTAAAGGTAGTAGACTCATCCAAACAACTGGCACAAATTAGACAGGGTGAGCAGCTGCAGGAGTAGGACTTCGGTCAATAGAATGAATGAGTACTTTCGAATATGGATATATATATATATCTATATCTATATATATATATATATATATATATATATATATATATATAGATATGGAGTAGTAAGCATTAGGTAAATACATTGACCTCATGCCTTTCCACCAAGAGGTCGATGCACCAGCTTCACTGTATCCAGAAGCAGAGCAAGTCCCAAGCAACCAAGGAGACACTGAGATCCTTAGAGACAATCTAGAAGAAGAGATGCACAACATATCATTCGATGAGTCACAACATAGAGTTGTGCAATCACGGAGAGTGTCTACTCCAGATGATAACACATATCCTGCGCAGTTTGAAGAATGAGTGATCATGTTTGATGTGCGCAAGCATCCAACACCATTGGCCTATGCTACTAGAGCATATGCCAAAGCCACTAGCTCTAGCGTTTGCTTTTTGATAGCTGAGAATGAGCGAATGGCTAAGGAGTTACAAATGGCCAAGCAAGGAGGAGAATTGGTTAGAGCATCCACTCGAGCCGAGTTGAAGAAGGTGATACTAGATGAAGTATCATCCCTTGAGATAGTCATGCAGGTGTTTTATTCCAAGCTTGTTATTGTTCATAAGGCAGTTGTCTATCTCAACGATTGGAAACAACGATGTGCTAGGAGAGCACGTGTCTAGTCAAACGTGCATACTGTTGTTGACTACATGAAAACATGGACAATGAGATATGAGGGAGCCCCATTATACTTGCCCAAGATGATGAATCCCATAGCGGTTGAGCTGAAGGCACGTATCTGGAGTTAGATTTGAAATTATGAAGAAATCCCACATCTTATCACTAGTATGCAAGCTTCCCATGCATGTGTATTCAAAAGCATGGATGTTTTTGTGCACACAAATGTGATCCCATATATTGCGACACTCACCGAGGCAAATAAAAAGGAACAAATCTAACTAGAGCTTGACTCATACTTTGATGAGTTGATACACATAGCCATCATCGCAGACTTAGCGATTAGTGCAGACACCATGCATCACTATGTCATTGGTCTGGCCGCACTCAAGACAATGATGTGCATGTTATCAGAAGAGTTGGATAGAGGAGTGAGAGTAGTGTACCTAGATGTAATAGAGGCAAGAGTTCATTTCAAGAAAGATGTCACCACAGAGTACATGCACACCATCACGGACTACCTAGCTTGGCATCAGTTTGCTACTTTTGACCATTGTGAGGATGTCGAAGAGCTGGTATTCCCACAGTTTTCTGAGTCATAGTGATGCCTTGCATGGCTTTCTCAAGCCTATTTTGACTCACATGGTTACATGTGCGGATTGTATGTAACGTCTTGTCAAGTGGAAGTTCAAGTGTCAATAATTGAATGTAACAAACATAGAGTAGTTGAAGAGTCATGAGGGTAGATGAATAGTCACAAAGGGTACTGTCAAGGGTCACCCGACCCTTTGCTATATATAGTACCTCATAACTCATTGTAGAGTCTTTTGGTCAGCCAAACTTTTGATAGGAGTATCTTAGGGAAAGCTTAGAGAGTATTGTAATGAGCCTTGGCTTCTGCACTATGTAGAGCTAGTATATCTCTTTGGAGGAGTAGGCGATAGTGACTGTAACCTTCCATTGTTGGGACTAGTGGTTGGTCATGGTTGTACTATATGATTAGAATTTTCACTTCTTAATATAACAGATCCAACATGTTTCATGCATATGTTGTTATTATATTTCAACTAACTTGTTTAATCTAATGATATATGTATCTGTTTTCTTACGCATGCATGTATGGACTTTTCTGTATATGTATGTATGAATCTTACTAAAATGTGTTTTTGGTTTAACCATCACTTTCGATTGCTAGCTTACTTTCCTTCTAGTTTGTGATGCATTTATGCTCACGTGTTTCTATCTTAACCCTCTACTTTCACAGGTTTCCAAGGGGCACACTCACATCACCCTCCATGTGTTAGAACCACTTATGCACCTTCCTTGAGTTGTTGCATGTGTCAAATCCTTGCTACCAACAGGGATATCTTACTTGCCTCTACGTGCAACTGCGATCAAGGCGACACCGTACAACCCACTATTGGGACTCCTACACCAAACAGTCTAAGGTCTAGTTGGGACTTCTTACCCGGGAGATCCCCTAACATGTTTTCGGGTCTAGCACCGGCAACAAGTACCTATGTTGTGTTGCTTACATGTTGATCTTCATAAGTTCAAGGAGATAAACATAGCTTGATTATAAAACATCGTTATTTTATGATTATGAGTGTCACTCATTAATTCTATGTTGTAACTATCATTATGCCTTCAAAGATGCATAAGTTTCATATAGTGCAATTATGGATGATGATGCCTATAGTGCTTGGTTCTTACTTGTACATGATATGATGCACATGGTATATTCTTTGAGGATTTTTGATCTTGATGGTATCAAGGAGATGGATTACTAGTGAAGTTTGATAAATGATGGTGAGATAATGGTTTTATATTGATGTATTTTCTAATTGATGAGAAGCTAGATACATACTACTATCTCTATGTCATGGGATATCACTGATGGGTGAATCACAAATAAGGATCGTATGGATTATTACTTAAGTTGCATCCTGATGTGGTAGTTCTTCTTGAATGAAGAAAATGGGTGAAGATAATGATGTTACTATAGGTTTCATGAAGAAATGGTTATTAATATACTACTGTTGCATATGCTAAATGATACTTGGAGACATGGCATATTTAGTCACATATTGATGATGTTGAGGAATGATGGTACTTTATAATGATATGCTCGGTTCTCTTATATGTTGATTGATGCATGAAAAGATGTGTTTCTATGCTAAAAAAAACCATATGTCTTTCATGAACATAGATTGAGGCTCTTCCTACTACAGGAAAGAGAAAGTTGACATTGATGAGGTCAAGGGGATGAGTTGATAGCAAATTTCTATGGAACAATCTTACGTTGTTGCTACAATTTGGTAATGTTTCATACTTTGTCACATGTTGATGTTATTGAATCTACATTGCCTTATATTTTATATTCACAATAAGGATGTGCATGTTGTTGTTCATATTGCTTCTATCTATGTTGCAAGGTCCTATGATGACTGTTATGGTCTTACTACTGCATGGTTGAGGTCCTTGTCTTTGGTTTTGATCATAAATGCCATATCTACATCTTGATGTCAAGGTCATGTAAAGATTCATGATGTAATCATTGTAAAATTTAGTCATGTTTGGACTATTGGAGTTATTTATTTGAGGGGGCTTGACCCAACTTCATATTGTGCTACGCACCAAAAAGTCCCTCAACTACTGGCCCTTTCATCAACAACCCGTGAGAAGGTGGTAGTCTCACCCGAAGAATTTATGGGAGGTTCGAGAACCATCTTTGCACAACTGAAGGGATATCCACAAAGTGGTGTCATGTATTTAATTATACTTTATATGAATGTTATAACTTCACATGCATAAGAAATTCACACGTATGATTAACTCAATAGAAATGCATAAACACTACAAATAAAAATATATGTTATATTTCTTTGAATAATTCAACGAAAAGAATACATAATCAGATACATAACAGTAGACAACTAACATCTACAAAGATACAAAACTTCGCCAAAAATTCTTCTTTACTAAAAAAATCTTCAATTACATTCACTTCTTTGACTGGCGCACCCAGTTGTAGGTGGTTTGTGCACTCAACTGCAGACTCTTCAAGGTCTTTGTGCACTCAGCTGTGGAGACTTCTCCAAAACTATAGAATATAGACTTGAAAACAAAGATTCACTTATGATTCTATTATTAATATTAGATTATCCTTTACAAAGTATTACATATCCTTTTATGCAATTCATCTATAACAAAAACCCTGGCCCACATACCATGGATCCATCAAACAAGGACTACTACCCAACACTTGTTACAAAATAAGGGCTTTGTCCCATCTCCAAAGCCCTAAAATTCCGTGTGATGAATATATCTCTACCAGCTCCACATGGTCCGCTCCTTCCTTCGCGGGGGTTTTTACCAAAAATTTGGACGAATTGGGCCATGCCCAACAAGAATCAAGTCAATTATGTCTGTAATCCCATCATTTCAACCATGTGATGTAATGTTGAGTTAAATATGTTACCCCACTAACTTGGATGATCAATGTAAACATGAGTCATTGGTTATAGGAAAGGACATGTCTAGTTGCGTCATAGAGTCATGTACTTATTTGTATATCTTTAGAAAATTCAACATGCGCTCAAGGGGAGAATGGTCAGTATTCAATGTTCATACTTAGCAGGTTAGATCTACAATGCTCATGTCAACAAATGGAGAGAAGCCTTCATTCAAAATTGCTTATCCCTTTTCCCTTAACATCAAAGGAGGAGAGAAGCTTGGTTTTTGGAGAATCTTTGGTGACTTTGGAGAGAAAATTGGTATATCCATAGATGTGTTTACGAGTATCTACTAGTTGTGCTGACATAACACCAAAGTGGTTGCCATCAAGTCCAAAGGAAGAGATCACTGGAATTATGACAAATGTGTTGTTCTTAATGGAAACCTACTTAATAAAGATGTCAACATGATGGTAGAAAGACGAGTATTCATGCCAGTATAGCTATGATAGAAATATTGGAAAAAGAAATATCAATTTAGAGATAGAGGAAAGATAAAGATGAAGTTTGAGGAAATATACGTGGGTTTTGTGAAGCAAAAGTTCTTACATACATAGGTATGGTGAAGAAAAGTTACATACAATTTCCGCAGCATAGTATTCTCAATACCATGGGTCTTTACCATGGTATTGACCCATAGAAATGAGCCCAATAACGAATATTTTATCTCATAAAAGAATACCATCGACATAACTACGAAATTGGCCTAAGGTATTGTTTAAGGCCTAAGCTATGTAAGGAGATGGAGATAAAAGTGTTATATGTGCAAGTATCAAGTTATTGATGATTGGTTTGATCTAAAATAGGTATGCACCAAGGAGCATGATGATGGATCAGATATGATAGATCTGAAATGACTACACATTGAATAATTTTCTTGTGGGTTGATAGATTTGTGATGATTATGTTATGATGTATGTCTATTACAATGTATACCATGTTTTGGGTTTGACTAATATTCTGTTGTGCAGTGAAGGTATGACTCAATAGTTACCGATATATATGGAGTTTTGGTTCAGAAATATCACATACACATGTGAATCTACTTCTGGGTAGTCAAGTATATATTCTGCAGTATGAACATATATGTACGTGAATTTCAAGTATGAAAGGCGTGTACATACATGGAAGTGTTGTATAAGGGTTGCATACATATGCTAGAGTTTTGCAGTATGATTTGGTGATTATGGTTTATTTGTTTTGTTATGTTTGCTGATGTCCGCTAATGATGCCTCCTTCATGATAATATGCTTGTGATAGTTCTGATTGAGTTGAGTGGTTATTGAATGATATGTTAACTAAATTTGATGCTTCTATGTGATAATTTGCATGTGGTTCAAAATCTTTTGATGATTTTAGTATGTGTTTCAGTGATTATTTCAGTAGTGGAGAGATTTAGAATCAGGGTTCAGTATTTTTTTATTTGTATGTAGGACTTCTTAAGGGAAATCACATATATATGTGGATATTATTCTGAACAATAGTGTCTATATTGTGACATGTTTTTTATCAGTGTTTATAGTGGCAACAATTGGTTTCAGTGATGGGTAATAATGTATGGATTGGTATATTGATAAGTGGTTACACATTGAAATTTCTGAACTGTTATGGTTTAGTTTGATGTAGTTTTGATTGATTGAAATTTAGTGATTGATTCAGTTAGTTCAATAACTAAGTGAATTGATTCAACATATGGTTATGTATTTAGTTGAGTAATACATGATGGTTGCAAAGTGTGATTAAGTGATTGATTCAGTGGTACATAAATGAAAATTCATTTTTCAGTGTATTGAGATATGTACGTAGGTATTCTTCAGGGAAAGCACGTACATACATGGGTCTGACTCACAAAAATAGTATATACATTCTGATATATGATTGATCAGTTTTTGCAGTGACATGATCCAGTTCCAGTGATGAACAATATGTGGTCAGGTATTCTGATGACTGGGTATACAATGATATAATTTGGTTTGGTTGTTAAAGAATAAGTTATTTCAATGACTAATTTAGTGATTTAGTTATAAACTGATTTGATACAGTGTTTGGTTTCAATATTTTTATTTTGAATTGGGCTTAAATGATTATAGTGGGTCCAGTCTGAAAATTTGATGAAAATTGGTCTATAGGTTTGATGTTTTGGTTTAGGTGGATCTAGTAGGAAATATTATGAAACGTGGTCCACAGAGGTGTAGCCTTCAGTGAGGAAGTCAAAGCTTCCTTCCATTAGTTGCTGGAAAATCTGACAAGGGGGTTGGATCTCCCTTCCAGTTGGTATCGGTAAATGAGATCAAGGGGTTAGAGCTCCCTTCCAGTGGGTGCTGGAAAAAGAGAGAAGGTGGTAGCCTTCTGTAGGTGCATGCCTACATGGTGGTATGAGTATGCGCCAACACATACTTGTAGTATGTTTTCTTTATAATAAAATGATAAAGACAAATATGGCAACAATGGTAGTTTTCTCCGACATTGGGTTTCCACCTAAATATCCTGGTGTTCATGTGTGTTGAAGTGTTGCTTATGTTTGATTGTTTATGTTGTTCTACACATGGTTACTATTTAATTAGTATCTAAAGAAGTACTAATGCACTGGTTCAAGTTAAATAGTTGATGAATTAATTGAAAAGTTAGTTAACTAGATATACACTACTTATGTTCATCACAATCGCGTACATATGTTATTTCAATTCATTATAGTCGCATACATAAATATGAATAAGAAATTGAAAGGTTTAATTGAGTTTTAAAAATACTGATTCACCCCTCCTCTCAGTATTTTTCCCAACAAAAATAACCTCACAAGTTTCTTCAAATGTAAATAACTAGAACACCATTTGAAATAATCACTTTAATTAATTTTATTGGGTGCCCAACATTGAAACTTTACTATAACATTTTGGAAAAGTAAACGTAGGTAAAGAGCTGGGATTATATGGGTTTTCCTATTTCAATCAATTTTGTTGGTTGAATATTACTTTTAACTCCTACAAGAGGTGGATGATACCACAGGGGGTCTTATCAATGCATTTTTTGGTTTTTGTGTTTGTAGATGAAGCTTTAAATATGAAAAAATAGGAACCTCAATACTCTTACAAAGATATGTGGTTGAATCTTGTTCTTGAAATTAGTATAAAGCATAGGGAACTAACATGAAAAAACATAGATTCTTCGATCTTATTTCCAATGGATTGAATCCCCATAATTTTAGGGGAAACCCATTATATTTGTTATGAATTTATTTGAATATGTGATTCTCATGGAATTGATGACTTTTGTACAAACCTTGCACCAAAATAGTGAATCTAATACTATACTGAAGATGCAACTCTTCACAATCCATATAACTTTCCCTCTATGCACCACTACTGAACATCCTACACTTTAGTAAACTCTGCACACTTATATAAAAAAAATCCATATACCTAAGCTAATCTAATATGCAATAGGTTAATCACACAATCTCACACATATTTCTAAGTTGTCCCATGATAGAGTTACACCTTTGGTACCAGTTTTAAAATTAATTTCTACACAAAGAAAAAATCTATTCTATATTCAATCTTATATAGTTTGAGTGAGATATAATGAATCTCAAACATGCAGTTATAACTTAGAGAGAATATCTCAATAACATCGAACAAATACAAACAAATTTACTATTGCAAGCATTTATCTTAATAATTGTAGTGCAAACTACAATTTTTTTAGTCCATTCAAGTTTCATAAAGTGTGTCCATTTGATCTAGAATTTATAATTCTCAAACTAGGTTTGAGTTTGAATTTATATATCACTAGTGATTGAAAAATAGAAAATGGTTAAAATTCCTTTTTTTCCATCCAGTATTTTAAGCACCCATAGAAAGACATTTAAAAAAAAGCATATGTTTTCAATCTAAATAATACGTTAGCAAATTTTTCTTTCATGTTTAGATATCTAAAATTTAATGTGATACATTATCATGGTTTTTTTATCATTCTTCCATTTAATAGTTCATGGGTAAAATATTTAGCATTAATGGGTAACATTGTGCATATGAGAGCTACAACGTATTTTATTTAATAACGTTTCTTATATTCAAATTCATTTTGTAAGCATAAATCATGTTTCTTATAGCTAAATTAATTTTGTAATTTAAAAGGAAAAAAATAATGAACTCTAACTTATAATATTAAAGTGGAAAATCAAAATGCAATTCCTCAAAACCTTGAAAACATCGGGGCTTACAACAAAAACCCAAACATAATAGGAAATCTACAACCATCTCAACATCAAATGCTAACATCCTTAATAATATTGGGAGTTTGAGGGAATTTATGAATGTTATAAGAGGTCTTTACTTTGTCATCATACTCACTCATTAAAGCAATTAATGATATTGCTAAAATAATTTCCATTGAACTATTATATCTCAATTTTAGATCCAAATGAGGATGGAATGGTGGGATACCATTAGTGATGGAATATAGGCCTAATGTTCCATTAAGAATAATGTAATTATTTGTGTGGTGGCCATTTAATGTAATGTGGTCTAGATCCACTATTCTAATTATTAAATAATTAGGCCACTAAATAGCTAGCATTCAACTATAATATCACATAGTGCTTAATGTACGGCGTACTAGTGGTGAGGGTTTAGGATAGGTATAAAATATTCATAGAGGTAGAGGAGTAGACAATATTAGGTTTGAATTTATCTTCATATTGGAGATTTTGTAATTTATAGTTTGTCCCTTAAAGAGGAATGTGAAAATTGATTTCCTTTCCAAATGTTAATAAAAATTTCAATAAACTTATTCAGGCCCATTTTATTCTTACAACATGATTAATTTTAAGAATTTAATATAATAAAAAATTATATCAAAGAACATTATTGGGACAAAGGAGAGGAAATTTTTTACTTCTTAATTAATTTATTTTTGTTAATTTTCTTACAACATATTTGTATCAAATCCCTTTTACCAACTTATATATGTACCAGTGCAACTATATGGAGAGTTGTTCCATTTCTATATTGAGATCATCATAATAATTCTTAACTTTATAATGAAAGGTATAGTCACTTTTATTTACAGCCTTAAAAACCACCGATAAAGGAAAATGACCCAACAACAATCAAGGGATCATCTCTAGATTGAGGTCCCAATCAAACCTCATATCATTTGGAATAAGAGACCCATTTTGATTTTGGCCTGGTAACCATTGTTGGTTTTTGAGGAATGGTAATGCTACTTATAAGCTAAAATACCTCACACTCTAATATTAAAATGGTTTATGCTACAATAACAACAGTGAGAAAATGGAGACAAAATATCAAGCAATGAGCTAGTAAACACATAGCTATATAAGAAATGAAGTAGTTAGCTATAATAAAATACAACAATAGGTGTTTAACTTATTAGAAAAAATGTATAATAGTCAACATTAAGATATAACATGTGCTCATAAATGAAAGAAATATAACTGAAATAGTAATCATGTGAGAAACACCATCTAATATATGAAATAATACACAATATTAGCAGTATAAATCCCAAAAAACACACACATACATGAACTACTCAAGAAAAGTTAGAAATAAGGAAAAGGTGCATGCAAAATATAGCTCAAACAATGACATATCAAGTCTTTTTGATATTAATAAATGGATATAGAAATATTAGCCTCGTAGCTATACTCTATAGTGATTTCAAAGAAAAATTCAAAGTCCTTCTTAAAAAGATTTTCATTATTTATAGGCCTTAGTTAATGATTGCCTCTTATGAGTGCTGAGAATTCTATGGTTAGTTACAACTCATAAATTTCCCATAATTTACAGACATATTAGAGTGGTATATTTTAAAGTCTCCAAATCAATGTAATTGTTGACCCTTTTCGATTGGGATCTTAATGGAATTTTAGTAACGTCTTGAGTATGTGCGACATGGTATCTATGTGTAACATCCCTATGTCTTAATTTTCCAAACATGGATATTTTTAGACTTTTAAATTATTGTTGGACTTGTAACGCCCTCCTCCCACATCTATCCAAGTAACCGGCCAACCAGGGTAAAAATGTGACAAAGGGTTACTATGATATGATTCAAATCCATATGTATTAGTTAAGGAAGTGTAACCAACAGAGACAAAAAAAAATCCTAACCTTCTACACCTGTAAGAGAACCCCTAGTAGCCATCCATCCCATCGAGGGTACTAGCCCTTGAGACTAAGTGATAATTTTCTTCATTAAATCCTCAGTTGCTCCCTTGACATGGGCATGAATATGATTGTGACTGTCCAGTCCCTCCAATAATAAGGAATGCATGCAACTAGGGACTTTTCCAATCTTATGACTCTAGCTATCGTGCCACTTTTAAGGGCCAGCTTTCAAGCCAATATCTAGAACTCCATGAAACTTCTAGAAATGTAAAATAACATTGGAAAAATGATACATATGCAAATACTTGAAAAAGGATTTGAATGGACCCCTACTAAACATGACAAAAATTTTGTCAAACATGTCACAAATATGCATTCTACATGTTTAAACAATAGATCTGAGTCTAGGGGTCTCATACTTATATAAGAATCACTAAGAAGCATGGATTCTTCATCACAAAAAATTAATTACCATCTATTAAGCCATATATTCATTGCACATTAGTCATTAACCAAAACATGATGAGAGCCATACATTATCACTCTCATAAAAATTACTCATAACGAGCATATAATCTACATAAATAACAAGGATACAACAACCATATTTTTCACATATAAACAACTATATTTAGCCATAAAATACCAAGTAGAATGACTTGTTAATAATGAATGCAAAGGCTGACCGGGCTCAGGACTTCCACGCTCCACTTGACCATAGATTCACTGAATCAAATCTCTCTTCATCCAATCACCCCCGTGCCATATTCGATGCATGAGTGTGGGATCTCATAGAAAATATCCATCAAAACCAAACCAGGGCTTACAGAGGCCAAACCACCTCAACCTTAAACTAGTGATTGCACCTCATGATTGGACATCATTGACAATCACTAGATTTGTCTCTAACCAAGTTGTTTAGGGCTCCAGAGAATTTGTTCCAACCAAGGCTCTAGGACTAGTAACTCAAACCACAGTTGTTGTCTGACTCCAGAGTGTTTTTCCAAGGAAGGATCGAGGACTAATAACTCAACCCACCAAGGGCTCCCAAGCATTTTTCCAACCAAGGATCTAGGACTAATAAATCAACCCAAGTTGTTACAAGGCTCCAAAGTGTTTGTCCAACCAAGCCTCCAGGAATTAATAATTTAATCCATAGTCAAATTAACATGAGAACAAACCAAAAAACAAAAGGGAATGACTCCCACAACACCATGCCTATCTAGAAAATGGAAAGGCTAGGTAAAACCATTGTCAATATAGACAATTCTCCATGCCAATGATATATCATAACAAAGAAACCACATGGATGTTCCATGCATGACAAAAATAGCAAGGAAACCATACATGCACTCGATACCTACAAAGAAATCCAATTTTAGCTATTGATCACACTTTCTTCTTAGACTTTCCTACTGTTCCCTTTCCTTCTTACTCCAAATACCAAGTATGCCACACTCCTCCAAGTGTGCTCCAAGAAAAATCTAAGTATCCAAGAGTATGAGAGAGAGAGAGAGTGTAGAATGAGAGCTCCAAAACTGAATTGAAAAAATTCTGTAAACTAATCCTTAGAAGCCTTCTTATTAATCGGACCTTTAATTTCTTCCTTTTCCATTATTTTCCTTCATTTTCCTCCTTGCATGGAACTTGTGATGTTTCACCTTTGATTTCCCCTATTTTCCATTATTTTCATAACTAAAATGCCAATTAATCCCTCGCACCTTTCCAAAGCCTTTTCCATTACCTTTACCAGTTTCCTTAGCCATTAATAAACCAAAGTGACACCCCAGTAAGATGATTTTCCCACCATTCAACGTGGAATAATTGTCCCATGACCTTGGTCTTATATCTTTTTTACCTGAATTTTTAACCAGGGATGTTAGAGAACCCTCCCCCTTGGGAGAACACCATCCTTGGTGTTCAATGGCACATACAACAAGAAAGATTGTTGATAAAAAAACCATACCTCCCATGGAGCTTTATAATACATCTCGTTGCAGTGTTTATAATTACATTGTACTAAAAACATGACAACCATACCATTTACTGGAGCTTTATAACAAAACTCATTACAATATTTAAAATAAGAACCAAATATACTCTTATACAGATTTTTTTCAACTAGAAAATAATCATACTATCTATGGAGCTATATAAATCCATCTTGATATAGTATTTACAATAATATACACATACACACATATTCTCTTTTTCTCAACCAACAAATAAAAGGATATGATGCCTACATATACAATAAGGGAATCCAAAGGCTCACACCTCCACCCTCAAAGTAATTCCAAGATTAACCTCCTTCTAAGGAAGTCTAGAATCCACTACCAAAGATGCATCTAATGACCAGCGCTAGAATCCTATGTCATTTGTCCTATCAGTGAACAATTACCAGCTCATTGTTTCAGAGCACCCTCCGAATGTGCATTTGGTTCAATTTGGAAATGCTAATGAACAAAACAAATCCATGCCCGACATTCCCTTCTCTGCTACGTAGTCCCTTGGGAAATCTGGTCAATCCCTTCCATGCAGTCACAAACCTTCCAGGTTCCACAAGCATCCCCTTCTCTACTACACAGTTCCTTGGGTGACCCTTCCCTTGGCAAGGTTTCCTCACATCCAAAGATCTAAAACCCAAGGCATATCCTTGCCTAAAAACCATCATAATGGTCATAGCATGCTCATGGCAATCAATGGGCACTATTGGGTATACCAGTGTCCCATAATGGCCTTGCTTCTAAAGTGATTTACCAATATACTATTGCATGTTCCAATTCCTTTTGTTTTTCATGCTAATGTTTGCATTCAATTTGAACCACCCAACCCAATATTTTCATGCTTTCCTATACCAAGAACATAACTACCATTAGATTCAAAATAAATTGAAATAAATCCAAATCATACCTCATTGGTTGTATGTTAACAAGGCACCCTTGCACTTTCTTAGAAAATTATATATTACAAAGAAATGGAACACATAAAATATTACAGAAACACAGACACAGAAAATGCATAAAACAAGAGAGGCACAAATATACGTCGTTAACCCAATTTGGGCTACGTCCATAGAGGAACAACCAGTCCTTCCTTTATATTATCCAACAAAATGAGGAGATACAACCTACACCAAATATGCTATAATTTCTGCTTTGCTCTCACACAGTGTCTTCTCTCTCTTTCTCGCTAAGAATACACATCAATGCAACCACAATACAATTCCCTCATATAAATAAAGGGGTTTCCTTCTAAGGAAAAAACCCAAAATTGAACATAACTTCTACTGTGATATCATTTGCCTAATGAACGACTCTGATTGACTATGAAATTACAATATTTTACAGAGATTTTTCATCTATTTTTAGATTCGATGGCACTTTCCCTTAACCCCCACCAGGGAGGGCATTCATAAAATTGTCACCACCCCCGCTGGACACCCCTAATCGTGATTAAATAGGTGACATTGCCACCCCATTAGGAATTAGGGTCCAATGTGGTGATACAGTTGAATAAAGAAGATAATGAGGATCCACACCCAACACACTTATGTTCACCTCCTGGCACAACAAGTCAATCTAGATCTTTTGATCAAATCATCATGTATAAACATATCACATCCAGTTAGCTCAAAACAAAACCATCATAGATAAAAATCATGAATCGTATCCAATTATCATAAACCAAAATCATAGATCACAAGTAACTATCATAAATCAAAGTCATATATCACATGCATAATTAAAAATGAAATAAAACACTGGTGCTTATCCTTTAATCGATCCTTGATTCTGCCTTTGCTCTTTCCATACACAAATAAGATCAGTTTCCACACCCAGTAAACACCCGACCCATTTCCTTTTCTTGAATGATGTACACATAAACAATGTACATCACAACACATACATCCACACACAACATACAACACCACACAATACATACACCTACATCTGACATACGACATAACACATAAAATGACATGCAGTGTACATCACAACACAATAAACACACCTACACTCAATGTACAACACAACACATACATACATGTACACCTGGTCTACAACACAATACGTATATGTACACATAGTACAACACAATGAATACACTTGTTATGATTCCACGACTACACAATGCACATAGGTAGTACCGTACGCCTACAACACAACATGTATGACATGAACAAAATACCAGAAGTACATAGCACCACCTACACAATGTGTGACCAACGTCACATGTACAGGACACCACCTGCACAACGTATACACAGTGCCACATGTACACTCCACCACTTCTACAATGTGTACTGAATATCACATGTACAAAACACCTCATGTATGACATGTACACGGCACCACATGTACACAACGTCGCATGCACAACATGTACACAACACCACCTGCACACAACACCATATGTATAACATATACACAACACCACATGCACACAACACCACATGTACAATAATGCACACAACACCATATATACATAGCACCACATGCACAACATGCACACAACACCATATGTACATATAACTGCATATACGACACGTACATAAGACCATATGTACAAACCACCGCATATTCAACATGCGCACAACACCATATTCACACAACACTACATATTCATCATGCGCAAAGTACAATATGTACACACCACCACATATCCAACATGTACACAACACCATCTATACAAAACATTGCTTATGCAATATGCACACAATACCTTATCTACAACAGACACACAACACATACACAACAATAACACTGCCAATCCAAAACCACACTATCTCTTCCAAGAAACATTGCTTTCAATGTCTTTCTTCCATCCATGCTTATCCTAGTATGCCGCAAATCATGTTGTTTCATTCCGCTGATGTATCTCTCATAAATACCTATCCATAATGTAAACATAGACATAGTATAGAAAAATAACATCAATTCATATCCACATGATACTAATCTCATAAATTTGTTGTGGCTCTTCCCACTTGATTCCCCATAAGACTAGGAACCTCATCATGCCATTCACCTGCATAAGCAATAATTCCTCCACAAGAATTATTCCTAATGACCCTGTCAGAAAAAAGCATACATACATACATATATACATACATGTATATATATATATATATATATATATATATATATATATATATATATATATATATATATACACACACACACATATACATACATACATACATACATACATACATACATACATACATACATACATACATACATACCTACATACATACATACATATATATATATATATATATATATCTAAACATTAACTGAAAACTACCAAAATCTCTGATGACCCTATCAAACAATGGCATAGATAAATCATAGTCACAAATAAATTACTAGATGCTGTAAGGTCAATGTTAATAGAACTCCCTTTATCCATGCATCACGTGCACAATATTGAGAACAATAGTTCCTAACATAGCTAAGGCATCTGACACCACAATCCATTTTCTTTAATTTTTTTGTTGCCTTTCTTATAACTATCTTCCACCATCCATTTACACCAATGGACCCAAAAAATCCAACTAGTTGTTATACAGTTTCCTTCAGTTGCCCTTATACACGCACCAAGCTTCATCTATGTCTTACATTACCTGTTGGACTTCATTCAACCCTCCTTGAGCTACATCAAATTTCCTCTTTCCCAAACCAATTCCAAAGACCCTAAAAAATAAAAGGAAATAAGAAGAAACAAATAAGAAGAAAACCATGAAATACCAATAGCAATATGACACCACAAACAAGGTGGCATGATCATGCACCAGAAACAAAAAAAAATGAAAATCAAGCACAAGAAAATCACAAAAAATTGAAAGAATAAGACTATCAACAAACACCATGACTCAATCCCATGGTTCCCAATGCTTCCAAGGGAAAGCTCAACTTGAGCCTTCTTCAATATTTCATTGCAGTCTCATTTTCCTTGTAATCACTGCATCATACTGCCATAAACACATAATTGTCAACATATAAAAAATATAACAATATACCAATTGTCTTACCTTGTTGTGCCAAGCACGCTGCCTTGTAACAGAACACATAGACTTCTCAAGGAACTCCACTACCTTGACTAATCTATCCATAACTTGAAACTAGCTTACTGTACCTGTCAAATACATGTTTAGGAATATAACATATATCCACATAATGTTAGACAAAATGTAGGTTAAGAAGACCTCATCTATTCAAGGCATTCATTAATTTGGAATTGCAGCTTCCAAACCTAACCAAAGTGATTCTCACTCAATTCCTTTATTTTACCTTTTTACCTTGCTACAATTGAGTCTTACTATGTACTGTCACATCACCCAATTGTTAGTTATATAAACACATAAACTATTACCTTGTCATGCTAATACCCAGTATGTTTCCCTTCAACTAGTCACACATGTCAATCACATGTTTCAAATATGAAGAAAACATATCTATTATTTTGAAATCAACCTTTACCAAGTCTAACAACCACACCATAATCAACTCATAGTCAACAGTCATAATACTACAACTAACATCTATTTACACTCAAGTGCATACCGGTTGTCTCAACACATAATGTGTTAGTACAACCACCTTATACATTCAAACACGAAATAAAAAACATAATGAAACATTCAAGCACCAAGTATATGACATAAGAAAACTCATACCTCAATATATCTTCGGGGAGGCTATATTGTCTGCACAATTAATCTAGTTAAGCTCAATATACTTCACAACATTTCAAATCAAACATAAATAAGGTCATGATATCTGTTATTGTCGGTATCTTCATCCCTCCATCAGTGATCAACTTTCTCTTTTTGCATGCATATTAGGTGTCCTATCTGATCAGCTGCATTCCATTAGGTCATGGATCAACTGGTGGAAGTGGTTCATTGTCAATTTCCCTCATGACATTCACCTGCTGGCCTGTTTTCACAAGTTTTAGGTCATTTACTGTCATTTTGTTTCAGTTCATTTTCAAAAGTCAATTTTAGGATTTTACGTCTCACTAGGTCTAGGGTTTTCCACCATGGTCATCGAAAACTCAATAAAAGGTCAGCAGGCACATGAAGAGGTTTTATAAGTTCATAGAATCATAAATTCAATGATGATATACTCAATAATGGTTTTTACCTCAAAACTCTGTTTTGAGGTGAAAACAGAGTTTTTTTTATTTTATGTAGAAATTTTATGTAATTTAAAGTGTTTCTATATGTAATATGTTTAGCAGCTACTCTTGGTCACCTTGCCAACTCCAACCACTACAAAAAACAAAAGCATCAATGCATCAGTGCATCAATTGATCAAGAAAAGTTACATTTCAAATGAAAAACAAAGTTTTTAAACAAAAGTGACTATGACTTTATAAAAGTGGGTTTGAGATAAGGAAAAATTAAAAGGCATCCATATATAAAGTGAAAATATGCTATTCATCTATTTCATTGTGCAAAACACCCTTGAAGAGCTAAAATCACGATTTGGAGGCAAATTGAGGAAAGGAATGTGAAAACCTTGTTTTTCTAGCAAATCTGCCTGGCGTTGTGCATCAAAAGCTTGGCACTACACATCAGACTGGCACTGCGCATCAGTGGGTTTCAGTCAGTGTAAAATTACAAGGGTACTGCACATCAGGAGAGCGTCTCACATTGGGCTCAGTGCGCTACGCATCAGCCTAGAAAGTGCCAAAACCATTCCAAATCACCCAAAACTCTCAAAAACATTGCATTTCTCTCCTACAAGTAAGTTCTCGTTGGTCGTGAGCTGAATTTGGTCTTCTAAATCTATTCTTCATGAGTTTTTCATCTTGAAAATAAAACCCTAGCCTGTCTTCATAAATTTCCATTTCATTGTAAAAATTTCACTCCATAACCAAAACCAACATATTTTTCCCCTTTTCTATACTTCATTGCCCTAAATCAATCCCTTAATTCCATTTTCCCTATCCCACTCCCCTAAGAAAACTCATTCCCTTCATGAAACCCTAAGTCCCTTCATAAAACCCTAATTTCCAAAACCTCTCCCTTCATTTCCCAACTCCATTCCACATTTGTAAAATCTCTTCATACTCATCTTCCTTGTCCTCATCCATTATCATTTTCCACCATATCATCATCACATCACTTCCCTAAGACAAGCACCATGACAAGAAACAATGAATCAAGTTATGAAGAAGAAACACTTAGTGACAACTCAAGGGAAAGAAATGTACAGCCTAGGAGACCTCACAAGGGTGGAAAAATTATTAGAGAGGAACCTATTAGCACGATTGAACTCCTTGCTTGCCCCCTTGCTACCACATGTTTCAGATATCAGTCTTGCTTTGAGTTTTTTTAGATGGTTGAGAGGGTTAAATACCATCATGAGTTAGAAAGGCAGTTTGTCATAAACATGGAGAATAATGTGGTGCACCTTGTTGGGATCAATTTCGCTCTTTCACCAACTATTATTGCAGAAGCTACTAGAATGCCAGATGTAGGGGAAAAGTGGAACAAAAGGTAGAATATTAGCAAGCAGCATTATGAACCATATATCAAGGCCAAATATCATGGTAAACGTGTTAGGGTGTTTCCATTCAAGTTCTTGGAGGACCGGTATGTTCCACTCATGAAACTTATCATCAAATACTTCACATGTGAGGGTAGGTTCTCTAAACTTTATGCCTACCATATCAGATTACTTATGCACTTCACCAGGGTTAGAATGATGAGTATTCCATATTTCATATGTAAAAACATAGAGAGGATGACTGTGATTGCAAAAAGAAAACCATACCCACAGTAGCTCAATAGTATTTATCATTTTGCTGTCATCAAAATTATTGTTTTGCATCAGCTCACTCAGTTAGGAGTGTCATGGGAAACTTTCATTGCCCATGAAAGCTTCAAGGGGCCTCAAATATTTGCAGATCCTCAAGAGGAAGGTGAACCTTCCGGGCAACAAAAAGAGCCTGAAAGAAAAACTGAAGAGGCTCATATTCCTGTGTTTGTAACTTATGAAAGAGGCACTAGGATGATTTTTGTAGCTGCCAAACGAGTACTATCTCCAGCAAGGGTGGAAGGGGTCTCGTTTTCTTCACCAGACCACAGGAAAATGATATCTTCACCAGGGGTGAAAGGGGCTTTGCCTTCTTCTTCAGTTGAACAGGTACAGGGCAAAGACAAAGGAAAGCAAAAAGTGCATGAAGAAGGCCCTACTAAAGGGCAAGACAGGGATTTTGTTTTCGTTGAGGAAGATGACACTGATTTGGGCTCTCAAAGATCAAGACTCGAGGATATGATCATCAAAGAGAAGGAGGCTAGAAACCAAGCCTTATCACTTGACCTTGAGAGGGCTAAATGGATCATTAACTTTCTTGAGCAAGATAACAAGCAATTGGAGGACAAACAAGCTATTTTGGAGCTGGAAACAATTAGAGAAAACAATAAAGTGGAAAAAAGAAGAAAAATCAAGACGACATCCCTTGAGCAAGAAATTGAGGCTGATTGAGAATCATGGTTGGAAAGAGTGAATATTCACCTTGAGAAGATGCTTGATAAAGCTAACAAAGAGAATAAGTTGCTGCGCCACATGGCTTATCATTACTTAGGTCAGAATAAAATTTGCATGACAAGGATAAATAGCCTAAAAGCTAAGTTAAAGAGAGCCTTGAGAGCCAAAAAGGAACAAGATAAAATTAAAATTTTGGCTGAAGATTCATTGGCTCAACAAAGCAATAGTAAGCTTGCCTCTTGCCAAATTTGAATAGATTTTGGAAAACTTTTGTCATTGCACAATTTTGTAATTGAAAACACAGGAATTTTCAGCTGATGTGCAGTGCCATTGGCACTGCGCATTGAGTTGGCTAGGAATTTTGCAAAATGGCTTGCATTTTTAGATTCCTCATGGAAAAATAATGAAACCTAGAAAGTTTCATAAGATTTGGAGGAGATCTGGTTCACCTAAAGGGCAAAAAAACCTAAAAATTGCCCTCTCTACCACTTTTTGGACCCACAGGAACCAGTCTTGGGAGAAATGACTTTTGAATAGGAAAATGGACCCTAAATCAAAAAATTCCAGTTGTCATAGAATGTAGATAGGTAGAGCTTTCCAAAAAGCTATCTTTGGCCTGATTTGGTGAAGCGTAAGGCCTTAAAATTCAGCCTTGAAGTGGTGTTGCGCATCAGGCTCAAGGCACTGCGCATCAGGCAAAATTTTGCCAATTTTGCCTAAAAACTCAGAATTTCGCCTAGTTTGACTGTCAGTTGAATTTTCCTTTTCTCTTTGGTAAATTGATGATGTAATATGATGTAATTTGATGTACTATGATGTAAATATGATGAAAAATTACTTGAGGAGGTAGATACATCAGTTAGAATTGGTTTGAGGATGAATGGATCAGTATCCATAGTTTTAGAGGCAAGTTGTTCCACTTCCTATTTTTCAGTTCCTAGTTTAGATGTTGTTGAAACAACTCCTTAACCCATGGATTCGACCCTTGATGGCTATCATAGGTGGTTTGATGCCTATATCTGGTACTTTCTTAGTCATTTGTGAAGGTTAGACTCTTGTGGATGCTTTGAGCTTCATTGTAAATCACTTCTGCAGTTTGGCAAGGAAATGAACAAGGGTTTTCTAGCATTTTGTGGGATTCTTGTGGAAATGTGTCTTGGCATTGTTTTTTCCTCTGTGATTAAGTTTCTCTTATGTGTTTATGTTCCATCATCTATTTCTTTCTTCATAACTAAATGAATCAAGAGAATCAGGTAGAATCCATTGATATTTAGTGCTCTGCCTAGAGGATATATTTAGTTTTTAATGTTTTCTACTATTTGAAGAGGACTCATGAACCTTGCATGTCCTCTCCAACTCCTCACTAGTCTTTAGACTCACCATCACATTCATTTCAAAGTGCTAAAACACTTGCCTACCTCGTCCCAAATATACCTAGCCTAAAATCATCATTTATTTTCAATCATCTCAAGCCCTAGTTGCCATATTCTAATTGAGATTGACAAGGAGAGAGCCCTCTCCCAACCTGGTAGGGATAGCTACTAGGTTAAGTGTGGTTTAATGTTACCCTAGACCTGCCTTCCTTCAGCCTGAGGTAGATTTAGGCACTAACAATATCCATAATAGTAACTAGCGAACATGTTCACCTCACAAGCTCATAAAAAATTGTCATTCATGAATAAAAATCACATATGCATAATGAGTTTAGATTAGTATGACATAATATCACAATATATTAACTCATACCTTAATTTCATAACCATAATCATCTACATAGGTCATTCTAGGTTAGTGTGATACATATAACATCGAGTTCTTAACTACAATAACCCTAATCATCAAGCTAACCAAGATATAAAAACAACAAATTAACATATAACATACTCATCAACAACATATAACACAGTCATCAAGTTAACTATCATATAAAAATAAACAAGTTAGCATATAACATACTTATCAACAACATATAACATAATCATCAAGTTAACTAACATAGAACAACAACAACAACAATGCATATAACAACACGTTTCTATTATTCATGAAAATTTGACACATGTGTATATGACCATAATGATCCACTAGCATATACCATGCATGTAACCACAAAAAGTCTAAAATAAAATAAAATGTATACAACCATAATGCATATAACAATCCATTAGCTAACATACTTTCATGAAAAATATATAAACCTATATGATGATCTCATATTACCCTGAAGTCTAGTGCTGTAACCTCACTTTGATGATATACATCCACTGCTCTATTCCAACTAACACATTAGCATCATAACATACCAATAGCATCATGATGACCTAATTCAATACAATGAACTCACAATGCATGTTTGACCTACTATACATGCACAACTATAACCATGACAATGCATGCATAACAACATATAGACATCGACATGCATAACAAATGCATATACAATAGACATACATTCATGACAAATGCATCCAAACAAAAACATCATAAACTTATAAATGACAACACAATTGCAACATTGACCATCAACATGCACACATAACAAGCACATATAAATGTTGGGTTGTGTTATGTTCTTTCCATGACTAGCCCCAGTAGTTAAGTCGAGGGGGTCACAGGGGGCGTGGTAGCACCTTGCGATTTTTTTTGGACCCTATATTAGGTGGGAGGACATACCTATGGTTTTGTGCATGGATTTTGCACATGGTTTTGGACGCGATGGTTTTCAGTCAATTGTATTTTGTAGATCTGGTCAAGGGAACTATGGTTATGTTCTAATCTAGGGTTAATGGATTGGGGTTTATGGATGCTTTGGTATGTATATATATGTATTGTAACATTGAAAGGAACATAATGAAAAATCAATCTGGTAGTCCTGGTTTTGGGTTCAAGGGGAAAATCTATGTGTATATTTCTTTTATGTGTTATTCTCTCACCATTATTTTTTTTTTGTTTTTAGAATCCGTATGCAGGTAATTTCTGTATGGGGTTAAAACCTCCAATAAAAACTACATGCGTACATGACAATCGACATTCAACCCATCTAGTCTAACTCTTGAACCATGCTCTCGCACCATTCTGTAACACCCTCCTCCCACATCTAACCATGTAATTGGCCAACTAGGGTAAACATGTGATGAAGAGTTATTGTGATATGATTCAACTCACTATGTATCAGTTAAGGAAGTGGAACTGATAGAACATAGACAACATGACCTTCTACACCTGCAACAAAACGCCCAAGAGCCATCCATCCCATCAAACTGCCTAGCCCCTAAGACTAGCTAACAATTTGTTGCATTAAAATGTTAGTCGCTCCCTTGACATAGGCATGCATGCAACTATGACACTCCTCTCACTCCAATAGCAAGGAATGCATGAGACTAACGACTTTTACATGTAGTTCTATGCTAGCGAGTCTGATTTTGTGCCACTTTTCAGGTCCGGAACTCAGGCCACTGGCCAGAACTCCATTAAACTTCTATAAACAAAAAATAACATCAGAAAAATGATACTGATGCAAATTCTTAAACACGGACTTGACTAGACCTCACTAGCCATGATAGGAATTTTGTCAAACATGTCATAAATATGAATTCTACAGGTTTAAACAACAAATCTGAGCATAGGGGTGTCATAGTTATCTAAGAATCACTAAGAATAATTAATGCCTCATCACAATAAATGCATTACCATCTATTAAGCCATATATTAATTTTACATTCAGTGATTAACCAAAACACGATGAGAGCCATACATTATCATTGTCATAAAACTCACTCATAACCAACATATAATCAACGGAAATAACAAGGATATAACATCCATATAAACAAGTACATTTACCCATGGGCTTCCAAGTAGAAGGACCTATTAATAATGAATTTAAAGGCCAACCAAGTTCAGGACTTCCATGTTTCACCCAACCTTAGATTGGTTTAACCAAATATCTCTTCATCCAATAACCCTCGTGCCATATTCCAAGCATGAGTGTGGGATCTCATAGAACAAATTCATCAAAACCAAACCAGGGATTCGAAAGCAAAACAACCTCAACCGTCAACGATTGATTCCACCTTATGGTTGGACATTAGTAACCATCACCAAATTGGTCTCTATCCAAGCTATCTAGGGCTCTAGAGGATTTGTTCCAACCAAGGTTCTAAGCCTTTTAACTAAACCCGCAATTGTTGCTGGGCTCTAGAGTGTTTGTCCAGCCAAGGCTCCAGGGCTAGTAACACAACCCACCAAGGGCTCTAGTGCATTTTTCCAACCAAGGTATCTAGACTAATAGATCAACCCAATCTGGTATATGGCTCTAGAGAATTTTTCCAACTAAGGCTCCGAGAACTAATAACCCAATCCATGGTCAAAGGAACATGAGAACCAACCATGAAAGAAAAGGGATATACTCCCACGACACCATGGCTATCTAGGAAATGGTAAGGATAGGAAAAACCACTGTTAATCCAGGAAATCCTCCATGCCAATGACATATCATATTGAAGAAATTACATACATGTGCCTTGCATGTCAAAACTAGCAAGGAAACCATCCATGCACTCGATTCTTGGAAAGAAATTAAGTTGTAGCTGATGAGCCGCTATCCTCTTGTTCTTTCCTGCTCTTTCTTTGCCTTCTTTCTCCAAATCCCAAGTATGCCACACTCCTCCAAGAGTGCTCCAAGAAAATGCTAAGTATCCAAGATTATGAGAGACAGAGAAAAAAAATGAGAGCTCCAAAATTGAATTGACAAAAGTATGTAAAGTGATCCTCATAAGCCTTTTTATTAATGAGACCTCTTATTTCTTCATTTTCCAATGTCTTCCTTCATTTTCCTCCTCACATGCGACTTGTGACCTTTCACCTTCCTTCTCTCTTATTTTCCATTATTTTCATAAATAAAATACCAATTAATGCCTCATGCCTTTCCAAAGCCTTTTCCATTACCTTTTCCAATTTCATTAGCCATTAAAAAACCAAACTTACGCGCAGCTAGGATGATTTTCCTAGCATTCAACTTGGAATATGTGTCACATGACCTTGGTATCATATTTTTTGACATAACTTTTTAAGTAAGGTTGTTATAGGACTTAATGGCTATGAAATATGGAATGGAAAATATGTGATGCTGCAATAGTCTTTAATTTTATTAAATTAATAAATAATATTACTAAGGAATATTCTGGAAAGAGCACTAGTGTTTTGGAAGACTTCTTTCTAACTTAGAAAAAATTGTTAGCAGTTAATGTCCACTTATTGGACATTCCCTAAAAGTCTCATAAAAATCCCTTATAGAGAATAGTTCAAAATTATTAACATAATGGGAGAGAAATATTATGTTAATCACTTAGTTGGAGATAAATGCTAAGTGGGGTCAAATTTAGAATAAAGCACAACAGGAGAGAAATGTGTGCCCTAAAGAAAATGAAAAGAATCCTTCTCGAAAAATAAAAACAAAAAAGTCCTTAGCAGACGTGGGGAAACCTTAAAGGAGGACGCTACTAAAAATTTGTTGGGAAGAAATATATAAAATAAGCTACTTAGGAATCAAAGGGGTTGTTGGTCCCAAGGGAAAGAAGGGCTTAGCTCAGGGGAAACTATTGGATATAGTTCACGGTTCAGTGGAATGTGCTCTATTCCTAATTATTCCCTAGGAAAAACATTAGTTAGATGAAATTTTGTTTATATAGTTTCTTAGACGAAATTTTCTTTAATTCTTAATTCTGACTATGAATCATTTAACGATATGAATTGATAGAATAGAGGAAATGATGTACATTTGTATTTTTATGGTATATACTAGAATTATACATGCATGGTTTATTTTTTTCCTATATATTACTATTAAACATGTATAAATATGTATATGCATGCATGGAAGACTGAAATTGTCAATTGATGACATATGTCACTATTTTAGTGAGATAAGACTCTCTGTATAACCATAATTTATGCATGAATAGGAGAAATAATCATTAATAAATGGATGATGAGTGGAATATGATGATTTAATATGTAAGAATAACATCGATTGAGAGAAAAATGAGTTGTATAGTGGAAAAGCAAAAAATTGGATGTATATATTCACGTAAATTGATTTAAAATTTTTGACTGCATAGAAAATTGGAAATTAAAACCATTCTATTATAAATACTATTGACATAAGAGGAAATAATAGATATTGCGCATTTGAAGAAACAATAATTGACAACTAATAAGAGAAAATTATGGCTATGGAGGTTTTTTAGTTTTTCAGAGAAATTGTTCTTTTCAATTATCATAGGAATATTTCCATATTGGGACATGTGAAATAAATTACATTCTCTAGTGACCCCAACTAGGTTTTGTATATCTCCATTGATATAATAACTAATTCTAAGTTTTCCTAAAACTCGAAAGGAATGAATACACGTCGTGATAGTACATGATTATTGATTTAAATACTACTAAATATCATGCAAGTATTTTGTGAAACTAATGGAATCCTTTAAAAATATTTAAGGGAAGGAAACATAGGAAATACATAATATTTCTATATAGTAATTGAACAAATACCTCTAGTTGTGACTTTGGTTGGACTGAGTATGAAACAAAGTTCGCTTTCTATGCATGCATATATGAAATTCGTTGCAAACCTCATGTATCAATGAGTACAAAGATATTTAGACCATGACAATGTAAGTTAAGGGTTCTAACTTTAAAAAAATAAATAAGAATCCTTTATGGTATATATATACTATGAAGGGACAACACATTTATACATGATACAATGGCATAAAGGGAAGGTTACATAATAATATAGATAGAATAATTACACTAGGTCCAATCAATGTAATACGTCCATCATAATGATGAACAATTTCAATAATCAAGTAAGAAACTGTAAATTACATGTAACTCCTTTTAGAAATGTATAAAGTATCTATACATGAAACTGGATTTATAGCTATTAAAAATGCTAGAAAAAACAAAGAGAAGAGGGAGGAATATCTTTAGTCCTTAGAAAATACAATTGTATAAGTACTCTGTTAGCTTAGTGTATCTATGTAAACTGATACCCATTATACAAGTAATTTGTCAAAGACTTCTATGGCAAGTCCATGTATGGTAAAGATATGACCAATTTTATATAATGCAGCTAACCCTATAAGGGATATAAATCATCATAGAATGTTTACAAAATAACAGGAAACATTTTTTTATAGAAAAGTTATATCATCTCAGAAAGAATACAAAAGAGTTTAAAAAGAAATTAAATAGAACTATGACAACTAATAAGTCATACCATGAAAATATTGAATGCATAATAAAGAGTCGTTTATAAAAATATGTCACTGGAAATATAAAATCAAACACCCAATGCCTTATATGCATGGTACAAAAGTGATGATATGTTTAAAAATAGAAAATAAGAGACTATAATTGATACAAACATACTATGAATATATGAGGTAGAAACATAAATGAAAATTCATTGCATTATATTATGGCCCAGACAATATCTTTCAACAAGAAGAATTATTAACAATGGAGTTTTCATCAAGACACTGGTAAGGATGAGTACAACCCTGGAAGAAAACAAGTTAATGAAACATTGTATAGGGTGTTGAAAAGCTAGTTGAGAAACATTACGCCTCAATCTTAGGCATACAAAAAATTGGGAAATTGATATAAGGATGACATGTAGATAATGAGATAGAAGTCATATTGTTAGAAAATAAATTCTTAAGCCAATTAAGAAATGTTTTCCTTTTGTAAGCTTAAAGTCCATACCTGCAAAGAAAGGATTATCGATCACGTTTCAAACCGTCAAGGGGTTTAAAAGAAAAAAAAAATTAAGATAAGAATAAGGGGAAGTTTCAAAATTTGAGATACATATAATGAGTAAGGCCACACCTTCACTCCAATATTGTACACATAAGCAAGCAAGGAGGTTATTAAGATCGAAAAAATCAATAACAATAATTTAACAATTGAGAACAAAACTAAAGCCCTCAATGTGTAAATGCTTGTAGAGAATTGTCTCACATCGTAAATAAAAAAAAAAGAGGCATTATGATTTTATTTTGAACTTTAAAACCCTCACTCAGAAGATAAAAATAAAGTTTCCTCGAGAGAGTAGTTGAAAATCCATGTAAGGAACACCAAACTTTCAATATAAACTAATTTCCCCAACTCAGTTTCTAAGGCAGAATGAATGTGAACCATACGGAAGGGGAGACGTAAGTAGGAATTACTATTCCTATAATATACCTCTCATAATCTACCATAAAAACTCTCGTAAAATGAGTGTTTTTGAATAATAAAATATTATTAACTCTTATATTCATATTACATGAAGAATATTATTCTGATTCTTAAATACAATAATATTACAAGAATTAATTATTAATTATTATATTGAGAATAATTTATATTTTTTCTATGTAAATAAATTATATTTCCAAGTTCATATAATTTATGAGCTTTAAAACTTATGAGTCATAGTTTTAGAAAGGTTACGGATAAGTGATATGTTATCCATAAGTCAAAAGAAATACTACCTTGAAAAACAACATGGGAGATTTATGGATGATTTATTGAGTGATTTTAGAATTAAAAAAGATGTGATTTATGGAGTCATTTATGGATGATTTATGGAGCAATTTTAGAATTTAGAAAACATATTACTTATGGATGATTTATGGAGTGATTTTAGAATATACAAAAAATTTGATTTATAGAGTGATTTATGGGTGATTTATGGGTGATTTATGGAATGCTTCTAGTATTTAGAAAAGCTATTTCATTTTCTTAATTCTACTTATTGTATGTCTATGGGAAAATATGAGAACTAATGACAAAATGCATGTAGAATCAAGCCAAGAGAGAGGAACAAGGGGTTCCAATAATTCATTAAAAGATAAGAAACCATAACTTTAAAAAAAATTATTGTGTTTGCATAGGGTGCACGAAGAAATAAGAATCAAATTTATTTGCTTGAAAATTTTCATACGATAAAGAGTTGAGATTATTTTCTTGGAAAAACTTCCATGAACTTTCATGCAAAAAAGAATAAAGATTTTCTTCATTCAATTCTTAAAATATTTCATGTACATTGAGTTCTTAGAATTGCATGACTTCTTAGAAAATAGGGTCCAAATATGTCTTCGTATCTTCCAAACTCTGATATATGTGTCAGAACAAAGATAGGTTTATGAAAATGAGCCTGTTTTCACCAAAATAATCTTTCATATTTGAAAAATTCATTTCCAACTTCTCCAAAAGCGTGTCCAAAGTTGATAACTAAAACATAAAATTATTTAATATTTAAATATGGAAAAATGGGCTACAAAGAGTCATTCGAATCTTCCAAACCATCACACTTGTGCAAAAATATAGAGAGGTTTTTTTTGAATGAACCATGATCGCAACAAAAACATCTTTTTTTATTTCAAAATTTCATTTCCAGATGTTTGGAAGCCATGGCCAAAGTTGATGACTAAAACAGGGAAATAGAGTAAAACAAAGAATTGACATTTGATTTCTCAATGCGATAAGAATAGTTATTTATGTATATATAGAGAAAAATATTGCATCAAATTTATTGAAAATAAATAAACTAATTGTGCGGATGAACAAATAACTATTAAGTTTGATATGTCTTGAAAGGAAATGAGTTATTCACATGCACAAAAATAGAACAATTATGTTGATATTTCTTGCAAAGATTTAAGTTATTCACATGCATAAAAAAAAAGAATAATTATGTTGATAATTATTGAAAATGAATTAAGTTATTTCATTTAAAATATTACCAATTATTTTCTCATGATGCATATGCATTAAAGTTTTAAACATAAATATTGAACTCTTAAAGAGAATAAGTGCTTATATGCATAGGAATAATATCTAGTATATTGGATCTATTGGAAATGAATATGTGATTTTACATGCATGGGAAGCTTGAGTCATGTAGAAAGAGATAAGTAACTTTTTCTGAGAAAGAGATCACATAAAACCTTTGCATAAGAGATATTTGGTTGTGTTATTTGAGAAGGATTTGTTATTCATTTTATTTCCTAAGGAAATAGTACAAATATGTCTGATATGTGAAATGGTAGGAAAATATTTTCTCTTGCATGCATAGTAGCTAGTGAGTTAGCTAACTTTCGGAAAAGGGATAATTAGTGTGTTAGATTCCTTGGAATATATATATATATATATATATATATATATATATATATATATATATATATATATATATATATATATATATATATATATATATATATGCAAGGAAGTGTTTCCTCTATTAGAACTCTTTAGAAAGAAGAAAAGAGAATAACATGTCCCTATATGCATTATCTAATTAGATTCTTGTGGACGAAAGCTGGTAATTTCATGCTTTATTGTGTTAATATTCGTTTGTAAAATTATTTAGAGAAACATATACACTTGCATGCATGGAAAATTATAGTTTTGGTATTAGATTTCTTGAGAAAAGGAAGGTGAAATCACATGATATTGATTATGTTAGCCTTCTTTTGGGAAAAATAATATAGATTTGCACACCTAAACGGATTAGCTATGGTATTAACTTTCTTGTGGGAGAATATTATGTATAGTTATTGGGCTAGATCTTATTATTAGAGGAAAATGGCTCTTTGGATGCATGGAAAAATAAATGTTATGCATCTGACCCCTTGGAAAAGAAATGTGTTTATTTTTCCATGGAAGATTTACTTAGTTTCCTTTATAAATAAATATATGTTTCACATGAAAGAAGGACAAGTTGTCATGTTATTTTCTATTGGAGAGGACAAGTAGTTGCAAGAAAGATATTATAACTATTATGTTAACTTTTTTTTGGAATAGAGCTTGAATTTTTATATATAATAGTGAGTGTGAATAACTCTCTTGTGGAAAAGATGCTTTTGGAAAATAACATGGATTCACATGCATAAGTATAAAATCTATTGCATTAATCTCTTTAAAAAAGAAAACATAATAGTAGGAATAAATAAATTTGTTTGTTGGCTTATTCTCTTTAATGTTTTTTGTGTGTTTTCATGCACAAGAATAATATCTAGTATGTTAGCTTTCCATTAGAAAGAATATGAAAGTGCATGCAAGATTTTGTTAGTGTTTTTTTGGAAGGATGAAACTTGATAGTGATTTTTTTATTACTAATGCATGTCCAATTATGTTAAAGAAGACATTTCATGACATTCTATTTATGTTTAATGAATCCATACAAACAAATGTTGAAGTGTCACTAATAAAGATTGATTATTGGTTAATTAATATTTTATCTAATCATGATATCAAGTGTGTTGACGACAACAATGACAATAAAGGATGGTGACTTGTGTAAATGATAGTTCATGTTTAACATTGTGGTAGATAAATATTTTTTGTTCCATACATATTGAGGAATTCCAACTGTAGGAGAATCTACTGATGGACACACTCAGACCACTAAGACATAAAGATTGATGATTCGTGGGTAAATGATATCACAATGATTATAATAGATTAAATCTAGTCATTTTGCATTTAATAATATTTTCCTATGTAATATTTTATGACAATGGTCAAGAGATAGACTCCTTTATGACCATTGAGTGAGGGGTGAACACCCTCACGAGCGTTTAATAATAAAATTAAACGTTTCTTGGTTTTCACCCTACGGGGTTTCCATGGTATATTGGTGTCTAATGATGTGATTGTTCATTGTGCCACTTTTATGATGTTAATTTATATCATGATGTGATGTTTATATTATCAAGTGTTTGATTTTACTAATAGAGTTAAAATAATCACGGAATAGATGCATAGCTATAGTAGGAAATTTAAGCCAATATGCTACAATAATGATAGTTAATGGTTGCCTCATTCACTATGCTTTTACTAAATATATATCTATATAATGATGATGGTTATTTTGATGGTCATTGAGGGAATATAAAAATTAATTTATAAAGTTACACATTGGTAAATGGCGAAAACAATTCTTATCTGCATGCATTTTCCTACGAGGTTAATGTGGGATGTTACAAGTGCTATAAGAGAAAAATGTTGCAACATTGGGACCTTTTGTAAATCATTAAGCATGGAAAAATTGGAGGTATGATGCTAGTGGGAATCATCTCAATTATGATTCTAAGTAAAATTGCAGTAGACTACAATTGACATGAGATGCATGATACATGATTAACAACTGCATGAAAGGATAGAAACTGATAATGTTTCTTTAAAACTTATGATCACGACATTTGAATATTGATGCGGATAAAAGACAAAAACATATTTGTTGCACCTATGAACAATACTGAGAACTCACTAATTATAGCAAGGATTGATTACCAACCGTTACATGAATACTATTACAGTAATGATTATGGTGCGTAAAGAAAAAGAGAAAACATGCTAAAGTTACAATGCATTGCTTATAAAAAATAAATGCATGTATGGTTTGCGTGATGAGTAAATAATGTAGAAGTTGGGGTTGACTCTGAAGAAAGCAATAGAATTTTAAAAAATATATATATTGAAAGAACCTCTTTAAATGTTAAAATGAGTAATGAGTCAAGTGGAATTCATATAGTGAACTTAAATTCAATGAAAAAATCATGGTAGCATAATTTTGGGTTGTCTTTCTTCATGTAGATTTGTAGATGAAAGTTTTGATTCCATGCGTTTGACAAAAGTGGTAAATGAGATCCAAAGTTTTGTTGTTTTAAAGAATTGCATCCCTGAGAGTTTTGGATGTGATTTAGCTCAACATCAGGGGCTGTACCGTACGACCATGTAACTCCCAATTCATGCCAAAAATGTTCTTTTCAGACTTAGATTCCATAGTTTGGTCAATTTTTCTGATTTGTCACTACATTGTAGGGATTGTTTATTGTGTTATTTTTCAGAAATTTTACCATTGATGATATGAATATGATTCAATATATTTTGTAAATTTTAGTTTTATTGTCTCTCTGATAGTTTAAACATATTTATGGAAATTTATTTCGTGTCCGTTAACTATTTCTTAGAATGTCTCATCGACTGTAGGTTGCATGCTTGATAACTGTTTGTTAACATTCCTTAATGGCTATAGACTGCATGCTCACAAACTATGTGATAAAATGCCTCAGTGGTTGTAGATTACATGCTTGCAAACTGTTTTCCCAAAATTCCCCAATGGTTATAGCTTACATGGCTATAAGCTAATTGTAAAAAAAAAAATAAAAAAAATTCCTCCAATGTCTGTAGTTTTTCATGTTACTAAAGTGTTTGTAGGAATGCATAAATGAAGATGTTGTGTAATTTATATTTTCTGTGAAGTACTGGTATTATTGTGAGACAATGAAGAATGAGGTTATGTGATAATCCACATGTTGATAATCATTGAAGACATGATTAAGAATGTGATATCATGTTTGGAAATACCATTAAACATGAGGAATTAATTATAGATTTAATTTTTTATAAGATTTATAATGAATTGTTAGGAGTGAAAGAGGGCCAAATGTTTTGAGTATGATTTTAATTCGAAAATGTCGTATATTGTTTGATAATAGATTGGAAGCTCGTCTTACCATATAGAAGTGTTATTGCTCGACATAAAGTATCCTAAAGGGTGATTGATTAATGTAAGGGTTCGAAATAATTAAGAAAAAAAGAATTGTATTTGTGTCTTAGTGTTCAATATGACTATTATTTCTCTATAATATTGATGGTTGGTAAGGTGGAACCTTACAAAAAGTATAATTCTATGGTATGCAAGATATGTTAATGTTTTTTTTTCTTCTAATTTTCATGATTTTTATTATGTGGATGCTTGGAAGGTATACCACCTATATGACATATGATGATTTTTTGTTAATGTACTTTTAAAAATTGTGGGACCTATTTTGAGGTTCAAGTATGGATGCATGATATAGATAAATGATCCTTTTCGTTAATGATAATATGCAAATGGACAATTATGTAAATTACAATGGATTTTTAGACATTGACTATTTTTAGATATTGAATTATTATTGGATGGAATGGCTATGGAAGCCATGATGAGACTGACGTGATCATGTAATATTATATTTTATTATTGAGGTAATGAATACATTGTTTGGGATATTTAGGAGTTAACTCTATATTTTTAGAAGACTTCTTGCCAACTTATGAAAAGCTATTGGTGGTTAAGGCCAAGATGGACCTTCCCTAATAGTCTCCTAAAAATCCTTAGGAGAAAATAAGAAAAAAGGGAGAATATTAACATAATGGGAGATAAATATTATGTTAATCACTTACTGGGAGAGAAATTATAAGTGGGGTGGAATAAAGCACAACAACAGAGAAAGATGTGCTTTAAAGAAAAGAAAAAAATAATCTTTTTTGGAAAGGAAAAAACAAAAAGGCCTGGGCAAAAGGCTAGTAAACGTTAAAGTAGGATGCTACTAAAAGTTTGTTGGGAAGAAACCACCAAGGAATCAATGAGGTTGTTGATTCTAGTGACAAGTAGATCTTATTTTGGTGGGGAAATATTGGAGATAGTTCACAGTTCAATGGAATATGCTCGATTACTGCATAATTCCGAGACATTAACTACAGTCAGATCAACTTTTGTCTATTTTTTCTATTGATTTCAAAAACATATAGATATGTTCGATGTTAGAATACAACGTATGTTATATGTCTCTAAATTTTTGTATGTGTTATAGTTTTGCATGCATGGTCTATTAATTTATCTAAACGACAATTTAGATGAAATAGGTTGTATCTGTAGGTTTGTATAAGGAAATGAACATGTTAGAAAAGAATTATCTATATACATGCATAGAGGAAATAAATTGGAATATATATGTGATTGAAATAATTCGTATTAAATAAAACAATGAGCCATTAAACCCTAAATTGCTCACAGACTAGAGGAAAATGGCTGGTGATAAATCCCATGGTTTGAACTTGATTGAAATGATTGTGGGAGAGAAATAAAGTAATTTTAAAATAACACCTAGGGGATATAAATACTCGCGTAGCCCCTAAATAAAATACAACATGCACTTGATGTAGTTTTCCTATCATTTTGATGAATAGAGGACTGGTGCTCTCTGAGTACTTGTGGAAGAATTATGATTAAAGTATTATTTTAAATTGCATAAATAATTGATAATGACAAGTATTTCATTTGATAAACATTATTGATTCTACTTATTAGTCAGAAAAAATCTTTCATTCTAAAGGGAAATGATTCTATTTTTTGTTATGGGGGGAATATGTAATATACCTGGGGTAAACTACCATAAAAATTCTTGTAAAATGAGTGTAGTTGTATAATTAAATTTTATTAAATTTTATATTGATATTACATGAAGAGTAATCTTCTAATTCTTAATTACAGGAATATTACAAGAATTATTTCTTAATTATTATATTGAGAATAATTTGTATTCTTCTATGTAAATAAATTGTATTTCCAAGTTGTTATATTTTATGAGCTTAAAAACTAATGAGTCATAGTTTTAGAAAAGCTATGGATAAGTGATATGTTGTCCATAATAAGGCAAAAGCAAATCTACCTTAAAAAAACATGAGATATTTATGGATAATTTATTGAGTGATTTAGAATTTAGAAAAATATGATTTATGGAGTCATTTATGGATTATTTATTGAGTGATTTTATAATTTAGGAAAAATATGATTTATGGAGTGATTTTAGAATATAGGAAAATTTTGATTTATGGATTTCTTTTTGGATGATTAATGGAATGCTTTTAGGATTTAGAAAATCTATTGCATTTTCTTAATTCTATTTATTGTATGCTTATGGGAAAATATGAAAACTAATGACATAATATTTGTAGAATCAAGCCGAGAGAGGGGAAGGAGGGATTCCTAACATGAATTAAAAGATAAGTAACTATGCTCTTTGAAAATTATTATTGTGTTTTCATATGGTGCATGAAGGAATAAGAATCAAATTTATTTGCTTGCAAAATTTCATATCAAAATGAGTTGAGACTACTTTCTTAGAAAAACCTCCATGGACTTTCATGCATAGAAGAATAAGTGTTTTGTTCATTGAATCCTTAAAAGATTTCATGTGCATTGAATTATTAAAATCTTTTCAAGTCTAAATAATGGTGTGAATTGCATGAGATATTGGACAATAGGGTCGAAATATGTCTTTGTATCTCCAAAATCGTTATAGATCCATAAAACTGGAACAAGGATTTTGTAAATGAGCCAAAAACCTCCTTCAGATTCGAAAAATTCATTTTCAACTTCTCGAAAACTATGTCTGAAGTTTGTGACTAAAACAAAAAATTATTTAATATTTAAATATAGAAAAATGGGTTCCAAAGATTCATTCATCTTCAAAACTATGACACTTGTGTGAAAACTGAGATATTTTTTGTTTAATGAACCAGTTCCCAACAAAAACCTTTATTGTTTTGTAAAATTTCATTTCCTGATGTTTAAAAATTGTGCCTAAAGCTGATGACAAAAGAAGGAAAAACAGAGTAGTATAGAGTACTACCATTTGATTTGTCATATTTATTTAGTTATTTATGTATATATAGAAATATCTATTGTGTTAATTTTCTTTAAAATAAATAAATTAATTGCATGGATGAACAAATAACTATTAAATTTCATATTTCTTGAAAAGAAATAAGTTATTCGCATGCATAAAAAAATAGATCAATTATGTTGGTAATTCTTGAAAAGGAATTAAGTTTATTTTATTTAAAATATTACCAAGTATTTTACCATGATTCATATGCATTAGATTTCTAAAGAGAAATATTGGACTCTTAAAGAGAATATGTGCTTATGTGCATACAAAGAATATCTAGTATATTGTATCTACTAGAAATGAATATATGATTTTACATGCATGGCAAGCTTGAGTCTTGCAAAAAGAGATGACATTTTTTGAGAAATAGTTCACATAAAACATTTGCATGAAAGAAAATTGGTTTTGTTATTTGAGAAGGATTTGTTATTCATGTTATTTCTTGAGGAAATATTATATATTTGTCTAATGTGTGAAATGATAAGAAAATATTTTGTATTGCATGCATAGTATCTATTGAGTTAGCTAACAAAAGAATAATTAGTGTGCTAGATTCCTTGGAATATATATAAATATATAAATATCTATATGTATATATATCTATATATATATATATATATATATATATATATATATATATATATATATATATATATATAGATATATATATATATATATATATATATATATATATATATATATATATATATATATATATATATATATATATATATATATATATATATATATATAAGGAAGTATTTGTTGTTTTAGAACTCTTCGAAAAGAAGAGAAAATAAAAACATGTCATTGTATGCATCATTGAATTAGATTCTAGGAGAAGAAAACCGATATCACATGATTTATTGTATTAATATTCTTTTGGAAAATAGTTTAGAGAAACATATACACTTGAATTCATGGAAAATTATAGTTTTGGTATTAGATTTACTGAGAAAATGAAGGCGCAATCACATAATATTGATTATGTTATCGTTCTTTTGGGAAAAATAATATGCATTTTCACACCTAACGGGATTATATATAGTATTAGCTTTCTTTTAGGATAAGATTATGTATAGTTGTTCGGCTATATCTTTTAGTAATAGGAAAATATCTCTTTCCATGCATGAAAGAATAAATGTTATGTGTTCGACCCTTTGGAAAGTAAATGGGTTTATTTTTCCATGCAAGATTTAGTTAGTTTTCTTTATAAATAAATATATGTTTCACATGCAAGAAGAACAATCTATCATGTTATTTTTTGTTGGAGAGGATAAACAGTTTCAAACAATAAATTATAACAATTATGTTAACTTTTTTTGGAATAGAGCTTGCATTTTTATATATAATAGCCATTGGGAATAGCTCTCCTCTGGGAAATATGTTTTTTGGAAAAGAACATGGATTCACTTGCATAAGTATAAACTATATTGCATTAAGCCATTCGGAAAAGAAAAGATAATAGTAGGAAAAAATAAAATTGTTTGTCGGGCTAGTTCCCTTGAAAGCTTGTTACACATTTTCATGCACAAGAGCAATATCTAGTATGTTGGCTTTCCCTTGGAAAGAATATGAAATTTAATACAATATTTTGTTAGAATTTTGTTCAAGATATGATTCTTGAGAGTGATTTTCTTGTTACTAATGTATGTGTAATGATGATAAATAATGCATTTCATGACATTCTATTTATGTTTTACACATGCACACAAATATATGTTCAAGTATCACTAATAAATATTGATTACTAGTTTATTTATATATTATCTAATCATGATATCAAGTGTGCTAATGAAAATAATGACAAGAAACAATAGCGAATTGCGCAAAGGATAGTTCATGTTTAACATTATGGTATTTAAATATTTGTTGTTCCAAGCAAATTGAGGAATTCCAACTGTAGTAGCATGCACTAATGGAAATAGTCAGACCACCAAGACATAGATATTTATTATTCGTGCGTAAATGATATCATGAAGATTGTAATAGCTTATAGCTAGTCATATTACATTTAACGTGATTTTTGTATGTAATATTTTATATGAATTTTTCAAGGGATGGAATCCATTATAATGATTGAGTGAGGTGTGAACACCCTCATGAGCGTTTAGTAATAAAATTAAACATTTGATGGTTTTCAGTCTATGGGGTTTCCACGGTATATCAATGTCTAATGATGTGATTGTTAACTGCACAATTTTTATGATGTTAACTTCTTTCATGATGTCATGTTTATATTATCAAGTATGTGATTTAGTAATTGAGTTAAAATAATCATTGAATCATCTTGCATAGTTATAGCAAGAAATTTAAGTTAATATGCTACAACAATGGTAGGTAATGGTTGTGTAACGCACTATAATTTTAGTAAATATTTCTCTACGTAATGATGATAGTTATTCTTATGATCATTGAGGAAATATAAAAAGTAATTTATAAATTTACACATTGGTAAATGTAGAAAAAAATTCCTAACTCCATGCATTTTCGTGCAAGGTTATAGGGGGATGTTACAATTCCACTAGCTAGAATTCCCAGCAAAATTAACTCAAATTAATTCTCCAAATAAACTATGTGGAAGATATGAAAATATCTAGTGGAAACCCTCAACAAAATTTAGAACTGGTACAAAAATTAGAATAAATCAAACTCATGGTTACCTATAGAGAAGACCTTTTGTAATTGAAAAGACAAGAGAAACCAAGTGCCTCTGCCAAGACTCCTTACATCCAAAAAATGACTACATTGAACACTAATTGTAGAAAAAAACATCAGAAAATTAACAAAAATGACCGGTGCATAAGGAAGCAAAGGTACATGATGAATTAAAAATATCACAATACGAACTATGAAATACCTACGCAAGTAGTGAGGATCCAAGCTACATGGCAATGTTACATGTGTTTGAAGGTCACGAGTTAAAGGTTTATTGAAGGCAAAATGGGCATACAAATCTCAAGAAAAATCTTTGTTACTCTCTCAAGACCCCAACACGATGTTCCTATAATGCGAATAAACACATGTTGAGAATAGTTTGGGAGGAGTAGGGTAACATCATTAGGCTTAACCCTAATTGATCTCAGCCCTTAGATTATACCAAAAATATTTTTGCCATTAAAGAAAAAAGGTACAAATGGTCACATGGATTTAGTTCAGGTGGCATACACACATAGAGCCAAGTGTGTGACAGTGGGTCAATCTCGATCATATATCCCGCATGTAAGCCAAGATTAACATAACGTGGTATAAAGAATGACAATAAATTGTTAGGAAATTATATATTACAAAGTAGTGGAACACATAAAATATTGTAGAAATACAAACAAAGAAAATGCATGAAACAAGTGAGACATAGATATATGTGGTTCACCCAATTTGGGCTATGTCCATGTAGAAACAACCAGTTCTTCCTTTTATATTATTTGGAAAAATGAAAAGATACAACCTACAATAGATCCATCGTAATTTTCTCTTCACTCAGACATAATATCCTCTCTCTTTCTCGCTCAGAATACACATCTACATAGCCGCAATACAATCCCATCATATATAGCGAGTGGTTTCCTTCTAGGCCAAAAAGCCTTAAATTATTCATAACTTCTACCATCAGATCATCTTCCTAATGAGTGGCTCACATTGACTATGAAATTAAAATATGTTACAACGAAATTTTACATTTATTTTTAGCTTAAGGGGCATGGTGACTACACCCTCGCAAGGGTAGGACTCATAAAAATTATCATCACCCTCCCCTAGACTCCCCTGGAAGAGCAAAAATGGGTAGTGTTGTCGCCCCATTATGAACTGGGGTCCAATGTGGTGACACCTCTGAATAAAGACGATAATTACGCTACAAACCCAACAATATCCCACTTGGAGACTAGTTATAACAACTCCACCGCTGCTTCATTTGCTGCTCAATGGCACCACTTTGGAGCTAGTCGTTTCTGATCTTCATCATCATACTTGAAGACCAATTGAAACTGAGCAGAATCTCAGTCTATCCCTAGTTACAACTTTTGTTAACATATCTACAGGATTATGGCTACTGTGTATCTTTTCCAACTTCAACTCTCAATATTCCAACAGAAACCATAGCAAATGGTACTTGATTTGTATATGTTGAGTATTGGAATGAAATTTTGATTTCTTTGCAAGATGAATGGCACTCTGGCTGTTACCATATAACCTGCCCAGCTCATGCTTGTTACCTAGATCATCCATAATCCTTTGTAACCAAGTCATTTCTTTACTAGCCTTTGTAGTAGCAACATACTCTACTTCCGTCGTTGAGAGTGCAACAACACTCTGCAATTTTGAAACCCAACTGACAGTTGTTCCACCTATAGTAAGCACATACCTTGTGGTGCTCATCATATTATCTCTATCACCTGCCATATATGCATCAACATATCCTTGTATATTAATGTTTGAACCACCAAAGCATAATTCTTGATATGTGGTACCTCTGAAATACATGAGAATCCACTTCGCTACCATCCAATGTTCTTTTCCTTGATTGTTCATGTGCCTACATACAACTCCCACTGCATGTGCAATATTAGGCCTTCTATAGACCATTGCATACAATAAGATTCCAACTGTTGATGCATATGGAATTTTAGACATATAATCCATCTATTCCTGAGTATTGGGACATGTCTCCTTAATTAGCTTGAAATGGCTAGCGAAAGGTGTAGTAATGAGTTTTGTATTCTTCATATTAAATATTTTCAACACATTTTGTATGTACTCACTCTGAGACAATGTTAATTTGTGATTTTTCCTGTCTCCAGTTATTCTCTCTTCTTTTCTTTCCCAACCCTGAGCAATATGACTCTCTTTTTTTTCATAAAGACAATTCTTACAGAATTGCAAATCAACATACGTCAAACCTGGAAACAAATTTCTTGAGTGAAGAATCTTCATCCCATACTCACTCATGTACCCAAGCCTATGATGCCACAATATTGTATCTTCTCCTATAGAGGTTAAAGCATTAAAAGAATTAGAAATACCATTGCATAAATAAAATGTAGCAACCTTTTCTCCTTTTGCTACTACTAGGGCTCCTTTACTGACCTTCCAAGTTTTATCTGTAAAAGTTGTTACATAACCTTCACCTCCCAACTGCCTTGTTGAAATTCGATTTTTCTTCAGATTTGGAACATGCCTTACCTCCTTCAATAGCGATTGGTTTCCATAATGTTTTTTTATGAAAACTTTACCCATTCTAATGATTTTACAGGGTTTATCATCACCCAAACAAACCTGTCCAAAATCACCTTGAACATAATCATTAAAATGTTTCCTTTCAGGTGTTGCATGGAATGAGACCCCTAAATCTACCTCCCAAGCATCAATAATATTTTCTAAAGAAACAATAAAAGCATCTTACAACACATCATCTATCACATTTGTTTCAGGATTATTTTCTTACTCTGCATCTCCTTCTTTTCCATTCCGAGACATACAGTCTTTCTTTAGGCATCCTTTATTCCCATATTTCTAGCACACTATCCATAATCTGGAATTGGATCTGCCTTTTGTTGACATACTGTGATATCCTGGCTCTTTCCTCTTTCCATTTTTCTTCCCCTAGTCTCTGTAATTAAAGCATTACCTAATGTCTCACTGGAGCTTTTCCATTGCATTTCCTCGATAAGGATTTCGCCAACAACATCATCAAACATTAAAGTACTAGATCTAGAGACAGAGTTACCAATGCCCATAGATAACCCATTCCCACTTTCTAGCAATGAGGATAGAAATAACAGATCCTTAACTCATCATCAAAAGTTACCCCTACAGAACTTAAGTAATTGTTAATCATATTAAATTCATTTAAATGATCAGCAATAGATCTACCTTCTTACATCTTCATATTAAATAAACGCTTCATTAAAAATACCTTATTTGAGGCTAAGGGTTTTTCATATAGTTTGGCCAATGCTAACATTAAACCCTCTACTATAGTTTCCTTTGAAATATTAAATGCTACCAACTCCAGTAGGTATAGTTGTATTGTTCCAAGTGCCTTTCTATTGAGAATATCCCATTCCATGTTTGTCATACTCATCGACTTCTTTGTCTTTCCACTCAATGATAGGTATAGATCTTTCTGATATAGATAATCTTCCATCTGCATCTTCCACAACTCATAGTTTTGGTCGTTAATTTTTTTGACCCTAAACCTACCATCTTCTTCCATTTCTCCCATTTGCACCAGGAACCCTTCTCTCGTGTGAGTTTATCATCCAAACAGACCTTCAGCTCTGATACTAGTTGTTACAAAATTATATATTACAAAGAAATAGAACACATAAAATATTGCAAAAATATAAACAGAGAAAATGCATAAAACAATAGAGACACAAATATATGTGGTTCACCCAATTTAAGTTACATCCACAGAGAAATAGCTAGTCCTTCCTTTTATATTATTGAGCAAAATGAAAAGATACAACCTACAACAGATCCAATGTAATTTCCTCTTTGCTCTCACACAATCTCCTCTCTCTTTCTCGCTTAGAATATAAATCTACATAGGCGCAATACAATTCCCTCATATATAGCAAGAGGTTTCCTTCTAGGGCAAAAAACCCTAAATTAAACATAACTTCTACTGTCAGATCATCCACCTAATGAATGGCTTAGATTGACTATGAAATTACAATATTTTACAAGGCAATTTTACATCTGTTTTTAGCTTCAGGGGGGAGGGGGGCTCATAAAAATAATCGTCGCACCCTATTGGACCCCCCTGGTGGCAAAGAAATGGGCGGCGTTTCCACCCAATTATGAATTGGGGTCCAATGCGGTGATACTTCTGAATAAAGAAGATAATGATGCTCCACAGGCAACATAAATGAAAATAAACATAGGTGGTGAATGTAATTAAGGGATTGCATTAAGAGAGTGGTTAACCATGGATGAACCATCAATAGTATAAGAGAGATTCAATTTATTGACACACACACACACATATATATATAGATATAATGTGAACACCTTTAGTTACAAAAAGTGGTGGACTGGATAACATGTAAGGCTTGGCACAATAGTGTGAACTATATGAAATTTGAATACGTCAAAAGATGGTTGTCATGAACATACCAATACCTGGTCCTAGTAAGTGAACCCATTTTTACCATGTTCCAAAATGTTATATGCAATCAAATTTGACTCCAATATGAAATTCATTGAGAAAGAGATGATTAGATAAATGGAATAATGGAAATACTATTTCTAATTTATAACTATAACAATAAGAAACAAAAATAACCTAGAATGGGTTATGTTACATATGGTATCAGATCTATTGGTTCGAGGCTAGCCTAAAGGGAAAACCACAACGAAAATGTTAATTGCAATTTTTTTTATTGTTTAGAAAAGATATTGTCAGTTTGTTTTGTGGAATATGGAACAATAGAAGGTAACAATGAAGTAAAAAATGACATAAAGTCTTAACCCACCTCTCAATGAAGGACAAACCACAACTCTAGGTATTTTACAGAAAATGTTTTGTTCAGAAAAGTTAAATTATTTTTTGAAACTAAAGGCCTATGGGCCAAAGCCATAGTTGAAAATTAACAAAGTTATTGTGAAAAGCCAAGAAGATTGAATAATAAGATATCTACTACATATCATGATAACGGAGAGTATATCGAAGTGCAAATAAGAGATAACCTTTCATCTCGTACAACACAATTGTTAGAAGAAGAAAAGACAAAAGATATATAATTCTAACTGGTTATAAGATAAAAAAGAATTATAAATAGGAATAGGGATCAAAACTATTTTGCTCCATTAAATAAACCATTCATAAGGAATTTATGTAGGGGATTAACTACACTTTATAGGGTGAGAGAAGGGTGCAAGGGCATACCCTATCTAAAAAGAGCAAAGTGTTATAGACATATTTGGGTACTGCAACCCCAATGACATATGTCCATAAACCAAGGGATTCTAAACCCCTAAAAGTGTTTTTTCATACCCTAGAGGAACAAGGTCAGCTAATTACATCATCTCCTAGAAGTTCTCCATGAAAAACTACTCAGAACTGGTCAAAACAGGACCATACAGACTGCTCCATGCATAGGATGTGATGCATCTCACCTATTACACATGGGGGATGCAATGCATACTGGAAAGCCCTTTTGTAGGGTGCGATGAGCGAGATCAGACAATTTCCAGAAGCAGTTTGCTAGGTGGAAACCCAGAGAATCTTCTAGAAACTGCTCATATGACACTTGCCTCTCTGAATTCACCCAAGGATGAGTAAGAGATCTGAAATCTTCAAGTGGAACCAAGAAATATCAGTGAAATGACACTAATCAAAATCCTAGAAGCTGACTCACTCTCCTGTAAACATCTATATATAGATCCCTCATCCTAGAGATGCAGAGGTTGGAATTTTGCAATTTGTAAGGAAGTGGTGTTGGTTTCTCTTTAAAGACATTGTATTGTTGGGTGATCTTGCTTTGTATGAGGTGAAGAGGACTTTCATGCTGGGAGGATGATGCTGGATCAGACAGATTCTATGAGTATCCTCTCCTCAACTACTTGGAAAGTGCTTGGTTCGCCATCGCGTCTGCCTGAGATTCAAAATCTGACAGGCTTCAACAAAGGAACCAGTCAATTGTTATGGATCCTTCTAAATTTTCCTATAAATTTGAGAAGGAAAATTGTTCATCTAAACGTAATGATAGTCCAAGGACCTCTATATTACAATCTACTCCTTGGGCATGACTACATTTATAGCATGGGAGCTATTGTTTACTCACTGTTTTGAGTGATGTGTTTTCCGCATGAAGGCAGAGTGGTCCACCTAGTTGACCAGCTTTCATTCCCTAGTTCAAACATAACTATTAGTCAAATTCCATCCCTAACTAATCTTTTTTCACAAGGAATGTCTCATCAATCTCCAGTTCGTCCACCTGATGAGCGCGAGTGATTCGGTGATTGTGACTAAAACCCAGGAGGCATGTGCCCAGGTCTACTTCAACAGGAAAACCCCAAATATAAGGTAGGTTTCCACGTAGGAATATGACTAGTTTGACAATCCTGTCCATTTAGGAAAATGGATCAGACTAGAAAAGGATTCCCCCGTCAAAGGTTATGTGATTAGCACTAACAAAGTCACCTTTGACCATTTCGATGGACATCATGAAGGAAGGTTTTATCTGCAACGCGGATGGAACAATCTTGCTAATGGAAGAACTTCCATATGGTGACCTGGAAAATCTACTTTATACCTTAGGGCATGCAAACCGTTTTGCATGCAAGTGAAAAGAAACCATTTATTTTATTAGTTTGTAGGTTCTTAACCTTTTAAACTCATAGGTTGGTCATTCCTAGCTTGCATAACGAAAGGCTCAGGAGCAAAGTTTCGAACGGGGTAAGCTCCCTAAAAAGGGAACCTATCAATGAGACATCCATATTATATGACTGGCATAATCAGTTCTACGCGAAGTTCAAGCTCGTTAAAAAATAAACCTAGCCACGAGCAGTTTTATGCGAAGTTCAAGCTTATTAAAAACTAAACTTAGCAATGAGCACATGTTCCCCCAGAGTTCAAGCTCATTAAAAAATGAACCCACCTTCGGTAAATAGCCATTGCGATTGCATATTTATTAGCTTTTGAACCTTGGTCATGTTCTTACCATCACCTCCACTCTTTTTTTGCCGATCATACGCCTCCATTTGATTGTTTAACCTTTTGAGGAATAACTACGACGAGTGATTCTGTTAGCCACCTTCTTTACACTGCCGTGATTGAAAAGTTCCATACCTTACCTGGAACCAGTTGCTATCTAAAAACATCACTCGTTCCTCAAAAAATGAGTCTCCGTTAACCTCTTTTCATCTGACTCGTAAAATATGAAAAGATTGTCGAGAAATTTTCCTCTCCAACTCGTTAAAGCGATCGAAAGTGCCATCCCTCCTCTAGATTTTAATCCTTTTGGACCTAAGGGATCATTACACAAAAAGATTGAGCGTTTGTCTTGTTTGGCTCGTTAAAACTATCGAACAGTCATCCCTTTTGTATTATTTTATACTTTTTCGGACTTAAGGGATTATATTACGATAAATGACTACTGGTGTTACCTTTTCCTCTCTTTTAAACTCTCTAAAATTGAAAAGGACTGAGTTATCTTTGTCATTAAACTCGTTAAAAGAATAGCAACAAACTTGTCCATGCAGACAAGAACGGGTTTCACTGTCGCTAGGCTCGTTAAAACATAGCAACAGGTTTGCCTGAAGGGAAAATTATAGAACAAGCATATGTTATCCTCCTCAAGCTTGACAAAAATAAAGAGGTACTAGTCAACAATGACTGGGGAAAAAGGGAAGAAAACTTGAATAACTTCATTGGTAGCAGGTTGCTCTTGAAGATGACACTTTCACTCCATCACCATGATTGAGTCGGGTTGGGTCATTCCGTCCACCAGTCATATCACCATTGGTACGCCGTACCATCCATTTTGGGGTTAACGCTACTAATCCATTTCAGTGTCATCGATATGTTCAAGAGAAGTCGCTCAGAGAATTTACCAACCTAGCTAATGCCTCATCCGCTACAATACCTTAATGCTCCATTCTTTCATGACCGCCACCCTAAACCTTGTATCATCAAATATTTTTCACCTCCACAAAATCATTTTCTCCGTTCCATGTCATAGATGTGGGATTCATTAAGGCCCTCCTACGACGGGTCACTTCTTGTCAACATCAGCTCATTATCCAATAATTTGACTTAAGAACAACCCTTTCAGTACTTTGAAGCTTGCATGCCTCAATGGAAAGTTTCTCACTTCCAGCGACAGGTTTACATCAATGGCCTTCGACTGAAAGATTTTGTGTGGTGTTCGAAATCAACTCATTTATTTGCACCACATGAATTGTACTGTAGTACCTTGAGGGTCATTATCACTATCGATGATTCCTCTCATGCCTGTTAACAGCTTACATCATTGGTTGGTAATCAGGCGATGTCTTTTGATGTTCGACATCAGAACATCTTTTCACATGGATTGACTTGTACTTTGGACGAAGATTGAACGAGTTTGAAGACCTCTGATCTAGTTTCATCCATCCAAGTTGTGATATATTTAGGAAAATAAAGACATCAAATGTACATCATTGCTGCACAGATAATCATCCAAGCTAAGGGATGATTGCTCTACTAGAATCATCGGTCTGCCACACAGACGATTGTCTGTCCTATGTATATGAAAATGAATTTATAAAAACTGAGGATGGGAATGCCCGCCTCAGCTAGATCATGAAAATATTATGAAGATAATGTATTGTATTGTATCTTATTACAGGTCACCTTCTAGTTCGAAAAACCTCGGATCCTCATTATAAAGCATTTCACCCGACATCAAAAGATTTACGACCTCATACTTTAGGGGGCAACTGTTATAGACATATTTGGGCACTGCAACCCCAATCACATATGTCCATAAACCAAAGGCTTCTAAACCCATAAAAGTGTTTTTTCATACCCTAAAGGAACAAGGTCAGCTGATTACATCATCTCCCAGAAGTTCTCCATGAAAAACTACTTAGAACTGGTCAAAACAGGACCATACAAACTGCCGCATGCATAGGGTGCGATTCATCTCACCTATTACACATGGGGGGTGTGATGCATACTGGAAAGCCCTTCTGTAGGGTGTGATGAGAAAGAGTAGACAAATGGCAGAAGTAGTTTGCTAGGTGGAAACCCAGAGAATCTTCTAGAAACTACTCATATGACACTTGCCTCTCTGAATTTGCCCAGGGATGAGTAAGAGATCTAAAATCTACAAGTGGAACCAAGAACTATCAGTGAAATGACACTAATCAAAATCCTAGAAGCTGACTCACTCTCCTGTAAACATCTATATATGGATCCCTCATCCTAGAGATCCAGAGGCTGGAATTTTGCAATTTGTAAGTAAGTGTTGTTGGTTTCTCTCTGAAGACATTGTATTGTTGGATGATCTTACTTTGTATGAGGTGAAGAGGGCTTTCATGCTGGGAGGATGATGCTAGATCAGACAGTTTGGTTATAATCCTCTCTTCTACTACTTCTATCAATAAAGCTATTTGAATTTTCCTCCATATGCTTGTATATCTCTAAATCTTGTATTTGTATATGCATTTATATGGTTAATGTACATCTGATCCTACATTTTTTATGGTTATAGATCTCTATGATTTGATGGTATTTTTCTACTTTGACTCTACAGGTGTTCTTTGAAGTGGGACAAGTGAGAAAGGAGTGGTGAAAGCTCTATCAAGGGAGAGAGGAAACGAGCAAGGAGACTAGCAAAAGACTGAGGTTGGTACTCTCTACTTCTCTCCCATCTATCTCTCATAAAGGAAAACACAAGTGACTTTGGTTTGTTTGTTTCTAAGATAGCTACTCGTCTTAGTGGGACTAACAGCTCTAAATGGACACTAGTTTTTCCGATAACACAAACTCTGTTGTGTTAGTCTAACCTTTGTTTTAGGAAAATAGGGAATTCAAGGATTGATACATACAATTATTCATGTCGAAAGAGAACGCAATATTATCATACTGGGAATGATAAAGAAAGATGCAAGGATTTTGTTAAATCTTGTCCAAAAGTATATCTCTTTATTTTTGAGCACTACAATCTCAAAAAAGCACTTATACTAGGGAAAATTAAAGTACATGGATACAGTTCCAGTAAAATAATACAATAACGGGGTTAAACCCATATACAAATATTCTATAAGAGAAAGAGACAACCTATTCAACCATTGGAGTCATGACTGAGTTGAGTAAAGAATAAAATAATAACAGAGGTGACTTGATATCTATTTCTGGTTTTGAGTTTAACAATCATACCAATATAAATCTAGTAAAGTTTGGGTTGGGAAGAGAAAGGTAGTACGATAGTAGTAAATAGACTATTGAATACATATGGTATTAATGCAGACCTAAACTCCAACATGGAGGATAAAAATGATAAAAACAACTATCATAGATTTGACGTTAGAAATGAAAAAATGAACAACACCTAATGCATGATTAATGGGGAATTTTATCTTCATTCAAAAGTTGAAATAATCAGGAAAATAAATACTATATAATCGGATGTATAAAATGAAGAATCTTGGTGTATATGCTGTAAATGCTACTATTTTGAAGTATATTTTTGTGTGATACAGATATGATGGAAACATAATTTTGAACTATATTGTTTATAGTCTTTGTCCATTTATTACTATTATTTTATGTTCTCTATGTGAGATTGATATGTGTTATAGTTAAGGAATTTATCTGGGGAAAATGATACCTTAGACATTAAATTGAAAGACCTATGCAAGGAGAGGATGTCATCAACTGGCTAGTGGCGAATAAGGGAGAAATGTAGATGTATATCCTTATATAACATAGAATTTGTTGGACACGTAATCCTAAATGGGTTAGTGTGGAAGCCGAATAGACTAAGCAGTCCAAGAGACCTTGGGATCTGAAACCCAAGAGTCACATAATGTACTATAAATGTAAATCTCTTGTTAATAAAATAGTATTGCATGTTTTATATTTCATATTGTCTTTGCCGTCCATGTGTGTTTAACATGGTATCAGAGTAGGTGTATTCTTGCCCTGTATAGTTAATTTGAGCCATTTGTTTATGGCCTTTCTGTGCAGTGTATTTCTGCCATATTCCTTTATACAGACCTGTGCCTTGTCTGCCATATTTACTTGAACGTATGAAACGTTCCTCTCCCTGACACTGCCAGCATTGTCCAAGCTGTTCTAACATGTCTATCCTCCATATACCATTTATAAAACCTGCGCCTTGCTCTTCTGTTGCGCTGTCATCCTAACCTGATTTGAAACGTCTGCACTGTCCTTGTACCTGCGCTCTGGGCCTGACACGATATCTCTGCGCTTGTTAGCTATGCGTTTTATATATTCTCCCATGCAAAAATGCAAAATCGCTTCTGCCATTATTCTTTGTGGTATCAGTTCATCGAATCACTGCTCCTCTCTACCATGCAATAGTAGTTTTATTACATGCGTTTTCAGCTTTGCTCCAGTGGTGTGATTTCCCATACCACCATTGGCTTGATGTTAATTAATACCACTCGGCCCCTCGACTATCATGCTCTGTCACACGGAATTGGTCAAGGGTGCGGACACAGCTGACCTTCCTAGAAGTCTAAGACATTCTAATGACAAACAAGAAAAAATGGAGTGATCTTTCTCTAAATACACCTTTTACAACATGAAAACTACAAGTGTTTAGGCTTACCTTATTCCAAAACGCTGTTGTTGAAGTCCGTTCTTGACGATCCGGATGAGCTCCTCCTTCAAGTCAATTCCTGCAACCACAAACAATCAAACAATTACCAAGCACTTGCATTTCATATAATAAAACATATATTCAACATGCAGACCAAGGAACACATGAAATAACTCATTAACACAAGCTATTGAGAAAAATAAACCAGTTTGTATTAATAACGAAACAAAGAAACTCTTACAACCTGGCCTTGGTGTTGTGCAAGTTCCTCCCAGGGTCCATCAAGGGTTTTCCTCTACTTTGACAAAGCTCACCCTCTTCCAAGTAGAATCAAGTAAAGACAATCTCTCCTCACAAAGGCTCTAATGGAAGACCTAAATCCTGCAGCATTTACCCAAAGAAAATGTATAGCTCCAACCTCTTCTCCCTCTGGCTCAATGTCTTTATTTATAGTGCTGTAAAGAGGTTATTCAGGTCCACTATCAATGGGATCATCCCCCTCTTTGGGTGGGATAGCTCCCTTATTGATGGGATAAGTTCCCCCTTAATAGAGATACATGAACCAACTGGAGGCGCATCCATTTCATCAAACCGACCTCTAGAATGTTCTAGAAGTAACCACAAGTAACTTTTTCAAGATAAAACTCGCGCATTTTGCCTTTTACAGAGGGACGCACCTGTCCCTTAACATACAGAGCGTCCATGGACGCAGATTTTGTGAACATGGTCAGCGTCCCCGCAGGTAAGGCTAGAGAGAACCTGCGACCCCAGAGATAAACATAGTTTTTACAAGACTTTCTCTCTTCTTTGAGTTTGAGATGGATAACAGAGGCATGAGACTTGCCTAAGAGGGTAGCATGACTGTTGATTTGAGCCATACTAACTGTAAGTAGTCAAGGTGACATTTTTTAGTGTAACAGATTGCCCCCTAAAGTGCGAAGCCTGGAATAGAGTAGGGTTTTGTAATTCTAGGAAGGGTGAAGCGCTTTATCATTTCAAGGATTGTCTTGTGGATGGCCTGGTTGGAACCTGCAATTTTCAACACAAAATACATGGATAAGATTATATCATCACTGAGGTAGGCATTCCCATACTCAGATTCAAAACTTTAACTAATGGACTAACTATTCTGATACAGGAATGATCTTGCAGTACATCATTTTTATAGACTTTTGTAGACACAGTATGGACGCAGCCATCTGTTTATGATTAGTCTACATAGATAATGAATACAAAACTCCTCGCAGCCTGGATGGTAGAAACTAGATCCAGGGTCTTCACTTCTACTTCCCGAATTGGTACGATTCTAGCCATGTGATTAAATGATTCGATGTCGAACATGTTAGAAACCACTTGATTACCAGTCGATGATGTAAACTGTTAACAAGCGTGAGAGAAACCACCAGTAATGTCAATGGTTCTCAAAGTACCAAGCACAACCCGTGAAATGTGAATAGATGTTTTGATGTCGAACACTTCACGGAATCCTTTGATCGAAAGTCAATGATGTAAACTGACGTCAAAGGCGAGAAACCTGCCATTGATGCATGCAGACTTCAAGGTACTGTCGATTCCTAAGTCATCTTTCTAGATAATGTGTCGATGTCGATAGAAAGCGACCCGTTGCAGGCAAGCCCGCAACACGAAATCATTGTTCAAGTTGAAGAAATGTTGCTGTAAGGACTGACTCAGGGATGGTCAAATGGATGACAAGTATTTTGCAGATGAAAGTTTTTCTTGCAGACCTCTTGAACACATAACGACACAACAGATGGCTTGGTGACGAATAACTCAAAGTTAATCCCCGGAACCCGGTTAAAGACTTTCAAAGTGGTTTGGTCAACTGTGAGGTAAAAGATTTCCCAACCCAGGTGAATGAAAAGTGTCGTGTTCAAGAGCGGTAATAAAGTTTCTTCTGAGACAAAAGGTGACAAACAGGTTCATTCTTCTCTCTTTTCCCCCACCATTTCTGGCAAGTACCTCTTTATTTTTAACAAGCTTGAGGAGGATAACATATGCTTGATTATAAGCTCATCCTTCGGACGAGTCCAACCTAGTTTAAATTCGAACCCTAGGAAGGAGTGGTTCGTTCCTGTTTGTAATTGAACAGGTCCTTTACTGTAAAAGTTTAACGAGCCCAGTATAGGAGAAACTCGGCGTTTTTCAATTTTAGAGAGTCTGAAAAAACTTAAGGAAACTCCACGTTGAACTTTTTCGTATATTTGTGTCCCTCAAGCCCGAAAAAGTATAAAATAATACCTGGGGGAACCGCTTGATCTTGCGACCAAGGAGTACTTTCATAATAGTGTCGTTGACCTGAAAAGTAAAAAGCGATCAAGGACACGTCGTTTTATTTCCTTATCGAGTTTGAAACGACAAAAACCCGGCAATCTTTTCCTGATTTTGCGGTCAGAAAAGAGCTAAAAGGGGACCGTCTTTTAATTCCGTTTTAACGAGTGAAAAAGAAACACTCGGCGATCTTTTCATGTTTTAGGAGTCAGAAAAGGGCTTAAAAGATGACTCTGATATTTTTGTTTGTGAAAAATTACAATTTCCCTCGAAATCCCTTTGTCCTGCACAAAAGCGACACATTACTCATACCTGTTTAAAATAGGCAAAAATACATCGAAAACATCTTTTCATGGTAAAAAATGAACTAATTCATCCAAAAAACCTATAAAAAGACCTTTTACCATGTCATTTTTACCGTTTCACTGTTGAGGTTGAAAAAGGAGCTTTTGACAAGAAACTTCCCGTGGTCGCTGCGGAAAATCTGACCGTCGGAATCGAACGCCGTTTCATCCAGGTATTTTACACATCCTACTCTGCATTTCTATCCGTTTAGAATTAATTTTTAGGTTTTAGTTTCATTTTTTGGGGGGGTTTTGGTTTTGGAATGCGCCTCTCGGCGGACGCAGGTGCCCTTCGGGTGACCTGCGTCCCCCGACTTTTTCTCATACGGGAAAACGGTCGGGGACGCAGCCCGCCTTCAGGCCAGCTGCGTCCGGCGCCCTGTGCTACAAAGCCGGGGTGCGTCTTCCGAGAAACGCGCATTTCAAAACCCCAACTCTCTCAAAAAACCACCAAAAATCCCAAATCAATTTCTAATTGCTTTTTTGATATGCAGGGCATTAATCATGTTAGACTGGAGAGAGAGAGAGCATGTAGAGGAAGATGAAGCTGCAATAAATCATCAACCTTCTCTGGATGCCCTAAGAGCATGCGGATTATACAAATATTGGACCATACCGGGCATGAGGGGCCAGGTAAGATTCTTGGAATGGCTGGTTGAGCGATGGAACGTTCAAGAACAATGCTTTTACATAGGAGGGCACCAGCTCGAGATAGAGCCCTCGGATGTATACTTTCTCACTGGCTTGCCAAACAGGTGAACAACTTAGTCTTGCGGGGACTAGGCCGGGTGGCCAATCCCTTGATAGTCTCCGCGAGGATTGGTGCACACGTGGGGCTCACCATTCAAAAGGCATAGAGATAAAACACATCACTCTACCGGAACTCAAAGTCATAGCGTTCACGGTTACCAGAATTTGCGGCGCGGCCGCTTTACACATTGCTTCCGGATCCCAAATGCGGATGGCAATTGACTGTTACCAAGGCACCATTTTCAACTGGTGTGAAGCTGTGTCGGCTCATATGAAGAGCCAACTGACCAAGGCAAAGAACGGACGACTAAAGACTTTTGGATATGGGCCTATAGTCGTGAGCTTTGCCTTGGAGAGAATTCCAATGCTGATCCCTCAGCAACTCACTGTTGATATCTTGGGTCCTCGGGAGCCAAAGCTGATACGATGGGTTGCGGTGATGGCCCGGCATCCTGACGAGGGTGCGGCAGTGGTTCGATTCTCAGATAGTTATTTTGACTGGTTAGAGGGCCAGCTTTTTGTGATACAGGACTTTCCGTATGCCGGAATGGATTTCAGAGGTGATCCGGACATGGTTCTTCCACAGGGAGAACAATGGGACGACAGAGGTACTTTTATTTTCACAAGTTTTCTAATTATGTATTTTTTGTATTTTTTATATATATCGTCTCAAAACTAATAGTAAAACTTTTTCAAAATGCAGATGTTGGTCCACAGCGTCCAGCCAACCTCCGGCCTTATGATAGACTACATCCAGCTGCACCGGTACCGGCCCCACAGGACGCGGCAGCAGAAGTACTAGCTGAGTTGGAGCATGATCTAGAGCGTCTCACGGCAGATATACCTGAGACTACTATGGACGACATTCCTATCAGGCTTCAGCGCTTCGTAGTCGCGGTCCCTGGACCGTTTAGGAGATTTTTGCGTAAGGTAGCCCGCGCAGTGGTGTCGTACAGAGAGCACCACCAGTGATTGACTAGTCACTTTTGTAGTCACATGTGACATTTTTGACTTTTTGTACTATCATTTTGCCGATCATAAGGTGTTTTCAACCTATGATCGAAGACGATGTATATATTTTTTGACACACTTCTATCTATATATATCACTATTACCGGCTTATCTTGTTTAACATGTATGATGAAATGTTTTTAAATTTACTTGCATGATTATTATAAATGTCTGTCCAACACTCGAGAAGCAATTGCATCTGCTAATGTATTCAAAGACCTTGGAATATGTTGATATTCAATGTAATCAAATTCACGTTCCAAGAGACGCACTCTCAAAAACAACCTTAATAACACAGGATTTCTAATGGCATAAACTCTATTAAGCTGTAATACAACAAGTTCAGAATCTAACCTCACTATCAAACGTCGAATTCCAAATGAAATAGATTCGGATAATAATTCAACCACTGCACTGTATTCTGCAATGTTATTCGTTGTTTGACCGAGGCTTACCCCATGCATAGAAACTAACTCGTCAGAGGGCGAATAGATAACCCAAGCTGCGGAAGAGATATTCCGTGTATTACGACAAGCACCATCAGCAAATCCAATGTATGTTTGGAGAGGCGTCGACATCTACAATATCAAGAGTAAAACCAAGATAAGCCAGAATAATGACGAAAAACCACACTCGCTAAGCTAAGCACACTGACTAAACTAACACACTTGCTAGCTAGAAAGGAAATCTAACCTATCTAAAAATTTCTCCATACCCATCATTTTAAGCATAATACCTCTTTAGGTAAAGTCCATTTCTGGGTTTACCCAAAGAGTCCCCATCAAAATCAACTAACTCATAAGCCCCTTTTGCTAGCTTTCGCTTTACAATGTAGGGCCCATGCCACATGGGAACGAATTTTCCGGCACCTAGCTTATCGTTAGCTTGATCATATAATAGTACTAGGTCTCCTTCCGAAAAACTTCGAGGGGTTACATTTTTATCGTACTGAGCTTTCATTCGTTTCGCGTGAGTCTCGATAGCTAAAGTAGCGTCACGTCGAGTCTCATCTAATTTAGCCAAGTATAATAACCGTTTCTCCTCTTCGGAAGTAGCTGGAAGTAATTCGACAGCCATTTGAAGTGATGGGATTTCGCATTCAATAGGTAACACAGCTTCTAAGCCATAAACTAGCTGGAAAGGGGTGAAACCTGTTGAATTTTTCACTGAAGTTCGATATGCCCATAGCGCCGAAAATAACATGTTATGCCAATTCGTTCGATGGATACCAATGATCCGTCGAATCATGATGACTAGAACTTTGTTGATTGACTCAACCAAACCGTTGGCTTGCGGATAATAAGGAGTAGAGCTATCGTGGCGCAAACCAAGCTGGCTTGTAAGCTCAGTCATCATGACGTTTCGAAAATGGCTCCCATGGTCAGTAATGATTGCTTGTGGGACACCAAACCTAGTTATGATATGATTGAATACGAAAACTGCAGCTGTCTTGCCGCTTGCGTCGAATGTAGGCATCGCCTCGGCCCATTTTGTAAAATAATCAACCGCGAGGATGATATACGCATGCCCCCCGGCCGAGTGAGGGTTACAAGTAATAAAGTCAATGCCCCATTTGGCGAATGGACCAGCGGCAATTATAGGGTGGAGAGGAGCAGGTGGAGCGCGCATCTTTCGATCAAACACTTGACAGTTGTGGCATTTTCTGACGGCAAGGATACAATCTTTAAACATAGACGGCCAGAAATAGCCAGCGCGCAACACCTTCTGAGCTGTGGCATACCCAGACATATGACCGCCACATGCTCCAGAGTGACAATCATTCAAAACTCTCTCAGCCTCTTCGTGAGTTAAACAACGTCGAAAAACTAAGTCTGCCCCCGGCGATAAAGTGTATCTCCAATAATTCTGTATTGCTGGGATTGAAACCGAATTTTTCGACGGTCTTCCTTGGAAGCTTCAGGCCGAAAGGTTTGGGTTTGGAGATAGATGATTATATCCCCATACCACGGATCTAAAGTGCTAATAAGAAACAAAGATTCGTCCGCAATGGACTCCTCTGCCACAGTCTCTGTGTCAGCACTCGGGAAATCACACATCAATTCCGCAAAAACTAAAGATTTCTTAGACTTGGACTTCTCGAACTCCAAGTCGAACTCTTGCAGGATAACAATCCATTTAGAGTACTTGCCCCCTAGCAGTTGTTTTGTCAAAATATAAATCATAGGGTTGCAATCCGAAATAACTGTAGTTTTGCGGAGAAGAATGTAGTGACGAAAACGCTGGACAGCTTGAACGGCTGCCAGGGCCAATTTCTCCACATGCGAATATTTTAACTCAGTGGGATTTAAGGTTCTACTAAGATAATATATCACATGCTCTGCTTTGAATTCATCTTCTTGAACTAACACCATTCCAATGGTGGAATGCGAAGCTGCGAGGTATAAGAAGTAGTCCTGGTTGTAGTTGGGAGGATGCAATAACGGTGCATGGGTCAACGCGTGTTTTAATGCATCAAAAGATTGTTGGGCAATCTCGTCCCAAAAGAATTGTGCGTTCTGTTTCAACAACCGTGTAAAACCTTTAGTGACCTCGGCGTAGTTTGGGATGAATCGGCGTAAAAAGTTCGCTTTCCCTTGCAAACTTTGGAGTTGGCGCAAACTCGAAGGAGGAGGCAATTTGATGATAGCCTCGACTTTCGAGGGATCGACGCGAATGCCGGCTTTTGAAACAACAAATCCCAGCAATCGACCTGTTTCTATACAGAAAACACACTTGTGGGGATTCAACCGAATTCGATAATGCCTACACCTCATAAAGATTGCTCGTAGGTGGACAAGGTGATCAGCTCGATGTAAAGAATGAGCAGGCAAATCATCGAGATAGGGTTGCACAATGTGCTTGATGTCATGAAATGCATAAGACATCGCCCGTTGAAAAGTAGCCCCGGCATTCTTAAGCCCAAAAGGTAATTTGCAATAAGCAAATGTCCCCCATGGACAAATGAATGCCGTTTTTGGTTGATCGGCAGGTAGAATATTGATTTGATTATAGCCTGAGAAACCATCCATGAAGGAAAACATCTCACTTCCGGCACAATCATCAATAATTTGATCGATATAAGGCGTAGGATAGTTGTCTTTTGGACAAGCTCGATTGATATCCCTATAGTCGATACAGATTCTTATTGTTCCTTGTTTTTTATTGACGGGAACAATATTCGATACCCAATCCGTTAACGGGATCGGATAAATGAAACCTGCTTTCAACAGCTTTTCGACTTCTGCTTTAATCGCAGCCGCTTTTCGAGGGTGAATCTGACGCAACCGTTGCCGAATGGGTTTAGCATCCGGGTAGGTTTTGATTTCATGAACAACAATGGCAGGATCGATTCCTGGCATTTCCTCGTAAGACCAGGCAAACACGTCGCGGAATTCTTGGAATAGGGCCTTGTAAGTTTGGATTTCTTCTTCAGTACATGCGGCACCTATATGAATGTTCTCCTCGATTCCGGGCTTCACTGAAATATCAATGGGAATAGTACGAGAAATATTCCCTAAATTCAGCTCTGAATCAGAATGTTTCGTTGGATCCTGAGCGTCTTTGACATATTCAGCGGTAAAGATAGATGAAAAATCATTTTCAAATGCATCATCCTTAGGTAAAAACGAAGATCTGTGATGGAGATCTTCCCATGGTAGATCATCTACACTTAGGATTTCGCGAAGTTGTTCGTCAGATGACACTTCTTCGGGAAACGTTATCCGTTCTAAGGGTGAGGTGAAAAGTGACTCTTCACTGACCACATTCATTTGGTCGGTTTCGGTTGAATGAAAGTCGGTAAAAGACATAAGAGCTTCATAAGCAATCTCATACGGACTCAACGGCATAACATCACCGAGTGAGTCTAGCTCAGAGTCAGATGGAACATACCAAGGATCATCATAAATAATGTTTTCTGACGTGATCATATGAATTGTTGCAAACGAAGGGTCTGCATTGAGTGGAGGGAGAGGAAAAGTTCCCAGTAAACCGGAATCCTTAACTAAACCTACACCAATGTCCCTATAAGGGATTGTCGTTTTACCAACATGCTGGATAGTTTCTGAAGAGGTTGGGTCGGATGAAAAGTATGTCAGCTGATCAATAGTCACGATCTTACCGTTATGTGGAAACTTAATGACTCTGAAGACCGATGAAACGACCGCTGTCATAGCATATGACCAACTTCGACCCAAAAGAAGGTTGTAGTCTAGAGGGGCATCAACCACTTCCACATCCAGACTAACGGTTTTACCTTCGACCCCTATAGGCAATTCTTGTAGAATACCAAACGGACGGAACCCACGGCCATCAAAGGCCTTAAGGATGGTGGGGGATTGGTTCAACGAAGGAGAACCAAGCGATCTCCAACATTGAATCGACATAATACACGTAGAAGCTCCCTCATCAATCACAGTCCGATGAATAGGCCTGTTTTTGACTATCACTGGAATTTGGAAAGCCATTTGATGGGGGAGACGCGGTGTACTACTTTCTAGATCAAAGATCATTAGGTTCGGGTCCTGAACATCGACAGCTCCGATAGCCGACAAAAGCAATTTTCGTTGCGCTGGACATGATTGCAGCACTTCGAGTGCCGACATTGCTGAAGGTGAAACAGCTAAGTCTTCAACAATGTTGTAATTCTGGGCTGCTCTCGCATGTGGATTGAAAGCAGACCTTCGAAGTACACCCTTGGCGGGCGGCTTAATCACTAAGTCTGGGTTAGGTTTTTCGATCTGTAGTGGATCGGAACCAGGAGCTGAGGTTGATGGGTTAGAGTGAGAAGATTCTGCTTCCTTACCATCAACAGGAGCCTTACTACCATAATCTTGCGATCGAGTCGCAATCCTGACATGAGACATCATCAAAATGGGTTCTTCACTGGCATTCGAAGAAGAACCTATCATCTTATTCTCCTGCTCTGGAAATGGATTTTTTAACACAGCAGGAGTGGGAGAACCTTTGACTATTTTCACTACCTCGGCCCGATGAGGGCAGTCTCTCGTAAAATGATCTTCTTCACAAATGAGACAAGGATATCGAGGTTTGCGCTTTTCGTCATTGGTTTCCGACTTTTCCGTTTTCTCCTTTGGAGCCTTGTCTGCTTTAGCCTTCTTCTTTCCTTTCTTCTTTCCACCGTTTTTTGGTTTGGCCGTAGATGACTCTACAGCGTGAATGTCGGCGGTAAGTTCAGGAGAAGACTCTCCTGTCGGAGAATCAGGCAAAGTGATAATTGGAGTATTGAAGCCTTGGAAGACTTCTTCTTACTCTTCGTAGTCACGATACCAATCATACCATCAGCGGCATGAGATCCCGAAGGAGCAGCAGCGATTTGGTTTGACTTTGGAAGATCCGGAATTTTCTCGTGTAACGTACCCGACTGAGTGTAAACTAAGTCAAGGTATTGTGCCTGAGCAATGACTTGCTCCTCAGTAACTACTCCGGCCTTAGCTACATCTTCAGTAATTCTTGGTAATAATGATTTGACAAACCATTCAGCTAAGATTTGGTCCGGGATAAAAACTTTCACTAATCTCCTTCGACGTCTCCACTCATGGATGTGATCAGAAATGTACGTGGATGTCGATTGTTTTAGCGAAGTTAATAATTCTGTACCATTATCGTATCTGACTGGTAACTGAAAATGAGTTAAGAACGAGGTAGCTAACTGGCTAAAGTTGTAAAAAGAGGCCCGTGGTAACTCAATGTACCACTTGGCTGCGAGACCAATGAGTGTACGCTGGAAAAGACGTAAGCGGATGGAATCATCTGAGATGGAATTTGATGCACACCAGAGGTGGTAAGTCATCACGTGATTAGACGGATCCTCTCCAGACTTACCTTCGAACTTGGGTATATCGCTGGGCAACTTATTTGGCATTGGCGGCCAGAACTGAAGATATTGAATTGGATCGTTCGTTAGGCGCGTCAAGTCGGGTAAATCTAAAGTCGCAATAAACGGTAACTGCCGGTTAGGATCTCTAAAACTCTGAGTCACAATACCAGCCCCAGGAGGAGGATATCCAGGATAACTAGGAACAGGAGTCGCATTTGGGATATTATATCCTCCTGGAAAACCAGGATTAACCGGACCGTACTGGGGTTGCTGAGGTTGTTGATAAGTGTACCCAGGATACGGTTGATACTGGTAAACCGGTTGTTGGGCAGCTTGCCCAGGTTGATACTGTCCCTGGTACGGAGGTTGAACAAATTGAGGTTGAGTAGTAACAACCGTACTTGTACCAGGTTGGCCTGCAGGCATCTGGACTGTGGTTTGAACCGTAGGTCCAGACAACGGTACAGATGTCTGAGGAGTGGTTACAGGGACAGTAGAAACCGGAGCTGCCGATACTCCAGAAGTAAGCATGGTAGATGAAGCGGTAGTTGCTGCAGCCGTGTGAGGTGGAGTACCAGGTGCAATTGGCGGCTGAGTAACTACGGAAGTTACAGGGGTCTGAACACTTGACTGGACAGGTTGCGGTTGCTGGGGTGGACCAGGAACTGCAGGTTGTCCTGCTTGAGGTACCGACTGTATACTTGGTTGCGACATCTGTTGACCCTGTGACGGATCCCATGTTAACATTCCAGGGTATTGACTCGTAACAGGTTGAGGATACTGAGATCCATAGCCGTATTGAGGATAGGGTTGATAACTGTAAGGTGCAGTCCCATATGATTGCCCTTGAGGTGGTTGATAACCTTGACCAGGGTATTGACCCGTAGGTTGATAACCTTGAGGTAAATACGAATACTGGGGTTGACCTTGACCTTGAGGTTGGTATCCTTGAGGTTGATACCCTTGGGGTTGATACCCTTGGGGTTGCCATCCTTGAGGTTGCCATCCTTGAGGTTGATATTGATACTGAGGTTGACTTTGGGGTACATATTGAGGCTGGGGTTGATACCCTTGGGGTTGATACCCTTGAGGTTGCCCCCCAGTCACGAATGAAGTACCTTGAGGTTGCCCCCCAGGCATTAACGAAGGTTGCCCCCCAGGCGGTAATTGGCCACCTTGAGGTTGGTTAATGGGAGTTGAACCTGACATCATATAAACATCACCTATACTCAATGGTACATTACCACTGTTTCCAACTAATAACCCATGATCAATGGGTTGAGGAGATGCTCCCGCAAAGGTACCAGAAAGTGATTGATACCCAGTAGGAACAGAAGGACCGCCATGTAAAAATGATTCAGGACTTTGCGAAAACACAGATGACTGACCAGACATATTTACAGGAGAATGAATTCCTCTAGGTGGAAAAGGAGTACGAGGTGTAGAAAAACCTACTGAGTTGTCTAAAAAATTGGTTAATGCAAGGTACCAAGATTCACTTCTAGGAGGACTGTAAAAGATGGATTCACGCTCCCTTAGATCAAGGGTAATTAGATCTTCAGAATCAGAAACGCCTATTTCTTCCTCTGGAACAAGTTCTTCTATAGCAATTAATCCAACAGGAAGATTTTCGGTGATAATTCTTTCTATTCTTGGTGAATCAGGAACACTAGGAGTTGGAGTAACAGGTTCGGAAATTTCAGGTTCTTCGCCTGTTTCACTGGCAGATGAAAAACTACCAGCAAGCTCGGAAACTGTAACAGCTTCGGGATTGTAACCTGTTTCTAAACTTTGGTAATCTGGATGGACTACCAAGGAAGATTCTCCTTCTTCAGGTGAACCTACTCTACTGCCACTAGGAGGAGTTACAAGGACCTTTAACCCTTCTAAATTACCTGGGTTGTCTCGAGGAGGGGATCCCCTAAGTCTACGGGATCTTCTCAACAATTCGGCCACAGAAACAACTTCAGGAGACTGGCCCGAATTCGACGGGACCTTCTCGGTAATTCCGCCACAATTAAAGATTTTTAACTACAACACACGAAAACAAAGTAAAAAATTTCAAATCAAACCACCTAAAGTCTTCTAAAGAACCAAACAAATTTGAAGCACACGCCTAAATAATCTAGAGCGTCAAACCACACACAAACAGTAGTCTTCCGGACCAAAAGCGCTAGTTGGTGATTAGGCCCAACCTCGCAGGATTCAGTACAGAAATGGCGGGTGGAACAGTTACCCCGGCAACCTGCTTAATGAATAGACTGGACCAAGTTCCTCCACTTTAACCGTCTCGAAGTGAAGCGAACCCCCCAGAAAATCCAAGTGAGTATAACCGACGTCTGCTCCAGGTACAGTGGGACCTTCCCTCCACCGTCACCTTGGGTAGAATCCTAGATATTATGGCCACTAAGGTTACCAATCACAACAATTACACCTGGGGGAACAGTCTAAACTCCGACAGCACGCAAGGGCAGAGTAACAAGCTCCAATCCCCTTACCGGCTCCTTGACAACAATCCAAGGTTTACCGATAAGTGACCCCTGGCTCCTCGACAATGGTTAATCCGAGGTTTACCGTTTGTAATACGTACTGTCTGGCGTCGTTCCCAACGAGGGAGGAATGATCCCCTCACTGGTTCGGACACGAGCTCGTGCTTCTCCTTTAAGAGGAGCTTTCCCAGAATGTAACTGAAACAATTGGATTTGTTCTACTCAAGATAGACTATCTGTTTGGTTTTGTAGTCTTGGAGAGTTAAGTACTCACCTACTCCAAGACCCTAGCCTAAGCTATGTTGGTGCTTCAGAGCCCTAGAAAAATAAAAATTACTAGATTGATTTTAATTTAAGCGTTACTTTTAAGGTTGTTTCTTAAGTCAAAAGGTGATGGAAGTGAAACCAGTGGTGTGTTGACTCGACTCGAAACCACTACAAAATGCACCTAGAATGATTTACCCACTACTTTACTTTTTCGATGAATTGCTTAACTAAAAAGTTGAGAGAATGCAATCTTTATAAAAGCAACTTCTTAATTGAAGACAATCAAAGAAACAATTCGTTTTTCTTTTCCAAGCATAAAAACATAACTTCTCTTTACATGCACGAAAAAACTCTTTTCTTCTTTCAAAAACAAAAAGCTACTTGAAACAAGACTTTTAAAGAAGATGTTTTTGTATTTTTCTTTTAATAAAGCAAATAAATCTAATATAACCAAAAATCAATCTTAACAACTATTAAAATCTATGAAAATGCACTCATAAGCAAACTAAAGGCAAATTTACTCTAAGCAATCTTAACGAGGCCAAAACTAACAATGATTATTCTAAGGTGTTTTACTTGATCACAATCAAATCAAGGACTAGCTTATTGCAGAACCAAAAACTAGCCAAAACAAAACTCTAATCTTTTTGTTCTTTTTGTAAAATGGAAATCAATACTTTATAAACAAGCAAATCGAAATTTGACCCAAAACAACTCAAATGGCAAGTTGCTCACACAAGGAGACTTTACGACAGGCCCGACTTCTAAGAAGGTTGACTAACCAGAGAGATCTAAGGCTGGACAACTTTCTACTATCAAAGTCACTACAAAACCTATCCAAAAATCAAACCCTAGGTCTAAACTTCGTTGAAAACCACTAAAACACTCAAAGCTCACAAAACAAGTTCAGGTGAAAATTCTTGACAGGGTACTAAAGGATCTGGGCAGAAAACACTAAGGAAAATCAAAATCTAAAAGCAATTTAAAGCAAAAATGGAATTTTCTTAAATTTTACAGGAAGACGCAGGCCACCCGTTGTCACAGGTGCGGGCCCGCTCTGTGCAAACGACAACAGCGCGTCCAAAGACGCACTGTGCAGTACTCAGAGGGTGCGTCCTTCTGGAAAAATGAAGAAAAACCAAATCTAACTAAATCTAAAGCTAAGCCACCCAAATACTAATTCTCACAGTCAAAAACCAGAAAATAAAAATGATTTTCTCAAAGCAAAGTTCATATAAAGGAAAAGACTCTCTCATTAATGGATTCCCCAGCGGAGTCGCCAATTTGTCACACGGAATTGGTCAAGGGTGCGGACACAGCTGACCTTCCTAGAAGTCTAAGACATTCTAATGACAAACAAGACAAAATGGAGTGATCTTTCTCTAAATACACCTTTTACAACATGAAAACTACAAGTGTTTAGGCTTACCTTATTCCAAAACGCTGTTGTTGAAGTCCGTTCTTGACGATCCGGATGAGCTCCTCCTTCAAGTCAATTCCTGCAACCACAAACAATCAAACAATTACCAAGCACTTGCATTTCATATAATAAAACATATATTCAACATGCAGACCAAGGAACACATGAAATAACTCATTAACACAAGCTATTGAGAAAAATAAACCAGTTTGTATTAATAACGAAACAAAGAAACTCTTACAACCTGGCCTTGGTGTTGTGCAAGTTCCTCCCAGGGTCCATCAAGGGTTTTCCTCTACTTTGACAAAGCTCACCCTCTTCCAAGTAGAATCAAGTAAAGACAATCTCTCCTCACAAAGGCTCTAATGGAAGACCTAAATCCTGCAGCATTTACCCAAAGAAAATGTATAGCTCCAACCTCTTCTCCCTCTGGCTCAATGTCTTTATTTATAGTGCTGTAAAGAGGTTATTCAGGTCCACTATCAATGGGATCATCCCCCTCTTTGGGTGGGATAGCTCCCTTATTGATGGGATAAGTTCCCCCTTAATAGAGATACATGAACCAACTGGAGGCGCATCCATTTCATCAAACCGACCTCTAGAATGTTCTAGAAGTAACCACAAGTAACTTTTTCAAGATAAAACTCGCGCATTTTGCCTTTTACAGAGGGACGCACCTGTCCCTTAACATACAGAGCGTCCATGGACGCAGATTTTGTGAACATGGTCAGCGTCCCCGCAGGTAAGGCTAGAGAGAACCTGCGACCCCAGAGATAAACATAGTTTTTACAAGACTTTCTCTCTTCTTTGAGTTTGAGATGGATAACAGAGGCATGAGACTTGCCTAAGAGGGTAGCATGACTGTTGATTTGAGCCATACTAACTGTAAGTAGTCAAGGTGACATTTTTTAGTGTAACATGCTCTGCAGCTCCAGTCTATTGTAATACTCGATACCACTCATACTGCGTTGTCATTACCGTTTGTGTTGCAAGGCTCTCATATACCACTATTATATATATAGTGCGTCCTAGCCATTTTGCGGTCCTTTCTGTGGGCATTCTGATGACCTCCCAATGCCTGAGAACTGTAGAACTTTGCTGAGCAATAGCAGCAAGGAAACATACGGGCATTAGAGCCCTCGCCAATGCTTGTGTTCTCGGTAACAATCGTGGAAGCAGAAGCCTCTGTGTCCGATGAAATTAAATTGCGGTCCTTGGAATTTTGGTCATTTTCAAATTGAAGCCCCTGGTTATGACCTTCATAAGCTCCTTCCTCTTTTGCATTCATTTCTCCTCCCAATAACTTTACAGGCCTCTGTAGCTTAAGGTGTTCATGGCTGAAATTACTGCATGGTTGCCTCAAATCCACTCCAAATAGTCTGGGCTGCTGCTGCTGCTTCTCCATGCAGCCCTTGTCGGCCCGGGAACTCACAGATTTGCTGACCATTTCTGTATATCTATGGATTTTGCTTATATCAAATATATTCCAGTCCAGCCTTCTGTCTGTCCTATGGATCGTCAATTCCTGGAACTCTTTCGATCTAGATCATGCATGAACAGAGAATCATAATCTTACCAGCAATCCGGACATTATTATAACTCTGAGTTTTACGGGCCTGTCGACTCTCTGACCGTTTGTAAATGGTGGATTAAATGCAGTTACCGTCCATTCATGCAATCTATGAGGTGGGCATATGTATGTCAACATCTTAGCGTGTGGAGGCGTATCAGTGTGTAGAGGTGTATCAATCTATGGAGCATGTTTCTATTTCGTTGAATAAGATAAGGACCAGCGTACAACAAAAATACCGATATACGTGTGGAGTCTCGCCTTGAAGTCTTGCCCGATCGGAAGATGAGCGGTCAATCACTCGGCCGTCGTGGTTTCAGAAGGTGAAGTGATTGAATTGCAGTGTGGATTTTGTGAACGTGCACTCTTAGAATTGTTGACTCAAGGTCTGGAACAACATCAAAGGCTCATTTGATCAACATGTAATAACTTATTTGGTTCGATGCAATTACAATCAACATCATTGCTCCGTTCTTCCTATTTCGACCTCAATGGTGTGAATTCTATGTGCATTAATTAAGTCATGGGATCAAAATGTTAAAATCCATTGATTGCAGTACATGGCTTATGTGTGTCCTGGTAGTATATGTGTTGGACAGAATCCCATTAAAAGGTATGGTAACATCATAGTGGAATGTTCTTTTGCTGGAAGTTGATGGAGCGTTGGTTATTTGGCAAGAATACCGATTAGACTCAAGCCCGAATTGAAAGCATGTGTGTTTGGACTGGTGCGCATCGAGGCATGGTGGAAAGACGAACCAGGATTAAGGAAAGCTGCCGTCCGTTGGTATACACGCGCATTGCTCCTCCCATCAAAGTCTGTTGAAACAAGGAACGAGGAATGATTAAATCGATGCGCTGTCCATTGAATGTTTTGCATTATTTTTGTGCTGTCCTTATGTGTTGTATAAAACTCTGGTGAATATTTGCGCTGTCTTGCATTGCGGTCTTACACTCAGAGCGCTGTCCATTTACACTCAGAGCGCTGTCCATTAACACTCAGAGCGCTGCCCATATATTTATATGTGTTCTTTAACGCTGATCAGTTTTGAGTATTACGTTGAATGTGTTGAATGCCTGTCTAACATGGCAGCTTGAAAGCTCGTGCGAGAATCGAACTGGTGGTAGCTGAATACTCTTCACTTGTGTGAGCATCCCTAGCACTGTGTGTTGCGCTGGTCACAATTTTGTGGAAGGCTATTCTGGGTGGTTCGAACTTGTTACTGCTCGCTGGTTGGACGTGTGGCTATATTGGAGTCTAAACTGATTGCTTCAGACCTGAGTATCACATCCCTGTACAACGAGCTGGAGTATCACACCTCTCTGTGACATCTATTGTATATGAGGTGAATTAGTTAAAGTTCTGGGGTATGGTCATCTTGGAGATGGTAACCTACATCCGTGATCAATCTGGTATGTGCATTTGAGCATCAATTCATTTGCAATGAGATCCCTGTAGAGTGCTTCACTAGTTTTCCATCACGCTACACCAACTCACAATGTGGATTCGCTCTTGCAATGAGATCCTTGTAAAGTGATTCGTTAGTTTTTCTTCATGCTACACCATCTCGCAGCATCGATTTTCTCTTGATATATATTTCTTCCATTAGGAAGGCCGAGTATCCCATTTATTTTCTAAACAGGTTCACATAATAGATTAAGCTATCTGTCTTTAAAAGAGAAAGCCAAGCATTCTGGGTCTGAAAGTCCTTGCTGGAATTTACTCTCATTGCTTCTCTTCATTGCAAGAAAGTGGTAAGATCAGAGAATATTAATTTGTGCCCTAGTCAAAGCATATGAATATTCAAATCCTGCCCATGACATGGTGTTATTGAAGTTTTGATAGTCATCATTTCTGATTTGAAAGTGAAGGAGTACTTGAAGGATCCAAGCAAGTTTGCAGTTGCTTTTGCCCCAATTGTGGCATTGTATTTAAAACCCATTATAGTGTCTGTCTACATATATTGATTCCCTGATTCATTTGCTGCACATTTATACAAGATATTGCTGTGTACTATTACTTTTCTGCATAAAGTAATAATTGTGATCAGTTTTTAAGGTGTAAATCTGACATTGAAGAAAAATGGCCAGAATCAGTGAAGTATTAGAGTTCATGAAAACTCTTATACAATCTACTGTTGATGACACATTACAGATCAGCATAGGATCTCTCTCAAAAATTCAGACATGTCTACAAAATGCACAGGAAAAGATTGATTTTTTGCAGCTTGAATCACAGCTACAGCAAGAAGAGCTACATCAAAATAGACATCATTCTGAACCTGTTTCTATTCAGAACGTTGAGACAACCACCCATCAGCAGCATGTTAATAATGTTACAGTTCATTCAAATAAAGCAGCAGTTGTATATGCATATGCAGAAACTCAGTCTGCACTTCCCAAGCCCATCATCAGACCTTGGGAACAGCTTGTCCACAACAAGCACAAAACTGGTCTTGGATATGACAAGGACTTGTCCTTTCATATTCCAGACTATGCCAAGCCCATTCAGTTTCAGAGTGCTGGATTCATTCATGATAGTTCACCTGCTCCTCATGACAGTGCACCTACTCCTCATGACAGTTCAGCTTTAGCTGTTCCAGATTCTGCCCCTCTTCCACAGCAACAACAACAACAACAGATTGTGAAATGCCAACACTGTGATTGAGTTGGCCATCTGAAAGATCACTGTTTTGATCTTCATCCATGTAAGCACTATCATAAAACCAGTCATTCTTCACACAGATGCTTTAGAAATAAACATCCTGCAAGAGCAAAGATTCATCTTGGATGGATCGCTTCTTGGCAATGGGCATCAACAGTCAAGAAGATATTCCAAACACATGTCAGAACTTGTTCCAGAATATTGAACAGTATTGCAGTTGAGTTTTCTCCATCTTCTCACCTTGTATCTGAGAGGGGGGGAAATGATGGTCATCTACAAGCTTCAAAGTCACATCAAGCGAGCCTGAGCCACAAGCTGCCACACCAGTTTGAGAGTTGTAGCCAGAGACAAAGATGCCTGTGAACGTGCCTTCAATTGGCAATCTGGGACACTTCCTCTAGCAGAAGACTTTAGCTTCTTGCCATTTTTGGAAGAATTCCAGGAACACAATTGAGAACACTTCCTCTAGCAGAAGACTCCAGCTTCTTGCCAGTTTTGGAAGAGTTCCAGGAATTGCATTAAGCATTCCAGAGTTTTTGGTTATCCTTAAACCGTCACAGGTTGAGACTTCCCTTTTCAGGTTGAAGTTTTCCCTTTTATGCGGGGTGAGACCTCCCTTTCATGGTTGAAGGTTTCCCTCTTTAAAACAATAGGATCACTTCCTCTAGCAGAAGACTTCAGCTTCTTGCCAGTTTTGGAAGAGTTCTGGGAATTGCACTAAGCGTTCCAGTGTTGGTGTTCATCCTTAAACCACCGCCCTTTATACCAACAATTCATAGAGCACATTCAGCCTAGTGCTGCCATGCATTTTTTGCACATTTTGTATTACAGCTCTCTTCTTGGACTCATACATAACCCTTCGGATTAAGGGGGGAATGTTGGACACCTAATCCTAAATGGGTTAGTGTGGAAGCCGAATAGACTAAGCAGTCCAAGAGACCTTGGGATCTGAAACCCAAGAGTCACATAATGTACTATAAATGTAAATCTCTTGTTAATAAAATAGTATTGCATGTTTTATCTTTCATATTGTCTTTGTTGTCCATGTGTGTTTAACAGAATTTATAGGTCAATTGGGATTATATTGGGTGGTTGAGTGGAATGGTTATTATCATTCCCACCCATGTTAAAATCCCCACTAGCGACATGATGATCTATAATTCCTTGATGAATTTTGTTGTAATGGATTTGAGCCTTTTGACCTTTTAAGTGAGTATACCTATAGGTTGGCCTGGTATCAACAACCTCACTCTAGCTCTCAGGCTTAGAGGGAGGCAATTTTCTTTCTTTGAAAAAGAAACATAGAATTGCTATCAAATAATTTTATGGATAGTGTTAATAGAGACATAAATCATGAACCTAATATTGTATAAGGTGCAAAATCTGTGTAGAACGAGTACCTATTAAGTATATCAGGTTAAGCCTAAATATCAATGTTTCACTCCTGACTTGGAGATGAGCCTTAAAATATGGGGGTAACAAAGAGAAACCTAAGTATCAAAAGAGAGAGGATGTAATAGGAATGGTAGAAAAAACTACTCAAAATGGATGGATTAATTGATATTCAAGCATAATAGAAACATATGTAGTTTCTCATGTAATAAAATAACCATGGATGTATGAATCAAATTAGTAAGCAATAATAAGTGCATATGTGATTGGGATAGAATTAAGAACAAAATAGAAAAGAAATAGTAAAAGAGAGATAAATAACTTAATACATATTCATAATTGTATATAAAAAAAAATCAGAATCGCATATAAATTCTGAAAAATGTTATTATTCTATGGAGGAATATGAAAAGAGGGAGAGAAACCTTGTGAATAATACTATAGAAGTAAGATATAAATTGGATAAAAAGGTTTGGGTAAGCCTCAATTGGCTAGTAAACTAATGAAATTGTGGACATTGAGCAACTTAATGTTACGAGAACTTTATAAACATTCTTCCATACAAAGTATGGTGTACAGGAAGCTATGTAGATCACATTGAATGTGTGTGTTTTAAAATGGACGAATTTACAAACAACGATTGCGATGCTCTGCAAGAAATATATCCTTGAATATACTTAAATTTAAATATGAGGATATAAAATAGAAATTTTAAGGTAATAAATAGAGAATACAAGGTATTCTTATGTATAAATGATCTCTGAACTGAATTATGGACACATACTAGATACATACAACTGAATGAGAATAGTGGAACCCTCATGTTACAGGTCATTTTTTCACATCTGCTCAAATGTCCTATAAATAGGATCAATCAACATCCTTGGCACCTTTCCATCATCGCTTTGGAAATACTTAATCATTATCTCTCAAAAAAGTCTAAGAATTTTCAGATTAACAACTTCGAAACCTAATTTATGGATCCATAACACTTGTCCTTTGAGGAACCTGCACTATTCCATATTTTACACTAAGAAACTATGCTAACCAGTGCATGTCACCTTTGCTGAAGGTGTTATGGCCTCTAGAATTCAGTAAAAAATAAAAATATTTTTGAATCTCCTCTTTCTAGAATCTTCTAAGGTATTTTTAACTATTTACTATTGATTCAAACCTGAGACTCCTATTCTTTGGGTCTTATCTCTTATCCCTAGAGATTATACTCCCTTATATGTGGATCTAAGTCATCGAATGGTAAAAAAAAACTACCCTATTTACCCTATAAATTCACTGCCTCCTATGAAGTTTGGGTTGGATTTTGGAGACTCTTAGCTATGCCATGATGTTTCTTCCTTTTACCTAAGGATCCATTACAATCCTTGAGTTGTTATTAAAGGCTAGGCTTGTGGCTAAGCAAGGAAAAGTAGGTGGGAGACATCTAGGTGGTCAATATTTGTATAAGGGTTGCAATATTCTCCTACATTTCGTTAATACAAATATCTTTGTTTTCCTATAATTAGGTATATTTGATGCATATGTATTTGAATTCATTCTTGACTCATTGATTAGAGATATTAGTATATGTGATTTGTATCTTATATTTCTCTTGATTTCTATAATCGTTTTGTAGGCTCCACTTATAGCCTTTGGAGTTGGAGTTGGAGCTGACAAGACAAGAGAAGAGGCAGAATTGTGTTGGACTCCAGGTATGTGTTTCCTCCATGTTCTAATTTCTGTAAGGAAAACATAATTCTTTCGTTTATGTTTCTTCTAGATCAAGCCACTAGATCTACGGAGTTCACTTCTGTCTGCAAAGGAAAATTTTCAATAAAACAACTTGGAGACCATGATTGGGAGAGAGATGTTTGTATATTTGTTTCCTTTTCCTATTCATTTTATATCTTTTAATTAAACTCAATTTCACTTATTTAGAGAGTAATCAATCTTAGGAAAGTCTAATTCCGATCTTGGTAAGGTTTTCACTTCATCTTTTGAGTAAAAGTATCCCCAACGCACTTTCTGGTTTGAGACAGAGCAACCCAGCATACTTGTCTCTCTCTATTTTTGTGATGCAGTGCACATGTTCTCTTATCTAGTCTGTGATGGTTCCTATAGGATGCAAAAAATTGGATTTTTATGCCTTGATCTAATTCTGATATGATCTAGTGGATTTTCCTAAGTCTCTGAACTATTCATTGTATTTATAAATCCATCAATGTGTTTACATTTGAGTTTGAATTCCTTTTGATGAGAGTTTGTTTGATTTTTTCTTTCTTCTTATCAAGTAGGGTTATGAACACTTGGCTTGATTATTGATTGGATAAAAATAATTTTCATATTACAGTTCTAATATGTGTGAATTCATTTGGTCAATGATCTTGCCTCATTTTCATTTTCATTTCACTTGAAAATTGAAAGGAAAATAAAAGAAAAATTTATGTTTCTTGCATTGCATATAGGGTTTTGAATTGCATTGGAATAGTACATTGAAATATCTAATTAGGAAGCTCTTGTTTACTGTATCTTTGATTGTTGCATCATTGTTTGTTTCTTCCTTCCCATACATATATCTTCATCAACATGAAAGAGTTCTTGTCATCATGCTAGTTGCATTGTAGGAAGTTTAGGTGAATTCAGACCATAAGCCTTGAAAATGAAACTTAATTCAAGATCAACTCTAAAATTTATTCAATTAACCTAGGGAAAATTTGGAATATTAACAGCACACATAGTGGTATGGGCTAGGAGACATGTTCTTACGTCATTAAATGTAAGAATTTCCATTTATTGTCTACATTAGATTCAGTGGGTAGTCATTATTCTGTGTACGTAATTATTGTTGGAAATAACACTAAGAGGGGGGGGGTGAATCAATATTAGTCAAGTCAATAATATTTTTACAATTTCTTACTCCATTTCATATACGCTACACAACTATGTTTAAAGAAACAAGCATATACCCAGTAAACTCATGATTCAGTTAATTATCATATGTTGATCTTTAATCTAAGCATCAGGACTTTATTAACCATTAAATAGTAACCATGTGTAGTTAATAACAAAAAGAACCATCACACATAAGCAACACACATGAAAACCAGGAGGTAAGGTGGAAACCCAATGTGGGTAAAAACCACTTGCTGCTATAGTCTCTGTCTTCTTTTAATAATAATAAAAACTGTTTACAACATTGTACTGGTGTAGACTTATACCAATACGCAGACTTCTACCTGCAGAAGGCTACCACCTTCTCTTCTTCTCCATCTCCTACTGGAAGGGAGCTACAACCCCCCTTGCTCTTGTACTGGCCGATATATTTACTAGTATGTAGTTGTCGGCCTACTAAAGGCTACAACCTTCTCACTTCCTCCAGGGACTGCGTTTCATAAATTTTCATAATGGATACTCCTGGAACACAACGTAAAAATCTGAAGGCCACGTTTCATCCAATTTTCAAACTAGACCCATCAACAACATTGAAGCACAAATCAATCACTACTGTAATACAACCATCAACTACACCTGCATCATCAATCTCTAAATCACCTAAACTCAATCAACTTCTGAACCGCTGACACAACTGAATCAACCATTCATTCATACTTTAATCAACTTCAACAAATCAACTGGAATAGAGAGATCACTGTAACCAGTGCACAGATTTGTACCCAGAACACTGCATCATCATTCAAAACCTACTCTAACCTCAAAAGCCAAACTTCAAAGTGTATACACTACTTGGCTAAAACCAACCTGTGTGTATACGTAGCTTCCCTAAAGCAAACCAACGTATAGATCTGCAAATACTTTGCTGCACTTCCAGACTTCAGACATAATCATACATAAAGGATAAAACATGTGTTAGTGATTAGATCTCTCCATTATCAGATAATGATAAGTCATTATGATCCTGATCCATCATTAGATTTCATTCATCAACACTGAAGCAAATCTCAATCAACCAATCTGAATATGCAGAATACTGTCACCAGAACACAATACATAATCCTGATTACTACAACAACACATAAAAACCTTATAGATCATACTTCAGAAGATATACGCTACATTCATAGGCTGAACTAGCGTGTATACGCCCTTTTACCAAGGGGATCTAGCGTACCAATTTGCAAATTTCATTCTATGATGTATACGCTACTTCTGTATGTGGAACCGGCATGTATACATTATTTTACCAAAGCCAACCTGCATACAGATCTCGAAATGGTAACTTAAAGCATCACAACTATTTCAGACTTCATTCATACCAAGATCATTACATTTACATAATAAAAGCATGTCTCAGTATCCAACATGTTCAAGATCAAACCACATAATGCTAATACATTTAAGCCTTCATGATTTTGGTCCATCATCCATCATCAACCACATAGGTGCATCCTTGGTTCAGACCAAGTAAAGCATCACAAACCCATAAGCAGCATACTAGATCTTGCTCTTCATTAGATATTCGATCCTTGAGTGCCTTTCCCTAATGATCTTCTCCTCATTTTATAGTTTTAGGCATTATTCAATACCATGGTCCAAAACCACTTAGAATCAATACCTGGGGTCAATACATCGGATCAAATACCATGGACTAATACCAAAATACCATGGTCCAAATACCATGGATCAAAACTTAGTTTCTGACATGTATGTGCCTTTTCTTTTGTGAAAGTGTGTGTGTACATGAACATGTGTGTATACGTGACTTGGTATATAGTGAACCTACGTGTATACGTGACTTGGTATATAGTGAAGCTACGTATACCTTTCTTTCTTCATTCTTGTTGTTTACCTGCTATACTATGATCTTTCATTTGAGAGAGTTGCCTTCTGAACTGATTCCTTGAAGCGGCTCTACATTTCATCACACCTATAAATACTACTTGTCATGCATTCTGTCACATCTGATATCTCTTCTGTAGATTCATCTAGTTACCATATACAAGAGATTTGTTCTCCTACAAGTGGGTTTCCATCAAGTACAACACATACATCATAATGCCAACAATCTCCCCCTTTCAACTTGATGGCAACCATGTTGGTGTTGATTGCTGCAATATGTAAAAAATTGTTAGAGATAACAAGCAACACCAAAATACTCTCCCCCTTTGACATCAAGGGGAAAGGGCGGACCAGGATATTCTCCCCCTTTGATATCAAGGGCATAGTGCTGACCAAAAGAAGACTTCCATATCTGAACCATTGAATATAAACATTGATCATTCTCCCCTAATCACATGGTGAATTTTCTGATTAAACTCCCCCTTTGTTCATGCTGAGATGTATTGTATCATCCATGCTCCCCCTGAGCACATGCTGAATTCTCTGATATGCTGAAGTGTGCTGATTGAGCTCCATGCTCGGGTCCATGCTCCCCCTGAAAATAAGCAAGGTCTGCAAAAAGATGTTCTAAAAGAAGAACATGATTCTATACATGCATCATAAATGACCTTCCTATCACCAATGACTCATACATACATTCATCTCCCAACCAAGTGGGGATATACCAATTTTGACTCATCCACCCAACCAAGTGGGGATATACCAATTGTTCATACATTACATCATCCATCCCATGCATAGTGGGAATAGGTCATTTCATGACCTTGACATTAAAAAGATATACATGACATAGAGACCAAATATCTAAAACAAAACCATGATAGTCTTCAACAACTATCATACACCATGTATGATCTGCTCCATAAGCATCTATCAACAACATCCAGACTAGCAACCTGTATATGTCCATCATTAGTTCCCTGTGACAAAGAATGTCTACATAAAGATATCAACTCATCTTCTTGATCTCATCAAGATCAACTTGCTTCGTTTTCATAACCTTAAGCAAATGTTGATCTCCACGCGGTAGCACCAAATCATTCACATCATATCATATGTATGTGAAAATACCATAGTCATCATCCATGATCATAACATCATTATCAAGAACTGCATGATCTTTCCACAAGAACCTTCAATATATCGATCATTTATCATCAATAGAGAACATCACACATATGATACGCATCAACATATGTGAGTATCAACCTATCATCATAAGGTAAGAAATCATCATCATTAAGTGATTAAGTAAGCCACGTCTTCGAATAGCTATGTCTCCATGCGACCTGCAATAACACCATTCTCTTGGCCAACCAACAATATGCAACTTAAGTAATTATCTATGTATCCATCATACTGTATATCCGTCAGAGAGATATCAATATGTATCTATGAAGCCATGATCTTATGGTCATTTATCAAGATTTCCTGATATCATCAACATCAACAATCCTCAACCATGTGAGAACCAAGAACCATAGGAATCCTGCATCATAACTGTACCGTATGATCTTTAGAAGGCATGATAACAGCTGTATGAAAGAAATGAGTGGCTCATCATGAAGATGTGTACTCAAGATTTGTACTTCTCCTTGTCGTTATGAGGATCATCATGTAAGAAATATATATGACTATATGCATCATCAAAGAATCATCCACAACCATCCATGAATCTAATCTAAAATCTGACTATGTGACCCCCAAGTATCATGTCAGATTTTATCATGGGAAACTCATAACCATAACATAGCAAGATGTATCATTTAGCCATATAAACATCATCATCATTGATTAGGTACCAAAGACTTCTAAACATAATGCCAACAATGCTTTATTATAGCATGTTCTCCCCCTGAATCTATTCCATCTGTTCACTATCAGATCTGATCATGCACATATCAGCAAGAAGTATCAAGGCATCATCAACAATCAGATATACATTAAGTTAACTTGTGAGGATAAAAAAAAAATCTTATGACTATCAATATATTTCCACACAGTATCAGCAGATTGTAACCATCATCAAACAGAGAAATAATTGACTAAACCATATCATATCCTTTTTCCTGAGTCTATCGCACAACTTTTCCTCAAACTAACATATACGCGACTATGTAGTGTCTAACTTGCGTATGAGATTTAGAACATTGAAGTTTCATACTTTCACCTCCCTCTGAGTCGGTAATGTCTGTACATTGTGCTATGCCACATCTTTCTGACTGTACTTCCCTCTTCTTCCATATCTTTGAGTGCAATGATGTTTTCTCCTTTCGGTATGGTGCCCATACTTTGTTCCTGCATTCCTGAGCTATATGTCCAAGCTTTTTAAATGCATAACATCTCATATGTTTCATATTCCTTCTATAGCAGTCAATGGCTTTGTGACCAAACATATTGCAAGGAAAACAATATCCCTTAAAGTACTTGGAACATGACGATCTTTCTGTGTGACAGCCTTGAACCATTCTACTTCTGCATCTGGCTGCAACATGTCCAAAATTATGACATACATAACATTCAACATTATTCATTTGAGGAAATAACCAACTATCACTTCCATAGTCAGGAGTAAAAGATTTTCTTTGAAGAATTTCTTTCCTTGCTTGTTGATGGGATTGACGTCTCATCTCCTTGTTGATCATTTCAGATTTCGCATTAGAGTTCCTTATCTTACATTATGAACTAGATTCACCTTCAACAAATTCTTGAAAGCCAAGACCAGTTTTGATGGCAGGAGACCTTTGACTACTAAGAATATCATGCAAGATCTTAGTACTATCTTGAAATCGTAAGAGCATATCCTTTTCTTCTAATTTATCTTTTAGAATATTTACCTCAACCTGATGTTGCCTTCCTTTTCAAGATACTTCTTTTTTAGGATCCCTTCAGCTTTTCTTCCTTCTTCCAACTGATGTCTTAATTCAAGAACTTTGTTTTCTTGTTTTTCAAGAGCTTGGAGTAGTTCTTTATTCTGTTTATTTTATTCTTCAAGGTCTTCTTTTAGTGATAGGATCTTAGCTTCAAGACTTTCATAGTAACTGGATCTATCTCTGAGTTTCTTGATTGTTGTGCTCCTTTCATTTACATCATTTCTTAATGATGTCACTTCATCATGTAGCTTTTGAAATTGGTCTTCCTTTTCCTTGAATTTCTTCCTTACCTTGTTTCCTTCCTATAGTTGAGCTTTTAGTTTGGTAGCTGCTTCTTTGGAGGAACATTCCCTTTTGTTCAATAGATCTCGTTGATCTCTAATTTATTTAAATTCTGCCTCTATTTGATATCTTTCTTCCTCACCCATAAGAGAAAATGCAGTTGTTTCACTATCACTTTCATCATCTTCAAATGGATGGATAAATGTATCACTAGAGGATAACAAACTCATACCTGATAGTTCTTTTGCTTGTTCATATTCATTCTGAGTTGATTCTAAATCTAAAGAGTTGCTTCAACATAATCCCCAATCGATTCTCCCAGTGTCATAGTTCCTTTGAGATGTCTTCTTCTTCTGAGGCGCTTTCTTCTTTAGCTTCTTTCCCATTGTTCTACGAATCTCCTTCAAGCGATCAAGCTTCTTCCAAAGGACCTGCTCTGATACCAATTGTTGGAAATAATACTGCAAGGGGGAGGGGTGAATCAGTATTAGTCAAGTCAATAATATTTTTACAATTTCTTACTCAATTTCATATATGCTACACAACTATGTTTAAAGAAACAAGTGTATACCCAGTAAAATCATGATTCAGTTAATTATCATATGTTGATATTTAATCTGAGCATCAGGACTTTATTAAACATTAAAAAGTAACCATGTGTAGTTAATAACAGAAAGAACCATCACACATAAGAAACACACATGAGCACAAAGATGTAAGGTGGAAACCCAATGTGGGTAAAACTGACCTGCTACTGTCATCTCTGTCTTCTTTTAATAATAAGAAAAGTTGTTTACAATATTGTACTAGCCTAGACTTATACCAATACGTAGGCTTCTACCTATAGAAGGCTACCACTTTCTCTTATTCTCCAGCTTCTACTCGAAGGGAGCTACAACCCCCCTTTCTCTTATACTAGCTTATATGTTTACCAGTACGTAGGTGCCAACCTACTGAAGGCTACAACCTTCTCACTTCCTCCAGGGACCACGTTTCATAAATTTTCATACTGGATACTCCTGGAACACAACATGAAATCTGAAGGTCATGTTTCATCCAATTTTCATACTGGACCCATCAACAACATTGAAGCACAAATCAATCACTACTGCAATACAACCATCAACTACACCTGGATCGTCAATCTCTGAATCACCTAAAATCAATCAACCTCTGAACCTCTGACACAACTGAATCAGCCATTCATTCGTACTTTAATCAACTTCAACAAATCAACTGGAACAAAGAGATCAATGTAACCAGTGCACAGATTTGTACCCGACCACCTCTTCCTCTAGAAGAATCTTAGGCGAGATTCTTTTCTTTATGAGCAAGGCACACAGCCTCTTCAGAAGAACATATGATTGAATGCATTGTAAAATCTGAGTGCTGTAAAAATACTTCTGCTGGCAAAAAATGTGCTTTTGTGAAGAAAAAAATTGATTTTGATAGAGGTATTAGAGCAGATATCAAAGTGTGTTCGGGCCCCACAGCAGTATTTACAAACAATATATATTAAACACAGTCAAACGCAGGAGCATTAACTATGTTAGCCACTTTGAAAACAAAGTTATGAAAACAACATTATGGGAGATCAACAGCGTGTTATATGAAAACAGCGTTGCGGTGGATTCAAAGGGGTATTGGTATGACAATACTATATTGAAACATAGTATTATAATGAAATGAAACCTTATAGATCATACTTCAGAAGATATACACTACATTCATACGCCAAACTAGCATGTATACACCCTTTTACCAAGGGGATCCAGTGTACCGATCTGCAAATTTCATTCTATGATGTATACGCTACTTTTGTATGTTGAACCAACGTGTATACATTGTTTTACCAAAGCCAACCTACGTACAGATCTTGAAATTCTAACTTAAAGCATCACAACTATTTCAGACTTCATTCATACCAAGATCATCACATTTACATAATAAAAGCATGCGTCAGTATCTAGCATGTTCAAGATCAAACCACATAATGCTAATACATTTAAGCCTTCATGATTCTGGTCCATCATCCATCATCAACCGCATAGGTGCATCCTTGGTTCAGATCAAGCAAAGCATCACAAACCCATAACCAACATACTATATCTTGCTCTTCATTAGATATTCAATCCTTGAGTGCCTTTTCCTAATGATCTTATCCTCCTTTTATAGTCTTAGGCCTTATTCAATACCATGGTCTAAAACCACTTTGAATCAATACCTTGGACCAAATACCTGGGGTCAATACCTGGGGTCAATACCTTGGACCAAATACCATGGACTGATACCAAAATACCATGGTCCAAATACCACGGACCAAAACTTAGTTTCCGACATGTACGCGCCTTTCCTTCTATACGTGAACCTGTGTGTATACGTGACTTGGTATATAATGAACCTTCGTGTATACGCGACTTGGTATATAGTGAACCTACTTATAGCTTTCTTTCTTCATTCTTGTTGTTTACCTGCTATACTGTGATCTTTCATCTGAGAGAGTTGCCTTCTGAACTGATTCCTTGAAGCTACCCTACATTTCATCACACCTATAAATACTACTTGTCATGCATTCTGTCACATTTGATATCTCTTCTGTAGATTCATCTAGTTACCATATACAAGAGAGTTGTTCTGCTACAAGTGGTTTTCCATCAAGTACAACACATACATCATAATGCCAACAATTATATATGATCGTTCTCCATGTACCTTAAGGTATATCAGATGGTGCTCCACATATGAAAATTATATCCTAATACTTCCTCTCATATAGGACACATTAGACAACACTACTATGGACTGTGCTTCCACATACCTCCTGAAAGTTTTGGAATCCCCCATTAGGTTGTCATCCCAACATAGGTAACTGAGGTAGCCACCTTGTTAACTATGATACACTGAACACAAAATTTAGGGAGATTTCTTGCACGTATTGGAAATGATATATTGGAGTTCACAGTGACTTGGTAAATGCTTATTCATAGTTACCCTGTTTTATTTTTATTTGTGTTTTTAATATCTAAAATTAGTTAACTCACAGTGGAAGAACACTTTGAACACCCTCTTCATTCATGTAGAATGAAAATATTTCCTCCTTTACCTCCACAAGAAACACTTGGACGTCATAAGAATAAGAAAATGCAAAATACTAAACTTGGTACATCTGAGTCTACTCCTTCTAGAGCCACATCTAATGTTAATCAACTAGAATCATCACTTCCCATTAGTACCAATTGCAAAGCTACCCCTTTGGAAACTGGTGGGGTCGAAATAGCTAAAACCACTCAACCTAAATTTCTTGAGTCATTACTACTTGAAGTCATTGAACTTGACTTTGTTGAGTCAAAATATTTGCAACTTGGGGTAATTCATATCCTACCCAACCTACCCAACCTATTATGCTATAATCTATTATGCTATAATCTCCTTTAGAGTAGTAGTGTGGTGCATCCCTGAGTGGATTAGGACATCGACAATGACCTCATCTGTCTTATCCTAGATACCCTCTTTCAGGAGGGGAAATTCCTTCATACACTCCTTATCCTTTGGTAGGGGGGAACATATTGCTGGAATGTTCCCATCTACTTATCAAATTCTACAAGTTAGTTCTCCACCCTATTTGAGTCCTCTTCTTATGGGTGCTCTATTTCCAGGAATAGTTGTTGCCGCTTGGAAACCTATGTTGCATGTTCAACTTGGTTTGTTCTTATCTCAAATCATGACTTCTTAACTTGGTCTGATTATACCCTAGGTTACTAATTTTCAATATGTCCAATCCATACCTCAAGATTCCCAACTTACCTTGCAATCCATTCAACCTTTTCAAGTTATATCCCAAATACAATCTATCTAATATACCTAGCCTCTCTAGGGTGCATTACAAACTCCACACCTTGGCCAATCCATGCCTCAGATGAAAGTAAATCAAAGCATTCATAACATGTCATAGGTACCAATTAGTGAACCCAATATTGGGATGAAGCAATTCCATCCAAGCAACCATTCTAAGGAATTTCACAAATATTTGTTGCCCAAATAATTATATCGCATATGTGTCATCAAGGCCAACAAATCCAAACTCAGTCATTCCAACCTTACTAAGGTATTCATGGAACTTGACAACCTCATTATGGTTATCATTGTTTTGAAAATCCTCCTTACCTTGGAATGAAAATACTAGTTGCTTAACCCATTCCATCATACCCAAAATATCCTTCACCATTAGTCAACCTTTATCCACAAGGTTAACCTTCACAAATGGACTTTAACAACCAATTTCTATTATAAACAATTGAGTTACTAGATCTATCATGAGTAACAAATGATCCAATTCAGTATTCTCCTTGGTGGTTGGCTATAATTCCTAAAACATTGTAGTGACATTATGAATTTTAACGGAAACCCTGGAGAAGAGATGTTAAATCACATCATGAATTATCATTTATGGAGTTCATCGAACTCCTTAAATGATTTCTCCATTCATTTGTGACTTTTCCAATGAACTCTTACTAGTTTGGTAGCTAAGTGGTATGTTGAATTACCCATAACTTCATTTAACAACTTTGGTGCATTAGCAACCACATTTCTAACCCATTTCCAGTTACCTATTCATTATGAAATTGGAATAGAGATTTTGACCTCCTTGAAATAGTATGACTCTACTCATATATCTGATCATATACATGAGTGGAGGCATCAATGTCGTCTAGTCAAAACTTATATTCCTGATCAGTTGTTGGTGGAATGGTTTTTCAAATCCTATTGTCCACTATAAGATAAAATGTTGCCAAAGGAAGGGTTGTTACTAAAGAGAAATTCAATGATCATGCTCAATATCTAGATTTTATTTATACCTAATATGGCAAGATACCCAATGCTCCCTAACCTCAACATACTATTCCACCTAGTCCCTTGAAGGAAGCACATATTGTTGATGGTGTGATTAGTTATGTCAGTGAATAGTCATTGAACAAATATTTAAATCAAACTAATTCGAAGTCTATTTCAACTGTGACCAATCAAAGACCCTCCAATCCTTCTCATATGGATACATTCTAGATAAATGTTGTTCAATCCAATAAAGGAAAATCTCACCGACATGGAAGTAAGAAAAATGGTGAAGGAAATAATATACAGGAGAAATCTCCACAAGAAAAGCAAAAGGATTAGTCACTCAACAAGAATAAAAACCCACATTATCCATATCTTATCTATAATGAAAAGGATTTTACTAGGGATTGTCCACGACATGCAAATATCAATAGATTTTGAAAAGTTTCATCCATTTTGCGTATTTTTTGGAGGAATCCTTTCCCAATCCAGGAGACAAATATGGTTGCACAAAATCCATACTCCTCTTCCCAGGAAATGATGTTAACTGTTACCAGAAATAAGGTCAACGTTTTGATGGCTACAAGGAATAAGAACTATGGAAACTTGAAACCTTCAATAGGAAAAGGCTAATGATTAACCTTACAACTCTACTCAACTTTATTTTGGTGCACTCCAGATAGAGAAATCATTCGCTGAATTGATTATCAAACCTCCTAAAGGAATGATTCATAAATCAAAATTTAATCCTCATGTGATAGGTTCACAAAATTACAACATATCTGAGGATTTATCTCAAATTCCTTTAGCTATTTCAACTCTCGAGGTGTTGTATAATTGTCCTACCCAAAACTATTTTTACTATAGTGATTGGAGAAGTAGATCCTTCAAATTTTAATCTTGTTGCATTTAATCAAGAGAACCATACTCCTAAACTTCGGCCCCAATTGTCATTCATGATTCAAGTTATTGATAGAAGTAAAACTATCCATTGCACAATCTTAGATGAACATGCCTCATCTTGCATCATGTCTCGTTCATGTTGGAAAGCCATTGACTCTCCATATCTTAATTAGTCACCGAAAACCCTTAAGGCTTTTGATGGAAGAGGATTTAAACATTATGGGATCCTAAATTCATTACAAATAGAATTAGGTGGAAAACAAATCTCAGTAGAGGTCAAAGTCATTGATGGATATTTATATTATAACCTCTTATAGGGAAAACATGGATTTATGGCATGGAAGCCATGGTCTCAACCAATTCTAGGATGATTGATTTCTATCACTAGGGGCCATTGTGGCCATAGATAAACTTTCCTTTTTTGCCACTGATTCCCAAACTACTGGGAGTGTTCCACTTCTCGGTGAATGATGCAAGAAAATTGGACTTTTCCTAGAAATTCACCTTCTCTAGATCACACAACAAATCACGTCATCTTCAAGCCCTTAATTCCTTTTGTAAAATTATTTCATATAAAAATTATACTTCACTTACGGTGAAATCTAGAGCATGCACAAAATAAAATCCTTTCATTCATACAAAGACAATTTGTGATCACCATAGATCTATGAAACTCTATTTCATTATATCAAATATGTACATATGCGTACACCCATAAAACTCTCATTTCTCTCCATTCAATCTCTATGGCCCAATTCTACATATGTTTGGCCATTAACTTTTCCATTTTTCTTACATTGACTAAATACAAATTTTAAGAAAAATAGATTTTCCTAGATCCCTAAACTCATTGGTTCATTACCTAAATCTCACATGCATTCCAAGGAAAGTTTTATTTTTCCTTATGGAAAAAAAATCTCTCCTATTAATAGTTTTTATAAAACTATTCTATAATAATTAAATGAAACTAAGAATATTTACAATTAAGGAATCAAAATTCCTTTATAATATTGAGACCATTTTGGAGCTTTTCGTCAAAACGCTTGATGGATTGGGAAATGTAATTATCCTACATCAGTGAATCCCCACACCCCAATCAACATGTTGGGAAAAGATTTCTTAAATATTCATTCTTAAAGGGAATTTTTACGCTCCCTCCTCCAGAAATTCCCAATATGGTGTTGGCATTATGGTACATGTGTTGTCCTTGATGGCGAGCCACATACAGGTTAGTTCAGAAATGATAAACTGATGCATGATGGCAACTCACATTGTAACAGGTATATTTATAGGCAATAGAGTAATGGCACAGAAGAACAAGATAATGGGACAAAGCATTACAGATCACAAACAAGAAATTGAGGAAGGAGAATGTTTTAATTTGTATACACTGGTTAACCTATCCCAAGTCGTGTATATATGCAGGAACACAAAATAAAAGCCACGTATATGTATGCATAGAGTTTCATGGAAGTAAAAGCATGTATGGGATGGAAAATTAAGGTTAAAGAATACCAAGGGTCCATACCATGGTATTAGACCACAATATTGAGCGGAGTAACAGTTACTTGATCCCGTCTAAGAATACCATAGGTTCTAAGTGTTGTTTTGGTGCATGGTATTGACAAGGGATAAGTGTGAAAGTGAAAGGTTTTTTCATGAATACTTCTATCTGAAGTATATTTTGTATTGTAAGGGCTATGGTTATGATATAGATCTGAAACATCTTGTGCACCCTTGGGTACAATGTTGGATCAGGATCACGAGACCTGAAATGACTTAATCATTGTATGACCTGATAATGGATATGATCCGGATTTAAGCAGGAATGCAACAAACTATAGAGATAACCATAAATACAGAGATGCAGCAGAAATAATGCCTCATTTCATTACTCTAAAATACTGAAATATGCTTACAAATAGAAATGGAAATAAACTAGCTAGGACGATGGTAGCTTATCTCTAAGAAGAGATGTGGCAGCTACATGCCTTTGAAATGTGTTACAATGAGGCTTGAAGGCCTATTCATTGTTGAGAAACAATGGAAAACCCTAAACATCCAAAAACCTAACCCTAGAATATGAAACACCAAACTGTGGGCCCGGTTGGGTAAATTGGTACATCAACTTCCCGGGGTCATAACTTTGGCATACGATCTCCATTTGACGCACACAATATCTCGTTAGAAAGATCTATCCAAGAACTAAAACTTTGGGAAGAGCACCATCGGTCCATGGACGGATGCTGCTCCAAGTTTTCCCAAAAAAACATCGTTTAGGGACTCAAAACAGCTCTGGTAATTCAGGACCCGAAAAACTGCTAAAAATAATAAATTGTGCCACAGTTACAAAAACTGAAAAACTGAAAGAGACATTTGTGGGGGTCCAAGTGGGATAGGTGGGTGGCCACCAACATCCACTTGGATCACGATAGGATAGATCTGACTATTAACACATGTTTTATCCTCTAAATGCTATGATATAGGTATATCTGAGGTCTTGGAAAGTTGCGGAGTTACAAGCCATTATTTGTAGATCTATACATAGGTTCACCTTGGTGAAAGTGCGTATAAAAGCGAATTCAACACTTCCAAGTAGTGTATGTAGAGGAAGGGCTAGTTGTTCAGAAATGACTAATCTATTTTATCAGTGTTATTGTTTTACTATTGTTTGTTAATGATGTCTTCATTAGATTTGAAGTTAAACTGATTTTATAAGGAGATTGAGTCTAGCTAACTATTTGATTGAGTAAGAAGGGTGATCTTTGCTGCTATCTATTTAGAAATGATCTTCAGAATGTATTTTCGGTTGTATAGTTTTGGTTAAGAAGTTTTATGATTCAGTATCTTTCGAAGTATACATAGGTTGGGTTACAGAAAGTAGCGTATACACATAGGTTTTCTTCATTAAAGTAGCGTATACATTTTTACATATGATTTTTGAGGTTGTAGTTGGTCCTGGTTGTTGATGCAATGTTTTGGGTTTAGCTCTGTGATCTAGCTATTCCGATTGATTGATTGAGTTTTGCTTCAGAGTTTATGGGTTTCAATGATTGGTTGATGCAATTGTATTTGATGTTTGTATTGTAGTGGTGATTGATCTTAAGCTTCAACGTTACTAATGGGTCCAATATGAAACTTTGATAAAACGTGGCCTACATATTGTGTTGATGTGTAGCAGGAGTATTTAGTCTCAAAATTTATGAAACATGGTCCCTTGAGAAAGAGTGAAGGTGGTAGCCTTAAGTAGGATGGCGCCTATGTACTGGTAAACATATCAGCTAGTCCAAGAGCTATGGGATTAGAGCTCCCTTCCACTAGAAGATGCAAAGCGAGTGAAGGTTGTAGCCTTCAACAGGTAGATGCATGCGTACTAGAAAAAGTCTGCACCAATACAAAAATTGTAAACACTTTTTATAATAAGAATATTGAAGACTAAGATGACATCAGTGGTGGCTTTTTCCCACATTGGGTTTCCACTTGAAAAATCCTGGTGTTCATGTGTGCTACTTATGTGTGTTGATTTATTCTATTCTTAGTGCATCTGTTTGCTTCTTAGTAAATGCATTGACTGTAATTTAAGTTCAACATACAATGAATTAGTTGTTTTACAAGTTTATTATCTATACGTTGGTTTCATTCATTATAGTCGCAGACATATGCTATTTGGTTTCTATAAAATCACATATACGGATTGAAAATGAAATTATTATTGTGAAAGTTGAAAATATTGATTCACCCCCTCCTTGCCCCTAGTATTTTTCCCAACAATTGGTATCAAAGCAGGTCCTTCAGAAGAATCTTGAGCGCTTGAAGGAAGATCTCTCAAGATGAGAAATCATGAAGGAATGGGATCTATCAGACCAGCAATCTTCAACGGAAATAACTTAGCACATTGGAAGATAAGAACAAGAGACTATCTTTAGTCACTTGGAGCTGATGTTTGGGAAATTATGGAAGGAGGATACCAATATCCAACAGTAGTCCCCACAGATCCAGAAGAAAAGAAATTATATGAGAAAAATTCCAAAGCCGTTAATGCATTACTGGGAAGTCTCTCAGAATCAGAATTCATCAAAGTCATCCAGTTCATCACAGCCAAATTAATATGGGAGAAAATCATTCCGAGCTACAAAGGAGACTCGTAGGTAAAACGTTCCAAACTCCAAACTCTCAGAATTCAATATGAAACTCTCAGGATGTATAGTGATGAAAGTATTGCTAGTTATTTTTTACGAGTAGATGAGATTGTAAATCATATGAAGAAACTGGGTGAAGAAATAAAGGAGGCTATTATAGTAGAATTTTTTTTAAGATCTCTATCTCCTAAATTTGAGTCAAAAGTATCTTCCATTGAAGAAAAGCAAGATCTACAATATGTTACTATTGTTCAACTGCATGGAATTTTAACTTCCTTTGAAATGAGGAGAGGAGGTCCATCAAAGATCAGAGAAGTTGTTTTCAAAGCCTCTGCAAATGAAAAATAAAAGGGAGATCTCAAGGAATCATGATATATATCAGAAGAAGACGAGGTAAACTTTGTGAAGAAACTTCAACTGGGTAACGCAAGATTCAAAGGTAAGCTTCCCTTCAAATGTTTTGCTTGTGGTAGAGTTGGTCATTATGATGCTAAGTGTCCTCATAAAGATAACCATGAGAAAGGAAAGGATTCTGCAAAAGGTAATAAAAAGCATTTTGTTAATAGAAGACATTATTATACTCATGAAGGTAGTGATGGCTTGTCTAATAGTGATGAAGGTGAATTTGATCAAGATATTAGACTACTCATGACTTATGAGAATGATAAGTTTATGGATTCCTTAGAAGAAGAAGATTTTCTTGAAGAAATCACTCAACTCAAAATCTGCTTGAAAGAAATGAATATAGTCATAGACACTTTGACACATCAACTCATAGAAAGGGAAAAGCACAACGATTAATTAGAGTGTGAAGTAGTGAATCTAAGAAGGGAACTTGAGAAGAAAAAACACTTGAATGCTAGATTTTCTAAAGCATCAGAAAACGTAGATGAAATCATCAAGGTGCAGAATAACCCTCCTATAAATATTGTTCTTGGGTACACTAGAGAAACATCCCAACCTGAAAAGTCTTTAGTATCACAAGAAGCTATCTTAATAGGGAAAAAACAAGTCAACAATGCATCAGTCCTACGCAAAAGTCTAAAGGTACTCCCCAGGTAAATCATGCTCATTTTACTCCAAGGGTGAACATCAATAGAAGCATTGACCAAAAGGTGAACAATATCGAAAGATTTTATGATCACAGAAACTTCTTCTTTAATGGAAAATGCTTTTCATGCCATAACTTTGGTCATAAGGCTGCTCAATGTGTTACTTACAAAACTATCATGACTAGAGAAGAAAGAAAACAAAAGAGCGTGAGAGGAATCAAGAAGAGCTCTTATAATAAATTTTCACCTCTTGAAGGTGAAATTGAATGTTCATTTTGCAATAAATTTGGTCATGAAGAATCTGAATGCAGGAGAAAATTTCATCCAACATATCAAAAGGATCAAACATCATCAAACTCCAAGGTATGGAAAAATAAGGAACTACAATCAGAAAGATGTGGCATAGCTTTGTTTGCAGAAGGACAAGAAAATGAGTGGTACATTGCTAGTGAATTCTCTGAACACATGACAGGTGATAAAGATAAACTTCTTTCATACAATGATTTAGAAAAGGAAAATAATGTCTCTTTTGGAAATGACACACCAGCTGTCAATAAGGGTAAAGGTTCTATTTAATTAAAAGAAAAGGTTAAAGATGGAAATGTTATGTATGTTGATGGATTAAAGCATAAATTATTGAGTGTTAGTCAAATGTGTGATCAAGGAAATGAAGTTGTGTTTCGATGAAAATAATGTGTGGTTCATGAACTTGACACAGGAAATACCATAATCAAAGGTAGAAGAACTCCAAGGAATCTATATATGCTAGAAGTAGGTTAAGAACAATGTTATCTAAGAAAAATAGAAGAGAATTGGTTATGACACAAAAGATTGGGGCATCTAAGCTTTTCTCTAATAGGAAAATCATGCTGGCTAAAGGTTGTTCATGATCTTCCACATATCATCATCTCAGAAAGTACCATCTCGAAACCATGTCAATTCGGTAAGAAAACTAGATTTCAATTCAATTTCAAATAAGGATCAACAATTAAGCCTCTTGAAATCATTCATACTGATTTGTGTGGACCAACAAGGAAAATGTTACCTCGTGGAAAAGAATACTACATTTTATTCATTGATGACTTTTCGAGAATGTGTTGGATTCATTTACTAAAACATAAAGATGAAGCATTTGAAAATTTTAAGGTCTTCAAAGCTTTAGTTGAAAATCAATTAGATATAAAAATCAAATGTCTTAGATCTAATCAGGGAGGAGAATCCATATCAGATGATCTTTTTGAATTTTGTTAACAACATGGAATAAAGAGACAATTCTCTGTTCCTAGAATTCCTCAACAAAATGGTGTTGTGGAAAGAATGATTAAAATATTTTAACAAATGGATCGAGGTATTCTTGATGAGTTTGGAACTTCTAACACCTTCTCGATTAAATCTGCACAAACTATAGTAAATATTCTTGTTTTGCCAATTTAATGTCTTTAAATTGTCAATCATAAATTGTCAACCAGGGTACGTGTACTGATGAAGTACAGGTGCACTATATGTGCTAGAAGTTATTCCTTATGTCATTATGTTCTTGTTAGGGTCTAAACTTAAGATTAGTATTGAGATGGTGTCATTGATTATATTAATGTCTCAATCCCTAAAGTTATCAGCTAATTTCTTAGGAGTTATTCTCTATTGAATCAGTTTATGGATGATATGAGAGTGATTCTAAATTCTACTTGTGTTAGATTATTTTGGATTTTTGTCTTGAATCTTTATGTTGCAGCTCTAATTCACTAAGTGCAAGATAAATATATTCTATCAAACTGTAAAGAAGTACTGCCTGAATTCAATTTTTAAGGAGAAGGCTCTCACACTTTTACTTATTCAATTTCATTCAAACAAGATATTCTGAACATCATCTACACTATGAAGTAAACAAAATTGGACTATACTAAATAAAAAGAAAATGAAATAACCATGTTGTACCCGATAAAAAAAATGTAAATAGAAGTTTAAACTAGGTATAAACCACATGGAAGTACTCATGCATATAATGATCCACTGGTGAACTCATTATACTACATTTGTCACACAAAAACAGAGTATTCAAGGAATGAAAAGAAATCTAATTTCATTTGGTGAAATACCTATCACTGGTCATAGGGGGAACCATTTCTTATCCACCCATATCCTTGGTCACTGACCTGGGGCTTCTGAACCTTGCAAACAATGGAGGAAGCTGCAGAAATCTGGATTAGTTGTGGAAATAGACCAATTCTATAGCCAAATGCATTCTTTAACAAAACAATAGGGTATATAGTCAAACATGAAGAAGAAGACATATTATTGCGTACATTTAACAAAACCTTGTGGATATGGCATTATTTACATGGTAAATATAGGAAAAGAGAGGAAACATAGGCAAAAGGGGTGTCATGGTAAGACAATCTTTGGACTCTACATTCCCCTAGGCTGGAGGTTTTGTATGTCATATAGTTCATCGTTGCCAGTCACTTGTTCCTTTTGTTCATAACCTCTAGGTTTCATTGTTTTCTTATTTTTGGCAGCTACTGGCATCCTATTTTTTCTCATGCTAACTTTGTATTTAAGCTGATAATCTCTCTTTGTAGAATCTTGTTTTCCTTCTTTATCTTTTTTTTCTTTTTATACCACAAGCTCAAATGAAGGATGAGATTGTCACTTTTTGCAATTTGGATCTCACTTTGTGCCTTCAATGTTTGATTCTCATTCTTGAGATACCAGTTCAATGTTTCTAATTCAAAAATCTCCTGCTTTAAAATGCTCGAGGCTGAGTGTTCCTGTGGTTAATTTAACTGGTTGCTCCCTTCTCTAGGACTTTGAATTGTTTCCTTAGTTGTTGTCTCTTTTCTTTCCAATGACTCTATATAGTCATATATCTCTTGCTGAACATGTTCAATACCTAGACTATGCACTGGGCTTCTCAGAGGTGAGCTACAAGGTGGTGGTGATACCCTCGGTGATGATTCTGGTGACCCTTTTGGAGAACTTTCATGGTTTTCAGTTGGCTCGTTTCCCTCGAGATCAATGTACTTGGTATATTTCGAGATTAACAATTGGATTGTGCTCAACCTTGTGCTTCTCCTCAGCCCCAAGGTTTGTAATCCCTGTACCTTCTTTATTTTAGTCTCTGATTTTTCTTCTTGAGGAAGGGTCCTGGTTTGTGGTATTTCCTTTGCTCTTTTGCTAACTTTCTTCCTTTTAAGATTCCCCTTCTTCATTCTCTGTAATATGTCTACTATGGGTAACTCTTCTTTTGATAATTTTGGGTGAGTCTGGGGTTCCTGCTCTTTTACCACTTCTATTGTTCTCTTCCTTCCTCTAAGGGTCCTACTGCTACTAGCTTGTTTTGGGGACCTTTCTTCAAAATGGTTTCTGACCAGGAAACTCTCCCAGTTATGCCTTATACTCCGAAGATGGAACTCAACCAATATCTTTATTAGGCCATGATGATACATGGTTTTTTATATAAACTTTTTCTCTTTTGAACGTTTGTAGACATTTTCATGAGACTATTTAAGAGAAAGTAAGGAAGATTCATCTGGTGATCTTCAAGAAAATGCATCATCATCCTAGCATGGTAAAAATACATAAACCCAAACCGACCTCCAAAGGTGACCAATTTTTGAAGTATAAGCAATAAACTTCTCCATTTTCTCTTAAGGGCTCTGCTAGGAATACCTTTCTTGAAGACAGTGATGTCCATATTCAGATTTTTGAGGAAGACCTTCCAATCTTCTCCATTAATTCCCCTGTTCTTGAACCATTTTTCCCTGCTCCTTGGTAATTCAGTAGCCTCTACGATCATGTACTCTCTTAGGGTGATATTAATGTCTCCTATTTCGGCTTCAGTTCCATCAAATGAGCGCGCAAACGTCTTGGTCACTTCCCTATGAAAATCGTTGAATTTTTCAATGAACTGCAATCATTGTTTCTTTTGTAGCAACTCCTTGGTCTAAGGGTATCCTTTCAAGAATTTCTTCCCTAATGGCTCTTTTCAAACAATTATCCCCATTATGAAGGATGCTTTTCCTGAAAGACTAGTTACATTTGACAAGAGAATTGTGTTGGTAGGCTTTTGGTAAGTGGCAGAAGGATGCAGTGGCTATGAAAGTTCAGAGGAGTGTAAGAATAAGTGGATTATAATAAGGGTTATAGGAATGAATTAGATTGTTAGGTGTATTTAAAATGATGATTTGATAATTACATCGGTGGATTTGGAATGTGGATGTAACATGAATTTTAAGTGGTGGCTTATGATATTTTGTTAGGCAGCCATCACCCTTAAGTTACAATGATTTCGTACTAATTTTCTGTAGTACTATGTCTTCTTAGTCATATATGCAATATATCAATCCCTATTTCTAAATTAAAGTAGCACATACCTTTGATCCATTTTTTCTAACCTTGTTTGTTGTTCTGAGATATCCTACAGGTACTTTCTTTGTCAGTTGTCATTCAATCCAAATCACCAAGTGTCCTTGTATGCTAAAAAAATTATTAGGCTGCAAAAACTTGTCATAGCTACGGAAACTTGTATGATCTACAGAAGATTGTTTATTCTATAGCTGAGAAAGAAAAAACATTTTAATAAAGGAACTTTATTATTTTTTCTTTGAAAGGAAAATTTGAAGTGCCAACGAAAATTGGTTTTCACTCTAAATTTTCTGTATAAAACTGCCAACAGCATGCTAGTTTTCATGTTTATGCTTTTTTTTCTTTAATTTATTATTATATATCTATATATATATATATATATATATATATATATATATATATATATATATATATATATATATATATATATATGTACAATTTACTTATTATTATTATTATTATTTTTAAGAGAGTAAACTGAGCAATAATATCTAAGGTGGAAAAGAAGAAGAATTCTTCTTAATCATTTTCAATTCTGAATTATCTTGGAACATTTTAAGAAATTCCTCTTTTGTCAATGGCTTCTGGTACAATCTAATTCAATGTCCATTTACTAATAGAGGAATTTCCTCTTCATCAATAGTCCTGATTCTAACTACACCATTGTCAAAAACACTTTCAACTTCATAAGGTCCAAACCAGTGGATTTGGAATTTCCATTGAAAATTCTTGAATGTTGAATCAAAGAGTAATGCCCAATCTCCTGGATGAAATTTCCTTTCCTTAATATACTTATCATTCCATCTAGATCTCTGTTGATGAGCTAGGCTAGTTCTCTGGAAGACTTCTTGTCTAATTTCGTTAAGCTCATTTAGTTGTCTCATCCTTTGCTTTCATTCTTCTAATAAGTCAAGATATAACTAGACTACTGTCTTATAGGTCTGGATCTGGAACTCTATTGGAAGTAACACATGCTTCCCATAAACAAGTTCATAGGGAGAATGTCCTATAGTATTTCTCCATGTAGTTCTGTAGGCCCATAAAGATTTTGGAAGCTTTTCCACCCAATCCTTCCTGTGTAGACGTATAGTCCTCATAAGGATGGCTTCAATCACCTTATTTGTGGACTCAACTTCTCCATTGGCTTCTGGATGGTATGGAGTGGACTTTCGATGTTTGATTTTTTATTGATGCACAAGCTTTTGCACTAATCTGGATGCGAACTGTGTTCCTTGACCTGTTAAAATTTATCTTGGAACACCGAAACACATAAAAATATCCTCAAAAATAAATGAAACTACATCATTTTCAGTAGTACAAGGAAGTTCGCTTCTACCCATTTAGTGACATAATCAGTACATACCAGAATATACTTCTTTTTCTTTGAAGGTGGGATGAATGGTCCAACAAAATCTAGTGCCCATTTCTCAAATGGTTTGATGAGTACTTGTGGTTGTAGTGGAATTTCATTTGAAAGAGTGGGTTTTCCTATTCTTTGACAATTGTCGCATATTTAAACATATTCTTTGGTGTCCCTGAAAATGGAAGGCCAATAATATCCTAAAAGCCATATTTTGTAAGTAGTCCTTCTGTCAGAAAAATGTCCCCCACATGGCACATCGTGGCAAGCTTTAAGTATTTTTGGTATTTTGTCCTCTCGAACACATCTTCTGATGATGAGATCTAGTCTTGTATTATATAACTCTTCATTTATCCATGAATAAGATGTGCTATTGTGGACTATTCTTCTCTTTTCTCTAGGATATAAAGGAAATGGCATTTTTCCTGTGGCTAAATAGTTAGCAATATTTGCATACCAAGGTGATTTAGTAGATACTACAGAAAGATATTGATCAGGAAATTTATCCTCTAGGGGTTGATCATTATTTTCATTTTTTTTTTAGGTAAAAAGTTGACAATTGTATTCTATTTTCCTGGCCTATCTAGAATGGTTATGTTGAATTCTTGTAATAGTAAGAGCCATCTAGTTATTCTTCAATTAGTGACTAGTTTATTCATTAGGTATCTAATGGCAGAATTCTCTATGTGAACAAAAGTTTCATAGCTATTTATGTAATTTATAAACTTATTAATGGCATGAACTACAACTAAAAACTCTTTTTCGGTCATAGTATAATTTAACTTTGTGGGAGTTAAATTTTTACTAGTATAATAGATTGCATATGGAGTAAGAGCTTTTTCTCCCAACATAGCTCCTAAGGCTGAATCTGAAGCATCTGTTGAGATATGGAAAGGCAATTTCTAGTTAGGTCCTTTTAAGATAGGTGCTTCAGAAATTCTCTTTTTCAAAATTTTAAAGGCAAATTGACATTTAGAATCCCAATTGAATTCCTATTCCTTGGTGAGCAATTTAAAGAGTGGGGATGCAATTTTTGTGAAGTTTTCTATGAAACTTCTATAATATCCAGTAAAACCGAGAAAACTTCTAACATCTTTTTGAAAACTTGGCATTGATAACTTATAAATGACTTCAACTTTAGATGAGTCTACCTTGATTCCATCTCTTGAGATATGATGGCCTAAAACAATTCCTTCATTAAACATCATGAAACATTTTTCATGGCTTAACAGGAGATTTGTTTCTTTACACATTATTAATACTTTTTCCAATTTTTCCAGTGATTCATTTAAAGAATCTCCCTAACCTATGAAATCATCCATGTACACTTCCACACAATCATGAATAATATCAGAGAAAATTTCCAGGACTGCTCTTTGGAATGTTGCTGGACCATTGCATAATCCAAAGGGAAGTACTTGGTAAGCATAAGTTCCCCATGGGAAAGTGAATGTGGTTTTATCTTGATCCTCAAGGGCTACCTGAACCTGGTTATATCCAATGAACCCATCCAAGAAGGAAAAATATTTTTCCTGCTAATGTGTCTAAGACCTGATGTATAAAACATAGTGGGAAGTGGCCTTTTAATGTTTTTTTATTTAGTTCCCTGTAATCGATGCATACTCTCCATTTTCTGTTTTCGTTAGGAATGATTACCCGGGGTGAAACCCACTGACTCCTAGATATTAGATAGATGAAATTTACATTTAACAATTTATGCAACTCCTCCTTAACAATTTCTTTTAAATTTGGGTTCATTCTCCATTGAGGTTGTCTAACCAGCCTTACGTTCTGTTCAATGTAGATATGATGTATGAAATTTTTAGGATCAATCTCTCTCATGTCAGTGTATTCCCATGCAAAAGAAGAAGAATGCTTCTATAAAATTTCTATCAGTTAATCCTTTTGCACTTCTTCCGGGTTTTCATTGACATTCAAGGTTTTTCCTGGAAAGATTTCTATCAAGGAATTTTGAAATTTTTCCATGGAGAGCAATGATACTTGTTTAGATGAGAGATACTCATTGTGACTATGATCATAATGTGAGGAAGACTGATTATTTTCCAGTAAATTCAGAATTTGGTCATCCTCTTTTACTTGTTTAGTAGTAAAAATAGGTTGTATATCTTCTTCATCTTCTATCCATTCTTCAGTGTTTGTATCTATTGTTGTTCTTGCAAGAGGATATAATGTAAATTTATTTGTAGAATTTCCATATGAGATAAACATGTCACCTGATCTACAACCGATGAAAGCATCAACTGTAGCTAACCAAGGTCTTCCTAGAATTAATGGATGTCCTCCTAAATTATTCTTGGGTGTTAAGACCATGAAATCAACAGGATATTCCCAAGAATCTAAGGATACACAAACATCTTCCAACACACCATCAGGTTTAATCATAGACCTATCTGCTAATTGCAATAAGGTTGGTGTGTATTGAAGGTTAGGATGCCTAAGTGTGTCCATAACATGTTTTCTCATTATGTTTATGGCTACTCCTAGATCAATTAGTGTGCTTGGTATTTCAGTTCCTTTAATGTGAATTTTTACAATGGGGCTCCCTGGATCTAAGTATTTTTGAATTTTTGTCTTCCCCATCATAATTTCTGCAATTTTTCCAAGTAACTAAATTCTTTTTATGTCTCTTCTTTTTCTCCCCGATCTTTATGTACTTAGTTCCTTAATTGTTTCTGAAAGAATTGGTATTTCTTTTATGGCTTGTAATAAAGGAATCTTAATACAAACATTTCTCAATTCATCCATCATATTGTAATCAGGCAAGATAATTTGTTTTTCTACTCCTTCATCAATTTTCAACCATTCAGGGGAAGGTGCTCTAATTGATACTGATGGTTTTTCTATGATGGGAGTGTTTATCGGAACTTCCTCTGTTTTTTTATTCTCCTTCTGAAGGAGAGAGGTCTCCACTTCTTCTGATTTGTTTTTGTGTTTTTGAAGATCGGATCATGTTTCTTGAATGACAATAGGGGGTTTTCTTGGTAACACTCTTCCAGATCTTAATTGGACATTATTTAGGTCTAGTGGAGTTATTACATAAGTTTGAAGATTCTACCCCTCCATGTTGTACATTGGTTGTTGTGGTATTTTATTATTACGATTCAGAAGTGGTTGAGTGGGTAATTGATTTGGTTTTTTTGGAAATGGTAGGGAGAGCTGTGGGTTTTGATTCTGAACTTGAATTTGTGGTAATTGGTTAACTTGGGGAATTTGATTAGATGGTGGTAGAAATTGTGGTGGAAGGTAATATGGTAAGTATTGTCGATATTAGGCATAGGTTCCATAAGGATTTTTCCATCCTTGATTCCAAGGCCATGACTATGGCTGAGCCCAAGACTGCCAGGTTGAATTCCAATTATTTTGTGAAGAGTGGGAAAATGTTTTGGTCTAAATCCTTGTGATTTATTTGGTTGGGGATTTTGCCATGGTATTTTAGCTATAAATTAGAGAGGGTCTATTGGCTCTGATATTTCTTCATCATTAAACATAGCCTTGAGACTTGGTAAGGATGGACATTTCTTCGTATCGTGATTATCTGCACATATGTCATAAGTTTCTATGGCTTTTGAATCTAAGGGACATTCTCTTAGAGCATGTTTCTTCTGACATTTGGGACAAAAGATAAATAATGCACCGTTTTCAAAATTTTGTTGTTTTGTGTTTTAAGGTTGTCTATCTTCTCACTTAGGCTCCCTAGAATATCTTTTTTGAAGGTATCAAGAAAATTTCCTAATTCTTCCCTACTGACTGTCCCAACTATAGACTTATTAATTCTTCACAAGAGAGGGTCTCTAGCGCTCCTTCCAACTCGTGCTTTACCACTTGAGATATGTACACATAAATCACAAATATCTGCAAATGGTAGTTGGGAAATATCTCCCTTCCTAGTTAGGTTAAGGAGATCGATTGACTCATCTTTAATAGCTTTGAGTAAAAGGGATTTTAAGTTTCTTCATCCAAATTATCCATTTTTTCTCTTTTAACATTGTAAACAAACCTTTCTACTAAATCTTCAAGATTTTTATCTTCTTTTTGTGTCATTTTGAAGACTTCATCTTTAAGGTTACTAGGAATACAGTAATCTCTATATTTTCCTAAGAAAACCTCTTTCATTTGTCCCTATGTTGTTATAGAATGCACTCCTAGACTCATGAATCATTTTAATGCTAAGTCTTTTAATGTAGTAAGGAACAATTTTAACTTTTGAGCATTATCCAGATAGTCATATGATCTGCATAATACTTCAAATTCAAAGGGAAATGTCTTTGGATCTTCGTTTATTTTTCCATGGAAATTAGGAAGAATTGAGGGTGATATATTTTTCATTGTGAGGGTTGTATCTTCATCAAGAATAGGAAATCCAAAAGGGTCTTGGTTTCCTCTACCTATACCCCTTCCTCTATTCCTATCTCCACCTCTACCTCTTCCTCTTCCTCCAATCCTATTTTCCTCACCATGGACATTGTGTACTTCTCCTTCCCCTTCTTCAGCCATGATAGATTTTTCAGAACTAATATAGTGTTCTTCTGATATTTCTGGTTCCTCTATCAATGGTTGTTCAAAATAAGTTTCTGATTCCTCTTCTTCACTAGGAACTTCTAATTTTTCTCCCAAAATTTGTTCACCAATGGAGGATAGAAAAATTACTCCTGTAGTTGGGGATGTAGGATTTTCTTCAATTACAGGTTCAGTAGATGAGGTGGGTGACGTTATGGATTAGATTTCTAATCCTGAGATTTCAGGAAGTCTTTTTCATCCTCTAAAAGGAATTCGGGCATGAGTAGGTGGTGTGCATTCTCGATGTCTAGGTGAAGTGAGTGGATTTGTGGGAATTAAACTTCTTCCTCGCCCTACAAATCTACCTCTAGAGTCTCCATCCCTATACATATCATGTTTTGATTTTTTTCTTAACTTCTATTTATACTTCCTCGGCAATGACGCCAAATTGTTTGGCCAATTTAATGTCTTTAAATTGTCAATCATAAATTGTCAACCAGGGTACATGTACTGATGAAGTACAAGTCCAATATATGTGCTAGAAGTTATTCCTTATGTCGTTATGTTCTTGTTAGGGTCTAAACTTAAGATTAGTATGGAGATGGTGTCGTTGATTATATTAATGTCTCAATCCCTAAAGTTATCAGCTATTTTCTTAGGAGTTATTCTCTATTGAATCAGTTTATGGATGATATGAGAGTGATTCTAAATTCTACTTGTGTTAGATTATTTTGGATTTTTGCCTTGAATATTTATACTGTAGCTCTAATTCACTAAGTGCAAGAGAAATCTATTCTACCAAACTGTAAAGAAGTATTGTTTGAATTCAATTGTTAAGGAGAAGACTCTGACACTTTTACTTATTCAATTTCATTAAAACAAGATATTCTGAACAACATCTACACTATGTAGTAAACACAATTGGACTATACTAGATAAAAAGAAAATGAAATAACCATGTTGTACCACACAAAAATAAATGTAAATAGAATATTAAACTAGGTATAAAGCAGATGGAAGTACTCATTCATATAACAATCCACTAGTGAACTCATCATACCGCATTTCTCACACAAAAACAGAGTATTCAAGGAATAAAAGGAAATCTAATTGCATTTGGTTAAAGACCTGTCACTGGTCATAGGGGGACTTCCAGGGATTAGTCCAAAATATCCAATCAGCACAGCACATACACACATAAAACCAATTTTATTTCTTGCAAAAGAAATTTAACAAACTGTTTCAAAATTACATCATTCAGTGCGCACCAAATCACAGTGTCGCCATAGTTTTTATAACATGTATCTGGCATAGCAGTCATGAGTATTTTAAGCCTAGATATCTTTATTCTAAGTAAACTATATCTCTAAACCTTTGGTTTGGTATTCCGAAAGCAAATCGATAAGGTTTTGATGAAACTTGCATTCTATTTCGACGACAATCCTGTGGTTGACTTTGGGGTTTGACCGTGATATCCTGCGCTCATCTTGATGAATTGGCTCAAGGGGATAGGAAGGGATCCATAAGGGAACCATTCCTTATCCACCCATATCATTCGTCACTGACCTGGATTTTCTGAACCTTGCAAACAATGGAGGCAGTTGCAGAAATCTGAATTAGTTGCAGAAATAGACCACTTCTGTAGCCAAATGCATTCTTTAACAAAACAATATAGTCAAACATGAAGAAGAAGACATATTATTTCTTACCTTTAACAAAACCTTCTGGATATGGCATTATTTAGGTGGTAAATATAGGAAAATAGAGGAAACATGGGCAAAAGGGGTGTCATGGAAAGACAATTTTTGGACTCTCCAATTCTCAACAAAGCTCATGTATGTGTAGATAGTGATATAACTACATATGAACTTTGGTATGGTAAGCTTCCCACTATAAAAAACTTTAGAATTTTTGGAAGCAAATGTTTCATCAAAAATACTGATGAAAACCTCGCTAGGTTTGAACCCAGAGCAGATGAAGGAATATTTCGTGGTTATTCATCTAGAAGTAAAGGATTCAAATGTTATATAAGAAACTTCGAAAAGTTGTTGAATGCATTGATGTTGTAATCAATGAAGCGTGCAGAAATCTGAAATAGGTGACATCAACAAAATAAGATGATAATAATGAAGAGGATGAATGATTTCCCATATCAAATCGAAATGATATAAAGGAAGAAACCAATGAAGCATCATAAGAAGGTAAATATGACGGGGAAAAGGCTCCATCCGGGTATGTTCAAAAGAATCATCCAGAATCTCAAATTCTAGAAGAAAAATTGTCTAGAGTACAAACAAGAAGAACCCTTATAGGATCTTCTAGTTATCTAGCCTCATTATCCTCCATACAATCACAAAATGTAAATGAATATAGCAAAGATGAATGTTGGGTTAAGGCCATGGATGAAAAGTTTGACCAAATAGAAAAGAATGATAGATGGGAATTAGATCTTAGACCTCATGATAGAAATGTTATAGGGAAAAATTGGATATTCAAGAATAAGTTGAATGAAAATGGAGAGGTAATTAGGAATAAAGTAAGGCTTGTTTGTAAAGGGTATGCACAACAAGAAGTTATAGACTTTGAATAAACTTTTGCACCTGTAGCTAGACTTGAAGCCATAAGAATGCTTCTTTCTCTTTCAAGTTTTTCAAAATTCAAAGTTTATCAAATGGATGTAAAATCTTCATTTCTTAATGGAGATCTGGAAGAAGAACTATATGTTGAAAAACCAGAAGGATCCATTCTAGGAAATGATGAAAAGCTCATACGCAAACTCAAAAGGGCTTTATATGGACTGAAATAAGCTCAGAGGGCATGGTATTATCGTCTTGACAAATATCTTCAACAACAAGGCTTCACAAAAGGATCCACAGACAACAACTTATATAAAAAAATTGAGAATGATAAACTACTAATTATTGTTGTTTATGTTGATGATATCATATTTAGTAGTAGTGAAGAATATACGAGTCAAAACTTTGCTTCTATTATGAAGCAAGAATTTGAAATGTCTTTGCTTGGAGAACTATCCTATTTTCTTGGTCTATAAGTACAACAAACAAAAGATAGCATCTTTCTCCCACAAACGAAATATCTCAAGAAGATTCTGAAGAAGTATAGAAGGGAATATTCCAAACTAGTATGTATTCCAATGGTAATAGGATGTAGTATTACTTCTAATGATGAATCTCCTACAATGAATCAACTAGAGTATAGATCTATGATTGGAAGTCTAATTTATCTAACATGTACTAGACCAGATATCATGCATGCAGCAGGAATTGTTGGAATATTCCAAGCCAATATGAAGGAATCATATCTTCAGGTAGTAAAGATAATATTCAAATATCTACAAGGAACTCAAGAGTTTGGTCTATGGTATCCTAAAGATACAGATCTCACACTTCCTTCATATACAGATGCAGATTAGGCTGGAAATGTTGATGAATGAAAAAACATTAGTAGAGGTGCATTTTATATTGGATCACAATTACTTTCTTGGTTTAACAAGAAACAAAGTTCGATTGCCTTATCTACAATGGAAGAAGAATATGTCGCTACTGCACACAACTTCTCTGGATGATGCAAACATTACAAGATATTCAAATTACATGTTCTCCACCCATCTCCATCCGATGTGACAATACAAGTGAGATTAGTATCTCGAAAAATCCTATTATGCACTCCAAGACCAAGCACATACCCATTAACTACCACTTTATATGAGAACGATTGCTTGAACAAAATGTTAAATTAGAGTATGTTCCTTCCAAAGATCAGGTTGTTGATATATTTACCAAACCTCTTCCAAGAGAAGAATTTGAATATCTCAGACAAAATCTATGAGTTGTTTCTGCCTCATCTTGCTATTAAAACCAACTTGTTTAGATTCAGAGGATTGTTTTCTATACGCAGATTTCATGAAGCAGAGTCTCATATAAGTGCAAGTTTTTGTGATGGTAGTAGCGTATCTGTTTTTCTAATAGAAAAATAGTGTTTCAAACTCAAAATCAGTTTCTAATGTGGTTTTTCAGTTTGATGTTGATGTACATAGACTGCTGATATTATTTTCTCATTGATGTTTATTTGATTGATGAAGGTGCCTTGATGAATGAATGATTGACAATGCACATGTAGCACAGGTTCAGGGGGAGCATTAGCCTTCAAAATATTATGCATTTTTGGCATCATGGTTAGTGAATTCAGCTATGGTATCAATTATTAATGTCATTTGATGAAAAGGTCATAATGTATTTTTTTTTCCATAGTCCATTATGCATAAGTTCTTTTTGACACATGATGTAATTGGTAACCCCACTATGCATGGGAATGATGATGTAATAAATGAATTTTTCAATCATATCCCCAATTGGTTGGGTGATTGATGTATGTACGAGTCATTGCTGATAGAAAGGTCATACTCATAGAGTTGAGTTGTAGAGTCATGTTATTCTTTTGAAAAATATTTCTGCATGTGCTTAGGGGGAGCATGCATAGTATAGTGCATCTCTTCATGTACTAAGGGGGAGAATATCTTGGTCTACCTTTTTCCCTTAATGTCAAAGGGGGAGATTATCTTGGTGTTGCTTGATATATCTAACAGATTCTACAGCTTGAAGTGATCAACACGAGTATGGTTTCAATCAATTGTAAAAGGGAGATTGTTGGCATTATGGTACACGTGTTGTCCTTGATGGAAACCCACATACAAGTCAGTTCAGAAATGATAAAGTGATGCATGATGGAAAATCACATTGTAACAGGTCTATTTAGAGGTAATAGAGTAATGGCATAGAAGAACAGGATAACAGGGCAAAGGACTACAGATCAGAAACATGAAATTGATGAAGGAGAATGTTTTAAGTTGTATATGCTAGTTAACCTAGTCCAAGTCATGTATACACTCAGGTACATAGAATATAAGGTGCATATACGTATATATGCATTTTCACCAAAAGAAAAGCACATATGGGATGGAAAATTAAGATTGAAGAATACCAAGGGTCCGTACCATGGTATTAACCCACAATATTTAGCGAAATAACGATTACATGATCCCACCTAAGAATACCATAGGTTATAAGTGTTGCTTTGGTGCATGGTATTGACAAAGGCTTTAACTATATAAGCAAGAGATGGTCAAAGGGCTATGTGTGCAAGTGAAAGGGTTTTTCATGAATACTTCTATCTGAAGTATATTTTGTGTTTTAAGGTCTATGCTTATGACATAGATCTAAAACATCTTGTGCACCCTTAGATACAATATTGGATCAGGATCATGAGACCTGAAATGAGTTATCATTGTATGACTTGATAATGGATAGGCTATATTTGAGTGCTAATGCATGATTCATCCTTTAAATGGTATGATCTAGGTATATATGAAGTCTTAGAAAGATGCAAAGTTATAAGTCATTACTTGCATATCTATAGGTAGTTCATCCTCGGTGAAAGTGCACATACATGCGGATTCAACACTTCCAAGTAGCATATGTAGATGAAGGGCTAGTTGTTCAGAAATGACTAATCTATCTAATCAGTGTTGTTGATTTACGGTCTTCTTCAATGATTTCTTCATTAGATCTGAAGTTAAACTGATTGTATAAGGAGATTGAGTCTGGCCGACTAATTGATTGAGTAAGGAGGGTGATCTTTGCTGCAATCTATTTGGAACTCTGTAATGTTACAGTAGATCTTCAAAATTTCTTTTGGGTAGTACAATTTTGGTTGAGAAGTTTTATGGTTCAGTATCTTTAGAGGTATACGTAAGATGGGTTATAGAAAGTAGCATATACACGTATGTTGTCTTCATTGAAGTAGCGCATACATTTTAATGTATGATTTTTGAGGTTGCAGTTGGTTTTGGTTGTTGATGTAGTGTTCTAGGTTTAGCTCTGTGATCTCGTGATAGTGATATGACTGTTCAGATTTATTGATTGTATTTTTCTTCAGAGTTGATGGGTTTTAGTGATTGGTTTATGTAGTTGTATTTGATGGTCGTATTGCAGTGGTGATTTATTTTGAGGTTTAATGTTACTGATCAGTCCAGTATGAAAATTTGATGAAACGTGGCCTACATATTGTGTTGTTGTGTACTAGGGTATCAAAATTTATGAAACGTGGTCCCTGGAGAAAGAGTGAAGGTGGTAGCCTTCTATAGTTCGGTGCCTACATACTGGTAAACATATCAACCAATACAAGAGCTAGGGGGTTGGAGCTTCCTTCCAATAGAATCTGGAAAATGAGTGAAGGTTGTAGCCTTTAGCAGGTAGATGCCTGCATACTAGCAAAAGTCTGCACCAGTACGAAAATTGTAAACACTTTTTTATAATAAGAAGATCAAAGACTGAGATGAAAAGAATGGTGGTTATTCCCCACATTAGGTTTCCACCTGAAAAATCCTGGTGTTCATGTGTGCTTCTTATGAGTGTTGATTTATTCTTTTCTTACTGCATTTGTTTACTACTTATCAAATGCATCACACTCTGATTTAAGTTCAACAGACAATGAATTAGCTATTTTACAAGTTTATTATCTATACGATGGTTTTGTTCATTGTAGTCGTGGACATACGCTATTTGGTTTCTATAAAATCGCGTATACAGTTTGGAAAGGAAGTTATTATTGTGAAAGTTTAAAATACCGATTCATGCCCCCTCTCACTATTTTCCCAAACATATGGTTTCCCCTCTTAATATGATTTCATCTTATACTATTCCACCGGATCCCTATATAGTACCTGACAGATCTAACATTGATTCATTTGGTGACCATGTACTCATTCCCATCAAGCTAAAGTATGAAGTTATTAACTCAAACTATTCAAAAAATTCTAATATTGATACCTTCATAAAACACTATCACAACTAGAAAATCCCATGGCCATGACAACAAGAGAACCAAGAACACACTTGCATAACCATGCATGCTAAATCGGAAATCACACATGCAAATTGGTACCTGCAAATAATCCTCGTATAGCTGCTTGAACCTACTCTTTCTTGATTGATCTTTTCTTCCCCTTGCATTCTTTGGTTTCATAGTCCAATGTTGAAGTGGTCGAAGAAAATTCCAAGTGTCGAAGTGTATGTGAGAGAGGCATCCAAAACTGAAATGACAAAAGGTACCAACTAATCCTCAAAATCATTTTTATTAATGAGGCCTCTATTTTATTCAATTTTCCACTATTTTCCTTCATTTTCCTCCTCACATGCAACCTGTGACCATTCACCTTCTGTTTCTCCTAATTTACATTAATGCCTCATGCCTTTCCAAATCCTTTACCATTTCCTCTGCCAATTTTCTTAGACATAATAAACCAAATCAGTAGTCACACTAGGATGCTTTTATAACCATTCATCTTGGCAAACATGTCCCATGGCCTTGGTATTATATTTTTTTTACATGGATTTTTAATAACGATTGTTACAGAACCCCCCATCTTAGGGGAACACCATCCTTAGTGTTCAATGACACCTACAAACAGCAAGACCACTGAAAAGAAAATCATACTTCCCATGTAACCTTATAACATAACTCATTATAGTATTTAAAATGGTTGATGTTGAAACATGAAAGACATACCATTTACTGGAGCTTTATAACATAACTCATTATTATATTTATAATAACCTGTTAGTGTCAGTCCTTTCAACATTCCACCAACGAGCAAACATGCTCTTACAAAGTGGTCTTAGGGTGTCAAAGTCAAATTTTGTCATTTCAGTGAGTCTTCAAGTAAAATTTGGTCACTAGGTATTAGGTCTAAGATTACTTTCACTCCTTCCAAATCATTCCAAGTATTGGTCCATGTTACCATTTGGCTGAGTGTACCATCATTCAAAGAGTTTTCATCATTATTTCAAGTTCTAATGGGTCATTTTACACCTTATTTGTGCTTCAGTTGTGCTTAGGTAAGGCTCATTTCCCTCTCCTATGGTTTTGAAGGTAATTTTTCTTGGATGGTAAAATCATCAACAAAAACTTGTATCCTGATGATTATACACCTTCCCCTATCCTTAATATACCTTCTTAAATACTTCCCATCACTGATATGCCTGAAATTCATCATTTTCCCACACACCCTAGCCTATTGCTACAATTTGACACTTTTCTAGGTTAGGCCCGTGTTTTTCCCTTTTGGACCCCTTCCCCTCACTCAATCCTTGAAATTCAACTTTCGCCTACTTCCTAACATCCCTCCCTACTTCCCAAAATTTTCTCAAAAATTTAGAAGTCCCTCATCCCCTTCATTTGCCTTCATTTCTACAAATCCCCTGTTCCACATATCCGGATAGTTTTCGTTCAAATGATGTTTTTGAGCAAGAAAAGATGCATTTGACAAAATTGAGAGAGGCTTTTGTCCATCATAGACCCAGGAATAAAAACCTATTTTTTTTCTTTACACAGGTCTCATGTTTTTGGAGAAATGTCCAAAACATCATTTGCTTCAAGAGAGTTGATGCATTTCTGGAGTGACATTTGGAAAATCAATCTTTATCCTAGCTGGAGTGACCAAATGACTTTCATGATGAGTCAAATGATAACTAGACACAAATCTCTTTCCAATGAGCTATCATGATCTCAATTTGGAGTTGAGGAACACCTCCCAAAGTTGACTGCAACAACACTCTGCATTTTGGTAGCCTCATTTTGTACATTTTCACCAGTCTTGGGAGATTGAGCTTTTGACAAAGAAAATGAGCTCCAAATTAAAAAATTCAAAATGTTCTGGAAATTAGACAGGATAAAATTTCCAACGAGCTATCCCACACCTAATTTTGACATCGGTAAGGCAGCCAAAAGTTGGATCTAAGTGGCATTGCAAGTTCAGGAAGTGACACTACACATTCAGGAGGTGGCACTGTGCGTTGAGCAGAAAGACTAGAAAGCCTCCAAAATTCATAAAAACTTCCAAAAAGCCCTCTCATCTCTTGAAAAAGTAAGTCCACTCCCTATACCTCATCATTGAAGTTGCAATTGAAGTGTTTGAAGGAATTTACCATGACAAATGTGAAACCCTAGTTTCTCCTTCAATTACATTCTAGAAACCCTAATTCCCTCTATTTTTCCCACCACATATCACTAAAACCCTAAACCCATTCCCTATATCACTCCATAACATTCTATACCCCTTTATATTTCATCTTACAAGTTATGCTTCAGAAAAGGACCCAAGCCCTTCTCCCTCATTTTCATGATTCATACCCTCCCCTTCATTTTCTAGCCCACCAAACACCTCACAAGGTCATCTCCCATCCCATTATTCCTAATCACTCTTGCTCACTTCCTTCATTCCTTTTCTAGGAGTGCACAACCTCAAAATTTGAAAACATAGACAAATGAGAAGGCCAAAGAGACTAGAGCTACTAAGTTGCCCCGGACTTACATGACATATCAGAGGTGTGCAAGGAGATTGTTTGCAATTGATAGGCAAGTGTTTGCTCCATAGGATGTGGAAGGTACCTTGCCTTCTTCATCAACTCATAGGTAAATGCTAGCTCCATAGGATTTGGAAGGCTCTTTGCCTTCTTCATCAACACACCAGGTACAGGCGTAGCAGCTACACAAAGGGAAATAAAGGATGCCAGAGGAAATTTTTGATGATGAGGAGGAAGAGAGAGACTTTGATTTGATAGAGCACGATGAGTCGGAGCAACATTATACTCAAACAATTGACTTAGAGGCTCAGGATGAAGAAATAATAAAGGACATCATCATATAGGAAAATGAGGCTCAGGTCCAAGCATTGATGGAAAATTTGGAGAGAACCAAGTATGTCATTACATATTTGGAACAAGAGAACAAGCAATTGAGTGACAAGTAGGTCTTCATGGAGCTAGAGCTTCTCAAGGTAAAATGACAAAATGACAAGGAGGCATTGGTCACTTTGTCTCAAATTGAGAAGGAAATTGAGGATGATAGAGAGACCTGGCTTGAGAGAGTCAATTTGCACCTAGATAAGTTTCTCCAGAAGGCCGATAGGGACAACCAAATCATCACGCACATGGCCTACCACTACAGGACCCGGAACAAAATTTGCAACATGAGGATCAAAAAGATGAAAGCTGGGCTAAGGAAGGCTCTAAAAGGAAAAAAATAGGAGGATAGGCTTAATTTTCTTTCTAAAGCTTCCTTAGCGTATCAAGATGCTTCATGAGGGTGCTTCTCACCAATTTTGGCCAGGTTTGGAGGAGTTTTTGTTTTTTGCAAATTTTGGAAATTGCACACAGAAAATCTGGCTCCTTTTCCTAGGAGCACCCAATGGAAAAATGGCTTGCATTTTTGGATTTTAAGTGATGAGTACATGCACCCTATGGATTTTCTAAATTTTTGGGGCAGAATTGGTCCACCAAAAAGTCAAAAAACACTCTAAAAATGACCTTTCTACCACTTTTTGAACACACAGAAGCAGTCTTGGGAGAATCAACTTTTGAGGGGTCAAATGAGCCTCAAATGAAGAAATTTTAGGTTTTTTGGAAAGTAGACTTGAATATCTTTCCAATGAGCTATCATGAGCTCAATGTGGATTCTGGGAAGGCCTCCAAAAGGGACCTGAAAGTGGCGCTGCGCATTGGACCAGTGGCACTACGCGTATGACAAATTTTGCATAAGATTGCCATTTCACTGTGTTTTGACTGTGATCTTGGATTTTCTCTCATGGAGGATGTTTTAATGATGTAAATGATGACTTGGCTTGTAAATATTATGGATAATTAGTAGTAGAGGGTAGATTGATTAGATTAAAAGTCATTCTGAGCACAAATGAAACAATTTCCTCACTTTTAGAGGCAAGTTGTTAGGATGCCTAGATTCCATTTTCTTGTTTAGTGTTGGTTAGATTAGCTACTCATCTTAGGGATACAACCCATGAGGATGGGAAGCGGTTTAATCAATGCCTATATCTTCTTCGGCTTTCTCATTATAAAGGGTTGGACTCAGCTGGATGCTTATGCCTTCATTGTACATCATTTTGTAGTAGTTTAGTAGGAGATTAATAAAAATTGTAGCTATTTCTTTAGGATCCATGTGGTGTGGAGTTTAGTTTAGTTTCCTCTCTTGTGATCATATGTTAATATGTTTTCTGTACTTCATTAATCATTTCATTTCTTCTAAATGAATGTTTTCAAGTTTGATAGGCAGAATTCATAACATCACTGCTCTTCCTTGGGGAAATATTCACCATTATATGTTTTCTACAGTCCAGGAAGGATCCATGGTAATCACATGCTCTTCCTAGCTTCTCACCAATCTTAAAACACCTCACTCATCAAGCCCTAGAGTGCTAAACCTTATGCCTGCCTTGCCCCATTGAACACCCTACAATTTTGACCTAATTGCCTAGCCCTAACTGTTTGGATCCTCCTGATCCAGCAAAACCCCTTCAAAATCAGATTAAAGCTTGTGCTACTATACCTAGCCTAATATCCTTTTTCTGATCTAGTCATCTTGGCTGAGATCCTTATGGAGAGAACCCTCTCCCAGCCTAGTAGGGCTAGCTACTTGGCTAAGCATGGTTTGTGGTTAACCTTGCATTGTCTTCCTTCAACCTGAGGTTCAATCCATGTGATAACATAACCACATATACTTATGTACATTTTATTAAACCATAAAATAATCATACTGTTTATGGAGCTTTATAAATCCATCTCGATACAATATTTACAGTAATACACACATATAAACATATATGCATTTTATCAACCACGAAATAAAAGGATACGATGGCTGCATCCACAACAAGGGAATCCAAAGGCTTACACCTCCACCCTCAAAAGTAATACCAGGATTCACCTCTTTCCCAGGAACTCCAGAGTCCACTATCAAATTCAAAGTTGCATCCAATGTCCAACGCTACAATCTTGTGCCACTTGTCCCCTCAGTAAATAGTTATCTTCTCATTGTTCCAGGGAACACTCCCAATGTGCATTTGATTCCATGTGGGAATGTTAATGACCAAAACAAGTACATTCCTCGGATTTCCCTTCTATGCTACATAGTAGCTTCAGAAATTTGGTCACCACCTTTTAGCAAGTCATACACCTTCCAGGTTCCACGGGCATCACCTTGTCTTCTACACAGTCCCTCCGCGTGACCCCTCCCTTGGCAACATTTCCTTTCATCGAAAGGTCCAAAAACCAAGGCATATCCCTACCTCAAAACCATCATATCGATCATAGGATGCTCATGGAAATCAATGGGCACTATTGGGTACCAGTCTCCCATAATGGCCCTACTCCTAAAGTTATTTAACAACATACTACTACCCGTCCAATTCCTTTCACTGTTGTTGCTAATTCTTGCAGTCAATTTCAACCACCCATTTGGGCATCTTCATACATTCTTCTACCAAGCACATAATTTCCATTAGATTTCAAATAGATTGAAATGAATTCAAATCATACCTCATTGGTGGCCCATCAATAAAGTACTCTTGCCATTCTATTTACTTCCTTTCACAACAAGTCAAACTAGCATCTTTGTCTAAGTCATCATGTATAAACATATCACATCTAGTTAGCTCAAAAATCAACCATCATGAATCAAAATCATAGATCACATGTAACCATCATAAACTACAATCATAGATCACATGCATAATTAAAACTGAAATAAAATATTGATGCTTATGGTTTAATTGGTCCTTTCCATATGCACATTGGATCAGTTTCCACACTCGAAAAACACCTACTATCTTCTCTTCAACCATGTACACATACACATAGTGTACACCACATGCATACAACCACACACGACATAAAACACCATACAATACATGCATGTACACCTGATATACAACACATATACCTACACTCAGGGTACAACATGACACAATACACACACCTACATCTGATGTACAACAAAACACAATACATACACCTACATCTAATGTACAATAGAACACAATGCATGCACATACACAAAGTACAAAGTACAACACAAAGAATACACATTTCACGATACCACAACTATGTAATGCACATACACAATACCAAACATAAAAAAACAACATGTACAACATGCACATAATGCCACAGGTGCACAACACAACATGAACGACATGCACACAACACTAAATGTACAACATGTACACAATACCAAATGTACACAAGACCACCTACACAACAGGTACACAAAACCACATGCACAACCTGTACACAACACCACATGTACACAACACCACCTACACAATGTGTACACAATACCACATGTACACAACACCACCTTTACAATGTTTAGACAGTGTCACATATGCACAACACCACATGAACGGCATGTAAAAAGCACCATATGCATGACATGTACACAATACCGCCTGCACACAGCATCACCTATACAACATGTGCATGGAACCACATACACACAACATCACATGTGCAACCATACACACAATACCATATGTACATAGCACCATATGTACAACATGCACACCACTGCATATGTAAAGAACACTACATATGAAACATGCACAAAGCACCATTTGTACGCAACACCACATATCCAACATGTGCGAAACACCATATGTACACAACAACACATATCCACCATGCACACAACACCATACGTACATAGTACTGCATATCCAACATGTGCACAATACCATCTATACGCAATACTGCATAAGAAACATGCACACAACACCATCTATAAATAACATTGCATAAACAACATCTACACAGCACCCTATAAACATAACACCATATGCACACAACATTATAAGTGCAACATGTACAACATATATCTAACCATAGTACTACACATTAAGAGACCACAAACTATATCTACCAAGCAACCTTGTCTCTAGTGTCTTTCTACTATTCATGCATGTTCTAGCATACCACTGATCACACTGCTTCCATTATGATGATGCATCCCTCAAAATTATGTGTCCATAACATAGGCATAGTAGGAGCATATAATATCAATTCATATCTACATGACACTGACCTTGTAGATCTATTAGGGATACTCTTCCCACTTAATTCCTCATAAACTAGGAACCTCTTCATGTCATTCACCTGCATAAGCAATCATTCATCCACCAGAATGATTCCTAATGACCCTTGTAGACAACAACATACATACATACATATATATACATATAAAAATTAGCATAAAAAATCATTATCCTTAAAAACCCTACCATACAATAACATGCATACATTTATATACATGTATATACATAAACATTAGCATAATCGTGACCACAACATAAGTACCATATATCATAAGGCTAACATTAAGAGAACTCCCTTTTGTTCGAAATAATACTGAGAGGGGGGGTGAATCAGTATTATCTAATTCTTTTAATAAATCTTCCTTATCTGTTCTTTGAATTAGTTTTGCATGTCAGTACCATAAAATAATGAGCATGAACAAAGAAAACAGATAGTCACACCAAAGAACACAAGATGTAAGGTGGAAACCCAATGTGGGTGAAAACCACCTGCTGCAATATGTCTCTATCTTCTTTCAAATTAGAAACTCCTTTTACAATGGTTTTGTACTGGTGTAGTCCTTTACCAGTACGCAGGCTGCAACCTGCAGAGAGCTACAACTCTCTCTCGTTTTCCAGTCTCTCTTGGAAGGGAGCTACAACCCCCTACTTCTTTTCTTACAAGGACCACTTTTCATGAATTTTCAAACTGGATCCATAAGCATCAAATGATCATCAAGTATAAGAGAATCACCCAATCAACTGTAGTAACTAGATCAACAATAATAGAACCAAACCCAGAACACAACAATGATAAACAAAGATTTTAAGAGAAGTAAGCATCTTCACCCATGTACTGCCTGCTTACAGTAAGCACCCTACTCAACTACTCGCCTGCTTACATACGCACCCTGCTCAACTACTCGCCTGCTTATGTACGCACCCTTCTCAACTGCTCGCCTGCTTACGTACGCACTGTAGTCAACTGCTCACCTGCGTACCTTGCTCTGAGTCTATTGAACTGCCTGCAGACCTCTGCACCTACAACCCTTCTGTGCCTGCGTACCGGCGCACCTGAAATGCTTCAGTCCTGCGTATGTACGCACTTTTCCTTCACTGTACCTGCGTACCTTCGGGCATAGATGATTTCAAGACTTCAGAAATAACCCAGACAGTCAGATCTATAGATCTGAACATGCGCCGAAGAGATCTCAATCCATCAGTAGATTCGCCTTATTTAGATCTAGACATACTCCCAAGAGATCATAATATTTCAGATCTAGCCCTCATAATATATTCAACCAAAAACATGCACAAGCCAAATGATCTCCTTTGCTTTATATAGGAAAGCTCTTCCTTAAATCATGGATCAATACCACAGGCCGACACCATAATAACACAATACCGTCGGCTAAATACCAAGAGTAAAATATAAGAAAACCGCACATGTGAATTTCTTTGCCTTGAAATGTGTGCACTGGGGGTACGCACCTCCTGAATGGGATAACTGCGGGTATGTACGCACTTTATGTAACACTGACCTGCATGTACGCACCTTATGTAAGGTGTACCTGCGTACCCCTAATTTTCTTCAACATTTGATAGCTGATCATCAATATCTGCTGACTTGAAGTACTGTGATCTATCACCTGAATGGGTTGCCATCAAGGACAACACCTTAGCCATAATGCCAACAATCTCCCCCTTTGGACTTGATTGCAACCTCAAAACTTCAGCTTCATTCTCCCCCTTTGACATCAAGGGCAAAGGGTTATGCTCCCCCTATGAACATGCTCCCCCTGAATATGAACCAGATATACAATGAAGAACCATAATCCACCATGAAAGAGATAGAGACATATTGCAGCTACTTCCAAGATCTCCTTTTGCACATCCTCCATAATGCCAACAATGCATTATATGCTCCCCTTGAACCTGTACCATCAATCAGAAGAGGTTCAGCAATAAGATGATGCATCAACAACCCCCAGCTTTTGCCTGAGGTATTCAAAAGTGTCCCTGGGCAATGGTTTGGTGAGAATATCAACAACTTGTTCCTTAGAAGGAACATACTCCAACTTGACCTTCTGTTCAAGCACTTGTTCCCGGAGAAAATGATACTTGATTGGTATGTGCTTGGTTTTTGAATGCATAACCGGATTCTTTGAGATGCCGATTGCACTTGTGTTATCACATAAGATAGGGATAGGTGGTGTACAAGTGATTTGAAAATCCTGCAAAGTCTGCATCATCCAAAGGAGTTGGGTGCAACAAGATGCAGTAGCAACATATTCCGCTTCAGCTGTAGACAAGGCAATCGAACTCTGTTTCTTGCTGAACCAAGATACCAGTCTGGAGCCCATAAAGAATGCACCACCACTTGTGCTTTTCCTATCATCCATGCTTCCGGCCCAATCTGCATCTGTATAAGCATGAAGCGTAAGATCTCTATCTCTAGGATACCATAAGCCATAATTTTGAGTCCCTTGAAGATATTCGAAAATTCTCTTCACTGCCTGAAGATGAGTCTCCTTCGGATTTGCCTGAAATCATCCAACTATTCCAACTGCATGCATGATGTCCGGTCGGGTACCTGTCAAATAAAGTAAACTTCCAATCATAGGTCTGTAGGTAGGTTGATGTACTGCTGTAGATTCATCATTTGCACTGAGGCTACATCCTGTGACCATGGGTGTACATACTGGTTTTGCATCTTCCATACCATATTTCTTCAAAATCTGTTTGAGATACTTGGTTTGAGATAAAAAGATTCCTCCTTCTTTTTGTTGGATTTGCAAACCAAGGAAATATGTCAGTTCTCCTAGCAAGGACATTTCAAATTCTTTCTGCATGACCAAGGCAAAGCTTTGACTCATAGCTTCTTCATTGCTCCCAAAAATAATGTCATCTACATACACAACAAGTATTAGCAATTTGTCATTTTCAACTTTTATATAAAGATTGCTATCTGCTGATCCTTTTGAAAAACCTTGTTGATGAAGATATTTGTCCCAACGGTAGTACCAAGCCCTTGGAGCTTGTTTGAGACCATAGAGAGCCTTTTTCAATCTGCATACAAGATTTGGATCATTTCCAAGAATGAACCCATCTGGCTGTTCAATGTATACTTCTTCTTCCAAGTCTCCATTCGGAAAGGTTGATTTCACGTCCATTTGAAATACTTTGAAGTTTTGAAAACTTGAGAGAGCAAGGAACATTGGGATGGCCTCAAGTCTTGCAACGGGAGCAAAGGTTTCTTCAAAGTCTATTCCTTCTTGCTGCGCATACCCTTTACAAACAAGTCTGGCTTTGTTTCTAATTACTTCTCCATTTTCATTCAATTTATTTTTGAAGACCCATTTTGTTCCGATAACATTCTTATCCTTTGGTCTAGGAACCAGCTCCCAAGTGTTGTTCTTTTCGATCTGCTCAAGTTCTTCATCCATTGCTTTCACCCAACATTAATCTTTGCATGATTCTTTCACATTTTTTGGTTTAGTAGAGGAGAGTAATGCCAAATAGCTTGAAGCTTCTGCAACTGTTCTTCTTGTTTGTACACCTGCTTCTTTCTGCCCCATAATCTGAGATTCTGGATGATTCTTCTGAACATATCTGGATGGAGTCTTTTCTTCTATTCTTGTTTGCTCCTCTGGTTCTTCTTGAGGTTCTTCTTGAGGTTCTTCTTCTTCATCATTCTGTCGTTGGGGGTAGCCTTCATCTTCTTCGATGTCTTCATGATGTACTTGCCTAGGAATGTATCCCTTCTCATCAACCACTACATCAATGCTGTCAACAATTCTGCCAAGTCTTTTATTGTAGCATTTGTATGCTTTGCTATGTGGAGAGTAACGAAGAAGAATGCCTTCATCTGCTCTAGGTTCAAGTTTGCCAAGCTGTTCATCAGTATTATTGATATAGCATTTGCTCCCAAAGCTTTTGAAGTGCTTTACTGAAGGAGTCCTACCACTCCAGAGCTCATGAGGAGTTTGAGTGCTGTTCACCCGGGCATTTGTTTTGTTGAGAATAACAACCGCAGCATGTGCAGCTTCACCCCAGAAAGTTGCGGGAGTTCCTGACTCATCAAGCATAGCACGAGCCATTTTCTGGACTTCTCTGTTCATTCTTTCCACAACTCCATTTTGTTGAGGAGTTCTTGCTGTAGAGAATTCTCTTCTTATCCCATGTTCTTCACAGAAATCGAAAAATTCATTTGAAGTAAATTCCCCACCTCTGTTGGATCTGAGGCACTTAATTTTGTGACCTGATTCATTTTCAACCAAGGCTTTGAAGGACTTGAATTTTTCGAATGCTTCATCTTTGTGCTTCATAAGTCCTAACCAGACAAACCTGGAGAAATCGTCAATGAATAATATCAAGTATTCTTCTCCTCGAGGTGTTCTTTTCCTGAAAGGACCGCATGTATCTGTATGTACTAGCTCAAGAGGCATGCTAGTTGATCCTTCTTTCTCTGGAAAGTTAGTTCTGGTTTGTTTTCCAAACTAACATGATTTGCATATGGTGTTGTCAGGAATTTTGATACCTGGAAGATCGCGAACTGCCTGATATTTGCATGCTTTCCTTATTTGTGAAAAGCTTAGATGTCCCAACCTCCAATGCCATAACCAGTGCTCGTCATCCTTGCTCAAATAGCATTGTTGTTGTCCTTCTTCGAATATGTACAGATTATTTGGAGTTCTTTTGCCTTTGATCACTGTTTTACCTGTATCAAGATCACAAACAAGACATCCATTTGATCTGAATATAACCTCGGTTCTTTGATCACACATCTGGCTGACACTTAGAAGATTATGCTTCAATCCGTCAACATACAAAACATTTCCAGCCTTGACCTTTTCTTTTAACTGAGCAATGCCTTTTCCTTTTATAGTTGCAGGAGTATCATTTCCAAAAGAGACTTTCTTTCCTTTTTCTACAGCAGAATATGACTCAAGTTTTTCTTTATCACCTGTCATATGCTTCGAACATCCACTGTCAATGTACCATAGATTTTCCTGTCCTTCTGCATAAAATGCTATCCCACATCTTTCTGTTTGTGGTTCCTTTATTCTCCATGTTTTGGTGCTTAAGGCTTGTTCCTTTTTCTGCTGAAACCTGCTCCTGCATTCAGAGTCTTCATGACCAAAGTTATTGCAAATAGAACATTCAACTTCATTTTCAAGAACCGAAAAGTTGTTATAGGTCCTTTTTGTAATCCCGGTCATACTTCTTTGTTTTTGAGCTTCCCTAGTCATGATTGTTTTATATGCAACACATTGAGCTGCTTTGTGACCAAAGTTATGGCAAGAAAAGCATTGTCCATTAAAGAATCTTCTGCGGTTATCGAATCTACCAGCCAATTGATTGTAATTTCTATTGTCATCTATTCTTGAACCAAATTGAGAAGATTTTACCTGTGGCTGGTTGTAGCTTTTGTTCACCCTTAAGATGGATTGCCCCTGATAGTTTCTGTTTGTAATTCATCCCTGCTTTACCTGATGATCTTCATTGTGCTTTTGCTCATTTCTTCTTGTTGCATCAAGATAACTTTTTGAGGTGGATGCTTGAGAAGTTTCTCCATTATAGCCCGGACCTATCTTGTTTAGTGGAGACCGCTGCACATTGATAATCTCATCCAAAGTTTCAGATCCTTTGACAAACTTGAGATTAATAGCTTTTGTTTTCTCAATTTCTTTTCTAAGACCAACAATTTCACCTTCTAATTTTTCAAGATGTTTTTCCTTTTCATCAATTTGAAATTGTAGAGTATCAATGATCATGTTCTTTTCTTCTATACATCTCTTGAGTCTAGTAATTTCATCATAAAGGTTATCCACATCTATAGCATCCATATAATCATCATCTTCAAATGCCATTAACAACTTATATTCATTACCTTGTTCATCTTCATCACTGTTTGATAGACCATCACTGTCTTCATGAGTGTAGTAGCTTTTCTTATTTGCATTTTGTTTCTTGTTCCATCTAGCAGGTTCCTTTCCTTTATCCTTATAAGGACATTTTGCAGCATAATGACCTACTCTTCCACAAGCAAAGCATTTAAAAGGTAACTTACCTCTGAACCTTCCAGAACCCCTTTGAAGATTTCTGACAAAATTTGATTCTTCTTCCTCTTCTTCTGGGACGTGGCTTGCTTCATAATAATCTCCTTTGCCTGATGCCTTGAAAGCAGCTTCTCTTCTGTCTGATGGACCTCCCTTTCTCATTTCATAAGCAGTTAGAATTCCATGTAGCTGAGACATAGTAAGAATTCATAGATTTTCCTTTTCTTCTATTGCAGATACTTTAGATTCAAACTTGGGGGACAATGATCTTAGAACCTTTTCAACCACAATAGCCTCTTTTATTTCTTCACCCAAATTTTTCATACAATTAACAACCTCATCTACCCGAAGAAAATAGTTAGCCACACTTTCATCATTATACATTTTGAGAGTCTCATACTGAATTTTGAGAGTTTGAAGTTTAGCACGCTTTACCTGTTCATCTCCTTCATAGCTCGTGACAATTTTGTCCCATATCTCTTTTGCGGATTTATAGTGCATTACCTTCATGAATTCTGATTGAGATATACATCCTAATAGAGTACTGACTTCTTTCGCATTTGTTTCATACTTCTTTTTCTCGGCTGCATCTGTAGGAGTAGCTGAAGGAAAAGCGTAGCATGTCTCTACGATGTCCCAAACTTCTGTACCAAGAGATTGAAGATAGGCAGTAACTCTTACCTTCCAATAATTGAAGTTTGTCCCATCAAAAACTAGTGGCCTGATTGATGCTTCTCTCTCGTAGTTGCTCATGATGAACGATCTACCTTCAAGCGATCAAGCTTCTCTGAAGGACCTGCTCTGATACCAATTGTTGGAAATAATACTGAGAGGGGGGGTGAATCAGTATTATCTAATTCTTTTAATAAATATTCCTTATCTGTTCTTTGAATTAGTTTTGCATGTCAGTACCATAAAATAATGAGCATGAACAAAGAAAACAAATAGTCACACCAAAGAACACAAGATGTAAGGTGGAAACCCAATGTGGGTGAAAACCACCCGCTGCAATATGTCTCTATCTTCTTTCAAATTAGAAACTCCTTTTACAATGGTTTTGTACTGGTGCAGTCCTTTACCAGTACGCAGGCTGCAACCTGCAGAGAGCTACAACTCTCTCTCGCTTTCCAGTCTCTCCTGGAAGGGAGCTACAACCCCCTACTTCTTTTCTTACAAGGACCACTTTTCATGAATTTTCAAACTGGATCCATAAGCATCAAATGATCATCAAGTATAAGAGAATCACCCAATCAACTGTAGTAACCAGATCAACAATAATAGAACCAAACCCAGAACACAGCAGTGATAAACAAAGATTTTAAGAGAAGTAAGCATCTTCACCCATGTACTGCCTGCTTACAGTAAGCACCCTGCTCAACTGCTCGCCTGCTTACGTACGCACCCTGCTCAACTGCTCGCCTGCTTATGTATGCACCCTGCTCAAGTGCTCGCCTGCTTACGTACGCACTGTAGTCAACTGCTCACCTGCGTACCTCGCTCTGAGTCTATTGAACTGCCTGCGGACCTCTGCACCTGCAACCCTTCTGTGCCTGCGTACCGGCACGCCTGAAACGCTTCAGTCCTGCGTATGTACGCACTTTTCCTTCACTGTACCTGCGTACCTTCGGGCATAGATGATTTCAAGACTTTATAAATAACCCAGACAGTTAGATCTACAGATCTGAACATGCGCTGAAGAGATCTCAATCCATCAGTAGATTCGCCTTATTTAGATCTAGACATACTCCCAAGAGATCATAATATTTCAGATCTAGCCCTCATAAGATATTCAACCAAAAACATGCACAAGCCAAATGATCTCCTTTGCTTTATATAGGAAAGCTCTTCCTTAAATCATGGATCAATACCACAGGCCGACACCATAATAACACAATATCGTCAGCTAAATACCAAGAGTAAAATATAAGAAAACCCCACATGTGAATTTATTTGCCTTGAAATGTGTGCACTGGGGTTGCACACCTCCTGAACGGGATAACTGTGGGTATGTACGTACTTTATGTAACACTGACCTGCGTGTACGCACCTTATGTAAGGTGTACCTACGTACCCCTAATTTTCTTCAATATTTGATAGCTGATCATCAATATCTGCTGACTTGAAGTACTATGATCTATCACCTGAATGGGTTGCCATCAAGGACAACACTTTAGCCATAATGCCAACACCTTTATCCATGCACAACATTCACAACATTGAGAATAACAATTCCCAACTTAGCCATGCCATTTAACGCCTCAAGTCCACTTACTTTACTTTTCCTACTACCTTTCTTGTGATTGTTTTTCCATTGTCTATTTATCCCAATGAAACCATCCAATCCAATCCACTATCATACTCTTGCCTCCAGTTTCCCTTATACATGCACCGATTTCATCTGAGTCTTACATTAGATGTTGAATTTCGTTCACCTCTCCCCGAGGTCCACTAAATTTTCTCTTTTTCCAACCGATTCCCAAGAGACTAAATACATAAACAGAAAGAACAAGAAGGCCAACAAGAATAGAACCATGAAAACCAATAGCAATATGAAATCACAAACAAAGTTGCAAGGCCTTGCACCACATGTAATCAAAACCCATAATCATGCTCAAGAAAATAAAAAAATACCGAAGGAACAAAACTAGCAAAAAATATCATGAGTCAATCCCCATGGTTCCTAGTCCTTCCAAGCGAAAATTCAACTTGAGCCTTCTTCAAGATTTCATGGCAATCTCCTTTTTCATGCAGTCGCCTGCATTATAATAGAATAAACACATAACTGTCAATGTATAAATAAATATAATAATACATTGGTTACCTTATCTTATTGTGCCAAACACGCTACCTTGTAACTGAACACGTACACCTCTCAAGGAACTCCAATTCCTTGATGAATCCCATAGTTGGAAATTAGTTCTTATACCTATAAAATACATGTTTATGAATTAATCCCATATCCACATAATGTCAAACAAAATCAAGGTTAGGAAGAATTCCTATATTCATGCAAAGCACCCATTCATTTGGAATTGCAATTTCCAAAAAAACCCAAAGAAATCCTTGCCCAATTCCTTTCATTCTAACTTTTCCCATTCTTCATTCGAGTCTTACTATATTATATCACATCACCTAGCTATTAGTTATAAACAAATAAATTGTAATCTTTTCATGCTAATACCAAACACGTTTCGATACAATTGTTCACATATCTCAGTCACACGTTCCATGGATCAAAACATCATGTATATTAATTGAAATCAACCTTTTCCAAGACTAGAAACCATGTCATAATCAACTAACAATGAAAATCATAACACTACAAATAGCACACACTTACACTCAAGTAGATACGAGTTATCTTGGTCTATAATGTGTTAGTAAAATCATCATAAAACAAGATCATTTCTTCATCCAATCTTACAGACACATACTCATATCATGTAGTTAATCAAACTTTCAAGTAACATGTAGAACACCTAATAGACACCAAACACTCAAAAACCAAACAAATGACGTAGTCAGTCATTCAAACACCATATAGACGACATAAGTAAAATCATACCTTAATGTATCTCAAGAGAGGCTATCTTGTTTTCACAATAAATCTAGATTAGCATGATATAACTTCCCAACACATCAAATCAACATAAATAAGGCTATGATGGCCATAACAGTAACTAGCTAACATGTTCACATCATAAACTCATAAATAGTTTTCATTCATGAATAATGATCACATACACACGATTAGTCTAGATTAGTATAACAAAATGTCACAAATAGGTCGACTCATACCTGATTGTCATAACCATAATCATTTGCATAGGTCAATCCAAAGTAGCACAAAACATAATAAGATCAAGATCTTAAATGAAATAATGCAAATCATCAAGTTAACCAACATATAACCACAACAAGTTAACATATAGCATAATCATTAACAAAATATAACATAATAATCAAGTTAACTAACATATAACATCAACAACAATGCATATAACAACAATTTACTATGATATATGAGTATCTAACACATGCGCATATGACCGCACTTAACTAGCATCTACCATGCATGTAACCACAACAAAAATAGAATGAAAATTATATAAGTAACCCTAATTATTATAACAACCATTAACCACATACCTGCATGCCCAACATATAAATATATATCACAATCTACCTTTACCCCGAAGTCTAGTGTTGCAATCTTGCTTTGATGATCTCCATTTCCTGCCTTAGCCAACACATTAGCACCATAACTTACCAATAACATCATGATGACCTAATTTCATACAATGACCTCACAATACATGTTTGACCTATTATACATGCATAACTATAACCATGAAAATGCATGCATAACAACATATAGACACTGACATGGATAAAAAATGAATATACAACTGACATGCCTTCATGAAGAACACATTCCGACATCAACACCATCAACTTCTAGATGACATAAAAAATGGAAACAGAGACCACCACCATACATGAAAAAAAATCACATAGACCACAATCATAAATAACACATATGAAACTGACATGTATGAATGACAAACACATTCCACCCATCCAGTCCAAGTGTTGAACATGGCTTTGATACCACTCTGTAACACCCTCCTCCACGTTTACCCAATTTAACCAGTCCGCTAGGGTAAACAAGTGACGAGAGGCTACTATGATCGGATTCAACTCCCCACGTACTATTAAGGAAGTGGAACCAACACAACATAACAAATATGACCTTCCACACATGCTACAAAACCTCCAGGAGCCAACCAACCTTTCCAAGTGATCAACCCCTCAGGAAACTTAACATTTCACTAACCTAGGGCCTCAGTTTCTCTGATGACATGGGCATCCATACAACCAGGACCCTCTAGTCACTCTCACAACAAGGACATGGAAGCAACTAGGGAATTTTCCAACTAGTTTGGAACCTGTGACCCGAGATTCTGTGCCACCTTTTTAGGGATAGGAATCAAGCCACCGCCCATAACTCCATGAAACCTCTATAAATGAAATGTCACATCAAAACAATGGTACTAATACAAATACGTGAATAAATACTTGACTAGACCCCAACTAACCATGAGAGGAATTTCGTAAAACATGTCACAAATATGCATTCTATAGGTCATAACAATAGATATGAGCCTAGGAGTCTCATACTTATCTGAGAATCCCTAAGAAGCATTGTTGTCTTATCACATTAGCTACATTATCATCTATTAGGTCATATATTCATTATTTATTCATTTCCAAATCAAAACATGATGAGATCCATACATCACCACTATCATAAAATATATTCATAATCAACATATAAACAACATAAATAATAAGGAAACAATAACCTTAGAATCCACATATAAAGCAATACATTTACACATGAAATACCAAGGATAAGAAACTCTTATTAATGAATGGAAAATCCAATGAGGTTTGGGACTTCCATGAACCACGCAACCATAGATTGGCTAAGCAAAATATTTCTTTCAGCTAATCGCCCCCATGCCATATTCCAAGCATGAATGTGAGATTCATAACCAAAAACTCAACCAGGGCTTTTCGAGGCTACATCACCTCGCCATCATCAATAGAACTAGGTTTTACCGCAATCTTCACTGGATGACTAGGCCCCAAATAAGCATGGATGCCATTGGATGTCTCCACCTTCACCGTGAGGAATTTTACTCTGTCCAAATCTCTAGGATTTACTACAATAAATAGTCTAACTCAAGGATTACTTGGCGATAATCAATACTCCACTCTCTAGGATTTATGATATATCATACCATTCATCGACCAAGGATTCCTAGGCCTAATCAAGGGCACCGACCACTAGGATTTACCATATATCATTCCATTCACCAGTCAAGGATTCCTAGGCCCACCAAGGCAACGAAAAATCTCACTTTACTGTAACCCACAGTTGGGTTCATGGGTTACTAGGCCAAGGCTTTACCACAACCCACAGTCTGGTTCAAGGATCACTAGGCCATATGTTGTTTCTTTCAAAGATCCACCTCACTTAGTTTTGAATCCATCTATCAATCCAACTCAACCCAAAACATGATAACGCTATCAAGCCATGGTTGTTTGAAAATGGAAAGGCTAGACTGAAAAAGACTATCATACTTGGAAAAATCCATGCCCATGATAGCAAGAGAACCAAGAACACACATGCATAACCATGAATGCTAAATCTAGTAAGAAAATTACACATGGAATTTGATATATGCAAATAATCTTGATGTATCTACTTGAACATTCTATTCCTTGCTTGATATTTTCTTCCCCTTTCCTTCTTTCCTTTCCTTGATCCATTGCTGAAGTGCTCCAAGAAAACTCTGTGTTTTAATGAGTGAGAGAGAGAGAGAATAGAGGGAGAGCTCTAAAACTGAATTGATAAAATGTTAAAATGACAAAAGATACCAACTGATCCTCAAAAGCCTTTTTATTAATGGGGCCTCAATTTTCTTCAATTTTCCATTATTTTCATTCATTTTCCTCCTCACATGCAACTTGTGACCTTTCACCTTCCTTTCCCCTAATTTCCATTATTTTTATAAATAAAATGCGAATTAATGCCTCATGCCTTTCCAAAGCCTTTCCCAGAACCTTTGCCAATTTCCTTAGCTATAATAAACTAAATGAACAAGCACACTAGGATGTTTTTCCCAACATGCATCTTGGAATACATGTCCCATGACCTTGGCAGTGTACTTTTTTTTACATGGATTTTTAACCATGGCAGTTATAGCTAGGATTTGTAGTGTTCAATAATGGGATCTGCATTGATCCTATGAAACTCTTTGAAATCATTGATTTGTTTTCTTTGTCTTCACCTGTTCATTTACAAACAATGTAAACTTCAAAATAGGAACTATAAACTCAAAATGAGAACTCGAGCCAAGAAAACCCCAAAAATAATGAAAAACAACTCGAAAACAAAAAATGTTGATGTTGAACTAATGTTTTTATTTCAACAATTTTTAAAAATGGTAGTAAAAACCAATAAAATCCAATTTTTTTTTGTGCAAAAAAAAATAATAACATTTTTTTTTCGAGGTAAATTTTCAACATTTTTTAGCAATGGCATTAAGGATAAAATGTCATGACTCAGAAAACCCTTAAATTTTTTACAATTTTTCAACTATGGAATTAAAACAAAAGACCGTGACTACCAAAAACCTTCAATTTTCAAGATATTTCAACCATGGTATTATGAAAAAATTTTCTGACCATTTTTTTTATAAATGAATACCTGAATGAAAGAGTCATTATATGAAGAGTATTTTTTTTTGAAATTCTAAATGTATGACAACAAAAAATTCTTAGCCTAAGACAACATATTGCATTACAACAAAATTTTAAAAATAAACCATCAAATTGACAAGCACTCTAGGCGCACTGACCCGTTGTAATGAAAGCTTAAAGACAAACCATTAAATTGACACATTGTGGGCCCGAACTCAATACATTATAACAAAATCTTTTAAATCGACTATCAAATTGACACATAATGGGATCAGGTTGCAACTCGAGGATGAACATGGATCCTGAAGGAAAAAATAAAATAAAACAAAATAATAAATAAATAAAATGAAAAATACAAAAGAAAATAAAATTTAAAACATTGAAAAAACCACAACAATTTTAAAAAATTATAACAAGTAAAAAGGTATATTAAAACATAAAAAAAAACATGACTTAAAAAAAAATAAAAAAAATATTGAGAAAACTAAAATCTAAAACAAACAATTTTTTTATAAATAATAAGAAAGAAAAATATATATTAAAATATAATCAAATTAAAAACATGACGAAAAGAATAAAAAAATATGTAAAAAATGAAAAAAAAAATGAAGAAAAGAAGAAAAAAATTAATTTAAAAATGATAAAAACTTTAAAAGTTATATTAAAAAAAACAAATAAAAAAAATAAATTGAAAATTACAAGAAATTATTTCCAAAATAAGCAAAAAAAAATAACAAAAAAAATGATATTATATAATTAAAAATAAATAAAAAACATTAAAAATAAACAAAAATAATAAAAATATAAAAAATAAAACATTAAAACAAAAGACAAAGACATTAAAAATTAGACATTGAAAACTATTTAAAAGAAATTAACTAAAAAATAAATAAATCATAATTTTTTATAAAACATAAATAAAAAGAAAATAAAAAAGAAATTAAAAATTAAAAAAATGCCTCGGCGAGGACCCACCCCCGCAGTCCAAAGAGCCCAGAGATGGAGGTGATGTCTGATTATCAGAATCGTGCCTCCACCCCATGGGCTTGTTGGGCTGCGGCGAAGGGGCAGGAGGGCGCTAAACGCAATGCGTTCCCACCCTACCACCATTTTCATGCCCCCAGGCCGACGGTAGTCTTTCAACCGCAATTGGCGAGGTGTGGCACCCCCGAACACTTTCTTTTCACCAATACTTATGTTCGTGGGCTACGCCTAACCACTTATCCTACTTAGTTTATGTTTCGCCACCAAGTATTATTGGTGTTTCCTTTATACCAATGGACACCCGTACACATTCATTAACATTAGCAATTATACATGAAGAACACAATTGCACAGTGTAAAGGGAGGGGCAACTCCCTAAACAATGAGTCTTCCCGATAATATATTATACGGTCTTTCAATATTACAAACCTTTACAAGTATACTTGGAAACTCCAAGTTTCATACTTAGCCAAATTTACAATCTTCGGCAAACTCGGTTGCCCAGCTCGTCGGCGCCTCCGCACGGTCGCCGCCCGACTCACCAACCCATTGTTCACCTCATCGCACGATCGTGTTGTTTTCCCAACTTGGGAACACCTGGAAGTCGCCACACACGGGCGCCTCTGCACGAGTCACACCTCTGTTCACAATCTCAACACTTCACCAAAAGTCACACCGTGCACACTTGCATGATCTGCGGGCGCTCACTTGAGTCACCCAAGAACCCGTGCCAAGTCGCCGCACAAACCGGGCACCACACCCATGCACACCCTCAACCGGCGGGTGACCTCTACCCACGCCATTCACCCAAAACCAAGAAGTGATCTACCTCCGTGTGGCCTTGCCCAAGAACGGGCACATCACCAAAATCTGCGCCTCTTTATCTTGCTGCGTCCACCTCATAGATCTGCATCTCTTCACATGTTGAGCGATGGTTGAGTGATCATGAAATGAGCTCCAGCGCTCCTCCAATATATATGAGCATAGGGCGAGGTCGCAGCTACCCAGCCGACCTGCCCACGCTTCTAAACTTCATCACAAATGCTTCAATCTTCATGTTGGCCTCCCCTCAAATGTTTACAACCATCGGTCGGCCCGTGGGTTGAGCCAACCACTCCCCACGCCATATAAATCAGCTCGCCCAACTCTTATGCCTTCGCATTATGCCATAACGCCTTCGCACACCAAGTCGAGCTCGCACCTTATGTTGTTCGTTCAACTTCCAACCACGCGCTCTCCGTTCGGTCATGGTCGTACTTCGAGCGGAACCGTTCAAGGACTGCAGGTCCTTACACCCACGGCCCAACAGGTCCTGGGGGTGGAGACTTGATTCTGAGAAACAGGCCTCAACCCCCTGGGCCCTTTGGACCATGGGGATGGGACTTGGGCATGCCATTTTTTTATTATTTTTATTTTTTTTGAAATTTATGTTTTATAAAAAAATTATGATTTCATTTTTTTTAATAATTTTTTGTTAAAATAGTTTTCAATATCTATTTTTTAATGTTTTTGATTTTTGTTTAAATATTATATTTTTTAAGTTTTTATTATTTTTATTTATTTATTATATATATATATATATATATATATATATATTTTAACTATCAAATATAATTTTTTTTGTTATTGTTTTTATTTTTATTTTCTTAAATTATGCTTATTTTAGGAATATTTTCTTGTATTCCCAAATTATTATTTTTCCATACTTTGTTTGGCTTTTTTAATATAATTTTAAAAATTTGTATTATTTTTAAGTTGATTTTTTTTTTTTTACATTTATTTATTTATTTTTTTTGGGTCATTTTTCATATATTTTTTAGCCATGTTTTTAATTTTTTTATATTTTAATATATATTTTTTAATTTACTTGTTATTATTCTTTTAGTTTTTTTGTTCGTTTTAGTTTTATTTTTCTCAATATATATATATATATATATATATAATGCTTTTTTTTAATATATATTTTTATTTACTTCTTATTATTTTTTATATCTTTTGTGTTATTTTTGTCTTCATTTTTTTCAATCTTTTAATTTTTTTTCCTATTGTATTTTTCATTTTTATTATTTATATATTTATTTTTTATTTTGTTTTGCAGGGTCTGTGTCGATCCTCGACTAGAAAACCAATCTCATTATCTGTCAATTTGATAACTAATTTCAAAGTGTCAAAAATATGCCTCAAAAAGTAATGTTGATTCTTTTCAAAATCCACATGAAAATTACAAAAAATTAAAAAAAATTATTCACAGGTAATACATTAGAAAATTTAAAGTGTAAAAAGTAAGCGCTCAAGAAAAGCAGTGGATGCCTCATCAACACTTTTCAAAATCAACATGAAAATTGTTAATATTTTCAAAAAAATGTTCATAAGAAAATTTAAAGTTGCAAAAATATGCTTAAAGAAAAAGGTGTATTCTAAATGAGCACTTTCAAAATCGGATGACTTTTTTGTTGCCTTAAAAAAATGGGTAGTCGTATTAGTTCCTGTCTCAAAGTTTACATTGTTTACAATGCCTTCAAGGGAAGGCTAACTTTCTACATAGATTCATCCCTAACTAGGCATAACTTACAAAAGGATTTACTCAGTTACTGAAGAAATGGGTTCCCTTCCATTGGGATCACTCTACTCAAAAATATATCGATGCATTGAAAAATGTGTTAGATCGAGAATCTTTATTATAATCCCCTGACTATCAAAGAAACTATTTCCTTGATTTAGTTACGACAACTACCACCATCGCTATCGTTTTTGTATAAGAAAATGACTTAGAAGACACACACCACATCTATTGCTTGGGCCGAAACTTGACTCAGACTAAAGCCAAGTACTCGCACATTGAAAGGTTAACTTTATTATCATTGCAAGATATCCAAAATAATTTCCATTATATTCTTCTTTAGAGCACTCTTGTTTTTTCTAATTGCAACCAAACGACTTAGTTCTTGTGATGTCAATTGTTTGGGGAAATACTCGAAATGGATATTTATCCTCCAAGAGTTTGATTTCGAATTCATCAAACCCAAATCTAAGAAATATCTAGTCTTCAACAAACTAATTTGTGACCTTCCCTCCTCTGAGTTAGAATCAACAACTCATGATTTTTTTGAAGACAAAATGGTTTTTTTGATTGACTTGTTTGATCCCTTGTATGAAGATATCATTATTTATCTGTAGACCTGAAGTTTATAGCCTCATACTACTCATTTTCATTAGAATTGAACTTGATACTAGGCTCACCAATATATCATAATTGGTCATACTCTTTACCGGTGTGGTGTTGATACTATATTTTGAAAGTGTCTTCCCCATGGGGAAGAAAAGAAAGATTTGAATGGTTGTCACGCTGGTGCATGCAGTGGACACATGTTTGGGTATGCGACCACTGATTTTTTTTTACATATTGGTTATTTTTGTCCGACCATATTTCAAGATTGTATTATGACACTCTAGAAATGTCTTGCTTGTCATATTTTTGATAGGAAAGCATGTGCTCCACCTACTCCTATGCATCCAATTATTTATGTTGAACCTTTTTCCAAATGGGTAATTAATTTCATGACCTATAACCCTCGCTTGACCAAGTAGCATGGCTACATTATCGTTGTTGTAGAATATTTTACTAAATGGGTCAAAGGAATGCCTGCATATGAGAAAAAGTGAAAAATTATTTAATTGTTTCTTTTCAACAATGTTATTGCCAGATTTTGTGTGCCTCAAGCCATTGTTACAGACCATGGAAAATGATTTTGAAATTACATGATGTCTGAACCTACTGGAAATTTGGGCATTTAGCATGATAACTTAACTACCTATTATGCACAAGTTAATGGGATAGTATAAGCCATTAATAAGGTTTTGAAAATGATGCTACAACGCATGGTATGGATTCATAAGATGAGTTAGCATACCATTCGTTCTTCCTCTTTGTGGGCATACCGCACATCTGTCTAAACTGCGGTAGGATTCACACCCTTTCAGCTGGTGTATGGTTTGGAATCTTTTATTCCAATTGAGTGTGAAATTTCATCCTTAAATCTTGTTGTTGGGCTTCTTCCCACAAATTCTATAGAAAAAGAATGTTTTTTTCACCTAGCTCACCTGGATGATACTCGACGTGATGCTCCGCTGGCCAATGAGGCTTAAGAAAAAGTGTCAACAAACAATTTGACCAGAAGGTTAAATGTTACGCCTTCTTAGAAGGTGTCCTAGTCCTTTTATAAGACATGCGAGCTGAAAAATTAGGAGAGGGGAAGCTCGAATGATTATTGTTAAGTCCATATATAGTTAAATGATTACTAGAAAAAGGGGCCTATGAAATTTGTTGTACCTGAAAAAATACTATGCTTAGATTTCTTCTACATAGTCATTGTGTACATACTGTGTAGGTTTGTTGGTGTGCTTACATTGTGGTTTTCTATAGTTTTCTACCATCTTTGCTCACATTAAGTTTCATTTGATTTGTAGATCTTGGTGTTCCCTTAGCTATATGTTGGTTATGCTGATGGTGCTAGGGGTAGTACTCAGAACCTTTCCTCCACAACATGGGCAGTCTATTCTCCTATTGATGAGTTGGTCGGTCTACAAGGAATTTGTATTCTTTCGCTCAAATAATAACATTGTTGAGTATAATGTAGTGACCAGATTACTATATCATTATATTTAACATTGAATTCAACATTTTGTTGTCAAGATCAATTCAAAACTTGTAGTACACATTTAAACAACATCTATTCAGAAAGAAGTTCAACTTTATTAGATTTGTTTTTAAGGGTTTTCCTCTTAGAGTGAAATTTCTATTACATCTAGTATCAACATGTTCGTAGGAGTCTTAATATATTAACAGATTTATTATCCAACTATGTAATATACATACATTTTCAACATATGTAAATACAAAGACCATCATCATACATTCTCGAGGAGAGTAGAATAAAAGTAGAAAACATCAATAGATAAGAAATTATATATAGTGTTTGGTTTTACAAAACTTATATCCAAGACACATGTTATGCAACCAATCACAAAATAGAATAATGATATAGTTCAATGACTTAAAATGTAGCCTCTTCGAGGCGAAAACCTCCTTTACATTACACAAATGAATAATTCTTGGATGATACAAATGACAAGAACTCCTTTCTATATAGAGGAGTGTAAGGAGTCACAATATAACTAGAGCCGACATAACAATAATAATGTAAGGGCACAAAAATAACAATAGTGGGCTTATATGGGGCACAATAATAACAATATGGGGAAAACATGGGCAAAACAATAACAATAAGGGGTACAATGACAATAATAATAAGGGAATACACTAGTATTATAGGGACCTAACATGACCCTCTCCTTCAGAAAAGTGTTGTCCTCAACAGTTGAGTAGTTATGGATGCTTCTATATAGAATTCTCATCCTCCCATGTATAATCCTCAGTGGGTAAGTTCTTCCACTTGATGAGATACTTTGAAATTGATCAATTTACCAGTTGTTGAGTTCTTGTTTCTATGACTTCTTCAGGTTCCAATATGATTTTCCCTTCCTTGTCAAGCTCTGACAATATTGTTTGAATTGGGAGCTTGTCACCTATAACCTTCTTTAAGCATGAAACTTGGAAAACTGGGTGCACTTGAGAAGATGCAGGAACTTCCAATTTGTATGCCATAGTACCAATATTTTGCAACACCTTGTAGAGACCATAATACTTTGGTGATAATTTATTATCCTTCTTAGCTTGCTTGAGGAACATTTATTTGTATGGTTGTAGCCATAGAAATACCCAGTCACCTACATCAAAATCTCTTTCACTACGAAGTTGATATGCCTGTTGTTTCATTCTATTCTGTGCCAAAGTGAGGTTATCCTTTAAGAGTTGGAGAGCGCTTTTTTTATGCTCGATGTGGTCTTCCACTGCTTGAACCTTAGAATTTTCTCTTAAATATGATGTGATAGATGGTGGATGATATCCATAAAGCACCATAAATGGGGTCATTTTTGTTGTAGTATGGAAGGAAGTGTTATACCACCATTCAGCGAGAGGCAACCATTTGACTGATTATGTATGTTTATAATATACAAAGAAACAGAGTGATCCTTCCAAAAATTTGTTCACTATCTTAGTTTTCCCATCAGATTGAGGATGATAAGATGAGCTATGAGCTAACTTAGTACCCAGACAAGAAAATAATTATGTCCAAAAATTTCCAGTGAAAATAGGATCCCTACCACTTACAATAATCTTTGGGTTTCCATGTGTCTTTTGAATTGTTTCCATAAACGCAGTAGCAATTGTACTGGCATTAAATGGACGAGATAATGCACAAAATTACGCATACTTGGTAAGTCTATCAACTAACACAATGATGACACTCTTTCCTTTGGACTTGGGTAAACCTTGGATAAAATCCATTGAAGCCTCCTCCAAATGTTGACTTGGAATGGATAAAGGTTGTAATAGACATGGGGCTTTAATTGTCTCAACTTTATTTTGTTGGAAAACCAAACATTCTGCCACAAACGTTTGAATAGAAGATTTAAGGCCATCCCAAAAAAGTTCCTTCTTAAACCTGTGGTAAGTTTTTAAGAATCCTAAATTCCCTCTTAAGGGAGATGTGTGCAATTCCGTAAGAATATTTTGTTTGAGTTGGGAATTCTTACAAAGGTATAAGTGATATTTGTAACATAACAAATCATTTTTCCAGCTAAATGTATCATATGCATCGGGATCTTGCTAGAACTTTTGAATGAGTGCCCACACTTCTTCTTCATTCTTCCATTCATCCCTTTCTTTGTTTACCCAATCTGGTTGGATAATAGAAATGGCACAAATCAATGCTTCCCCATCATCATCCTTTCTTGAGATTGCATCTACAACAACATTTTTCTTCCTTTTTTTGTAGATGATTTCAAAGTCATAACCCAACATCTTTGTGACCCATTTTTTCTTGTCTTCTGAAGATAATATTTGTTCTAAAAAGTATTTAAGACTATCATGATTTGTTTTTACCTTGAAGTGTCTTCCCATTAGGTAAGGTCGCCATTTCTTAAGTGCATGTAGTATTGCCAGCATTTCCTTCTCATAAATAGCCTTGTGTAAATATTTTACTTTGATTGGACAAATTTCGAAAGAAATGGGCCTTTCTTCTTGAATTAAAATAGCACCAATTCCATTTCGTCAGGCATCACATTCCACAATAAGGGTTTTTGTGAAGTCTAGCATAGCTAAGACTGGTGCTTGGCACATTGCCTCTTTAATATGTTCAAAGGCCTTCGTTGATTCTGTTGTCTAAGAAAATGCATATTTCTTTAGTAATGTTGTTAGAGGTGCCGCTATTCTCCCATAATTCTTAACAAATTTGTGATAATACCCTGTCAACTCGAGAAATCCTCGCAGATTCTTTATGGATGTGGGGATTTTCCATTTGTTAATGGATTTACTTTTTCTTCAGTCTACCTTAACACCTTCATGAGATATAATATGACCCAAATATTCCACCTCTTGTACTCCAAAGAAACATTTGGAGGTTTTTGCATATAATTGTTTCTCCTCCAATATTTTGAGCACTCTATCAACATGTTGAACATGATCCTTCCAAGACTTGTTGTAGATTAGTATATCATCCAAAAATACTAACACAAATTTTCTAAGGAAGGGTTTGAAAATGAAATTTGTCAAACCCTGAAATGTAGAAGGTGAATTGGTAAGTCTAAAAGGCATGACCAAAAATTCATAATGACCCTCATGAGTTCTAAATGTTGTTTTCAGAATGTCTTCAGTCTTAGTTTTGATTTGATGATAGCCTAAATGAAGGTATAACTTGGTGAAGTAAATTTCTCCATGTAATTCATCCGAAGTTCATCAATGATAGGAATGGGGAATTTGTCTTTAATAATGAGCTTGTTGAGCTCCCTATAATGTGGACACATGCGCCATGATCCATCCTTCTTGTGCACCAATACTACTGGAGTAGAGAAAGAACTTTGACTAGGTTGAATTATACCAGCCTCTATCATTTCTGCAACCATACGTTCAATTTCACTCTTCTGGGAATAGGGATATATGTAAGGCCTGACGTTCAGAGGAACACTTCCTAGAATCAAATGAATAGCATGATTATGATCAAAACTAGGTGGGAGGCCTTTGATAGTCTCAAATACCCTAGAATGATTGTCCAAGAATTTTTGGAGATCTGGAGAAATAGATGATTCCAATGTGGGAACCTCTAGGGAACATAATTGTGCAATTATGCCTCATTGTTATTTCTCTAGAAGGTTTGTCATGTTGTTAGAGCTGATTATCTTTCCCAATTTCCTTGTGATACCTCTTAATTCAACTTCCTTTTCCTTATGAAGAAAATTGCAAGAAAATTTCTTGCAATTTAAAAATTATCGTACCCAAATATTGTAGTCGTTGCACTCGTAGTACAACATCAACACCACCCATTGGAATTGAAAGCATTGGACTATTCAACACATATTCTCCCATTGATAACTTGATATTATGGCACTTCCCAGAGAAATTTATGGTTCCTCCATTTGCAACCATCACTTGACACTTTGGTGCTGGATGTAGAAAGCAATTCAATTCCTTGGCTATCTTACAATGAATAAAATTACGGGTACTTTGTGAATCAATCAAAACTATTACCTTTTTCTTCTTAATATGTCCTTCCATCTTGATAGTCTGATGAGTGGTAATTACAGCCAATGCATTACAAGATACGGTCGGATTCATTTCTTCTTTCTCTAGGGTTTGTTCCTGGTGTGTATCCTCTTCTTTTTGTGTTTCTTGTTCCTTTCCTTCCTTCTCTTCACAATATATAAAAAATAAGTTCTTCTTAGCACACTTATGAACTTTAGTGTATTTTCTATCACAACCGTAACAAAGCCCTTTTGCTCTTTTTTCTTCCAATTTTTGTGTTTTCAACCTTGTAGGTTGTGGAAGGCTATGGGCAACAACACTTACATCTTTATAGTTGTGAGTGGTAGGCTTCCTTGTTGCCGTAATTTTTCATTCAATTTTTCATGCCAACCTAATTGCTTTCTCCAATGAATCAGTTTCCAAAATCAAACCTCGTGTTGGATGTTATCCTTTAAAGTCCCTATTAACACATCAAACCTATGCTCCTATGGAATATTTTTTACCCTTATATTCAATTTTTGGAACTCTTGAATGTGCTACACCATTGAACCCTTTTGTTTGAGATTTATCCATTGGCTAAAAAAGGTGTTGCTTTTTGTATCTTCATAATGTGATATTATTTCTTCCATAAAAAATTCCCAAGTGACAATTTGTTTACGAGAGCAAAGACATCGATACCATACAAACTGATTGGGTTCCAAACATAAAGTTGCAATGCATACATTTTGTGTGCTTTTCACATTATGGATCGAAATACTGCTCCATTTGTAGTATTTATGTTACGAGATCCTTGCCATAAAACTTCCTCCTATCGATATTTGGAACATGATGGGTCTTCATTCCGAAATTAGATTCTATGAAATAATGACTAACATTTATTTTGTTCTCATCATGAGTTTCCTTTACTACCCTTTTGCCATTAGTAAGCATTTCTTATAGCAACTTTGTCAAATCTATCTTCAAATCTTCCACGTTGCGTTTAAGTTTTTATTCTATACCATCCATCTTAGCTTCCATGCCATGCATCTTAGCTTCCATTCCATTCTTTAAACCATCCATATTATCTTCACTTACTTTTTGTAAGAGCGAAATTTGTTGTACTTGGTCTTGTAATTTTGATATATCATGTTGCATTTCTTCCTTGTCTTCATGTGTCATAGTAGAGATTTAAAGTTTCTTACTAGGTGTTTCTATTTTCTTTCTTCAGGTCATCAATGAATAATAATTATGCTTCACATTTCCATTTAATCACTTCAAACTACTTTCTCAAACAAGGTTTATGAAAATTAAAAAAAAAAATACACACCTTTTTTTCCCACTTTGTATGAGCATGATCTTGAAATAACTATAACTCTGTAATTTCAAATCTCTTAGTTCAGAAATTTTAGCCTGTGATAGCCCTTTGACTCATCTTTCCAACCCCATAATTCTAATCTCAATTAGATTCCTGAATAAAGAGTTATTCCCAATCTCTCGCAATGACCTAATTATAGACTAGTTCAGTAGAGCAAACTTATACGACACACCACGTGCCATTGTTTCAACCTTAGGTTCTGAAAACGATACCCAAAAAAATACAGTTTGTTTCCTTTCTGTCAACTTTTATGAAATTTCAATCAGATGCTCAGGGAGAAAGTTATGAGGATTTTCCCAAGGTGACCAGTTTCAGATCCATTTCGGGGCCTACAAAAACCCTAACTTCCTCAATTCATATCTATGAAAACATAGGGAGAGAAGATTTGTTCACATGGTTCATCACGATTTCATCTCAAGTGGGTTTTAATTTCAGCTTCTAAAGCTTTGTAGAAAAATGTTCTAGTGAAAATGCCATGATGCCTTGTTTGAAGCAGTGAAACCCTAGAATCCAAAGCTCTAATGCCAATTGTTATTCAACCAACTCACAAAATAGATTAAAGAGATAGATCAACGACTTAAAATGTAGCCTCTTTGAGGCGAAAACCTCCCTTACATTACACAAACGAATAATTCTTAGATGATACAAATGACAAGACCTCCTTTCTATATATAGGAGTCTAAGGGGTCACAATATAATCAGAGCTGACATAACAATAATAATGTAAGGGCACAATAATAACAATATGGGGACAACATGGCCACAAAAATAACAATAAGGGGTACAATGATAATAATAATAAGGGAATACACTAGTATTATAGGGAACTAACAACACATATTTCACACAACCTATAATATCAAAATAAATGTAGAAAAAATATGGCTCAAAAGCCTCCTAGGCAACTAATCCCGATGGTGTTTGGGATAACACAGAATCATGCAGGTGACCTTACATAGAAATCAACTGATACGATCTGGCACTCCCATAGTATATCGTTGCACACAGATAAGGACTCTATTAATCCCTATGTCTGGCACGTTGCGGGTAAAACTCTCGACATGGTGCTCAAATTCAGCAAGTGTCTCAACTGTGATGGGATCAACCATCTCTTGTTCTAATGCTACAATAGTTCTAACATGTATAACTTGTGGTTATTCCTGTCATTGAAGAGATGACATGCCTATTAGTCGCATAGGTCCAATATTTACATGTGAAACCAATAGTTAGTCTTTGATACATTAAAAAAAAAAAAATGTAAAATCCAAAAACAAAAAAAAATCCAAAATGATATTGTTTTTACTTGCATTTACGCTTTGCTCACCTACGAGTAATACAAATTTTTGGTCTCTCCAGAAATTAAGTCTATCATACGGGTAGTCCTTAATCATAATTAGTTGCACTTGTAGCCATATGAATAAATTATGGGTCAGACTCATCGTAGGTGCTTCCCCATGATGAGGCATCAGGTCAACCTATTTCCTCATGTGAGGCACTCTAGGTCCCGAAAACTCACAGGGGATCCGCTGAGGATGAAGTAATGTTATCATCTTTGAAATGAAAGATACAATGATATAACCATATCCAAATTTCTTCAGTCATATTGTCTTTTCCTAGTTGATTTTTTCTTTCAGATTCACCAAAACGCCTTCAGATTAGTTGAAAACAATAGGTTCCAAGCATTCCAAAGCATACAACATTTGGGAGATGGTGGCTAGATGTAAAGCAACACTGCTAGCCAACTGAGTGATAGTAAACAATGTTTTCCCAAGGGGAAGTTGAATGAAATTATCTATTTCATTTTACCATATTTAGTTTGTTACGAGCATGGTCGATAATGGGTAGTTATGTAGTCTGTCACTATCTCACCGCCTCTCCTCATGCTAGATAATGAAATGGGAACCCCTCTATGAGAAATACCTTCAAGAAGTATATTTCTTCAAAATTTATCTTCATAATATGTTCTCCAATCCTAAATAACTATCCTTGTATGCCTTAGGCTCTAACCAAGTACTCTAGTAACTCTATCTAGGCACTCATACTCGAAATCATGAAGAACTTAAGAAGTCCACAATTTCGCAAAGCGTGAATTGTTGTTGGGTCATTGGTAGCAACCACATCCTGAGCTTCATGCTCCCTTTCTCACTAGATTAGAACCATTTTTGCTTTGATAAAACACCTACAAAGTACATGAGAAATGCTTAGAATCAACCAGATGAAGAAATTTGGGATAAATCTAACTTTAATGAAATTTTTGAAACACTTCTGCATCCATCACACAATCTACTCCAGAACAAAGTGACCCATCGGACTCACCCTCACTTGTGAGTGCACCGGGTCACCTTCATCAGTATTAATTTTACTGGCTCATCACACCTCCCAATATAGGAGGATGGTGATTCGCCAAGGGTGACTTTTTAAACCTAAAACCTAAAAAAAATTGCCAACAAATATGTGAAACAAGAAATTAAAACCTTGAAAATGAAGAGAAAGGATATATCTCCTACCTAGAACTAATAGTACTTGAAATGGTCCATGGGTTTGGTTGCAATCAACTGCTCAAGGTTGGAGGTAAAAGACTACTCAAAGCTCACTCAAATGGGTAAAATGAAAATGGTAAGAAATGAAATTATTTTTCACTTCTATGGTTAAAATAACTCATTATTTTAATATAATTTGATATTTTAAAATGTTTTTGACCTAATTTTACGATATATCATATATTTTTAATGTTTTTTGCTGCTCTAAGGAGGCTAAAAGGTAATTGGAGGATGTAATGCAGATTATAAAATGAGTGCACTTTTATCACTTTTTTTCGCTCGTTAAACTTACAAGAAAGGAACCCCCTTGAGTCCTCTTTTATCTCTTTTCAAACTACCAAAACATGAAAATATTTCCAAGAACTTATCTTTTAGAACTTGTTAAAGTAAATGAAAGGGCATCTTTTGAGTATAATTTTAACCCTTTTCTTGACTAGGATAGACTATTTATGAAAAAGGAATACATTAGTCGCACCTGGCTAAAAGGTCCTCCTAGGTATTGTTTTACACCTTCTAGGGCCCAAGAGACTAAATTTATAAAAAGGAATGTTTTGGATTTTTCTTTTTTGCCTCTTTTTAAAACTATCTAAACATGAAAAATATGTTGAGTTACACTTTCGTCGCACTCGTAAAACTATATAAAAATTTTGGAATCTTCAAGCATGACGAGACTGAACCACTCCTTCTCATGGTTCATTAAAAATACTCAGAAGGATTCATCTGATGGATGAACTTATAGACCAAGCATATCTTATCCTCCTCAAGCTTGTAAAAAATAAAGAGGTAATGGTTAGAAATGATTGGGAAATTGGGAAAATAGGTAATCAAATCTATTAATGGAAGCGAGTTGCTCTTGAACATGAAACTGTTTCACTTCATCTTTGTGACTGTGTCAGGCAGGGAAATATGCTTACCTCTTTGTTTAATCACACCTTATTAAAAGCCTCCATAATCAGTTTTGAGTCAACTCTAACAACTCCATTAAGTGTCACTGATATATTCAAGAGAAGTCCCTCAATTGACATTTTCTACAATACCTCAAGCCTTCTTTCATATCTATCACTCCTTAACCAACTTTTGATCATCATTATTCTATCTCAAATCTTGATACACATTTTATGTCATTTATGGGGGATACATTAAGGCCCTATTGCGATGGGTCTCTTCATGTTGACATCAACTCATTATCTAGGAAGTTGACTTAGAAAATCCCTTAAGTGCCTTGAGCTTGCATACCTTAATGACAAGTTTCCTTACTTTCTACAACATGTTTCATCATTGGCCTTCGACTGATAGATTTTATGTGGTGTTCGAATTCAGCTCATTCACACCTCATAGATTGTATTGTAGTACCTTGAGGGCCAATTCCTCTCACGTCTATTAATGGCTTATATCATTGGCTAATAATTAGATGTTGTCTACCATGTTCGACTCTAACTCATTTATTCACAATTGGTAACCTTGTAATATCGAGTGATAAGGTAGAAGACCCTAGATCTAGTTCCATCCATCTGGGCTAATCTTTTATGGTTCATACGAGATCACATAGCATGATGGCTATGATCATTTAGAAATTCATCCAAACATGCGTCCACCATTTTTCATCAGTGAATGTGACTTTGAATATTTTACATGTGAATTAGCATATATGCTAAGTATGGCTATTCCTACCTCAGGAAATATATCAATATTATTGTGTATTGTAATAGATGATGATCCAAACAAACCTCTTCTTGGTCCAAAATTGTCACAAAGTAAATAACTTTAGTCCTCAGCCACGTGTTCTGACTTTGTACTTTATGGGGCCATTTGTTACAAGTCATTTTGTCACATTTGCTCAAATGGTCTAGAAACTAAATAAATCAACATCATGGGCTCCTTGAAATCATCCCTTTGCAAAGCCTTAAGCATTTTCTCTCCAAAACTCCTAATAATTTTCGGATTAACAACTTGAAAGCCTAAATTTTGGACCCATCACACTTATCCTTTGAGCAACTTGCATTGTTTAATGTTGTGCACTAAGAAACTATGTTGACCAACACATGTTTCCTTTGTTATAGGTGCAATGACCTCTAGAATTCGATAAAAAATGAAAATAAAAAATGAAATATTCTCTTTCCAGAAGCTTCTAAGATATTTTAAACCATTTACTATTGATTGAGACCTCAAACTCCTATTTTTTGGGTCTTATCTCTTATCCCTAGAGATTTTTGTCCCTTATATGTGGATCTAATTACTAGATTGGTAAAATACAAACTACCCTATTTACCCTATAAATTCACTACCTCCTCACATGGAGTCTAGGTTAGCTTTTGGTGACTCTTAGCTATGCACTGATGCTGCTACTTTGTACCTAAGGATCCATTTTCATCCTTGTGTTTTTATTGAAGGCTTCACTTTTGGCTAAGGAAGGACAAGTTAGGTGGGTGACATCTATATGGTTAAGATCTGTAAAAGGGTTGTAGTTTTCTCCTACATTTCATTAATACAAAAAGATTTGTTTTCCTATACTTATGTCTATTTGATGAATATGTATTTCAATGCATTCTTGGCCCATTAATTATAGATATATTAGTCTCTGTTATTTGTATCTTATATTTCTCTTTCTTGTTATAAATGTTTTGTGGGTTCCACTTATAGTCGTTGGATCTGGAGTTGTAGCTTACAAGCTAAGAGAAGAGGATGACTTGAATTAGACTCCAGGTAGGTCTTTCCTCTATGTTACAATTTCTCTAGGGAAGTCATAAGCCTTTTGTTTATGTTGTTTCTAGATCAAGCAACTAGATCTAGGGAGTTCACTTTTGTCTGCATAAGAGAATTTTATGTCAAACACCTAAAATTAGTAGTCTGATCTAGGTTGAGAAGAAAAAAAACTCAAGAACCTCAATATTTCAACAGAGGAAACATAACCCTATATGTAAAAAAAATTATTATCAAATGAGGTTTCTACTTGATAAAATAGTCCATAATGTGAAATTCGAGAGGAATTCTTAAATTCAAATCCACTTGCATAAGGGATTATTGGTAGTGCCTTGTAAATATATATATGGAATACCAAGAAAAGAAGTTGGTAATCATGACAGTTGGTTTCCAAGAGGATAAATTAAGAATAACTAGATGCCCATGTAGGTGAGAATACTACTAAATAGGTGGTACGCCTATAAGATGGGATGGAATATCCCAATAAAGTAGGACCAAAAGAAAATTAATCACAAAATTAACAAAGCAAGTAAATAAATTAGAGATTATCAGATTGAAAATAACAATAATAATGAATTTTTTGTTACCCCAAGGAGCCAGGAAAATATGAAAACATCTAGGAATAGTGATGAAAACATTATATCTATGAAAAAATGGGAAAATATGAAGTTGATTAAGGAAACCAAATGGATTCGAAACCTTTATTTCCTTCAAAGGAACTTGCAATAGATACTAAATGGGAAAAGAAATACTTTATGGCTTGGGCTTGAATGATGAGATAGGTATCAAGTCTATATGGATTACATATTAGTATCGATGATTGGGCCAATTGGATTATTTTATAGTATGGTCTATATAGTAAAGAGTTGATTGATTAATTAAATCAGTAGTTAACCAAAGGTCGGGGGACTGATGTAGTAGGATAAACCACGAAACAGGTTGATGTTGAATGGTAGCGAAATTATGAAAAGAAGATAGGCATGGGACAACCTTAGGATAATGCAAAAGTTATGGCTGAAGCGTGCAACCAAAAAAGGAAAATATTTTAACATAGATTTTTCTAGTTGATGTATTGTTAAAATAGAAAGATAAAGATACATGGATATATATGTGTGAGATGTTATAAATGAAGGAAGACGAATACATTGAAATAAGGTGTCTGGAAGTACTTGATGTGCATAATAATTAAAGAGGGAAGAGACCCCATAGTTATATATGGGGCAAACCCACAACTCCATTAATAACCTAAAAAGGGAGGACAAACTGAAAACTCAAGGAAGTGACTTAAAGGAATGGTGTAAATATGTGAAGCAACATTTTATTGTTTCATTAAAAAAGTATAATATATCAAATGTGAAATGACGTGAAAGGAAATTGATAATTTCTTACCTGTAAATATTGTGGAAAAAATATTGGATGACGTCCATGTCCCTTGACATAGCTAGTGGATCAATGTATAAAAATGACCTATTGTTATTATTGCATGCTACAATGATGATGTTAACCTTGTGGAATGCATGTTGATAACCTTGTTGAGTGCACGTTGATGACTGTTTATGAGGTGAAAGAGGGAAAATGGAAAGCACCTATTCAACATACATGGAAACATGCTAGGAAATGAGCGTGAATTTAGAACAAGAGTAAATTTTACTCTAAAGTTGAGCCATTGTTCAAAAACAAAATACAAAAGGAATTTCCTTCCCGATCTTAGAAAAGATGGAATTGTTTAACAAAAGGAATTTCCTTCCCGATCTTAGAAAAGATGGAATTGATGAAACACCAAGGACAATGTCTAATTCAATGCGGGAAGATGTAACACCCTTATGTCATTCTTTTTCAGACATCACTATTTTTAGAATTTTAAATTATTGTTGAACTTAATTGCTATGGAATTTGGAATGGAAAATATGTGATGATGTAATTATGATTTATTTTATTAAATTAGTAAATGATATTTCTCAGGAATATTCTATAAAGAGAACAAGAGTTTTAGAAGACTTCTTACCAGGCTAGGAAAATATGTTAGTGGTTAAAGTCCACTTGTTGGGCCTTCCCTAAAAGTCTCTTAAAAATCCATAGTAGAAAATAGTTAAAGGATATTAACTGAATGGGAGAGAGATATTATGTTAATCAATTAGCTATAAATAAATGCTCAGTGGGGCGAAAATTGGAGTAAAAAACATCGGGAGAGAAAGGCGCGTTTTAAGGAAAAATAAAAGAATCGTTTTTAAAAAATAAAAACAAAAATTTCCTTGTCAAAATGCAGGTAGACTTTAAAGGAGGATGCTGTTAAAAAATTGTTGGGAAGAAATATAAAAAAGAAACCATTGAAGAATCAAAGGGGTTGTTACTTCCAAGTAAAAGAATGTCTTAGCTCAAGGGGGACTATTAGAGACAATTCATGATTGGGAGAAACACGCTCTATTCCAAATTATTCCCTCGGAAGAACTACGTTTAGATGAAATTATGTTTCTTTATTTTCTCAAATAAAATTTTGTGTAATTCGTCATTATGATTCTCATTCATTTAATGATATGCATTAATAGAACAAAGAAAATGATGCACATTTGTATTTCTCTGGCACATATTACAATTACGCGCGCATGGTTTATTTATTTCCTTTATCTTACTACTAAACGTGTATAAACCTGTATATGCATTCATGGAATATTAAAATTGGCATTCATGGAATATTAAAATTGTCAGTTGATAGGATATGTCATTATTTTAGTGAGAAAATAATTTTTTTATAGCCATAATTTATGCATGCACAGGAAAATGAATCGTTAATAAATGGACAATGAGTGGATTATGGTGATTTAATATGTAAGAAGCACATCGACTGAGAAAAAATGGACTTGTATAGCGGAAAATCCTAACATTGTATGTATATAGTAACATAAATTGATTTAAAAAAATTGACTATGTAGAAAATTGGAAATTAAAAGCATTACGGTATAGACACTATTGTGATGAGAGGAAACAACACAGATTTTGCATTCAAAGAAAGAGTAATTGACAAATAATGAGACAAAAGTATGGTTATGTAGGTCGTTTAGTTGTTAGAGAAATGTTCCTCTTTAATTATCGTTGTGATAATTCCATATTGGGACATGTGAAATAAATGACATTCTCTAGTAACTCCAACTAGGTTCTATATATATATCCGTTGATATAATAATTAATTCTAAGTTATACACAATTCGAAAGGAACATATACACGTTTTGATAGTACACGATTGGTTGATTTAACTTCTACTAAACATCATGCAAGTATTTTGTGAAAATAATGGAATGAAGTTAAAATATTTAAACTATACTGAAACGTCGGAAATACATAATATTGCTATATAGTAATTGAAAAAATGCCTCTGGTTGTGAGCTTGGTTTGGTTTCGTATGAAATGAAATTCCATTTTGATGTATGCATATATAAAAGTTGTTTCCTACCTCAAGTATCAATTAATACAAAAATATTTATACTGTGACAATGGAAGTTAAGGGTTCAAAGGTTAAGAAGAAAAACCAACCATTTACGGTATATTTACAGTATGAAGGGACAAACAATTTCTACATGAAGTAATGTGATAAAAGGAACGGTACATAATCATATACATAGAATAATTACACTATGTACAATCAATGTGATACATCCATGAGAATGATGAACAATTTCAATAATCAAATAAGAAACTGTAAATTGCATGTAACTCATTTTACAAATGTATAAATTATCAGTATATGTAATCATAGTTATAGCTATTAAAAATGCTAGCAAAAATGAACAGAATATGAGTAAAACCTTTCGAATAAAAGGAACATCTATAGTCCCTAGAAAATACAAGTGGATACATACTCTGTTATCTTAGGGTATGTTTGTAAAATGATACCAATTATACAAGTAATTTCTCAAAGGATTCTATGGCAAGTTCATGGTTCGTAAAGATACAACCAATTTTATACAACGCATCTAACCCGGTAAGTGCTAGAAATCACAAGAGGACTATTACAAAATAATATTAAACTATGTTTATAAGAAGATTATACCATCCCAGAAAATGTATGAAATATTTTAATAAGAAATGAAAGAGATTTATGACCACTAATAAGTGACACCAGGGAAATATTGAATGCATAATAAATAATATTTTATAACTATATGTCACTATAAATATAATAATCCACACCTAATACCTTATATGAATTGTAACAAAGTGAGTTACTTTTAGGAAACGATATGGTGACTTGAATGATGCTTACTTTATTGTTTCAATAGGTAGATTCGTTACCCTTCACTCTAGACCCCGTATCAGGAGAAATTAGGGTGTTGTGATCAACCCGACTCTTCATTGTGCATGATTAAAAGATAGTTGGCGTAGCGAGAGAAGTTTGTGAGGTGAGCGATTTACATCTCTTTCTATGGGTGAGAGTAGAAATGATGGATCATAATTGAGTAATTTCTATAGTTCTATTCGTAAACACCGCACACACTATAGTATAGATCAAAGTGACTAGTGGGGTAGTGGTTTTGTTTCTCTCCATATGGATCATGATTTTATATGAAAAAAATATGGGAGAGTGGAAAATAGAATTAGAATGGAGTTGTCTATAATGCGACTTTTTGGAGATTCTGGTGACGGAATCCGGCGGAAGAAATTGAGATTAAATCATGATCTGTTGCAGTTAAAATGGTTTTTTAACTGTATATTTGGATTCAGCACCCTGAAAAACCCCTGGGACGCTTTGATTGTGCAGAAACTAGCTATCAAACTTGGGATTCCAATAAATTACTGTCGGATTTTCACCGGAAAAATCCGCCGGAAAGGCTTTCAAAAAGTCGCGTTATAGACAACTGCAATTAGAATACCCACTCTATCGATGTCCATTCCCCAAAAAGCTATTTTTGACTGAGTGGTTCCGCGGTCAATCCGACAAACGAGCCTTGTTAGACTTTCCTGAAGTCCTGGAACAAGAAAGCTCACCCAGGAACATTATAAGATTCATTATTATATTATCTGCATCTCCCCGAAGCTTTCGGAGAAAAATAGATGGTATTTATCAGAAATTATTTTAAACAAGGTGTTGCACAGGGATCAAAATTGAACACGTCAGAGCCCTTCAAAGGGTCTTTGGCACGTCAGAGAAGTAGGGAGAAAATTTTACCAGTCAAAAAAAATTTAAAAATTGATTTTTGTCATTTAAAAAAAAATTGGAATAATATCTTAAAATTTTTTAAGAAGTGCTGTCAAATTGTCAACCTTTTTTTTTAAATTTCATTTTTTTTCTGGAATTAGAATTTTAGGAATGTTGAATTTTTAAATTTCTTTTCATGTTAAAACTTAAATCCCATTTCAAAAACAACAGTTTCCTTTTGAGTTGTTTTTTCTAATTGTGCATATGATGCAAGTTCTTATTAATTATTATGTCACAATTACCTTTTGATACCATTACATTTGGCAGTTTCTGAGTTGCTCCCATTTCAAAAACAACAGTTTCTTTTTGAGTTGTTTTTTCTAATTGTCCATATGATGGAAGTTCTTATTAATTATTATGTGACAATTACCCTTTGATACCATTACATTTGGCAGTTTCAATTGAGAGCGACTAGATGTCAATATGGGCCATGTATTAGGTCTGTAATTTTAGTGGGTTGTGCCTCAAAGCTGCCCAAAGCAAGGTTTGACGACGATTTAAGCTGGAGAGGAGAATAGATTCATTATTCAACAAACTCCTGCCAAGCAAGGTTTAAGCACGATTTATGCTTGGAGAGGAGAGCATTCAACAATTTTCCTAACATACTGGATTTGATTTTTTTGCGGATTCCCAATTCCTGGTATGTTTTCATATTAAAAAAAGAGATACCAAAAAAATATACACCTTTGTACACTCTTTTGTTGAATCCTAAACCTCTTTAGAATTTTACTGAATTTTTTCATTCATGCAATAAACTTAAATTTGATTGAGCTACTTGTATATTGGCTTGAACGTTCTGGTCACAAAAATTTCCTACAAAATTAATCCTTATCTGAACTGAAGCGGGAATATAGGTCTCCTGTTTATCCATTAATGGTAAATGCATCTGATATATTAGTTGTGGTTCATATCAGACCTACCTTATACACATCATCCATGGGGTTGTTGTTCCACCATTTTTCTGTGAAAAAATAAAAATAAATTTGAAAATAATTTACTATTGTCAATTGAATTGCTCTTTTTTTTTTATGCTTTTCATTATAGAAGTGCGACCATGAATGTGTGCCCTTATAAACGAAATTAAGACCTGCCCTTCAAATTTGATCACTGGTTGCGCAGATGCTTGGAAGCGCCATATTCAGAAAGGGTAATGCTTGACCTTCATGAAGGACTAGCAAGAGGAAATTTCATGAGGGACACTATGAGACACAATGTTATGTGGGTCAGTTTCTATTGGCACACACTTTTCAAATATATTGACGCTTGTGCATGCATGTGTCCGGTTTGTCAGAAATGTGCTAGCTGAGAAAATAAGTCAGCTGGCCCATTACGACCCGTGAATGTCTAAGAACCATTCAAAAAAATGGGGCTTAGATGTTATTGACGAGATAGTTCCGCACTCATAAAAGAAACACTACTATATTCTAACTGCTACATATTACTTAACGCAGTGGATAGAAGCGATTCTCCTCAAGTATGTGAATGATCAGAAAGTCATAAACTTCCTCAAGTAGAATATTATGACCAAGTTTTCCCTTCTAATTTCACTTTTTCTTTATAACGGAAGGTATTTCTCATGGTTTAAAATTTAGGATTTTGCATTAGAAAATGACATCATATTGAAAAAATCAACTAACTACTACCCACAAAGAAACGATGTTGTTGAGTTGACCAATGAGAACCTTATTCACATCATTAAAAAGGTTGTCTTCTCTGAAAAAAGAAACTGGAACACTACTTTGGTGAATTCCCTATGCGATGACAGTGTCACACCTAGATCTTCTATGAATGCTTCTCCTTACTTCCTGGTGTACGCAAAGGAAGTCATCACACCTCCGAAAATTTACCTTCCTACCCTTCAACTTTCACAAGAATCTCAGGGTAAGCCTTGTCTCTTGCTTTATAGTAGGATACACACTCTCTTGAAGTTACAGGAAGAAAGAAATAAAGAAGAAGAAAATTTTCTCTTCACTAGAACCGTATCAAGAGATTGCTTGATAAGAAGTCTGCGAGGAAAAGGGAATTCAATGTGTGTAACCTAGTATTGAAGTGGGAAGAATACCATGAAGACAAGGCGAAAGACACTAAGCTCTAGTCCATATGGATTAGACCATTTGTCTTTCATGAGAAGATTGGCCATCAAAACTATCATTTTAGAACTTTCGATGGGAGGACTAGCTTTCTTCTTGTAAAATATACTCCTTGCATAAGGAAATCTTTGTGCCGAAGCATGATATCCATGTTTATTCCAGAAATATCATACCTACACTCAGGTTTTTATGTTTTAGTGTTTTCCACACTTATCCGATCAAGTAGAGAAGGACAAGGGGAAAATGTTAATGAGGATACCAATGTCAAAGGTTTTATTTATGATTCTTTGAATGAAAAACATCTTATTCTCTCAATAAGTTCGGATCCCTCTTCCGATGCATGAAATAATGAATGTCGAAGCAAAGTCCTATTTAAAAAAAAAAAAGTGTGATAGAAGAGAAAGGCTTCCCACGCAGGGAGGTGAAGCAAGTAACTTCTATGAGGTATTGTCCAAGCTCACTGGGATTGATACAATGATTTTTGTCCTAAAATGACTCTGTCAGGGTACTTTCACGGCCTGCTCGAAGTGGAGCAATGCAAAATATGGAAAAATTATTCTTTGAATATTATAAGTTTGTGAATAACAATACCCTTCTCCTGAATCGAAACATTGTCATATGGTTGGCTTTCTGATTATGTTGAAATAAGAAAGGAAGAATGTGGTGATGTTTAATAGTGGGGAAGATGGGGTAGACAAAGCAATCTACATGATGAATTAGTAATTCTTGAGGAAATAGACCTGCCATGAAAAGTTTGACCGAGGGAGAGAAGTTGGAATTCAACCAATGTGTTGCGAAGTGTTGTCGTTACTACAAAACCCTCCAAAATTTTGGCCTACACCTAAATTTTGCAGCCTACTTTGATATTACTTACTATTATTGCAAGCATTAAGAGTCATTACATGTGCTTTCTTTGAGTATCTCAGTCTCGTTTAGAGGAAAATAAAAGATTCATCTTTTAGCATGGCAAGCATCACATATTGCACAAATGTAGTTTTGGTTTTTTTAAGGGGTAATATTGGTGCCAATGAATCATTATTATCATGTATACATGTATCTCACTCATTCCCAAAGTTTCAAGGATTATCACGCAAGTGTTTTCACTATCGTGGCAAACTGTACCTTTAGTGTCGCACTTGGGGGAAGTTGTCGCATTGTAATCACATTGAGGGGATTATGTTGTTCATGTGTTTTGAGTGATCAATTTTATTTCATAATTGTTCAAAGAGTGTGATGATGCTCAAATTTTGTCCCTATTCACTTTGGCCTTACTAATCCCACACTTAGCCAAATTTAAAATAGTTCCTTCTCCATCAAATTTACCTCACTTATCCTTCTTAAAATGTGCATTCTGTAGTCTCAACCTTTAAGCTCATACCTTGCCTCTTCGAACTATGAATTGTGAAAATAACTCCTTCCAAAACATCCCATTACACAGTCTCAATTCTCAACCTTGACCCTTGATCTCCAGAAGTGCACAACCCCTACCTTCAAGCCACCTTATTCTATGCACTGCATAGTCTCAAGTAATAAGCCTCAACCCTGACCTCTTGAGCCCTTGAACTACACAGTTGTCTTGCCCTCACCTTCCTGAACTACGGAATCCACAGTATCAAGGCTCAATCTTGGCCCTTGACCTCCTGAGTTACGTAATTGTGAAATCATTGAACTAACCTCTTAGCCTATCACCTAGTTCCACCTCAGTTAATGGTTGTCATGAATCATGTTAGATTAGGGGTTTATCAGACTGATGTCGTCTTATCATGAGTGGATTTTAGTTGAAATTTTTATATAACATTATGACACGATGATGATACAAGAGATGAAGAAGGAAACCATGAAAGAAGATTCCTTTGTAGCTACAAAGACAAGTTCATCAATCAAGAAAAATACATAGGGACAATAGATTGTGAGAACAACTAGAGATCAAGATCGTGTTGAAGAATACCTACCTTCAAACCTTATGGATGAGGAAGAATAAGAACATTTTCCATCTCTCAGGAATACACAAAAATAGAAACAACAAGAGTTGCTTGACATTGCCATATCATCATGTAATCCATGTCATCAATGTCAGGTCATGTCTTCTCAAGGTGTCATATCAAGATGTATATGAGTCATCATTTGCCACATAACTTTTGGATTATGCAATTTTTATATGTGAGAAACATAATATAAAGTGGAAGTCCAAGAGTCATCTACAAAATGTGAAAGGTCATGAAGGACTCAAAAGGCCATAGAGAAGTCAAAAAGTCATGAGGGTAGTCCAAGAGTCACAAGGGAGGTGAATGGTCACCCCATTTGTTATATGTACACCCTCATAAATCATGCAAAGGAACTTTCACCTTGGATGGTCCTACCAGAATTAGAGAGGAATATAGTTCTTTTGGAGGAGTAAGTGGTTTCACTACCCTCCATTACTGGAGCTAGTGGTGTTTATTATACTAATGTATCTTGGAAACTTTTCTTAATTTCAAATCTCGTTGAGCCAACACACTTTCATGCCTATGTCATAAATATTATAAGACTATTCTTAGGATGTTTGTGATGTATTTTTTTCATCTATACTAAGGAAATTGAACAATTTCAATGGCTTTGGTCCTCATCTTTTCGAAGGCATGTTGTATTTGTTTTAACAATTGTTTCTTCTATGTGAACCATTTTGCTAGTTGTCCAATGATTAATTCGTATGTATATGCTCATGTGTATTTACTAGATACACATTATTACTCTTCTTTTAAAGGCTTAATTTCCCCCCACCTTTAAGTAAAAGAATATTGATACATTCTAAAACTGAAAATTCCACAAGGCATACTCACTTTTTCATCTGAATGCACATGTCCATTACTCTCTTGTTCTGACCATTGTAGGCAAGGAAAATCTCTAATAGTATATGGTAGTCGAGCCTTCTCTCTGGAAGGGCTCCTACACCAAACAATGTGAATTATATTTGGGACTTCTCATCGAGTAGACCCCCTTACATGTTGGTTGTATCTAGCACTGTAAACAAATATTTTCACATATCTCTATAATTGAGTCAAGTTAAGTAATCATTTGTTCTCGTTGAGCAGTCACCTCTCACATGTATAATTTCATTTTATATATAGATATATATTTTAGATGAAACTTAACATTAAATCGGGTAAATTTGGATATTTTTGCAAAAGTTGAGATCACAAGGTTCATTCGAATCCTCATCATGTAGCATCATTTCTCTAGTGGATTGAATGTTTCAAATATGATGTAGACTCATAAAAATTAAATTATATAATTATTTTATAATTCATTTTATGAATTAGCTTATGAGGGACACATTATTTGTTGGCCTCCATTTATCCACCTCGTTCATAACTAGACTTGTTGAGGAATTGGTATAACAAACATGTAATCCTCACATGTATAGGCAAAAGAAAACTTGGAATATTACATTTAGTATAGTTTTCATGGATTTTGTGTTTTTTGATTGTGTTAATCTAACTTACAATTATAAGTTAGGTTAAGTAAATTTTTAGAGTAAACTTAATAAAGTCAGCCAATGATAGAACCCTTTATTTGGTTTCTGGCTGAAGTTTACAACAAAAGAAGAGGAAATTTCTTGTCTATGGAAGGAATGAAAGAAAAAGATGTTTCCTTAAAGGAAATACCACTGGCATCCTAGAATTTAGAGGATACAAGTGAAAGGGTACAATGTCGTACTACTAGTAGTATTTATATTTATATTTTCATCACCAAGACCATCTTCCTCTAGCTTGTCTTCTATCATAGTATTGTTAAAAAATGACAATTGGAATCTTATGTCAGAGATCAAAAATAAATCCTATTATGAGATTTCAAAACTAGATGTTGCATGGAATGAGGTCATCTCCAAATCTCCTAAATCAGAATTGGGCATCTCATTTTCACACTGCTTAGGTGTAGTATGCCTCCATAAGCATTGTAAGGACTTCTTAATAAAATAGTTTTCCTTGAGGGAATCATAGTTCATTTCTTTAGCTTCAAATTCTCTAAGCATCTTATGGGCTCTTTCATAGGACCTCAGGTGAGAATCAACTCCTTGTGGACCAGTCAAAGATGCATGCGCTATAGTTTGTATAATTAATTTTGCTTTGACAACCCTTCCTTGATGCATAAAACATATACTAAGATCGCATGGTTTGTTGTTGTTTGGCTAAATTTCTAAATCTTTCCTGCATTCATATAATGACATAAAATTCAGTCATGGCCAAAAGTTTATGAAGACAACAAGAAACGGATTAGAGCTTATGGAATTGTTATTATTTTTTGTACCTGTACACTACCTCTACATGTACATAGTTATATTGTGTTATGAAACCAGCTCACAAAAAGATAGAAAAGAGAGATCCATGCCTTATAATTCAGCCTCTTTGAGGGGGAAACCTCCTTTACATTACATAAATGAGAAATTCTTGGATGATTCAAATGAAAAAACCTCCTTTCTATATATAAGAGTATAAGGAGTCACAATATAACCCAACCGACCTAACAATAATAATATAAAGCCACAAAAATAACAATAGAGGGATTCTATGGGGCACAGTAATAACAATATGGGGACAATAAGGGCACAACAATATTAATAAGGGATACAACTACAATAGTAATGGGGTAATCACTAGTCTTATAGGGACCCAACATGCCCCTCTCCTTCAAAAAAGTGTTGTCCTCAATGCTTCAGTAGTCCTGGATGCTTATGTATAAAATTCTCATCCTCCCATGTGGAATCTTTAGCAAATAAGTTCTTCCACTTGATAAGATACTCTGAAATTAATCCATTTCATAACTATCGAGTTCTTGTTTCTGTGACTGCTTCTGGTTCCAATATAAATTTTCCTTCCTCGTCAAGTTCTGGCAATACTATTTGAACTGGGAGCTTGTTTCCTATAACCTTCTTTAAACATGAAACATGGAAAACTCGGTGCAATCGAGAAGTTGTAGGAAGCTCCAATTTGTATGCCATAGTACCAATCTTTTGCAAAACCATGTACAGACCATAATATTTTGGTGATAATTTATTATCCTTCTTAGCTTGCTTGAGGGACATTTGCTTATATGGTTGTAGCCATAGGAATACCCAATCACCTACATTAAAACTTCTTTCGTTGCAATGTTGATCTGCCTTTTGTTATTTTGTGCCAACATGAGGTTATCCTTTAAGAGTTGGAGGACATGTTGTTGATGTTCGATGTGATTATCCACTACTTGAACCTTAGAATTTTCTCTTCAATATGATGTGATGGATGGTGGCTGATATCCATAAAGTGCCATAAATGGGGTCATTTTTGTTGTTGTATGCAAGGAAGTGTTATAACACCATTTAGCTAGAGGCAACCATTTGACCCATTATGTCTGTTTATCAGATATAAAGCAACGAAGATATCCTTCCAAACATTTGTTTACTACCTCAGTTTTTCCATCAGATTGAGGATGATAAGATGAGCTATGAGCTAACTGAGTACCAAGACAAGAAAATAATTCTGTCCAAAAATTTCCAGTGAAAATGGGATCTCTGTCACTTACAATAATCTTTGGGTTTCCATGTAGCTTTTGAATTGTTTCCATAAATGCAGTAGAAACTGTACTGGATTTAAATGGATGTGATAATGCACAAAAGGTTGCATACTTGGTAAGTCTATCAACAACCACCATGATGACACTCTTTCCCTCAGACTTGGGTAAACCTGTTATAAAATCCATTGAAACCTCCTCCCAATGTTGGCTTGGAATGGATAGAGGTTGTAATAGACCTAGTGTCTTAATTGTTTCAACTTTATTTTGTTGGCAAAACAAAATTCTGCCACAAACTTTTGAATATCTGATTTAAGGCCCTCCCAAAAAAATTCCTTCTTAACCATGTGGTTAGTTTTCAAAAATCCTGAGTGCCCTCCTAAGGGAGAAGTGTGCAATTCCATAAGAATCTTTTGTTTTAGCTGGGAATTATTACAGAGGTATAAGTGATCTTTGTACCATAATGAGTCACTTTTCCAGCTAAATGTATCAGACATACTGGGGTCTTGTTGTAACTTTCAAATAAGTGCCCACACTTCGTTATTCTTCCATTCCTTCCTTGCTTCGTTTATCCAATCTGGTTGGATAATAGAAATGGCACATAACAATGCTTCCACATCCTCATCCTTTCTTGAGAGTGCATTTTCCACCACATTTTGCTTCCCTTTTTTGTAGATGATTTCAAAGTCATAACCCAACATCTTTGTGACCCACTTTTGTTGCTCTTCAGAGGATAATCTTTGTTCTAAAAAGTATTTAAGGCTATCATGATCTGTTTTTACCTTGAATTGTCTTCCCATTAGGTAGGGTCTCCATTTCTTAAGTGCACGGAGTATTGCCAACATTTCCTTCTCATAAATAGATTTGTGTAAAAACATTCCCTTGATTGGACGAATTTCGAAAGCAATGGGTCTTTCATCTTGCATTAAAACAACACCAATTCCATTTCCTAAAGCATCACACTCCACAATAAACGTTTTTGTGAAGTCTAGTGTAGCTAAGACAAGTGCTTGGCACATTGCCTCTTTAAGATGCTCGAAGGCCTTCGTTGCTTCTGGAGTCCATGAAAATGCATCTTTCTTCAATAATGTTGTTAGAGGTGCTACTGTTCTCCCATAATTCTTAACAACTTTGCGATAATACCCTATCAACCTGAGAAATCCTCGCAGATGCTTTATGGATGTGTGGATTTTCCATCCCTTAATGGCTTTAATTTTGCTAGGGTCTACCTTAACTCCTTCATGAGATACAATATGACCCAGATATTCCACCTCTTGTACTCCAAAGAAACATTTGGATCTTTTTGTGTATAATTGTTTCTCCTCTAATAATTGTAGCACCCTGTCAACATGTTCAACATGATCCTTCCAAGACATGCTATAGATTAGTATATCATCAAAAATTACCAACACAAATTTTCTAAGGAATGGTTTGAAAATGGAATTCATCAAACCTTGAAATGTTGAAGGTGCATTGGCAAGGCCAAAAGGCGTGACCAAAAATTCATAATGACCCTCGTGAGTTCTAAATGTTGTTTTGGGAATGTCTTTAGTCTTCATTCTGATTTGATGATATCCTGAACGAAGATCCAACTTGGTGAAGTAAATTGATCCATGCAATTCATCTAGTAATTCATCAATAACTAGAATGGGAAACTTATCCCTAATAGTGAGCTTGTTGAGCTCCCTATAATCTAGACACATGTGCCATGATCCATCCTTCTTGTGCACCAATACTACTGGAGCGGGGAAAGAAATTTGACTCAGTTGAATTATACCAGCCTCTAGCATTTCTGCAACCATACATTCAATTTCACTCTTTTGGGCATAGGGATATCTGTACAGCCAGATGTTTGGAGGAACACTTCCTGGAATCAGATGAATAGCATGATCATGATCACGAATAGGTGGGATAACTTTGGGAGTCTCAAATACCTTGGAATGATTTTCGAAGACTTTTTGGAGATCTGGAGAAATAGATTATTCCAACGTGAAAACATCTAGCGAACATAATTGTGCAATTACACCTCTTTATTCCTTTTTTAGAAGCTTTGTCATACCGTTAGAGCTGATTATCTTTCCTAGTTTCCCTACAATACCCCTTAATTCAACTTCCTTCCCTTCCATAGAAAATTTCATGAAAATCTCTTGAAAATTAAAAGCTATTGTACCCGAGGAATGTAGCCATTGGACTCCTAGTACAACATCACCACCTCCCATTGGAATGGAAAGCATTGGGCTAGTCAATACATATTCTCCCATGGATAGCTTGATATTGTGGCACTTTCCAGAGCAATTTATTGTTCCTCCATTTACAACCATCACTTGACACTCTGGTGCTGGATATAAGAAGCAATTCAATTCTTTTGCTACCTTACAATGAATAAAATTGTGGGTACTTCCTAAATTAATCAACACTATTACCTTTTTCTTCTTGATTTGTCCTTCTATCTTGATGATTTGAGGAGTGGTAATTTCTGCCAATGCATTACAAGATATGGTCGGATTCATTTCTTCTTTATCTAGGCTTCATTCCTGGAGTATATCCTCTTCTTTTCACCTTTCTTACTCCTTTTCTTCTTCCTCTTCACAATATCTGTAGAATAATTTCTTCTCAGCACACTTATGACCTTTAGTGTATTTGCTATCAAAACTATAACAAAGCCCTTTTGCTCTTTTTTCTTCCAATTGTTGTGGTGTCAACCTTATAGGTTGTGGAATACTAGGGGCAGCAACATTTCCATCTTTATAGTTGCGAGTGGTATGCTTCCTAGTTGCCATAATTTTGCTTTCCATTTTTCTTGCTAACCTAAATGCCTTCTCTAATGAATCAGGTTCCCAAAGGCGAACATCATGTTGGATATTATCCTTTAAAGTCCTTATGAACACATCAATCCTATGCTCCTCTAGAATATCTTTTACCCTTATGTTCAATTTTTGGAACTCCTCAAGTGCTCCATTATTGAACCCTTTTGTTTGAGACTTATCAATTGGCTAAAAAAAGTGTTGCTTTTTGTATCCTCATAATGTGCTGTCAATTCTTCCGTAAAAATTGCTCAAGTGATTATTTGTTTACGAGAGCAAAGCCATTGATACCATACAAACTGATTTGGTTCCAAATATAAAGTTGCAATACGTACCTTTTGTGTGTTTTGCACATTATTGAGATTGAAAAAGTGCTCCATCTATAATATCCATGTTGCGGGATCCTTCCCATCAAACTTCCTCATATCGATTTTTGGAATATGGTGGGTCTTCGATCCAACATTAGAGTCTATGGAATCGTGATTAACATTTCTTTTGTTCTCATCATGAGTTTCCTTTACTACCCTTTCACCATTAGTGACCATTTCTTGTAGCAACTTATTCATATTTATCTTCAATTCTTCCATCTTATCATCCATGCCATAAATTTTAGCGTCCATGCCATTCATCTTAGCTTCCATGCCATCCATCTTAGCTTCTACGCCTTTCTTTAAACAATCCATCTTAGCTTCTACACCTTTCTTTAAACCATCCATCTTAGCTTCTACATATTTCATTAAACCATCCATCTTAGATTCTGTTGCTTTTTGTTCAAGTGACACTTGTTGCACTTGGTCTCGTAATTTTGATATATCATGTTGCATTTCTTCCTCTTCTTCATAATTCATACTAGAGCTTTCAGGTTTCTTACTAGGTGTTTGCATTTTATTTCCTTGGGGCATCAATTACCGATTCAAACTAATTTTTCAAACCAAGCTTATGCAAAAGTTAAAAAAAACTACATACCTTTTTTCACTTTGTAGAAGCTTGATATTGAATTTGATGTATCTCTGCAATTTCGGATCATCCAGTTCTGAAATTGCAACCTGTATTATCCCTCTGTGTCCTCTTTCCAATGCCACTAGTGTGATCCAAGTTGGATTCTCCAAGGAAGAGTTATGCACAATCTCCCAAGATGACCTAATTATAGACTAATTCAGTAGAGAAAACTTATACGATGTGCCACGAGTCACTATTTCGACCTTTGGATCTGAAAAAGATATAAAGAAACTAATTTCCATCCTTTCTGTACCTTCTTACTAAATTTCAATCCGATGCATAGAGAGAAAGTTATGACGATTTTCCCCAGGTCACCTATTTGGAATGTAATTCAGGAGTCTGCAAAAAGACCAACTTCTCCTCAAATGATATCTCCACAAATATAGTGCAAAAGGCTCTAAAATTTGGACTTGAGATTCAGCGCAATTTCTTCTCAATTGGGTTTTTTTCTTAGCTTCTGAAACATTGCAGAAAAAAAGTTATAGCGAAAATTCCACAATGACTTGTTCGGAGCAGCGAAACCCTAGAATCCAAAGCTCTGATACCAAATGTTATGAAACCAGCTCACAAAAAGATAGAAAAGAGAGATCCATGCCTTAGAATTCAGCCTCTTTGAGGGGGCAACCTCCTTTACATTACATAAATGAGCAATTCTTGGATGATTCAAATGACAAAACCTCATTTCTATATATAGGAGTCTAAGGAGTCACATTATAACCTAGCCAACCTAACAATAATAATATAAAGCCACAAAAATAACAATAGAGGGATTCTATGGGGCACAGTAATAACAATATGGGGACAATAGGGGCACAACAATATTAATAAGGGATACAACTACAATAGTAATGGGGTAATCACTAGTATTATAGGGACCCAGCATATTCCTACATATAAGCCGAACTCAATTTTTTGAGCAATCTCGTGACCTCATGTTCTAGACTCAAAAATTTCCTTCACTTAGTCCTAGTTGTTTTAGTTCTCTTTACATTGAATTCCAAGCCCTAATGAATCAGATTGAGCATGTGTTTCATTAGTTTAATTTGGTCCTCTAGTCTACCTCACGTCTATGATAAAATTATTATTAAAAAATACATACATGGATTAGAATGAAAGGACGATAGAGAATACCAATTCCATTTCAAGTGAATGTCAGAATGACAATATTTTTATGATTAATCTTTCTGTAGGGTTATGCTTCTTTTGTAACACCCCTATCCAACCTAATTACTTTTTCTTTAAATCTTCCTCTTATAGGCACCCCTTCTACTGAATTATGTTTGAGTCCTAGTAAAACAACACCATTGACATAATTGCCTACAATAGAATGCATCCTCTTATATGTAATAATAAAAAACTAGCTATAAAACGCAACCCACAAGAGAGAATGCATCTCTTCTATCCTTTTTGAGAAAAAAAATATTCATAGTTTGTAGAAACCTTGCATGGATTTTACTTTATTGTACTCTTAGTGTTTGTCACATGTCAGATAGTTTTACCTTGGAAAAGGCTATAAACCCATATGAGGAGGACATTTCCTAGAGTTTTAGAATGAAAATAAGTGGGAAATGGAAACCTAATAAAGGCATCAAATCCATATTAGTATGAATGAAAATTTAGTTTTCCTGGGAAATTTTAGAGTGAAAATTTATTTACACTTGATATAAATATGAAAAAACATTGGCCATAGTCTGTCATATGGGAAAACTGACCTTGGACAATTTCTATATGAAAATAATATAAGTTGGATATACACCCAACAATGGCATGAAAACCTCATGAGTGTGAATGAAATTCTAATTTCGCTCGGAAATTTTAGAGTACAATTTTTTTTACACTCGGTATGCATCTAATGAAAAGCTTACCATAGTTGGTCATGGGAAGCTTAACCATGAAAATTTTAGTCTAAAATAATTTAGTCCACACAATATACCTTGTATAAATACAATGATATATTATTGAAACTTTCTTGAGCATGAAAGTAACATTGATTCCTCAACGATGTGATGGCTTGAATAAATTCTCTGACCCTGTTTTGTTACTTCATGACAATGGCCATATCTTTCAGAGCACAGTCTACTTTATCACTGGCATTGATTACAGCCCAAAATGATGTTATTTCCATTTTTGGATCCTTTTTCATCAACTGCAATACACATATCAACACCAATGTATATTTCAATTCATTATGAGGTAATAAGAGTGCTAATTAAGCAAGCCAAATCCAAAAATATATAACTTCTTTATTCATAAAATTTATTATAAGACTATGAACTATATCCTAATAAACATTGAAGTCAAGAGTTCCCAAATAACTCAAATTCCTAGCCATAATCTTGTAGAATAGAAGGCCCAAAGACTAGCATGGAAAATATGAAGAAAACAAGCTTGAAAAATAAATATTGAAGTCAAGAGTTCCCAAATAACTCAAATTATTGGCCATACTCCTATAGAATATAAGGCCCAAAGGCTAGCATGGAAAACATGACAATTTATTTTCTTAGGCTCATTCCAATCAAAACAAATTCTTAGTATGCTTAAGCAAGAAAACTTTTAGTAAAATCCATTGTTATCGAACTGATACTATTTGATGACAAGGACAATTAATCAAAACATAAGAAATTGTTCACCCACTCATTCTTGTCTAGTGCAATCCCAAAACTAGAATGGGAAATGGATGTTTTCTCCCACAAATGTCCTACCACTTCATGAGAGTTTCGATGAAACAAAAGGAAACTCTTAATCCATAAGACCCATTTCAAAATATAAATAACTACATCAAGTGAATAGACATGGTCAATTAGTTGAAAATAAAGGACAATTGACAATAGAGATATAGGTTTTAACCATGTACAAACATTACCCACCAACGAATTATTAAAAAAACAGAAAATATACAATGGCGAGAAACAAAAACCAAATACACAGAGATTTCCCTTGGATCCCACAACTGGGACTACCAGATTTCTTTTTCTTTATATTCCTTTTAATGTTACAATACATATATATACATACCGAAGCATTCATAAAATCCCATCCATTAACCCTAGATTAGAACATAATTGTAGTTCCCTTAACCGGATCTACAAGATACCATGGGCATAAAACCATCATGCCCAAAACCATGTGTGAAACCAATGCACAAAACAATAGGTAGGTCTACCCACCTAACATAAGGTCTAAAAAGAAATTTATCAGGGCGTTGCATGGGGCTAGTCATGGAAAGAATATATGACAGACCCAACAAGAGATACTTTAGATAAACACTTACAAGCCATCAAAAATTTGAAACACCAAACATGTTTTCTCCAATAAATTCCTTTCCAATTTTCCGGGTCCTATAATAATAGGATTCATAATTTTGAATTGGATATGTTTAGTCTTGTAATATTGTACATAGTTTTGCTTTCCACAAAATGTTTTCCATATTAAAAAATTTTAAAAATGTAAAGAGGGTATGTCCTAAAAGAATAATCAAAGGACAGAAAGAAAGACAAAAATATAACAAACGGAAAAATATGAACCCCAAAAAATAAATAAAACATATCATGGAAGTGTGCAAATTCAAGTGCCACTACTTTTTACTTTACCATGCAAAATAAGGTTGTGTGTAGCATGTTAGAAATTCCACAACCCATGATGGTCAAACAACTTAATCTTGACTCATTCATGTTTTAAATTTTATGTTGATAGATAGAGAATAAAGATCTAGCCAAATTGTTTAACCTTGGTAGATCGATAGTTAGATAGAGAATAAAAATTTGCTCATTGGCGTAATGTGAGCAATTAGAAGTTATAAAGTTAGAATTAGATAGTTTTCTTGTCAAAAGAAAATGAAATAAAGGGTCTGCAAGCTCAAATGCGCCCAATAAAGTGAAGAAAAAATGTTATGATAAATAAAGGGTAGGTAGAAGAAATGTTGCGAATGTACAAGGTTTCTCAGTTAAAGGCACATTTATCATGCTTAATCCTATGTTTCATGTGCAGGAGCATTTCCGTGAGTGAAAAGGTATTCACAAGCTTGTTTGTCTAATTCCCCCTCATTTCATTTCACCCTCACATACTTACTAATTTCCCCATTATCTCATCATTTCTTAGTAAATACCCTTTTCCCCTTCATTTTGACCCTTACCCCTTGGTTTCACACATTTCCCTCATAAATTACCTTGCAAAACTCAACCCCTTTTCCATAGTGTGAAACCCATTCCCCATTGCAAATATTACAATCCCCCTTATTAATTTCCCTATTTCCCTTCAAAACCCATAAAAACCCACTTATCCTAAGTTTTCATCCCCCTTACATAAATTAAATAACTTCCCAATTCCTATTTCCCCAACAACAACCCTTTTAACCCACCAACCCTTGGTGCAGTTAAAAAGCCCTACCACAATAACCCCTGGTCCCATTTTATTAAACCCACACTTATATTTAATCCCGAATTTATGTATTAATTAATTTCAATTATTTGTAATTAAACGCTTGGGGCCCCGCAAATCCCAATCCCGATTCCCTCTATGCCACTTGACCACGCAAATGTCGTCCGATCTCCCACCCCTAGATCCGATGGTGCACATCCATATCGCGCACATTCACTGCCCGACTATTAGTAGCCCGAGAGCACGTGAGATTCATGGTTTTACCTAGGCACTATTATGTTATGTGGTAGCCCCATGCTAGATCGCGTGCTCGCAGGGAAATACCGCCTGCCCTCCAAAAGTGGTGGGATGGCCCCAAAAACTACCTCCTGCCAACACTAAAAACCATCCACTGTTCATTTGTAAATTCCCCGCCAAAATGTAATCGTTGTCGGTTAAAAGGCCAGAGAAGTCCCATTTCACCCTTTTCTCTCGTTTTCACTATGAATGTCGCTCAAGCCCCTCTGAGACACCCTGAACCTCTGCAACCAAAATTGACCACTATCTACCACCCGAAGAAGCTCTGGACATCCAATTTGAGAATCCAGTTCACAGTTGAAGCCACTGTACCCTCTATATTCACCACTAAAACTAGTTTGCAGCCCATACCACCAAATTCTAGGTATTTTTTGGAAAACCAGAGTGTCTCTTTAATTTCAAAGTTTATAGTCAAATTACTAGATTAATTAATTGAAATTAATTAATATATTTGACTAAATCAAAGAGTAGTTCACTTATATACCCAAAACCCCTCTTTTTGCAAATTGTAATTAACCTCTCACTGAACTAGAGCCTCCAAAACTTACTTCTAAAGCAACCGAAAGCCTAATTGATACCTCTACTTCTAAGTATGGCTTCCGAGACCTCTCTAGACATGAGACCCCTATGAACCCCTTACATAGAAATTGACCACCTGGCATTAGCAGACAAGGATTGCCATGTAAAAGATAATGCTTCGCCAGCCTACCTTCTAAAGCTCCACTACTGGAGTAAGGATAGATTCATAAACTAAAATGATGACACCTACCTTTGGGAATCCAATTTACCCAAGTATTTATTCCTAGAAGTGCACCCATTCCCTGATATCATACATTTTTGTCACGCCTGCTATATCCCTAGCCAAAGGGCTATTGTTTTCCCCAACCTACAGTTGTTATTAACCATCACTACATAATCCATCAACCAAATTCTACAGGTCCAACCCAACCCAAATGAAACCCCATTGTCTATTGGTGACTTGCTAGACCATTATGTAAAATTAGACGTGGGTAAAATAGCACAAATTTTCTAGACCTTCATCATAGAAGACTGCCATACTCCAACATATAGCCCACCTTATGTTGCCACCATTTTTTCAAAGAGAGGCAGACAAATAATCACCATTCTCTCTTTCATCCTAGGATATACATCAAATGAGAATGTGGATGAGGTTATACTAGCCTTTCTCTCCATCTTCACCCCAGGCAAGCCTCCTTCTATCATGTACAACTATGCTCCATTCATTGTTGACATGATGCATGAACAGTTCACCAGACTATCAACTGAAAGAGTTTTCAAGTACTCTTCAGTGTTATTTCAAATGTTTTTGTATTATCAAGCAGATAAATTCCCTTTCAGCATCCAGAAGTTGGATACGAAGGGGAAAGAGAGGTTAGTTATTTATTCAACACCCTTGATCCAGAAATACTCCACTGCATTCACATATAAGGACTTCATTGACTCATTTCTCCATTCAGTCATTAACAGGCTGACCAGTACCCCTCAACCTAGAATCAACCAAGAAATAAAAAGAGTGTTACAGTTGGCCAAGAACAATAAGGTGGGAGACTAGTCTCTATACCAGAACCACACTAAAATTAGAGTTTATGGATGCCAATTTGCTCCTTATAAACTGCCCAAATACCTCCCTATGAGGATATTTTCACTTGAGTATTTTAGGAAAATTGTCAATTTAGATGAAGTAAACTTCCTAAGAGCTAGGAAGAAGACCCAATTTAAAATGAAAAACCAATTGGGCCCCTTTATATGTAATAACAGTGAAGCTAGACCTGAGGCTGATAGAATGTTGGAGGACATGAAATTCAGGAACAACTTCATGTGGCAGTATGACCCTCACGGGGCCATAAATAAGTTAAGGCTCAAGGTAAAATTGGGACCTTTCGTCCACCACCCAAGACTTGATATTGAGTAGTTTGCAACCAATCAGAATGGTTGGAAAATACATTAATTGACATGGATAGCACAAGAGTGGACATAGAGAACACACTCATTGATGTTGAAAAGCAAATTGACCAGAGTTCTTTCCTACAGGTTCCAGAAATAGGGGAACCAATGAATAATCCTCCTATTTTACAAACCCCAGCAAATGAGGAGAGGAATCCAAAAAGAAATAGGGAAGAGGGTTCTAGTTCTGCCATGGAGAGCACACATGAGTATTTTGAACTGAGAAAAAGGCCCATGTTGAATCCTATGTCTGAACAGGAAGAAAACATTGAATCAGTGGAAATCATTGACACTGAAACAATATGGAAAAGAAGCAAAGAAACAACTTCTTCAAGAGAGAGACAACAACCATTGAACTCCAACACTCAAATGATTGAGAGATAGCTAAGTGTTGAGGTTTCCTCCTTCACTAGGCCCGCTGATAATGAAAGAGACATTAAGGACAAGCACAAGGAGATAAAGATGAGAAATGAGAAGTTGAAGGCTAAGACATATGCCCAATACTTCAAGCACACACCAACAAACTAGAGAAGGTTAATGTCAGCTTTTGACATCAAAGCAGGAAATATGTAGGTCTCATTCATGCAGCCAACTTTCCAGCAGCCAAAGAACTTAACTAATTACAGAAAAACCGATTTTCAGGTGTTGGCCAGGGATGTTCGTCCCATTGACCAAATAGAATTTCACAAACAGGCTGGAGAAATGATCTACTCCACCCTCACAGGAAAGGCCATAGCTGCACACAAGTTGTAGGGTTCACTAGACAATATCACAACCTAATATAAATTGGAAAATGCCTCCTCACAGGCCAAAGACAACAGGATCAAGTCATAGGAGGACTTGGCCATTAGGCTGGGCCATGATCCAAGTGACCTTAAAGTTGCGAAAAGGTTGATAAAAAATAAGAATGAGGATATAACAGCTCTCAAGAAATAATTAAAGCAACCTCATTCAGAACACCCATAGACAAAAGAGGTCCTGGAGCGCCAAACAAATCATGAGGAAATGATGGACCTGGTGCCTGAAATGAATGATCAGCTAAAGGAGATGGAAAAGGAATTAGATAGCTTGATACAGGTAAAACAATCTAGTCTAGAGAATGCGCCTACCACTGTTATCCAAATAGTAACCACTACGGTACCTTCCACTTTGGCAACATCCTTAGCTCCTACAGTTCCAATGGCTACAAAACTGCTAGCTTCTAGACCATGTACATCAGCAACCCAGTCTATAGGTGATGATGCAAGAAATTTGGTCAAAGCAACGGAAGACATGTCCATTCCAACCAATGAAATGAACAAGCTTAAGGAGAAGGTGACAAGTTTGGAAACTGACTCAAGCTTGCCCAAATCATGCACAGGGAAGAAGTGCATAAAGTAACCAGGATGAAGGAAAGAATAAAAACTCTAGAGAAAGAACTGACATTGAAGGAGCCTCTAGGTCAGGCGAAGGAACAATTGTGGGCCAATATCATTGACTCTGTCAATGATATTTGGCCATCCATCCAAGTAATTCTTGAGCATATTGATTTAATAAAACAAGCTACAGAAGCCATAGAGAGAGTAAAAGAAGAACTTGGAGACATGCCAGAGGAATCTACAAGGATCATTCACTTCCTCAACTCCAAAAACAAGTATGAGTTGCAGGAATTAGAGATACCTGATAGAACAGGTACAATTTTGGAAGTCAAAAGGGTCCTCACCAAGAGGAATTTAATGTTAAATTTGAAAGACAAGTGCTAAACCATGCAACTGGCCATTGATAGATTCATGGTTAAATTTGAAATTTTGAGGAAAAAGGGTTTACCAAATCCCTTAGTAATAAATGATAAGTTGATGACACGGGAGGACTACAATAGAAAAATTAGAGAAGTAGCCAGAGATCAAGTGAATACTTCATCCATGAAGGGAATAAGTACTAGCAAGGTCTTGTACCAAAATTTTGAGAATTTGTTTTACCTCCGACATGAGGTAAAACACCTTTTTGTGAATAAGCCTACTTTTAGCAAGTATACAGAGGCAGATGAGATTTACAGGAATATGCTTGATATCCAATTACCAGATGCTGAAACATGGGAGAAATTGAATGACTTACTATAGAAATGCACAGTCAAAAGGTATAAATGTACAGTAAGAGTAAAAAAGAAATGTAAAAGGATAATGACAGGTGAGCCAGGTCAAAGTGTATTAGGTGAAAGTGTATCAGTTGAAGGTCAGAGTAAATAGAATATCCAGCACAAAGACCAAACAAAAAAGTAGAGATTAAAGGAAAAATATCAAAGGTTAAAGGCAACACAACCTAATAAATAGGGACAGCAAACAATTGTTCAATAGCTGTCTCTATCTTCTTGCATGAAGACTTCCTTCTCCTCGATTAGTTCCCAAGATAGTTTGGGATATTTTGTAAAACTATTTTTGTATAAATGCTTCATAAAATGAAGTATTGAGTGTGGATTACTATACATTTGTAAAGTTATTTTGATCATAAACCTAAGGGTTATTGTACCAATTTTCAAGTCAGTAGATTGGAGCAAGTAATAAAGAGATTGCATTATAGGATTCATGTGTAGAGCTATTATAGTGAAGTATTTTATTTGTCAATTTGTTATTCTCTTATGTTTTTCACAAACTTAAGTGTTATCTAAAGTTGAATGAATTAACTAGAAATTTATCTCAGAATTTGTTTAAGTACACTATATTTTCAATAGTTAATCATTTACATGTTTTCTTCTGATATCTGGATCTAAGAATCCTTAATTTCTCTGCCATCTTGGTTGACCTCTTTCACTTTCTTCATAATTCAGCCTAAGGAACCCTTAACTGCTCCTTAGATCTGATTGAAAACCACTTCACCATCCAGCCTTGAGATCTAAAGTAACTCTACTATATTGCACTATAGACACAGTTTTTAGAACTTGATCCAGTACTGATTGCCTAACATTTGGCCCCGTAGCCCAATGGTAAAAGAAACCCCTCTTTTCATCTAAGTGATCCCACCATCAAATCCAAATCAAAACCCAAGCACAATCATAGCTAGGCTAAAATCAAATAACTAAGCAAAGTTAAATAGAAAAGAGACAACCCTCTCTGAGAATTAGGAAGGCTAGATCCTAATCTCCAAAGTTGGTTTGTGGTTACCTCTAATCATTTCCTTCTCAAACAGTCAAGAGAAATATTGGAGTGATAACATATTGGTGATCATAGTGGGGACTTCGATCCTCAGTGTAATAAAACTTTAAGGAAACCTTAAATTTCATCTTTAGCCCCTTAAGGTCATTTTTTGAGTGTTGTTAAAAAAAAGTTTCATAAAAACAATTAAAAAGTTAAAATTCTGGCTCCCAAGAAGACTCACCGTACCAGGGAAAATCCAGTTCCAAACCCTGCTACCACAGTTGACGACCCAAACAGGATTTTAAGAAAACCAAAAAATGTAGAAACTCAAGCAAGTAGTAGCCCATTAGTTAAAGCCAATTCACTCCCTGAGGAATTATCAACTTTAGAGGAAATTCCATTTGATTTGTCATTCCATCTCTCATTGTTTAGAACTAAATCAGAGAAAGCAATTCATGAAACTATGTTAGACCCTAATTTTATTCCATTGATTGAGTGAAAAAAGGTGCCTATACATCCAGATTTAGATAAATTTGTGTTGGATACTTTTGACAAGTTAGAGCTTTGACATCCACATTGATAAGCCATATAGATGATTCTTACCTTCAACAACCATTTTAACTAGCTTCCCTCACTGTTGCTGCCTCTGAAATTTCTGCACAATCTTCAAATACTATAAATATTCCTTCGTTTACTGCCACCCCACCAATTGTATCCACCACAGTCCATTCCCCTAAACCAGTCATTCATCAGCTTCCTATCAAATCGAACTCCTCATCCTCATCTAGTTCATCTCCATGTATTTCAAGCCCTACCTCAAGTACCATCACATTACCCCCTAATCAAGCCAGAATCTTAGCCATGGCGGAGAGAGATGCACCTTTGGTTTTACCAGCGTAACTCCATGCCGTGATCCAAGATTATCAAAGAAAAATCTTTTCAGTTGCATGAGATTGATGATTCTGATGTCCAAATGAGGTTGTTTTCCCAAACATTAATTGGGGATGTTAAGAAATGGTTCAAAGCTTTACCTGCTAATCATATTGCAAACGTAGCTGCTTTTCATAGATTATTTATTAATAGATGGGAGAGAAAGAAAAGCCCTCTGCAAATACTTTCTGAATATGATAACATTAGAAGAGCTCCTAGTGAGTGAGTTTAAGATTATTTTACTAGGTTCAATAGCATATACAATGCAATCCCTACTAATCTTAAGCCTACACCAGACATAGCATTGATCAAATTCCCTGATGGTTTTGACACTAATATGTCATACCAGTTAAGGGAAAGAAACCCTCAAACATTGGAGCAAATGCAAAGTAATGATGTTAGTGTAGAATCAAATCTATTATCTAAGAAAGCTAGAATGAGAAATGAAATGAGAGTTGTCATTAAAGAGGAAACTTCCATTTTTGATTTTAAAATAGATAGTTTATCAAAGAGTGTAGAAAGAATAAGGGATAGATTAGAAAACATGGAAAGAAAAACTCAATGGGAGAATCAACAACCACCCCCAATAAGAAACCCCAACTTCAGGAAGAATCCTAACACTGGAAAGAATGCAATACCAGATCAACAAATTAGACCACCCTTCCAAGAAAACTATGCTGAGGGTTCACAAAGCCATGAAGGAGAGGATGACACCCAGATAAACTTATTAGGAATAAAAAATGAAGATGTTGTTTTTCTTACTCAGGAAGAACAAGAATTGTACATGCTGCAACAATTGCAATTAGAATATGGGGAGTCCTTCGACTTTAAACAAGGCTATGAATCTTCCATATATGAGGTTCACAAACAATATAGCCTAATAAGTAAAAATAACAATGAAACTCCCAGTAAGAGATCAATCCATACCCAAACTAAAAAGATAACAAAAGCTCCTGTAACCAAAATCATGCAAATCTTCCTTAGGGGAACTCAAGAGACTTCTAGCCCAAAAATTGTAGATACAAATTCATCTGAAACTCAAACTAATATTATTACTCAAAAAATTCCAAATAGGAGAATTCAAAAAAAAACTGAGCACTAAAACACATACCAAAGTTCCTAATACTAAAAAATAACATAAAAACACACAAACCATATTCACTAAGGAAGATCTCATCCAATCAAGCAAAACTGAATTGCCTTTCAACATTAAAACTGAGATAGCAAAATTGAAAATATCAATCCCTTTGACTGAGCTAGCGAAAAATGAATCATATAGCTCACATATCACTCAAACATTGAATATAGGTGAAGGGGAAGATGTTGTGAATTTGATTGATGATCTGGATTTAAACAGGAACGCAACAAATTACAGAGATAACCATATACACAAAGATGCAGCGGAAATAATACTTCATTTCATTAATGGAAAATACTGAAATATGCTTACATCCAGAAATGGAAATAAACCAGCTAGGGTGATGGTAGCTTATCTCTGAGAAGAGATGTGATGGCTACATGCCTCTGAACTGTGTTACAATGAGGCTTGAAGGCCTATTTATTGTTGAGAAACAATGGAAAAACCCTTAACATTCCAAAACCTAACCCTAGGAGATGAAACGCCAAACTGTGGGTCCCGTTTGGGGTAAATTGGTACATCAACTTCCCGGGGTCGTAACTTTGGCATATGATCTCCGTTTGCCGCGTACAATAGCCCATTAGAAAGATCTATCCGAGCACTATCATTGTTGGAACGGGCAACATGGGTCCATACCATGGACCCATGTTGCCCTCAGACTCCCCAAAAAACGTCGTTTAGGGCCTCAAAACGGCTGTGGAAGTTCAGGACCCGAAAAATTGCTAAAAATAGTAAGTTGTGCTACAATTAAGGAAACTGAAAATGCTGAGAAAGACAATGGTGGGGGTCCAGGTGGACTTGGCAGGTGGCCACCAATATCCACCTGGATCATTCCTCCCCCCTTAGGAAGCAATGGTCCCCATTGCGTTGAGCTCCTCCATGAGATGAGGAAACTTCTACTGAACTTGTTCCCTGGTGAGCTACTTGCCCTGCTGAAGGAGTTGGCCTACTTTGACAACTCAATACAGTTGGATATTCTGTTGGCGAGTGTTCTTGATCTGTGTGTCCATGATTCGATCAGTTGCAGCTTGTTCCATGCAATCTGGATTTAATTTTGTGGGTTTGAGCTGTTCTGCAACGTCGGATGTGTCTAGCAATGGTGGAAAGTATGGCCGAAGGCGGTCCACATTGAACACTGGGTGCAGGACAAGGAATGGAGGAATGCTGAGCTCAAATGCATTCTCTCCCATAGCCTTAGTAATGGTGTAAGGACCATATCGGAGTGGTCTCAATTTCCGATAGGCTCCAGTAGGGCGTTCCTTTTGCAAATGCAACCAGACTTTGTCGCCCACCTGAAACTTGTGTGGCACCCGATGTTGATCATGTCGCTGCTTGTACTTGGCATTTGATTTCTCAAGAATGTCATGGACCTGCTGGCTAATATGTTGGATGCGCTCAATGAAGCTGGTGGCCTTATCTGTTTCGGACTGGACATGAGCTGAATTCATGTGAGTAGCTGCAAGTGGCATGGCCACATCAATGGGGCATAGTGGCTGGAATCCCAAACCCACTTGAAAAGGGCTATGGCCAGTGGAGCTGTGAAGAGCTTGGTTGTAGCTGTGCTTAACATAGGGGAGGCTCTCGTCCCATGTGCGTGGATGCTTTGAGTTATACATGCGCTGAATGTGCACAATCATCCTATTGACAACCTCTGTCTGGCCATCAGTTTGAGGATGGAAGGTTGTGGACTTCGTGAGTTTGGTGTCTAGCATTGACCAGAGACTGGACCAAAATGTGATGAGAAACCGACTATCCCGATTTGAGATGATAGACTGTGGGATCCCAAAGTGCACCCACACTCGTTCAAAGAAGAGTTTAGCAGTGGCTTCTGCTGTGATATTCTTCTTGCAGGCCACCATAATGGCCATCTTCGAGAACCTGTCGACGACCACAAAAACACAGTCATTTCCATGCTTAGTGGAAGGAAGGCCTGACATGTAATCCATGGAGATGGATTCCCAAGGTCAACTAGGGGTAGGCAACGGGGTATAGAGGCCTTGCTTCTTAATGGTCGGTTTTGCAATGGCACAGGCAGTACATGATCGGATGTACTTCCCAACATCCTGTCTAAGATTCGGCCAATAGAAATAATTTTGCAATACTGCCACTGTTTTCTTGACCCCGAAATGCCCAGCAGCTCGACTATAGTGTGCTTCCCAAATCATCTTGGCACGCTCGCTTGAAGGAACACAAAGGTGACCGAGGTGGCATAATATGGCATCTTGGAGGTGAAAGTCTGCAACATGCCGACCCTCCAAGAGTGTCTGGTATGTGTGGCTGAATTCTGGGTCACTTTTGTAGAGAAGAGGCCAATCAGAAGTCTCGTGCCCATAAGAGTTGAGCACGGTGGTCAGCGCCATGATCGGTGGTCGACTGAGGCAATCTGCAACATTATTGGTGCTACCCTTTTTATACTTGATATTCAATTGAAACTGTTGCAGGTATGTAGACCACTTCTGATGGCGATCATTCTGCAATTTCCCTTGGGTCTGTATGAACTGCAGGGGTCGGTGGTCTGTGTGGAAGAACGTTTCCTTCCCCAAAATGTAATGCTTCCATTGTCGGCAGGCCTGTACAATGGAATACATATCTTTATCATTAGTGGGGTACTTCCGGACTGTGTCTGAAAGCGTTTCACTGTGATATGCCACTGGATGTCCATGTTGAGTAAGGACTGCCCCAATAGCATAGTCAGAGGCATCTGTCTCGACCTCAAATGGTTGTTGTAAATCTAGTAACGCGAGCACTGGTGCCGTGCAGAGGTGATCCTTCAACTCCCTGAATGCCTTCTGTTGAGATTCAGACCAAAAGAATTTTGCTTTCGCCCCTCCCTTGGTGACTTGACTCAAGGGACAAGAAATATGAGAAAACCCCAGCACAAACCTGCGGTAGAAGTTGGCAAGACCTAGAAAGCTGCGGAGCTCTGTTAGAGTGGTTGGAGAGGGCCAATCTCGAATGACTTGGACCTTGGCTGGATCGACATGCACCCCCTATTCATCAATGATGTATCCCAGATACTGAACCTCGGTCATGCCAAAAGTTCATTTCTCCAAATTGGCACATAGCTTGTGTTGCCGCAGTGTTTGGAGAACCTGTCGGATGTGGTGGAGGTGCTCTTCCCAACTCTGGCTGAAGATCAGAATGTCATCCAAGTATACTACCACAAAGGAGTTGGTGAATGGCCGCAAGATGTCATTCATTAGCCTCATAAAGGTTGTAGGAGCATTCGTCAATCCGAAAGGCATAACCAACCGTTCGAAGTGGCCCTCCTTGGATTTGAAGGCAGTCTTCCACACATCTGAGGGTTTGATTGGTACATGGTGATATCCTGACTTCAGATCAATCTTACTGAAATATTTCGCCCCCTTTAGTTGTTCTAGGAGGTCATCAATCCGCGGGATCGGGTACCTATTACGGACAGTGATCTTGTTCAGCGCCCGATAGTCAATACAGAGTCTCCACGTCCCATCCTTCTTCTGTACCAACACGATCGGGCTCCCACAGGGCGATGAACTCGGACGGATGTGACCTTTCTACAGGAGCTCCTGAATCTGCCTCTTGATTTCATTGTTCTCCAGAACGGAGCGCCAATAAATTGGTCCATTGGGTAGCGGCGCACCTGGGGTCAGATCGATGGAGTACTTGACTTGACAGTGCAGAGGAACCCCTGACGGGGAGGTGAAGATGTCTTCGTACTCCTCCACAATCTTGTCCATCTATAGCTGTCGTGCAGAGGGACCCCGTTTGGAGGTCGCGACCACTGTCTTCTTCTTCCCTTGAGGGCGTATCATTAGGAAAACAAATTTCCTGTTTTTGGAAATGATCTTACTGCATTGTTTTGCAGTAATCAAAGAGATGGCGGCAGGTGGTGCTACCTCTCGTATCCTGAACAACTTATTTCCCAATGTAATAATAACAGCATGGGGCCTTGATTAATACACAGCATGTCGCTTCCACAAGTATGGTTGTCCTAGTAATACATCACAAACTTCAAGGGGAGCAATGTCACACAATACCTCATCCGTGAAGGGCTTGATTTTGTATGGAAGGCGACACTTCTGGCTCAAGCGAAGATCTCGCCCTTGGTGAAGCCACCCAATGGTGTATGGTTGTGGATGTGCTGTGGTCGGTAAGCCCAACCGCTCACGACCTCTACCGAAATGAGGTTCTTTTGACTCCCGCTATCAACAATGAACTGTATCGGGGAGCCCTTTACCCACATCTGGGAGTGGAAGAGACGCTCCTCCTCCTCTGGATCTTCGGGTTCATTTTTCTGGATCTTTGCGGTAGCAACCATGGCGCTGGGATCCGCATCAATGATCTGCTTCCCTTTTTCATACCCTTTATCGAGTTCTGACTCAGAGTCGGAACATGCATCTGATTCTGAAACCTTTAGCTTAGCCACCAGTGACTGCTTGGCCCGACACTCACTTGTGTTGTGACTGGAGCTCTTATGGAACTCGCACCATTTTCCAGTGTCCTTTCTCGGCTTCGCGGCATTGTTCTTTGCTTGCAGCTTCGGCTGGTTGTCTTGGGCTGTCTCGCCTTGGCTCTGTCCTTTGTTCTATGGTTTAGGGGCACCTTTCCCCTGCTTTGGATTCACAGATCCAAAGTCTCGCTTCTTTTGTTTAAACTTCTGCTCGACCTTGACGGCATATCGGTATGCTGCGCCGAGCGAGGGGATGTTTAGGAATTGTATTTCTTCTTGGATGTACTTGTGCAGGTAGTCACGGTATTTGAGTATCAAATGTTTCTCTGAATCTTTGATACCCAACTTTGTGCGAAGGGTATGGAAAAGATTGGTGAACTCCGGCACGTCTTGGTCCCTTCCCTGCTGCAGCATGGTCCACTTTATGTATTCATCCTCATAGCTTCCGACAGGGTAGTACTGCTCCTTGATGGCATCCCGGAATGAATCCCAGGTGGGTGCGGCTGAAAATAGTGAGCCAGTACTTTCATCCTTCTGCTCGCGGTAGGTTTCCCACCAGTCCTTGACGTGGGGGGCTGCTTTGAGAAGAGAAAAAACAATCTTTTCCTGACTCGAAAATTCATGAACAGAAAAATAACCCTTTAGCAAATTTAACCATTTATCTACGGCATCGGCGTCTATCTGACCCTCGAATATGGGGATTTCAAAATTAACTTGTACCTTAAAGGGTGTGGCGTTTCCAGAGGAGCTGCTGGAAGCCGATGCGCCGCTTCTGGGTAGCCGCTGAAGGATCTGGGCAAAGCTGTCCATCATCGCGTTCCGTTGTCGCTCGAGCGCTTCTTTGAGCAAGATTTTGATGGGATCTCCTGCCCCCTCGTCTTTCTTCTCGTCTGCCATGGGAGGCCGTCGGGATTTGCGAGGTTGGTCTTGCAAAGGTTCAACCAGTTCAAGCCCTAACTCCTTATATCCCGACCTTGTTGGGGACATGCAAAGAAAAGCAGAGAAAAAGCAGACCGCTCTGATACCACTGATCCGGATTTAAACAGGAACACAACAAATTACAGAGATAACTATATACACAAAGATGCAGTACTTCATTTCATTAATGGAAAATACTGAAATATGCTTACAACCAGAAATAGAAATAAACCAGCTAGGGCGATGGTAGCTTATCTCTGAGAAGAGATGTGATGGCTACATGCCTCTGAACTGTGTTACAATGAGGCTCGAAGGCCTATTTATTGTTGAGAAACAATGGAAAAACCCTTAACATTCCAAAACCTAACCCTAGGAGATGAAACGCCAAACTATGGGCCCTGTTTGGGGTAAATTGGTACATCAACTTCCCGGGGTCGTAACTTTGGCATATGATCTTCGTTTGATGCGTACAATAGCTCATTAGAAAGATCTATCCGAGCACTATCATTGTTGGAATGGGCAACATCGGTCCATCCCATGGACCCATGTTGCCCCCGGATTCCCCAAAAAACGTCGTTTAGGGCCTCAAAACGGCTCCGGAAGTTCAGGACCTGAAAAGCTGCTAAAAATAGTAAGTTGTGCTATAATTAAGGAAACTGAAAATGCTGAGAAAGACAATGGTGGGGGTCTAGGTGGACTTGGCAGGTGGCCACCAATATTCACCTGGATCAATTGATGATCAGCTTGAGTTATTGTTTGGCCCTGAAGTAAATGGCAGCCATCAACAAGGGGGTATCCCTCCTTTCTACATTGGTTTGAACATTCATGACAAAATATTACATAATGCTATGTTATACTAAGGGGCATCCCATAACTTAATGCCAAAGGCAATCATGGAGAGACTAAACTTAGATATCATCAAACCATATAAGGACCTATTTTCCTTTGACTCTAGCCAAGTTAAATGCCTCGGCCTGATCAAAGATTTGTGTGTGACTCTAGTCCAGTGCCCAGAAAAGAGTATTGTGATGGACATAGTAGTTGTTGACATCCCACCCAAATATGGAATGTTGTTATATCACTCATGGGGAGAAAAATTGCAGGGATATTTACAATTAGATATGTCATATGCCACCATCTCTATTTTTGGTCAACAAAGAAAACTTTATAGAGAGACCTTGATGAAATACATGGTGAGCAGTGTAGAAAAACCACAAAATCTCCCTATTTACTCCGTTCATTCTGATATGGACTCTTTCATCTTGTACAATTCTGACGTTGACAAAAAGGAAATCACAGCTATAGAAAAGAAATACAAAACACCTGACAATGAAAATATTTTTCATGAATCACTATGGAATTTGGATTTTGATGGATCTGTGAATAGACTACGAGCAAGTGCAGGAGTATGGATTCACAATATCGAGAATAATCATTCTGAAGGTCATGCATTTAGGTTAAATTTTAAATGCACAAATAACATGGTGGAATATGAAGCTCTAATCTTAGGATTACAAATGGTTAGAGAACTTTGAGCCAAGAGAGTTTCTATAATGGGAGACTCATAATTGATTATTAAACAAATCAAAGGTGAATACTCTATAAATAATCCCAGACTAAGCCAATATAGAGAGACTGTCATAGATTTGATCAAAGACCTTCTGGAAATAGACTTTGCTGCCATTCCTAGGAAACAAAATATGCAAGCCCATAGTCTGGCAACTTTTGCTAGCACTTGCAAACTTCCTTTTCAGCCTAACCACTAGTACACAGTAGAAGTGAGACATAAGCTTGTCATACCTGACAATTTGAAATATTGGCAAATTTTCTTACAGGTTTCTAAAATTTATGATTTCATGAATGCTGAAGGTGAGTTTCAGAATTGTAATATAGATACAGATTGTACAGTAGAAAATGACATAGATAGTGGGATAGATGTAAATATTTTACATATAGGTAAACCCACTAATTTCACTAAATTAGAAATAGATAACCTGGAAAATGTAGAAATAGAAGAGATAATGAATGATGATCCTGAAATTCTAAATCTTAAAAATAACTTTTTTCCTAAGGGATTAGTCCCCTTAGAATATGTGTACGATTCGAATGATGTAGCTAGGAAACCAAAAAAGGAGCCTTTAAAAGAAGATATAGAAGAATCTAACATAAGAACTGAAGAAAAACCTAAACTCATTAAATTATCAAAATCCTTACCTCCAGATGAAAAGGTTAAATACATAAGTCTGTTTAAAGAGTATCAAGATGTATTTGCATGGAGTTATGAAGCCCTAAATTCTTTTGACACCAACATAATTTAACACAAGATACCTATCAAAGAAGATCATAAAAAATTTAAACAGACACTTAGGAGAATTAATCAAGTTCTTATGCCATCTATTGAGAAGGAAGTAAAGAGAATGTATGATGCCCAAATTATAGCTCCCATTAGATATTCAGATTGGGTCTCAAACTTAGTCACTACTAGGAGGAAGACAAGAGCAATCAAAGTCTGCATTGATTTCAAAAATCTAAACAAAGTCTCATTGAAAGATAACTATCCTCTCGAAAAAATAGACCATATTCTCTAAAGGGTAGTAGGCTCATCCAGAGTTTCATTGCTTGATGGATTTTCTGGATACAACCAAATCTTAGTTCAACCATAGGACTAGGCAAAAACTACATTTATTACTCCTTGGGGTACATTCATGTCTTTGAAAATGTCTTTTGGATTAATTAATGCACGAAGCAACATCCTAAAGAGCTACGGATATAGATTTTTCTAAAAAAATCCATGACTTCCTAGTTGTTTACTAAGATGACATTACAGTCTTTACGAAATCTGATAATGAACATCTAGATCACCTGAGAAGAGTTTTCGTTAAATGCAGACTATTTGCGATTTCCTTAAATCCCAAAAAGACACTCTTTGGTCTAGAAGAAGATAAAATCTTGGGACATATAATATCAAAATATGGAATTAGAATAGATCATGCTAGAATAGAGGTAATATTGACCATCACTCATCCTAGAAACATCAAGGAATTACAGTCATTTTTAGGAAAAATAAATTTTCTTAGGAGATTCATTTCAAATTTACCAGAATTAATTAGAGAACTAAATAACATGTTAAGAAAATATTCAACACTTAAATCGATAGTGAAAGCTAAATAGTCTTTTGAGGCCATCAAACAAGCCCTTGCCAAAACCCTAGTCCTTATAAGTCCTAACCTAAAAAAGATCTTATAATTTTTTCTTTTACTTCAGAACATACTATTGCAACAGCCTTGTTGCAAAACAATGATTTGGGATATGAACAATGCATTATATTTTTTAGTAAATCTTTAAGATATGCAACAGTAAAACACAACATAATGGAAAAACAAGCATTAGTCTTAGTGAAATCTATTAAACATTTTAGAGTAGACATCTTGTATTCACACATCATTGCTTATGTTCCAAATTCAGTAGTAAAGGACATTTTGACACAAAATGGACCTGAAGGGAAGAGAGGCAAATGGATTGCCACTATTTTGCAATATGACATAGAAATACAGCCTACTAAAATTATCTAAGGCTGAAGTTTAGCCAAACCCATGGATGAATTGAACTGTCAGGTCCTAAATATAAATTTCATTGGTGCCCTTGATAATTAGGAAGAGCTGGTGACTCCATGCATCAGTGAACCTTTTACAGATTCACCTTGGTATGCAGATGTCATATTTGTCTTACTAAACTTACAAGCTCCTCTTGGTTTATCTAGAACTAAAGCTAGATTTTTGAAAATGAAATCAATGAGATATTATATCATAGATAATTCTTTATTCGGAAATATAATGGTGGTATTCTATTCAACTGTTTACTAAAATATGAAGCTGATAAAATTATGCAAGAATTTCATGCAGGAGATTGTGGAGGACACTTGTAATGGGAGACTACTTCTGAAAAAATTCTGGGGCTGCTTTTAATTGGTCCACTCTTTTTACAAATGTTAAGAAACATGTGACCTCCTGTCATAAATGTCAGATATTTGAGGGGAAAAGAAAGCTTTTACCTTACCTCACAAACCCATCTCCACAGAAGTGCCATTTCAACAATGGGGTTTAGACTTCATTGGAGAAATTCACCTGACCTCCTTAGCTCAGCATAAATGGATTCTTACAGCTACTAATTACTTTATCAAATGGATAGAAGCCATCCCTTCTAGACAAGCTACAAACTTTGTCATTATCTCATTCCTTGAAAACAATATCCTGTCAAGATTTGGATGCCCCCAAAACCTCTTTACTGATAATGCAACTGCAAGTTTTAAGTCCAAAAAAATTGTATACTTTTGTAAAAAATACCACATCACCCTTGGCCACTCCACTGCCTATTACACTCATGGTAATGGACTTGCAGAATCCTCTAACAAAATCCTTGTCAATATCATTAATAAATTATTGGAAGGCAACAAAAAAAATGGAACAAAAACTTGGTTAATGCCTTATGGGTAGACAAACTAACTACCAAAAAGTCCATTGGTACATCTCATTATCAGTTAGTATATGGAATGAATGTTGTTTTTCCATTCTCTTTAGGAGTGCTAGTGATGACGATTATCAATGAGTTGCATGTAGAACCAAATGATATCCAGAGGGGTATAAATCAAACAATACACTTGCAACAAACTAGAGAAGAAGTCTATGTCAAATCACAAGTAATAAAGGATAAAATAAAAAATATTTTTGATAAAAAGAATAAAGCAGATGATTTTTACATAGGTGACAAAGTACTTAAATGGGATTCTAGAAGGGAAGACAAGGGAAAACATGGCAAATTTGATTTTATGTGGCAAGGCCCTTATGTCATTTATGGTTACAGAGGTAACAATGAATTTTTCTTGAGAGAGTTAGATGGTACAGATCCACCAGAAGGACTTGTTAATGGTAGAATGTTGAAGCATTACTTTTCCACAGATTAACAATAGTTCACCTTACTTTACCCATTGTATATAAAAGTACAGAGTTTAGATTGGATTGGATGGTAATATTTTGAAGTTGAAGCCCAGAGAGAAGGCCCTGAGATTTGAGGGTTTGACCATCATAAGTATGAATAAAGCATAATCATAGAAGAACAATTTACAAGGTAACTTCAGTCACAGTTTCAAAGGCTACTGATCTTAAAGTTCTTGATATTTCACCAGGAAATTCCATACCCATGTGGAGCCACTGTTAGGGTCCTATAATAATAGGATTCATAATTTTGAATTGGCTATGGTTAGTCTTGTAATATTGTACATACTTTTTCTTTCTGCATAATGTTTTCCATATTAAAAAATTAAAAAATGTAAAGAGGGTATGTGCTAAAAGAATAATCAGAGGACAAAAGGAAAGACAAAAAGATCAAAAAAGTGAAAAATATGAACCCCAAAAGAAATAAAATAGATCATGAAAGTGTGTAAATTCAAGTGCCACTACTTTTTACTTTACCATGCAAAATAAGGTTGTGTGCAAATTGTTAGAAATTCCACAATCCATGATGGTCAAACAGCTTAATCTTGACTCATTCATGTTTTAAATTTTTTGTTGATAGATAGAGAATAAATATCTAGCCAAACTGTTTAACCTTGGCAGATCAGTAGTTAGGTAGAGAATAAATATGTGCTCATCAGCTTAATCTGAGCCATTGGAAGTTATAAGGTTATAATTAGATATTTTTCTTGTCAAAAGAAAAGGAAATAAAGGGTTTGCAAGCTCATATTCACCCAATAAAGTGAAGAAAAAATGTTAGGATAAATAAAGGGTAGGAGCATTTCTGAGAGTGAAAAGGTATTCACAAGATTGTTTATCTAATTCCCCTTCATCTCATTTAACGCTCACATACTTACTTACTAATTTCCCCATTATGTCATCATTTCTTATTAAATACCATTTTTCCCTTCATTTTTACCCTTAACCCTTCGTTTCACACATTTCCCTAGTAAATTACCGTGTAAAACGCAACCGCTTTTCCCTAGTGTGAAACACATTCCACATTACAAACATTACCATCCCCCTTATTAATTTCCCTATTTCCCTTCAAACCCCCCATATAAGTTAAATAACTCCCCGATTCCTATTTCCCTGAAAAAAACCCTTTTAACCCACCAACCCTTGGTGTAGTAAAAAAACCCCACCACAATAACCCCTGTTCCCACTTTAATAAACTCGTGCTTATATTTAATCGTGACTTTATGTATTAAATAATTACAATTATTTGTAATTAAACCCCCGGGGCCCTGCAAATCCCAGTCCTGATACCCTCCATGTAGCTTGACCACACGACTATCATCCAATCTCCCACCCCCAGATCCGATGATGTGCATCCATATCGCACACATTCATCGTCTGACCATTAGCATCCTGAGAGCATGCGAGATTAGCGCTTTTTCCTAGGCATTTCTCTACTACATGGCAACCGCAGGGTAGATCGCATGCTCGCAAGGAAATACTAGCTGCCCTCCAAAAGCGGTGCGATGGCCCAAAAACTGCCTCCCCTCCAACACCAAAAACCATCCACTGTTCATTTGTAAATTCCACGCCAAAATGTAATCGTTACTAGTTAAAAGGCCAGAGAAGCCCCATTTCACCCTTTTTGCTCATTTTCACTATGAATGTCGTTCAATCCATTCTCCAGCACCTTGAGCCTTTTCAACAAAAATTGACCATCATCTGCCATCCAAAAAAGCTCAGGACACCTAATTCGAGCACCCAGTTCATAGCTGAAGTCACCGTACCCTCTACATTCACCACTAAAACTAGTTTGCAAATACCACCAAATTCCAGGTATTTTTGGGAAAACCATAACGACTCTTTAATTTGGAAGTGTACAGTCAAATTACAAGATTAATTAATTGAAATTTACTAATATATTTGCCTAAATTGAAGAGTAATTCATTGATATAGTGAAAACCCCTCTTTTTGCAAATTGTAATTACCCTCTCACTATACTAGAGCTTCCAAACCTTACTTATGCAAAAATCACAAGCCTAATTCATACCTCTACTTCTAAATATGGCTTCCCTGACCTCTCTGGACATGAGACCCCTGTCAACCCGTCAACTAGACATCGACCACCTGGAATTACCAGATAGGGATTTTCAGATAAAAGATACTATTTCACCAGCATACCTTCTAAAGCTCCACTGCTAAAGTAAGGATGTATTCCTAAACCAAAATAATGGCATCTACCTTTGGGAATCCAATTTACCCAAGTATTTATTCCCAGAAGTGCACCCATTCCCTGATATCATACATCTATGTCATGCCTGCTATATCCCTAGCCAAAGGGCTATTGTTGCCCCCAACCAACAGTTCTTATTAACCATCACTCCAGAATCCATCAACCAAATGCTACAGGTCCAACCCAGCCCAAATGAAACCCCATTGTCTATTGGTGACTTACTAGACCTTTATGTGAAATTATAGCTAGCTAAAATAGCACAAATTTTCTAGAACTTCATCATAGAAGACTACCATACTCCCACATATAGCCCACCTTATACTTCCATCATTTTTTCATAGACAGGTAGACAAATAATCAACATGCTCTCTTGCATCCTAGGATATACCTTAGATGAGCATGTTGATGAGGTTATTCTGGCCTTTCTCTCCATCTTCACCCTAGGCAAACCTCCTGCTATCATGTACAACTATGCTCAATTCATTGCATATGGAATGCATGAACAATTCACCAGACTGCCAACTGAAAGAGCTTTCAAGTACTCTACATTGTTATTTCACATGTTTTTGTATTATCAAGTAGATAAATTCCTTGTCAGCATCAAAAAGTTGAATTCCAATGGGTAAGAGACGTCAGTTATTTATTGGACACCATTGATCGAGAAAGACTCCACTACATTCACATATAAGGACTTCATTGACTCATTTTTCCATCCAGTCATGAAGATGCTGACTAGTACCCCTCAACCCAGAATCAACCAGGAAATAAAAAGGGTGTTACAGTTGGCCAAGAACAGTAAGGTGGGAGAATGGTATCTATACTAGAAGAGCACTGAAATCAACGTTTATAGATGCCAACTTGCTCTTTTTAAACTGCCCAAATACCTCCCTATGACGATATTTGTGCTTGCGTAGTTTAGGAAAATCATCAATTCAGATGAAGTAAACTTCCTAGCGGCTAGGAAGAAGACCCAATTTAAAATGAGAAACCAATTGGGCCCTTTTATATGTAATAATAGAGAAGATGGACCTGAGGCTGACAGAACATTGCAGGACGTGAAATTCAGGAACAACTTCATGTGGCAGTATGACCCTCATGGGGTCATAAATAAGTTAAGACTCAAGATAAAACTGGGACCCTTCATCCATCACCTAGGACCTGATATTAAGCAGTTTGCCAACCAATCAGAATGGTTGGAAAATACATTAATTGACATGGATAGCACAATAGTGGATGTAGAGAACACACTCATTGATGTTCAAAAGAAAATTGACTAGAGTTCTTTCCTGTAGGTTCCAGAACTAGGGGAACTAATGAATAATCCTCCTGTTTTATGGACCCCAAAAAATGAGGAGAGGAATCCAAAAATAAATAGGGAGGAGGGTTCTAGTTCTGCCATGGAGACCACAGATGATTATTTTGAACCTAGAGAAAGGCCCAAGCTGAATCCTGTGTTTGAAAATGAAGAAAGCATTGAATTAGTGGAAATCATTGACACTGAAACAATGGGGCAAAGAAGCAAAGGCCCGATTGATTCAGGAGAGACACAACAACCATCAACCTCCAACGCTCAAATGATTGAGAGACAGCTAAGTGTTGAGGTTTCCTTCTTCACTAGGCCTGCCAATAAAGAAAGAGACACTAAGGATAGGTACAAGGAGAAAAAGATGAGAAATGAGAAGCTGAAGGGTGAGACATATGCCGGATAATTCAAGCACACACTAGCCAACGAGAGTAGGTTCATGTCAGCTTTTGACATCAAAGCAGGAAATATGGACGTCTCACTCATGCAGCCAACTGTACAGCAGCCAAAGACCTCAACTAATTACAAAAAAAATGTTTTTGAGGTATTGGTCAAGGATGTTCATCCCATTTACCGGATAGAATTTCACAAATAGGCTGGATAAATGATCTACTCCACCCTTACAGGAGAGGCAATGGGTGCACACAGGCTATAGGGTTCACTAGACAATATCACAACCCAATATAAAATTGAAAATGTCGCCGCATAGGCCAAAGGAAACAGGATCAAGTGATTGGAGGACTTGGTTATTGACTTGGGACATGATCCAAGTGACATTAAAGCTGCTGAAAAGTTGATCAAAAAGAAGAATGAGGATATAGTAGCTTTCAAGAAACAATTAAAGCTGCCTCATTCAGAACACCAACAGAGAGAGGTCCTGAAGAGCCAAACAAATCATGAGGAAATGATGGACCTGGTGGTTCAATTGAATGATTAAGTAAAGGAGATGGAAAAGGAATTGGATAGCTTGGTATAGGTAAAACAAGCTAGTCTGGAGAAAGACCTTGCCATTATTATCCACTTTTGTAGCATCCTTAGCTCCTACATCTCCAATGGCTACAACACTGTCGACTTCTACACCATCTACATCAGCAACAGGGTCTACAACAACAGGGTCTACAGTTGATGATGCAAGCAAGTTGGTCAAAGAAATGGAAGACATGTCCATTCATACCAATGAAATGAACAAGCTTAAGGAGAAGGTGACTAGTCTGGAAACTAACTACAAGCTTTGCCCAAATCATGCACAAGGAAGAAGTGCAGAATGCAACCAGGATGAACGAAAGAATAAAAAGCCTGGACAGAGAAATGACATTGAAGGAACCTCTAGGTCAGGCAAAGGAACAATTGTAGGCCATTATCATTGACTCTGTCAATGATATTTGGTCATTCATCCAAGTAATTTTTGAGGAGATTGATTCAATAAAAAAGGCTACATAAGCCATAGAGAGAGTAAAAGTAGAAGTTGGAGACATGGCAGAGGAAGCTACAAAGATCATTCACATCCTCAACTCCAAAAACAAGTATGAGTTGCATGAATTAGAGATACCTGATAGAACATGTACAATTTTGGAAGTGAAAAGGGTCCTCACCAAGAGAAATTTAATGTTAAACCTGGAAGACAAGTGCAAAACCATGCAACTGGCCATTGATAGATTCATGGTTAAATTTGAAATTTCGAGGCAAAATGGCTTACCAAATCCCTTAGTAATAAATGATAAGTTGATGACACAGGGCGACTACAATAGAGAAATTAGAGAATTAGCCAAAGATCAAGTGAATACTTCGTCCATGGAGGGCATACCTATTGGCAAGGTCTTGTACCAAACTTTTGAGAATTTGTTTTACCTCCAACATGAGGTAAAACACATTTTTGTGAATAAGCCTAACTTTTCCAAGGATACAGAGGCAGATGAGATTTATAGTAAGATGTTGAATATCCAATTACCAGATGCTGAAACATGGGAGAAATTAAATGACTTACTATAGAAATGTATAGTTAAAAGGTAAAAATATACAGTAAGAGTAAAAAGGCATTGTAAAAGAGTAATGATAGGTGAGCCAAGTAAAAGGGTATCAGGTGAAAGTGTATAAGTTGAAAGGTCAGAGTAAATAGAACATCCAGCATAAGGACCAAACAAGAAAGCATAGATTAAAGGAAAAATATCATAGATTAAAGATAGCACGACCTAATAAACAGGGGTAGCAAACAAAAGTTTAATAGCTATCTCTATCTTCTTGCATGAAGATACTTCTTTCTCCTAGATTAGTTCCCAATACAGTTTGGGATATTTTGTAAAATTATTTTTGTATAAATACTCATAAATAGAAGTATTGATTGTGGATTGTTATACATTTATAAAGTTATTTTGATCATAAACCTAAGCATTATTGTACCAATTTTTAAGTCAGCAGACCAAGGCAAGTAATAAAGAGATTGCATTACAGGATTCATGTGTAGAGCTATTACAATGAAGTATTTTCTATGTCAATTTGTTATTCTCTTATGTTTTTCACAAACTTAAATGTTATCTAAAGTTGAATGAATTAACTGGAAAATTATCTCATAATTTGTTTAAGTACACTCTCTTTCCAACAGTTAATCAATCACATGTTTTCTTTTGATATTCATATATGATAATCCTTAATTGCCCTCCCATCCCGGTTGACCTCTTTCACTTTCTTCATAATCTAGCCTAAGGAACCTTTAATTTTCTTTAGATCCAATTGAAAACCACTTCACCATCTAGCCTTTAGATTTCAAGTAACTTCGCTATCTTTCCCTCTAGACACTGTTTTTAGAACTTGATCTAGTCATGCTTGCCTAACATTCGACCCCATAGCCAATGGTTAAAGACACCCATCTTTTCATATAAGTAAGTGATCCCACCACCAAATCTAAATCAAAACCCAGGCACAATCATAATTAGCCTAAAATCAAATAACTAAAAAAAGTTAAATAAAAAAGAGAGAGCCCTCACTGAGAATTAGGAAGGCTAGACCCTAATCTCCAAAGTTGGTTTTTGGTTACCTCTAATCATTTATTTCTCAATCACTCGAGAGAAATATTGGAGTGATAACACCAGTGATGATAAATCCTTCACAACTTCCATAAGAGAAGAGAAATATCTATAAGATCCATTCCCAAATTTAAGAACTATATATCTAAATAATTGGAAAGATCAATTTCCTTAAAACATAAGATGGTTGACAATCCAAAATATCTCAACAGAATAGCCACATTGCATTGATCTAGACTAATCACTTCTAGGCCATAAACATTTTTAAAAATGAATGTTTATCTTTGAAGTGCCTTTCCACTGAAGTTCAACCCTTCATCATTCTAATAGAGAATCTCTTATCCATAAGTCACATTTCAAATGAAATTGACCAACAAGCCCAATTGACTCAAAACATGAAAAATTTGATCATATTGAAACTCTAAAGAGAATTCCACATTGCCTAATCCTAATAGTTTTTAAGACATTAACTCTATAGAGAATACACATATTTCATTGATCCCAACAAATCACTTCTAGGCCATAAAGGATTTAAAAAATGAATGCTTCTCTGAGAAGTGCCTTTCCACTGAAGTTCAATCATTCACAATTGAACATAGCAACTCTTAATCTATAAGGCACATTTCAAATTCACTTGGCCAACGATGTCAGTTGACTCAAAATAGGAGAAGGTTAACCATATAAAAACTCTGAAGAGAATTCCCACATTTCCTAATTCTAATAATTGACATGCCATTAAAATTTTTAAAATCAAACATGTTATGCTCTCCCACTGGAGTCCAATCCATCACAATATCGACAAAAAATACATCTAAAATATACCATTACTCTTTCTCTTGAGCAATATCATCTACATAAAATCTAGTATTGTCCCACACTACTCTACTCAGCTTACCCAAATCGTATCCATTTCCAATCGTTCATTACCCAACAAAACTCACTACAAAAGCAAACAAAAATCTACCAAAATAATCCATAATCTGTACCTACATTTGCTTGGGCTTATTAGATGGATTGTCCCCAAGTCACACATTATGAATAGTTGGAAACAAGTGAGGTCTAGAATGTTGAACCCTTCTCACCACGTCAAGCTTTGCAGGAGAACGGGGTTATGATTTTGTGAGCCTTTGTGGATATGGAAAAAATAAAAAAATCTTAATTTTTATATGAAAATAGTTAGAGAATATATATGTTACAAATACTTGAAGATATTATTTTTCTAAAATTAAAAAGAATAATTACAACCTTTTCAAAAATTCAAAGAAAATTCATTAAATATTTTCCTAACAATATACTATTATTTACTCAATTCCAACATTAATCTCTACTTTTTAATATTTTAGATATATTCTTCCCATTTAAGATGGTGTAAAAATAATGAGGGATAAAATGCAATAAATTTATTAGTATTACATATAGAGAAAACAAGTAAAAGTAGAATCTAATAATATGAGTAACAAAGACTCACAACTCAATTCCATTTTAAATAATGAGAGGTTGGATATTAAGCATAGGTTTGAAGTGATCTCCACATAACACATAATAGAAATTTATGTCTCAATCAATAAATCGATCCATTTAAGATTGGAAAATGTATATGTTACTTTTCATTAACATGATTTCCATGTTTACAAATCATTAATAATCATTTCCTAAATATTTTCTGTTATCAATTAATGAATTCAACTCTAGTGCATGGCTCTCATGTGTAAAGAGGAAATTCAAAGATTCAAAGCCAAAAACCCTGAAACAAGGCACGAGAAGGCTTTCATTGCTGCTAAAACAAATGTGAGATGGCATATAATATTGCTTGGCTACTATTAACCTATATTTTTTTTAATGAGAGACTCATAGATATATCCATTTATACAAGTGGGCCCATTTTCCTCATATAGATTTTAGATTGATTGTAGAGAACAAGAAGATAGCAACAATTTAGAAAGTGAAACTCGTGGTAACTCTCTAACTCTCTACATTTGTATTTTCTTATAATTTGATTACGAAAATAAAGAGTAGGTTTACTTGAAAGGTCGAAATCCGCTACTATACGAAGAACTATAGTTAAGTACATGATTCACTTGTAAGGCTATTGAAAATTATAAAATTCCCACAAAACAATTGTAAAATGAGTTATTTCCTGCTCACATAATAGTTTGTATTTGATCGTTTTTCATATTTCCTATACTACAGTATACATTTCCCACCTTTCACTTTTATAAGGATACACTACTATTTAATGTGTTTATATAGATTGCATGCCGGTTAGGATTTATTGCCATATCCCATGTATGAATGGAGACGATATTTTTACTTAGTTATCTCTTATTGACTCATATATTAAATCTAGTCATGCTTCAACCATGCCTACAAAATCCAATTTTCTTATGAATATCTCATAAGTATCATTACTGATAGACACATATAATAAGATAACACACTTTATATGATATGACATTATCGTAGTTTCTAAAATTTTAATTCAGAATGACTTCTTTTAATTAATACATCTTTTTTAAAATTGTTTTAAGGTCAAGTGGGTATAATGATGATACAATATTTGTATATTTCGAAGAAGCATGGTTTCATGTGGTATGAAAAGTGTTTTAAAAATCTTTCTTATACATTCTTCACTTACTCAACACCTAGAAGTGATAGGTTTTCTTTTGAACTTTATAGATTTATAAAATGTATATGGATCATATGGTCAATCATTTCTAAGTGACAATGTAACTCCTACTCGCCGATGTAGTTTCATGAACATGAAGGAGGGAATAAACCCTTGGTGATATGTCCTTTTTTTTTAGTAGAGCTGTGTTTGTAGATTAATATAAGAAACTTTTTTGAATTCAAGTCTCTAGAATAATTTAATAATAACTTAAGTTAACATTTCCACTTCCAATTTCCCATCATTCAGAGATCTAAAATTTTTAATTCTTCATTTAAATCTTAATCTGAAAAATGAAGGAAAGAGATCCCAATTATAAAAGGTTACTCGGTGACAACATAATTAAGATTTCCCTTTTACTCAAACTAAGATACATTTAGATCTCAAAACATATCAAATGACTCTTTATGTATACTCTTTTTCCATATGCTACATACTTATGGCATTTCCTTTGTAATATTTAGTGCAATTGCTAGGTATTAATGAAATTATAAACCTCATCCTTATCTTTTTTTACATTCTATTACATTCTAGATGTCTATATTAATATAAAACTGAAAAATTAATTAAAATTAATTAATTATGTTGATTTTATTGTAAACTAATTAACTGAAATTTTAATATTTCATAGTGATATATAATTTATAACCCAAAATATTATTATAAATATAAATAAATAATTATTAATTAATTATTATTATTATTATTATAATAAATATATATAACTAATTATTAATAATTAAGTATCACGGACCTGATTCTACGTAAAGATTCATATTATCACGTAACTAATTGTTAATGATTAAGTGGAACGAATGATTTCTCAAAAGGAATCTTTATGGAAATTTAATTTGCATTTTACACAATAAAGACGTTCATCGGAAAGAATAAGATTAAACAAAAGGCAAGCCATTCACCAATATTAACGGAGTTGACCATCGCATCTACCCATTTCGATTAATGAACTAATTGATATTTATATCGGTATTACGAGTTTATCTCAATATTTTTAAAAATAATTTTTATAATAATATTATTTCAATTTAATTTTTATATCATCGAAAAGATAAGATTATTTTGTCTATCTAAATTTAATAAATAATATATTTAAATTTATACTTTCAGAGATATGATCTGAGGAAGTTATGGTTTTTGTAGACTCCCGAATTACATGCTAAACATGTGACCTTGGGAAAATCATCATAACTTTCTCGCTTAGCATCAGACTGAAATTTTGTAAAGAGTTACATTAATAGGGCGGACTATATTTTGGTTGGGTATAATTTTCAGAACCTAAGGTTGAAACAATGACACATGGAATGTCGCACAAGTTCATTCTACTGAACTAGTCTATAATTATTTCATCACGGGAGATTGGGAAGAAGTCTTACTTCAGGAATCCAATTGTGATTAGACTTGCGAAGTTAGAAAGGGGACTCAGAGCGCTGTTACAGGTTAAAATTTTAGAACTTAAAGATCCGAAATTACAGAGTTACAGTCGTTTCAAGATCGAGCTCCTAAAATCAAGAAAAAGCGAGATGAAGAAGTTTGATGGCAAGAATCTGGTAAATTGGATACTACATATGGAGAAAATTTTGATCTACATGGTGTACCACTATTACAAAAGGTACATATTTCATCTAATTATTTAGAACCAAATCAAATTTTATGGTATAAAGGGCTTTATTCTCGTAAAACACTTGTCATGTGGTCAATTTTCATGGAGAAAATGATAGCACATTATGAGGATATCAAGAGAAACACCTTCTCTAGCGAATTTATAAATCTCAAACAAAAGTGTTCAATGGCAGAGCACATTGAGGACTTTCAAAAATTGAACATAAGGGAAAATGTTATTTCAGAGAAGTAGAGGGTTGATGTCTCCATAGGGACTTTAAAGGATAACATTCAACATGAGGTTCGCATTTGGAAACCTGGTTCATTGGAGAAGGCAATCAGGTTGGCAAGAAAAGTGGAAAGAAAAATTATGGAAACAAGGAAGTCTATGCCTCACAACTATAAATATGGAAGTGTTGTTTCTTCTAGCCTTCCACAACCTACAAGGTTGACACCACAGCAACTAGAAGAAAAAAGAGAAAAATGACTTTGTTACAATTTTGATAACAAATACATTAAAGGTCATAAGTGTGCTAAGAAAAAATTATTTTACATTGATTGTGAAGATGAAGAAGAAAATGATCAAGAAACGTGAAAAGAAGAGGATATACACCAGTAACCAACCCCAGAGAAAGAAGAAATGAATCCGAACATATCTTGTAAAGCATTGACAACAATTACCACTCCGCAAACTCTCAAGATAGAAGGATATATCAAGAAGAAAAAGGTTCAAGAAGTGAAAGATCACATCGAGAAAGAAGAAATGAATTTAGCCATATCTTGTAATGCATTTGCTAAAATTACCACTCCTCAAACTATAAAGATAGAAGGACATATAAAGAAGAAAAATGTTTAAGAAGTGAAAGATCACATCGAGCATCAAGAAATGAATCCGACCACATTTTGTAATGCATTAGAAGTAATTACCACTCCTAAAACTCTAAGGATGGAAGGACATATCAAGGAGAAAAAAATTCAAGCAGTGAAAGATCACATCGAGCATCAACAACAAGTTCTCCAACTTTTAAAGGATAACGCCACTTTGGTGCAAAATCAAATGAAACAGCAGGCAGATCAACATCACAGTAAAAGAAGTTTTGGTGTAGGCATTTGGGTATTTTTACGGCTACATCTCAAGCAAGCTATTTATGAGAAGGAAATGTTGGCAATACTACATGCACTTAACAAATGACGACCTTACCTAATGGGAAGACACTTCAAGTTAAAAATGGATCATGATATTCTTAAACACTTTTTAGAACAAAGATTATCTTTAGAAGAATAGAAAAAATAGGTCACAAATATGTCAGGTTATGACTTTGAAATCATCTACAAAAAAGGGAAGCAAAATGTTGTTGCAGATGCCCTCTCAAGAAAGGATGAGGATGTGGAAGCATTATTTTGTGTTATTTCTATTATCCAACTAGATTGGATAAATGAAGCAAGGGATGAATGGAAGAAGGATGAAGAAGTGTGGCCACTCATTCAAAAGTTGTAGAAGATCCTAGTTCAAACAATATTTCTAAAACTTGATGAGGAAGGAAAAATCATATTGAAACCTAGAGCAGTCACATAAATAAAAATGCGACAGCTACGAAATCGATCAATTTCAAAGTATCTCATCAATTGAAAGAACTTACCCGTTGAAGACTCCACATGGGAGGACAAGAATTTTATACAAAAGAATTAAGAAGTACTCAAGAGTTGAGGACAACACTTTTTGAAGGAGAGGGGCATGTTAGGTCCCTATACTACTAGTGTAACCCTTTATTGTTATTAGTAAAACCCTCTTATTATATTGGTGTGCCCATGTAGTTCCCATATTGTTATTATTGTACTCCATAGAAGACCACTAATGTTATTATTGTTCCCTTACATTATTATTGTTATGTTGGCTTTGATTATATTACGACCTCTTAGACTCCTATATATAGAAAGGAGATATTGTCATTTGTATCATCCAAGAATTGTTCATTTGTTTAATGTAAAAGAGGTTTCCCCCTCGAAGAGGCTAAATTATAAGGCGTTGATCTATCTTTTCTACTTTTTTGTGAGTTGGTTTCATAACAGGCTTGGCCTATAAAGATGTGAGCATTGAATTTCCTAGTTTACATAATATTTTATACTATGATTTCTAACTTTAGTAATGTGTGATTTAAAATGCTTTAATTTAATTATTTTGAATCCATTATATTGAATATTTTAGATCGATGGACTTGCCACATTTATATCTTGACATCAATTTCCGATTAAACTAATCCGTGTAAACTTTATAAATCGTTAATATTACAATGCCATAATATGAATTAATTGTAAGAAATTAAAATATAAATATAAATATTATATTTTTATAATTTTTAATGAATATTTATAATTTTTTATTTAATATTTATAAGTTTAATTATTAATTTTTTTTAAAACATACAATAAATCAGATCAATTCTCTCTTAAAATAATATCAATAATTTTCACTTTTGAATCTTTCTTTGATTATTTGTAGAATATAATTCCTTATTTATGCTTTTCTTCCCGATCTCACGCTGATATCAATCTTTAACTCGGCTTACCTAGGTCATTCTTCTCTTTGGGGTGATGTCTTTCTCCACATGTCAAAGGCCTCAAATTCTTGTATTAATGCCATAATGCTCTAGCTAATCAAGTGGTCCATAGTCTAGATGAAGCTGACATCTAACACTCACATGATAAAGCTCACATAACTTAAGGGAGGCCACAAGTTGAAAGTAAAAATAGGATTATTCCTTATTTCAATGATAGGTGTTGATACATATTTATAGTTGCAATAAAAATGAGATCTCAGGGATTCCCATGAACCAAGATCGCAGGTTTTCATCCTTCTTTTTATGGGCTATGGCAGTCTCTGACCCATCATTGTAGCCTTTCCAATTCCTTATCTTTACGCTGTTTGTTTGGTTCTTTCCTTGGCCCTTCAAACAATACTACACCATGCATTATTGAAAGGGCAGTAGCTCTTGCACTTCAATTTGAAGTAGATGATATGCAAAGTTCCCTAAATTCATATACAAATTCTTATTGAGCATGACATGAGCATAAATCGACATACTTAGCACTTGTAGCAACTTCAACATCCACTAGGTTGGACTCCAAGAGAATTAGAGGAGTTCAAGTTGCATGGTTTTACGGTGCCATGGTCCCCTTCCTTCATTGTTGACTCCCTACATATATCTTTATTCGTTCCAAACTTTAAGAACCCAGCTAAGAAGCAAAGTAGGATGCCTTGTAGAAAGTTAGTGTTTTTTTCCGGGATAATAAAGTTAGTGTCTTCTTTTAAGGATAATTACAATTTTGTGTTGTTTAGTCTTTGTGTAATTTTGGGAGTTTTTTACTGAGTTGACAAGAAAATTGTGCTGGGTAATATGGAAGGATGTGTAATCACTTTTTGTAATATCCCTATCGTAATAAGTCGGTGTAAAAGTAATTTTAAATTTCGAATGAGCTATAAAAACTAATTCTTGATATTCCTGAAATCAAGAAAGGAAAGAAAGAGATAGGATAGTGGGAGCCATAATCTGCATGATCGTAAATGGTTATAAATCTGTTTTTGTATCGCCATTCATTTCGTGCTTATGAGCCTCCACAAGACCTCAAATTGCAGCAGAAAAGGCCAATCCATTTTGGCACTAGGGGTCAGAATTCTAGGTGTTAATTGCTTTCGTTATGATTATATTGATTATGAGCATGGCAGTTGCACCCATGGCTACCACTTCAACTGTCAATAATATAGAGCCAACTTCTTCTGCAGACAAGGGCGTAGGTGTGGGAGATAAATCTCCACCGAAATTTCCTTTCATTTCGAAAAAGGTACAGATGTTTCATTCCCATGTTATGAAAGGGGACACCATTCCTTTTTGTAGGTAATGGTGATAGTGCATCATCCGAAACCGATCCTTTGAAAGAAAAGCGATGCATGTAGCAGTTGGCAGGGTTTTAGGTTCAGCATTTCTGCATGTTTTCTTGTTGGAGGGAATTCATGCAATAGTTGGGGGATTTATGATGGTATTTGGGGTGGATACCAGGCATTTCGCGGGTTATTCTTGTCTCTGTCACAACTCTTCACTTCCATTTAATTCTTGGTTTACCTGATGGAGTTACCATGAATTCACCCATCCACTGGCACGCTACTATAGTGGTCAAGTTAGAGAGTACCTTCTAGGGAAATATAATTGGAATTTAGTTTTCTACCATACAACCTGAAGTGTAAAGGGTGGTGGGTGATAAATTCTAACGAGGTTCTCATAGCCGGGCACGAGCCTTTCCACGAAGAGTTCAGGTAAAGGCTGCAATCGCCGTAGCTCTTGTGTGCTCCATATTTACTGTGGCTTCTGGAAAGATGTATTCGATAAAAATCCCTCTCACATAGATCATCTTTTGATGCTTCACGCTCAATTTCCTCCTTGAATGTTTGGAATGCATGATTTTGATTTCTCTTTGGTCAACTAAAGAGATAGGTATATGTTATTTTGCTCACAAAAATAGCTATTTTGGGTAAGGAGAATACATATTCAAACAATAGCTATTGCATTTTTGGAAAAGATAATGCATATTAAAGAAATAGAAGTAAATATTGCTTTTTTGGAAAATAAAATGCATATTAAAGAAATAGAAGTAAATATTGCATTTTTGGAAAATAGAATGCATATTAAAGAAATGGAAGTTAACATTGCATATTTGGAAAAGAGAATGCATATTAAAGAAATAGAAGTTAATATTGCATTTATGGAAAGAAAGAATTCATATAAAAGAAATAGAAGTTAACTTGGATTTTATTGGAAAGGGATATATGCTTTATTGCGTTAGGATACTAGTTAATTTCGAAGTTTCTTGTGGAAATTTATGCATTGCATGCATGGTAGAAATTGCGATATGATGTGCTTCTTGGCACATCGATAATCATTCTAACCTCCTTGAAGAAATACATATGTTTTATATACACAAATATAGTGTCTTTTAGATAAAGAGAGCATTCTTCATGCACGGAAATAATAACTTTATAAGAGACATTTCGAAAAAACAAAGATAGAGATTCTTTCCTTAAAACACATACATGAATAGTGTTCATGCAAGAGCAAGAATCCATACTCGTTTCATGAAAAGACTATGTGCATTGAAGCAAAAATAATTGTGTTAGGAAAAAACACATGTTGCATGCACATAAGGGTAACTATTGTGATTTTGGAAATATGATTTTGTGTGTACATAGAGAAAGTGATCATGTTAAATTTATTGAAAAATGTAATCTCTTGAAAGATTGTCTTGTCAGATGAGTTGTGTTGACTTCTTGATTTTTATGTATAAAGGGTAAGTTAACCTTGATTTTGTATCTTGATTTTTATGCATAAAGATGGATATCTTTAATAAATTCTCAAAAGGGAAGCTTGAAAATCCTTCATATATGAAGATAGAGAGATCAGGTTATAATGACTTCCTTTAAGAAAGAGATATGTGGTTTGTTGTATGAAATGATGGTAGTATTCTAGTGAAGGGAATATGTGTTGCATACATTGAAGAAGGGCTAATATAATAAGCAATGGTATGATCAAGGAACAATCATTGTGATATGGAGTTATGTTCTTTGTATGTTAGAGAGACTATGTTGAATTCTCGAAAAATAACTATGTGAAAAGAACATATGTGCTTAAGCATGGAAATAAAAGTTTATTACATGTATGAAGATATAATGAATGTGTTATACATGTTAGTAGAACTAATGAGTTAGAACTCTTAAAGAGAATTATGCATTAGTGTAAATAAAACATTATGGAGGTCAAACACTATTTAATTGGGTGTATGTAATAGTTAAATAGTATGTCATGCTTGCTCATGCATATGAGTAGAGGCTAAAAGATCTCTTCTAGAGGTTGATTATTGATTCATTATTATGGTTTCTAATCTTATTGCCAAAGCTTGTTGATGACAACATTGACAGGAAATGATGGCGGTTGGTGCCAAAGAAAAGTGATGTTAACATTGTGGTAGGAAATTGATCAATGGTCCATGCAGATGATTTCGAGTTGCAGGAACGTACATTACTAGAACAATCATGCCACAAGGAATGTTGTATGTGGCGGTATGTAAGTAAAAGATTACATGAAAACTGTATTAGCTTTTAGCTAGTTATGTGACAAATTAATGATAATTCATTGTAATGATTTTATAACAATGGTTAAGGGATGGAATCCCTTATAAGCCATTGAGTGAGGGGTGAAATCCCTCACGAGAGTTTAATAATAAGATTAAATGTTTGCTGGTTCTCACCCTACGGGGTTTCCAGGGTATATCGGTGTTTCAATGGTGTGATTTCCTTTTGTGTTAGTTGGATGATGTTGAATCCTTGATGATGATGTTTCTTTATTTGATGTGATAACCATAAAGTCCAAGTATGAGATTAATTAATATGGTCAAGCAAATCATGAAATGAATGCAAGGATTCATGAGATAGTTTATGTTACTACACTACCACAGTGATGGTTAATGGTTATACGACTTATTGTCTTCTATTGCAATTTACTTAATGTACTAATGAACATTATATGTAATGGTTAATAAGAAATTGTGGAGTTGTGAATTTGATAATTACTTGTGGGTAATTTGTATAAAAAATTTTGATTCCATGCTTTTACATGCGAGGTTACCGGGGCATGTGACAAGTGGTATTAGAGCTAAAGGTTGCAGCACTAGTGCCTTTGGGAATTGGTAAGCGGAAAAGAAATTGAGGTACGCCACCAATGAGCATTAACTCAAGTATGAGTTTAACCATTCACATATTGATCTACGTAGTACACTACTTTTGGCATGATAAGTGTGATTCGTGTTTAAACTGCTTTGAGTAGTAAGTAATAAGTTGCTGCATAGTTATGTTCATGACATTGGATTCCTGATGAGGATAAAAGACAATGAAACTTTTGTCACACTTATGAACAATATTCAACACTCATTGAGGAAAGTGACAATCAACTACCAACTTTTGATTTGCAAATATGGCAATAACAATGATGCATTTATTGAACAAGATTGAAGTTACAATGAACAAAATTTAATGAGGCAATGCATGAATATAAATTATGGGGAACATCTTTGAATAGGATGAAAAATTGTTTTAAAAGGACATTAGAAGAACCCCTTAGATATTGAAAACATGCAATGAGTCTAGCAGCGAGACTTGATTGTCATAACTAATTTTTGGATAAGTATTGCCATGGTTCCATTAAGATGATTGGTAGTTGTGATTGGTTAGTGTTGTATGACTAACTAATAGCACTTATGTGCATGAATTGAATTTGATTTAAGATTATCACAATTCGTAAACAAGTGGTTGTGGTAGTTACTTCCTGTATTGGTCTGTTGATGGCAATACATTGTGGGAAATTGGAAATGTTTAGATTGTTACCTCACCTATCATAGGCATTTACACAGTAATGAATATTTGCATATACTTTTATGCATGATAGCATTGTGTCGCAAACTAAAAAGATTAGGGAAGTGAATACTTGTTAAAGGATGCATATGTATAACTAATGTTTCTAATGGGATTAAGTAGTGGTAGCTTAATGGCAACAAGAAAACTCATCACGTAAAATGTTGCAATGAGAATTGCAATCATAAATGAGAAAGAATAATGTTATATGATATGCATGATTGTGTTATTCGGAAATCAGAGTGCATACAACATGTATGTAAGTTGTGTTTCCTAACAATATAGATGTTGTGGACCCATGTTGAGGGTTAAGTGTAGATGCATGGTGTGCATGCATGTTTGTTTTGTTAATGATAATGATTATATGTTCCATCATGTAAATTACTTTGGGGATAGTGATAAAAGTGAAATTTAACATGCCAGACAATTGCAGATAGTTGTGGAAGGCTAGAATGCCTTGGGTTGATGGCAGTTACCTGCCAAGAGGGGTTGATGGTACTTGTCTGCCCAGATTTGGGTTGATGGTAGTTACCTGCCCGAAGGGGTTAATGGTACTTGTCTGCCGGATTTCCTCTCCCTGGAGATAAATTATCTCAATAAGGGAAAAGAGTTTATGTGGTCATTGAAATTCTTGAGCTGGTTGGCCAGTGGAATTCCATGTTAGACCTGGTAAGGTCTCTATCAAAGAAACTGTCTGGATGTGAAAATGACTCGATTTTGTTGTGGAAACTAGTTCCCATGGGTTGGGAATTATTTAGCCTATTGTGGTTCTCATAGATAAAGAAATTAACTAATCAACTATATGTTATGTTAAAAATGAATTCTATAGATAGTTGCGTAAAATATGTTATGCACATTTAACAGGAAATGAGCTTAGTGCTCAATAAGGAGTTATTGATAATTTTAATTCCTTTATTGTGTTACTAATCTTTTGAATGTCTTAGTAGGGGCTAAGACAATTTTGTTTACTTGATGCAGTGATTGACTATTTTGATGAATAAAGAGCTAGGTGCTCCTTTGGTACTTTTAGAAGTACTTTGTGGATGTCTTTAGTGAGAGTTAATTTAGTGTGCATGTGGAGCAGTGATGAGCTCTTAAGTACTTGTAAAAGTACTGTGATTTAGAAAATCATCTAACATTGCACAATTGATTGATAGTTAAAAGTATTTCATTTGACTCACAATATTATGACTAATGCATTTGAATTTGTTTGTCAAACATTACAAGATTACTTACCATTGAGGGTTGATGGGTTGACCAACCACTATTAAAATTCTTACGTGAAAGTGCTCATGATTTCCAAAAGTAGATGCTAAGTAATGGTAAGTTGATATAGAGTTTGGTTTTTGAATTTGAATAAGGGCCAAGTGGTGGAAATTAGAACTTGCATATTTTTGTAGTTATGAATGCTTATGACTATTGATATTTCTTATGATTATATCATTATTATTTTGTTTGTTTTCATTTCTTGGAATGAAATCTTTGATTTGAAAGAGGAAGGATCACTGTTGTGCGATCTAGATGGTTAAAATCTAAAGTTCTAGCGAGAGATGAACACCGAGGATGGTGTTCTTGTTAAGAGGTGGAGTATGTAATATCCCTATCATAATAAGTCAATGTAAAAGTAATTTTAAATTACGAATTAGTTATAAAAACTAATTCTTGGTATTCCTGAAATCAAGAAAGGAAAGAAAGAGCTAGGATAGTGGGAGCCATAATCTCCATGATCGTAAATGGCTATAAATACGTTTCTCTATCGCCATTCATTTCGTGCTTATTTTTCAGAGCATGCGCCTCTACAAGACCTCAAATTGCAGCAGAAAAGGCCAATCTCTTTTGGAATTAGGGGTTGGAATTCTAAGAGCTAATTGCTTTCATTATGATTATATTGATTATGAGCATTACAGTTGCACCCATAGCTACTGCTTCAACTGTCAATAATACGGAGGCGACTTCTTCTATGGAGGAGGGCGTAGGTGTGGGAGATAAACCTCCACCGAAATTGCCTTTCGGTTCGGAAAGGGTACAGATGTTTGTTTCCCATGTTATGAAAGGGGACAACATTCCTTTTTGCAGGTAATGGTGATAGTGCATCATCCGAAACTGATCCTTTGAAAGAAAAGCGATGCATGCAGTGGTTGGTAGGGTTTTAGGTTCATCATTTATGCATGTTTTCTTGCTGGAGGGAATTCATGCAATAGTTGGGGGCTTTACGATAGTATTTGGGGTGGATACCAGGCATGTCGCGGGTTATTCTTGTCTCTGTCACAGCTCTTCACTTCTATTTAATTCTTGGTTTACCTGATGGAGTTACCATGAATTCGCCCACCCACTGGCACGCTACTATAATGGTCAAGTTAGAGAGTACCTTCTACGGAAATATCACTGGCAATTAGTTTTCTGCCATACAACCTTAAGTGTAGAGGGCAGTGGGCGATAAATTCTGGCGAGGTTTTCATAGTTGGGCGAAAACCTTTCCACGAAGAGGTCAGGTTAAGGCTGCCATTTCCTCAGCTCTTATGCGCTCCATATTTACTGTGGCTTTTGGCAAGACGTATTTCATAAAAATCCCTCTCACATAGATCATCTTTTGATGCTTCACACTCAATTTCCTCCTGGAATGTTTGGAATGCATGATTTGGATTTGTCGCCGGTCAACTAAAGAGATAAGTATATGTTATTTTGCTCATAGAAATAGCTATTTTTGGTAAGGAGAATACATATTCAAACAATAGATATTGCATTTTTGGAAAAGAGAATTCATATTAAAGAAATAGAAGTAAATATTGCATTTTTGGAAAATATAATGCATATTAAAGAAATAGAAGTAAATATTACATTTTTGGAAAATAGAATGCATATTAAAGAAATGGAAGTTAGTATTGCAACTTTCGAAAAGAGAATGCATATTAAAGAAATAGAAGTGAATATTGCATTTATGGAAAGAAAGAATGCATATAAAAGAAATAGAAGTTAAGTTGGATTTTATTGGCAAGGGATATATGCTTTATTGCATTGGTATACTAGTTAATTTCGAATTTTCTTGTGGAAATTTATGCATTGCATGCATGATAGAAATTGCGATATGATGTGCTTCTTGGCACATCGATAATCATTCTAACCTTCTCGAAGAAATATGTATGTTTTATATACTCAAATATAGTGTCTTTTAGAAAAAGAGAGCATTCTTCATGCATAGAAATAATAACTTTATAAGAGACTTTTTGAAAAACAAAGATAGAGATTCTTTCCTTAAAAGACACGCATGAATAGTGTCCATGCAAGAGAAATAATCCATACTCATTTCATGAAAAGACTATGTGCTTTGAAGTAAAAATAATTGTGTTAGGAAAAAACACATGTTGCATGCACATAAGGGTAGCTATTGTGATTTTGGAAATATGATTTTGTGTGTACATAGAGAAAGTGGTCATGTTAACTTTCTTGAAAAATATAATCTCTTGAAAGATTGTCTTGTTCGATGAGTTGTGTTGACTTCTTGACTTTGATGTATAAAGGGTAAGTTAACCTTGATTTTGTATCTTGATTTTTATGCATAAAGATGGATATCTTTAATAAATTCTCAAAAGGGAAGCTTGAGAATCCTTCATATAGGAAGATAGAGAGATGAGGTTATAATGACTTCCTTTAAGAAAGAGATATGTGGTTTGTTGTATGAAATGATGGTAGTATTCTAGTGAAGGGAATATGTGTTGCATACATTAAAGAAGGGCTAATATGATAAGCAATGGTATGAACAAGGAATAGTCATTGTGATATGGAGTTATGTTCTTTGTATGTTAGAGAGACTATGTTGAGTTCTCGAAAAATAACTATGTGAAAAGAACATATGTGCTTAAGCATGGAAATAACAGTTTATTACATGTATGAAGATATAACGAATGTGTTATACATGTTAGTAGAACTAATGAGTTAGAACTCTTAAAGAGAATTATGCATTAGTGTAAATAAACATTGTGGAGGTCAAACAATATTTAATTGGGTGTATGTACTAGTTAAATAGTATGTCATGCTTGCTCATGCATATGAGTAGATGCTAAAAGATCTCTTTTAGAGGTTGATTATTAATTCATTATTATGGTTTCTAATCTTGTTTCCAAAGCTTGTTGATGACAACATTGACAGGAAACGATGGCGGTTGGTGCCAAAGAAAAGTGATGTTAACATTGTGGCAGGAAAGTGATCAATGGTCCATGCAGATGAGTTTGAGTTGCAGGAACGTACATTGCTAGAACAATCATGCCACAAGGAATGTTGTATGTGGCAGTATGTAAGTAAAATATTGCATGAAAACTGTATTAGCGTTTAGCTAGTTATGTGACAAATTAATGATAATTCATTGTAATGATTTTATAACAATGGTTAAGGGATGGAATCCCTTATAAGCCATTGAGTGAGGGGTGAAATCCCTCACGAGAATTTAATAATAAGATTAAACATTTGTTGGTTTTTTCCCTACGGGGTTTCCAGCGTATATCGGTGTTTCAATGGTGTGATTTCCTTTTGTGTTAGTTGGATGATGTTGAATCCTTGATGATGATGTTTATTTATTTGATGTGATAGCCATAAATTCCATGTATGAGATTAATTAATATGGTCAAGCAAATCATGAAATAGATGCAAGGATTCATGAGACAATGTTATTAGACTACCACAGTGATGGTTAATGGTTATACGACTTACTATCTTATATTGTAATTTACTTAATGTACTAATGAACATTATATGTAATGGTTAATAAGAAATTGTGGAGTTGTGAATTTGATAATTACTTGTCGGTAATTTGTATAAACAATTCTGACTCCTTGCTTTTACATGCGAGGTTAACAGGGCATGTGACATTTATGTGTTTAGTCTTGTTTGTACACATGTTTGTTTTAGACTAAAAATAGAATATTATCTAAATTAAAGAATAATGTCGTTTGTAATAAAAAAACAAAAATATATTTATTTATTTAATTTTAGTTAAAAGAATTATAAATCATCAATAATCACAGTATAATCTCATTTGGTTCTTTATTAATATTAAAAACCAAAGTGAAGAAGTTGGGGTAAAATTATTTCACTCTCACTCAACCATAAATAAAATATTAACATAGTTTTACATCAACTTTGGAGAGAAATATATATATATATATATATATATATATATATATATATATATATATAGATATATATATATATATATATAATTTTTATTTACACTTACTAGTGCCAAGAGGATGTGTAATCTATGTATTTTTTAAAAACTATTTTAATATAAGAGTTAAATAAACTATTTGAATATCTATCTTAATGTCTCAATATCATCTTTATAAATATATATAGAGAGGAAACACATTATCTTAATATAGATGACAATAAAGTATTTCAATGTCAAAAGTAAAGTAGTTGAAAGTAGAAAAAATCAATTATTTTTTAATAAGAGACATATATTGAAAACTTATTAATAAACTAAAATAAAAAATTAATATGAGGGAGAAATAAAAATATTTCAGTGTAAACAATATACATATTATATATGATTAAAAAGGAAATTATGTATATATTATATAAAGTAAATGAATTAAAATTTTTTAATGAGTTTTATTATTCTACATTTTGATTAATTTTTAGGTAGTTTTTCAATGAATTTTGTTTAAAATTGAGTAAAGAATTATTACAATTGTAAGTTGCTTATATTTTAAATTAGGAAACATGAATGGGTAGTACATTAATGGGTAGTAGACATTAACAATTTGATTTTAGTAATAAAAAATAAAAATATACAGGTTGATTACTGACATTAATGAGTATGAAAGAAAAATAAAGTCCAAGTACTATGATTCTATAAAGGGAAACTCGGATCGGGGACAAACATGATCTAAGGGTCTAGATAACAAAGAGGGGATATGAAATGATGATGAAAAGTCCTAGTAAAAAAGTATCTGTTAATGGGGGGTTTTGTGCATGGTATGAGGCTTAGAGTGGTCAAGGTTGAATACAAAAATGCTTGAAGAGAGGAAGGAGTTTCAATATGTGGGAGAACAGGTGAATGTGTTAGGGAATGGCTACATTTTTGAGTTCCATTATCTACTATTAGAAAATGAAATTTGTAGAGCTACTAACAAGCATGAGGAGCTCGTCTCTATCAAATCACAACCCAGACTTGGCCATGCCTTGGTAAAGATATTTGGCTTATAGATTGACTACAGATGGGTGTAACATCCCTCATTGATCTATATCACCCCAAACTAGCTACGATTTAATCGAAACATTAATGCACGTGTTTCAAGTAGTGTCGTTAATTAACACTTATAGTTATCGTCGATACTATGTTACTGTTTGATTCGAATAACGTACTAAGAATGTTATTGTCATTTAAATGTTTAGATAGAACATAAAACTTTATGCTTGTTTGTTAATTTTATTGATTCACTTTGGAATTGTTTTAGATTGAACTAACTCTATATGAGTCATGAGTTCTCTAAAATAAAAAATAAAAATAATATATATATATATATATATATATATATATATATATATATATATATATATATATATATATATAAATTAAAGAAATCTAATATGTATATATATCACTTATCCTTCCATAAAATAATAGCCAACTGAATGATTCAATGGGAATGGTAATACAAAACATAGATTTTGGTTAGAATGGATCAGCTTGCAGATGCCATGGAAATACACCAATAGGCCATAAGGAAAGGATTTAATTGAAAAGTGGTAAGGTCTAATTGTCCCTACTTTCCCATCTAGGTTAGGACCAAAATCCGTTGTCTCTGCATTGTAGAGAAGAATGACTAGATAGTCCCCTATGCATGTTGAAAATTGTAAGGAATTAAATTAAAATAAAGAGACTAATGATAAAATTATAAGAAGGGAATACAAACCAAAGCTTAGCTTTGGATAATTTATTATTATAGAATATGGCCTCTTAAATGTTAGAGAATAGGTATAAGTGGGATAGAACTAAAAAAAATCATCAAAACAATGATGTCACCCACAAGAGCCAAACTAGTCTAACACAAAAAATCTTGTAATAAAAAGTGCATCTTGGGGCATACCCATTAAGGGGCAGATACAACCCTGAGAATAAGATATGAAACATCGAACACTAAGGAATAAAAAAATGAGTAGAAATCTAGCTAGACCATTATTCGTTCAAGACATGCATCTTATTCACACTAGAACTTAACAATGACAAAGGTGGGATAAAATATGCAGTGAAGGAACGATGTGACTAGGGCTTCTTAGAAAAAAATCCCACTATTGCTTCTATGAACCTCAAGAGGGCCAACATCCCAAATAAGAGTTTAACAATCAAAGATGCAAATAACCAATGTTGGCATGTTGGTGTTTCCATTGATGTCACATAATGGATATTATGATTCATATGATTGTATTGGTGCATTCATCATGTATTTCATGATGTTGCAGAAGGTTTTCACAGTGTTAAATTGATTGCAGATAGTTTCCATGTTGCCTCATGTTCACTCCTAAAGATAACCTACTAGATGGATGTGACCTGATACTTGCATAGGGAGATTGAACATGTTTGGAGGTATTTCCATGTTTATTTTCTGTCTCGATGTTACAGAGGTGTTGTAGAGGCTGTCATGATGTATTGAGCTCACTTTTGAAGCTAAGCTGCATGGTTGAAGCCACTTGATGCAGTTCATACATTCATGAGTTTTTGCCTACACTCATGAATTCTATGTATTGTATGAGCTCAACAGGAGGTTGCACAATTTTTTCTAAGACCTTTGATGGATTGGAAAAGTCATACAGATGCTGGATAAGGTGCATAAGTAGCTAGATGAAGTTTTCGGTAGACGATTCCTTGTTCTCTCTTATGCTATGCCCTAGTCGTTGAGAGATAGAGACCTCAGTGTGGCTAAACACCTTCACGCAAGATCTGTTGATGTCAAGCATACAAATGTAAGTTTTTCAATTGAGATCTACATGTATTGTCGCTGTTGGTGTGGCATAAACTAGAAATTCTATGCATTCCTCGTCCATCTCAGGTATTTTATTATTTTTTCCAATTGTCTTATTTGAGTCTCTTGATCAAAAGGTTAGGAAAAGGTTAACTAACTTCTAGAAGATGGCTAATGTGGATTGTATATCTCATTAAGTGAAGTTAGTGCAATATCAATTCAAGGAGTTGAATCCAGATCAAATCTAGTGTATGAAGATAGTTTCTAAATGTTCCATCACCAGTAGAATTTATTGATTTAATCATCTCAGAAAATTATAAATCAAATAATGTTATGAGGTTATTTTCTTAGTTCTTTTGAGAGTGTGATAGCATGTCATTGAGAGAGAATTGAGAGAGAAATGATATATTTGTAGTTTCTCACTCAAATTTCAAGAAATATATTAGAGTGTTGGATGTAGGAACCAAAGACCATATTTCGTGAGAAGATGTAGAGGGTGAATTTCATCATAATATATGATATGTATCATTTTTCTTTTCGTTGTAGTTGATGACTGGATTGATTGAGAGATTTTCATGGTAGTCGTAGATGCATATTGTATATCATATTTTGTTGTGTAGGCTCCAAATTTTATTATGTAGATAGTAGTGTTTAAAGAAGAAGGATCAATATTAGTTGGATGATGTTAAAGAAAAATAAAATAGTGGCTAAATCCATCATAAAATCTAGGTCAAGATAGAATGACGATTGTCATCAATTCTAAATCTTACAATCCTCAGCATGACCAGTCCGATGAATAGAGTACCAAGTGGTTAGTATTAAACCCAAGTGTCATGCCAATCGACATGCTGGGTAACACATAAAAATTTGGTAGAATGTGGAACCCGTTAGGACAAAACTTGGTCAAAACTAAGTATGTGGGGTGGGTTGCTAACATAGGCAGAATGAGAGTCTCCCATTAGGTGGTGTGACCAACAATGTGAATTAATAAACAATGAGGCTACCAATTGAAGAGGGTAACACAACCTTCTCAATAAGCAATGGGCTCCCACGATTATAATTGATAGCTACAACAACCACTAAGTTCAATTTCATAATAACAATGTTGCCCCTATGCCTTTGGATAAATACATTAAGCATGACAAGAGCAGTGATGCATCCCAAGACTTAATGAAATTGTAGTTAGAAATAAAATATATAATAAACAAATACTTAAATTAGTGTCTAAATTGTATTGGGTTCTAGATGCCACTCCAAACCTTGGAAGTTTTGGTTATAATGTAGTGAAATTTAGATAAGATGCCTTTATATTGACAACCCACACCAAGTTGTACCATTTATGGAAACAATTTTTTTCTAAAAATGTCTTATAGATATGTTTGTAACTAAAAATTAGTCACCTTTTATAAAAAAATTAATATACATAATTGATTTATTTTTATTATTATTAAAACTCCTTTTTTATTCAAAATAAGTCATAATCAAATCATAGTTACAATTTTTTCAAATACAATCTTGTTGTCTCTATTGACTATATATTTTTATTGATAAAATTTCCTAATTACAAATGAAAAAAAATTAAAATTTACAATATAATATCATATTTTATATATATTAAATTATAATTAAAAGTAGTCGAATATTATTTTATATTATGTGAAATGAATAATAACCAAAAAGTTTTATAAAAATAAAAAGGTGTTTTTCAATGCAACTATTTGGTTACATTTTAAACGAATAAGATAAAATCTAACTCATATAAAAAGATAAATTATAAGTAAACAAAATGCTAAAATATCAAATATTGAATTATAAAAGATGAAAAATAATTTAAAATTCAAAATTAAAAAATCATTGTAAATTATAAATTTAAACTTTATCATATTAATGGATGGGAGAAATGCTCCTCTAAAGCCTTTCTTATCTTGGATCAAAGCTTACTACTTAGCAATTTTTATCAATATATTTATTCTATTTATAGAAAGTAAAGTCATATCTTTAGGAAGGAAAGGATATAAATTTCTTGAGTGGATAATTTAAGGCTTTTTCATTGACGTATTAAATTTAATGTGGCCCAGAAAGAGAGATTCGAGATTCTATATTTATACTTTTTCATGAAGGTGGGGAATGTTTCAAATGAAAGCCAGCGAAAAATGTGATTTAGTAACTTTTTAAAGAATTATCAAATTACAATTTTTATTGTAAAGTTAGAAAAAAACTAATTTTTCTTTAGAATAATATTTTTCAATATTATCATTATTTAAGATTAGGAATAAAGATATTAAAAATGAATTGTGATGCTCGCTTATTTAATATAATGAACATTTATAGGGTAATGGTATGAGTTTTCAAGGTGGATAATATACTCGAGGAGAATAACTTACTCAAAATAATTCTAGGTTTTGATTTTTCAGATTTTATTATGATTATACTATACTTATAGGTATATGTATATTTTTAGTAGCTTTGAAATTATATCAAAGTTCAAGGAATTGAACTTTAGATTTATATTTATATTTTTATTTAAATAATTATTATACTATTAGGACTAAAACCATTATTAGGAGAGAGAATTTGACTCAAACCCGCCGGAGTTTTAAGGTAAAATTATGATTTTAAAGATACCATAACCTTTTACTAATTAATTTCAAAGTAGATAGCTAAGAAACTTTAAGTAGAGTTATTAAATTGGAGAATAGAAACATAAATCGGAAACTAATGGAAAATCCATTAAACTTGAAAATTCAGGTGGGAAGGACTCCAAATAAAAAAGAAGTCTTGGGAGGGTCTTTTTTCCTACTCGTATCTTGTTTAGGATGTTCTCGCCATGAAAGCCTTTTGTCAATAAACGTGGATCAAAGTTAGCAATTTTATATTGGGATCCATTTGTATCTGCCCAAATTGGGATGATGCTATTCATTTATAAACATAAAAGTACGCTCGTAGTCATCTCAGTTGATGTCTCAGTTGATGTGAGGAAGCATCTTAACTTTACATCCATGTACTTGGACAGATTTCTGGTTCCCCGATTTCTGTTCCTTTTATCCACCATGTCCCTAATTTCAATTTTTTTGACCCCACTCTGCGAATCTCACAACCTATGTCTCAGTCACCAGCTGTAGAATACAACGGTCGACCATTAAGTCAGCATCGGCACGATATCGATCGCTAAATCCAACAACGGGAGAGAGACAATGAATCAATTGAAGGAACAGCGAGGGAAGTTCACGAGATTAGTTGAGCCCTCCATGGCTGTTCTGCACGCAACCCAATTCCCGAGATAAATAAAGAAAGCAACCGATCGAGTCGAATCTGTGGACTATTAAATCAGAAGCCGGGGCCTCGAATCTGATTCCTCTTAAAACAGGAGTAACAGCTGGAGAAAAGGGTCATAAAGAGGGAGATCACGGTAATGGAACCATCATAATAATGATATGGAGAGTATGAATATATAGTTATTCTGCAGAGTACCCACGTTGCATGTTTGTGGTTTCTTTTTTCAAATTTTGAATTCTCAGAGTAAAATGAATGATTGGTAGAAAGGACCGGAAGCACTAAAGGGCTGATACGGATTGATATTTTTCTGTAAGCCTTCAGTATTGAATTAAATGATTGTAGGGGAATTTGTCCGTTGTAGTTTAATTTCTTCCGTTCAGAAAGGTTTGCAGAAGATGTTTTTTTATTTCAATCACGCAGCGGTTGTGATATTACGATTCGGTGAAATGGGTAGTTTTTGACCTAGTAGATGTTTGCTTTGTATTTATGTTTTTGGTGGTCATCAATATTTGTGGAGTTATAGTTTTATTAATTCAATTAATTCAATTCACAATAAAATAGAGATTATTTATTAGATTTAACTAAATATAAAATTCAAATTAACTATTAGATTTAACTAAATATAAAATTCAATAAGATAGGAGAAACACTGAAATAATTAATTGTTTGATCTTTTTGTTTGTGTTTTTAGCTATTTTTCTCTTCTTCTCCATTAATTGTTTTTCTTGAATTATGTTTGGTTGGTTTGTTCTTGTATTAGATTTTTTTACATATTTTATACCGCTCAAAAACTAATAAATTATTCAGTTATTTTTAGTAATATTTTCTAAATTTTTATTTTTCCAAACCACATTGTTGATTTCTGAATGGCAATATTTGCGACATAATATGGTTCTGATTCATATTAATAGGTACAACGCTTACGTTGTTCTTATACCTCAAACCATTTTCAGGTTACTTTAGCGAGAGAATATAAATACAACGGTTTACGAAACCATTTTTCGGTTACTTCTCTGCTGAAAATCCAAAAGTTCATCAATATGATTTAATTTAATGGGGCCAAGGATAAGGGTTGCGCCCAATGATGCACCAGTTTCATTAAATCGATTTTTAAAGTTGTATTTAGAAAGAAAATGCGCATTTTAGAGTTTGCGTCACTAGATTGACACGTGTTTTTGTTGGCAAGGTCATAAATTTATTTGAATAAATTGGATTTAAAATATTATATAAAAATTAAACAACAATAAAAGTTATTCATCATTTTTTTTGTAAGCTTAGGTAGGACCTTCTCATTTTGGAGTTTTTACATGTCCATTATACACCCCATTTCGGGGGAGGGTAGCACAAGAATCGAAGCCAAGATCTCCGGTTCTGTGAGACTTCATTTCCACGACCATTGCCACTTGAGCTACCCCATGTGGACAAAAGTTATTCATTATTTTAATAAAAATGTGGATATATATTTATTTTGGAATAAAGTTTTTAGAATTGTTATAGTGTATTGCAAGGTAATAATAGTTATAGAAGATATATATATATATATATATATATATATATATATATATATATATATATGAAAAATAATTATGTTTTCTTTTTTTTTTTAGATGAATTAATTAATTAAAATAGTATAATTAGCTATATTTAATTTAGTCTAATTATAAGAATTTAATTTAAGCAATTATGCCTTTTTATTATATAATTAGTTTCTTAATTTAGTTTAAAATAATTTAATATTTTATTAGTATAGATATATTTCAACTCCAGATTTAGCAAGTCCCAACTTGATAATAATAATAATAATAATATCCATTTTTAAGGTCACAGCCAAGCCAGACACCAAATTGGTGTATGAGACCCCTTGTTTGTGGGACAAGGGACCCACCTCCGCCAACTTGATAATAATAATAATAATAATATCCATTTTTAAGGTCACAGCCAAGCCAGACACCAAATTGGTGTATGAGACCCCTTGTTTGTGGGACAAGGGACCCACCTCCGCGCAGCGATTTGACTGCTAAGTCTACGAAGGCATACATACTCTACCCCCCTTTGGTTTTGAACCTGTGACCTCTTAGGAGGAAACACATGCTCTTAACCATTAGGCCCACTCAAGCTGATAGATGATAGTTAAGGTGACATTCTTTCTCTCAATTGAAATAATTTAGTTAACATGAAAATTGAGATATTTTATTTAGTGGATTACATTGTCCATATTAAATCCTTTCGTTCTATTTATATTTTCAAACACATTTGAATATTACTTCCAATCTTTTCACTTTCAATTTCTCTTTGCTCATTGAAATATTTTATTGCAGTTGATATATGTGCTTATTAACTAAATTATTTAACATGGATATTAAAGAATTTTAAATGTTGATATAAAATTGTATTATTTTCTGTGAACATGGAAATATTTTATTTATAATTAGAGTTGAGTCAAATGTGCTCACCATATCTCCTTTCCATTGTGCCGTAATATCAACAACCATTAAAGCAACCATAGTTAGAGTGGAAATGTATCTTTGTCACAATGGTTTGGGCATTACGCATTATAAATGGTAGAGATACGAAGAAAGATGATTACTTTTAGTTCTCCTAAAGGATTGAGCACTTCTTTTTATCCAACCATAAAGGAGGGAAAAAATGGGACCCAATAGGGGGATGAATCATTGGGAGGAGCAGAAACAGAAGAAGAATGAATCAAGATATCTGAAACTATAGTAATTATTCGCCATAAAGCAATAACGCGCATCTATTACGAAATGCACGAGCAATTCCATAATGAAATAATATCATCCCCATGCGTGATTCCATAGGTTCTCTTTATTTATAAATAATAATAAATTAATCCTAGTTTTGGATCGGAATGGATGGATTGGGATGTTGATAAGATTATGCTACATTTTCGGTAGCATAATGGTAATGCTGAAGTTCATTCGGGATCCTTAAAAAAAAAAAGGATTAACTCTAATCCCTTTCTAGTGGGAAGGCAGAATGGATAGAAGAATGGTTTATAAATTCATCATTTATCCAGATTGGCTGAAGGAAAGTACTGTAGTGGAACTAATTAATGAACTAATTAATGACCGTGTCCTTTTCGTACGACCACCCTTGGGAGTACCCGAATAAAATGATTTTGGATCACTGTTCTCCAGGGTCCTGGAGGGTGGTGTCGTATATTGGCTCGTGTTGTGCTACGGGTCATCCAAATCAATTGCTGTCAATTTTGATTCGGATGATCCAGAGGAATCATCATTGACTATGCAATAAAAACTTTTCGAATGACCGGTGGAGATAGATTTAGCTAAAGAAAAAGCTTTTATATGTCAAAATTAATTTTCAATTGAAAAAATATTTTATTTTTATTTTAAAAGAGACATGAAATTACACATTACCCTCATACTAAACTATAAAATAAAATTGCTTATAACTTATTGCTTTATTCCCTTAGATATTTAAAATATTTAATGTACCATGAAATTCCATTCCAATAGAAACATCGATTTCCCTTCTTTTCCATTTTCAAAATAATAGTTCTTTCCCATTTTCAAAATAATATTTTATTTATAAATGCACATTATTTATAAAGGTATACTATGTCAATATATTATTGAGTTTTAAAATTGATTAATCATATTTTAATTTAATTAATTTTTTAATTTAGTTTCAATTAAATAAAAGGAAATTATATTTTAATAATAATTTTAATTTTATAAATTTAATTAAATATTTCATAATTAAATATATATATAATTTATTAATTAAATTTGTAGTCTTATTAATAAAATAAACGATTTTTTATTTTGCATATTTTCTAGTTAATTTTGGCAAAATTAATAGAAATATTTAAAAATGGTAAGTTGTTTAATTTATAGAATTTAAGTATGTTATAAGATTTTTAAGAATTTTGAATTTATTTATTTAAAAAAAAAGTATTTTAAATAAAAAAAAAACTCAACATTATTCCAAATTACATATTGGAATGTCGTTAAAGAAAAATTGTAAGTAAAAAATAATTGTAATGAGTTGTAGATGACACTGCAAAGAAGTTTTAGTTAGAATCGGGGGAAATTTTGATAAGATGTTCTTATGTTGACAACCCACACCAAAATTATACCATTTATGAAAAGAAATTAGAATTATTTCAGATATATATGGCTATTATAGACCCATCTTAATATATATTTATCAAACAACCAAACATGTAAACAGTTTTACTCTTTATAACTCAAAAAAATTTAATCCCATTAAAAACTTTAAATATACATAACTAATTTCTAATATCAATTTTTTTTCTTTCTAATTTGTATTACTAATTTCTTTGTTTATTATTAAAACTCCTCTTACATTGAAAATAGTAAATCAGAAACCGGGGCCTCGAATCTGATTCCTCTTAAAACAGGAGAAACAGCTGGAGAAAAGGGTCATAAGGAGGGAGATCACGGTAATGGAATCATCATAATAATGATATGGAGCGTATGAATATTTAGTTATTCTGCAGAGTACCAACGTTGCATGTTTGTGGTTTCTTTTTTCAAATTTTGAATTCTCAGAGTAAAACGAATGATTGGTAGAAAGGACCGGAAGCACTAAAGCGCTGATACGGATTGATATTTTTCTGTAAGCCTTCAGTATTGAATTAAATGATTGTAGGGGAATTTGTCCGTTGTAGTTTAATTTCTTCCGTTCAGAAAGGCTTGCAGAAGATGTTTTTTTATTTCAATCACGCAGCGGTTGTGATATTGCGATTCGGTGAAATGGGTAGTTTTTGACCTAGTAGATGTTTGCTTTGTATTTATAAATTTGGTGGTCGTTGGAGTTATAGTTCTATTAATTCAATTCAAGAGAAAATAGATGTTAACTATTAGATATAACTAAATATAAAATTCAATAACATAGGAGAAACACTCAAATGGATTAATTGTTTAATCTTTTTGTTTGTGTTTTTAGCTATTTTTTTTCTCCTTCTCCATTAATTGTTTTTCTTGAATTATGTTTAGTTGGTTTGTTCTTGTATTAGATTGTTTTACTATCATTTTGTACTTTTTATTTCTTTATTTTAATATATATATATATATATATATATATAAATCATGGTTTTTAGATTATGTTTGGTTTGAATATTATAAATATATTTTATACTGCTCAAAAATTAATAAAATTATAACTCCACAAATATTAATTATTCAGTTATTTTTAGTAATCTTTTCTAAATTTTTTTTTTTTTCAAACCACATTGTTGATTTCTCAATGGCAATATTTGCGACATAATATAGTTCTGATTCATATTAATAGGTACAACGCTTGCGTTATTCTTATACCTCAAACCGTTTTCAGGTTACTTTAGCGAGAGAATATAAATACAACGGTTTACGAAACCATTTTTCGGTTACTTCTATGCTGAAAATCCAAAAGTTCATCAATATGATTTAATTTAATGGGACCAAGCATAAGGGTTGCGCCCAATGATGAACCAGCTTCATTAAATCGATTTTAAAGAAGTTGTATTTAGAAAGAAAATGCGCATTTTAGAGTTTGCGTCATTAGATTGATACGTGTTTTTGTTTTGCAAGGTCATAAATTTATTTGAAAAAATAGGATTTAAAATAGTATATAAAAATTAAATGAAGATAAAAGTTATTTATTATTTTAATAAAAGTATGGATATATATTTATTTTGGAATAGAGTTTTTGGAATTGTTATAGTGTATTGCAAGGTAATAATAGTTATAGTAATAATTATATATATATATATATATATATATATATAATAATTATGTTTTTTTATTTTTTAGATAAATTAATTAATTAAAATAGTATAATTAGCTATATTTAACTTAGTTTAATTATAAGAATTTAATGTAAGCAATTATGCTTTTTTATTAGATAATTATTTCCTTAATTTAGTTTAGAATAATTTAATATTTTATTAGTATAGATATATTTCAACTCTAGATTTAGCAAGTCCCAACTTGATAGATGATAGTTAAGATGACATTCGTTCTCTCAATTGAAATAATTTAGTGAACATGAAAATTGAGATATTTTATTTATGGATTGCATTGTCTATATTAAATCTTTTTGTTCTATTTATATTTTCAAACACATTTGAATATTACCTCCAATATTTTCACTTTCAATTTCTCTTTGCTCATTAAAGTATTTTATTGCAGTTGATATATATGCTTATTAATAAATTATTTAACATGGATATTAAAGAACTTTAAATGTTGATATAAAATTGTATTATTTTCTATGAACATGGAAATATTTTATTTATAATTAGAGTTGAGTCAAATGTGCTCACCATATCTCCTTTCCATTGTGCCGTAATATCAACAACCATTAAAGCAACCATAGTTAGAGTGGGAATACCTTCTATAATATATATATGTCAAAATTAATTTTCAATTTAAAAAATAATTTATTTTTATTTTAAAAGAGACATGAAATTACACGTTACCCTCATACTAAACTATGAAATAAAATTACTTTTAACTTATTGCTTTATTCCCTTAGATATTTAACATATTAATTTACTATGAAATTCCATTCCAATAGCAACATCGATTTCCCTTCTCTTCCATTTTCAAAATAATAGTTCTTTCCCATTTTCAAAATAATATTTTATTTATAAATGCACATTATTTATGAAGGTATACTAAGTCAATATATTTTAGAGTTTTAAAATTTATTAATCATATTTTAATTTCATTAACTTTATTTAATTTAATTTAAATTAAATAAAAGAAAATTATATTTTAATAATATTTTTAATTTTATAAATTTAATGAAATATTTCATAATTAAATATATATAAAAATTATTAATTAAATTTATAATCATATTAATAAATTAAATGATTTTTTATTTTGCATATTTTCTAATTAATTTTTTCTAAAATTAATAGAAATATTTAAGGATGGTGAGTTGTTTAATTTATAAAATTTAAGTATCTTATCAGATTTTTACGAATTTTGAATTTATTTATTTAAAAAAATATTTTAAATAATAAAATAACTCAACATTATTCCAAATTATATTTCCAAATGTCGTTAAAGAAAAATTGTAAGTAAAAAATAATTGTAATGAGTTGTAGATGACACTGCAAAGAAGTTTTAGTTAGAATCTAAGGAAATTTTGATAAAATGTTCTTATGTTGACAACCCGCACCAAAATTATACCATTTATGAAAAAAAAAAGAATTATTTAAGATATATATGACCATTATAGACCATCTTAAATATATATTTAACAAACAACCGGACATGTAAACCGTACCAGTTTCCTCTTTATAACTCAAAAAAAGTAATCTCATTAAAAACTTTAAATATACATAACTAATTTCTAATATAAATTTTTTTCTTTCTAATTTGTATTACTAATTTCTTTGTTTATTATTAAAACTCCTCTTACATTGAAAATAGTAAAAATGAAACTTACTTTATACTATTTTGTTGTGTGTATTGTATATATATTTTTATTAATAAACATTTCAAATTAAAAAAAAAATTGTATATTTTGAAGTTTTAATGAAATATATAAAATCGAAATTAAAAAAAAAAAAAAAATCAAAATTTAAAATATACATGGTAATATCATATTTTCAATGTTTTAATGAAATATTATTCCATATTAGGTGAAATGAATAATAACACAAAGTTGTTATAAAGAAAATCTTTTTCAGTCTAACAATTTGCTTACATTAATTGTATTAACTTTTATTTAAATGAACAAGATATAAACTAACCAATATACGAATTCATATATTGCATAAACTATTAAAATATTGAATTACAAGACATGAAAAAGATGTTTTTAGGTTGACAACCCACACCAAAATTATATTTTTTATGGAAAAAAAATTAGAAATATTTCAGATATATATAACCATTACAGACTTATCTTAAATATATATTTATCAAACACCTAGACATGTAAACCATTTTCCTCTTTATAAAAAATTGATCACGTTAAAAACTTTAAATATACATAACTCATTTCTAATAACAATTTTTTTTCTTTCTAATTTCTATTATTAATTTCTTTGTTTATTATGAAAACTCCTCCTAAATTGAAAATAGTAAAAATGAAACGTACTTTATGTAATGTCGTAGGAAAATAATGTAAATATTTGGTTTACTGTGGTAAATATAAATTGAAGCTGATATTATTATTTGTTTGAAATTTAATAACATTTGTTTTATTATGAGAGATAAGAAATGTTTCTTTAAAAAAAAATTGGTAACTTCTCAAGGAAAAGTTTTTCTCTTGGGAAAGGAAAGTTGTTGTGGGTGCAACCCTAACTACCTCCCCTAATTCGAAGAGTTTCCAGACAAAAGGAGGGGAGTGGAGGAAAAATCTGCGCTGTAGGGACATGCAAAAAAAAAGAGAAAGTAGGCTAAGTCTGGTGATGATCAGATAGCCCTGCACATTGGGCAAGTAACTTGCGGAAGACTAGTGTCTAGCAGGTAAGCAAGGGGAGAGATTTTGGTCCCGAAAGACAAATCTCATGGCTGGACAGTTGAGAGGCAGCAGAAGTCCCAGGTTCAGGTGAACCTTCAAGAAGGTCTTCACCAGCCAGAGAACTGGGTACGTAAAGAAACCTGTGAGGGAAAACTGTTGTGTGAAATTTATCATGTATCTAATTTTGTTAAAAGAGGAGTGGAAGGCTTTCTCTACAGTGAATAGTAGAGGAACTCCAGAGGAGAGATGGGAGTCCTCTTCTGTATATCTTTATAAAGTATGAACTGGTAGTTTGTGTAAGAGTTTTCTTCTTATTTATGAACTGGAAATAACTACAAGAGAATTCTATAGAAAAACTATCCATAATGTCATATCTCCTTACACTTACTACGAGTTAGTAAGAAAATAAAGATTCGACAGTAATTATTTTTTTTTAATTTTAAACATTACTATGGTACTATGTCGTCGGTCATAACCGCAAGAGAAGTCTGTAGAAAAACTATCCATAATGTCATATCTCTTTACACTTACTACGCGTTTGTAAGAAAATAAAGATTCAACAGTAAATTTTTTTAATTTTAAACATTACTATGGTACTATCTCGTCGGTCAACCATTTGACTGATTGCACTACTCCAGTTATTCATGGATTTTCTAGCAACGGGTTATGTGCTCACGATGATGTTAAGGCCTAGGACCCTAGAACCACCTTTCATAACTCTCCTCGCCTTGGGAGACTCGGCACTTGTTTCCATATTTGTATAATAGGTGGCTTTATTTTACACCTGGCTATTTCTTTTGATATGAGACCGATGCACTGTACAAAGAGTTTAATATTTGGTTTTTATGATGATGGGGTGGTTTTACTGCTCTGCCCCTACGTGGCACGAGCAGGTCTCCCTTTCTACTTTTCCTCACATTGAGCTTTTCGCCATATTGACAGAGGAAAGATGGGTTGATGATCCAATGGCTCAGCTCTCCCGAGGTTGGTCTATCCATTCCCAGTTACTTAGTTGTGTTTTCATTTTCACCTTTCGGTGTTGGTTCCACTTCTCCACCTTGTTTCTTCATCGGTTTACTCTGCCTGTTAATCCAGGCCTTGGATGAGTATTTGGGAACCTCCAGATGCAGGAGTATGGTGTTCATATCACCGCTCAGACCCCGGGTAAGGGATTTCTGTTACAAATTTATTACTTTTCCCCCCTGAAACTCCATTATTATTGTTTAAACATTTCCCTCAACGCCTGACTAGAGAATGCTAATATAGTGTTCTCTGGTTGCAGGGTTTCCCTTCGGGGTTCAGAGACACTCAGACATGGCTGCGAAGAAAACATTCGGCCAGTTTCCATTGCTCCAGACTTTCCGGGTAAGGGATTGCCGTGGTTAGCTTTCAATGATTTGAGTTTAAATTCTTCAGTTATTATGACTCTAAGTCGGTCGACTTCCACTGGTTTTGGCACACAGCTGAGAGCTGTAGGATTCAAGTCTTATACCCTTGCTTGGGTAGAGAGTTTTGGGGTCCAGCTAGCCCTGAGGTTGGAATAGCAATTGCACTGTTAATTTATGTAATAACTTCTTTTAAAAGCAGATGTTGAGGTTTATCCCACGGCTTATTGATTGGGTTATTTGTGAACAAGATTTACACAGGAGCTCACCTCAGGGAAACCTGAACGAGTCTGTTCATAATGCTGTGGTTAAAGCTTATTCACTCTGTTTTTAATATGCGTTGCATAACACTTAGAGCTCTTGATCCACTGTTAAAGAACTATCGTTCCTCTCTACATTCAATTGGAAATTATAATGGAATGGTTCAGTTTCTACTTCTTGTCGAAATGTGTGAATATTGTATTTTCCATTTGTTTTCTTTTAATGGTGACTCAAATTCAGTTCTACGCCCTTTGTTGATAATTTTTGTCTCGGTACTATTTCATTTTGGTCATACTATGCTTTTACTGTTTTATATATGTACATTTGAATGGCTAATTTTTACATATAATTTATTTTTAAGTATTTGATTTCCATGAGGCCTCTTCCAGTGAAGTTCAAAAGGTCTGCCTGGCAACATTCTCCTTAACAGGTTTTTACTTGCACAGTTCCATGCAATCTCCTATCCAACTTCCCCTGGGTTTCCCTCGGTTGCCTCTTGAGGAAGAAAGTTTTCCACATAACCTTTGCCATGGAATTTTGACATGTTATATAGGTTCTAGTTGATTATTTTGTGAATGGTACTTTCGTGAATGAAATATTTACCATTGAAATATTTGTAAATGAAATACTTGTGTGTGAAATATCAGAGGTTTTCAACTACATTTACTTTTCTTATATTATTTCCATGAATAAAACAAAGTTTAATCATACACAGCAGTTAGTACTACAGTACCTCTTTGTGATGTCGATATTTCTTTTCAACCAACTGTTCAGCTCAGTTCCCTAAACCACTGTGATTCACGAAGCCCAACAACTGGGCCTTACTCTGTCCTTCACTTTTGTTTTCCACCCTACCATGAGATTCGTCTTTCGGGACTAGAATCTCCCCCCTTGCTATCTTGTAGGACTACTGTCCTCAGCAATATAATTGCACCAAGTGCTTGGCTATCTGGTCATCAGCAGACTTAGCCTAATTTTTGTTTCCTTTTCCTCTTTCTATCTGTCCTTACATCACAAATTTTTTCCTCCTCCCCTTCCTTTTCTATGGAAACCCTCCAGTTAGGGGAGGTAGTTAGGGTTACAGTTACTCCCCAACCTCTTTTCCCAACTTCCCTTTTTTAAGAAGTTTCCAGCACGTAAAAGAAACAATTATTATCTATTTTGAAAGAACAAAAATAAAATAAATTAAGTTCCAAACAGAAATAATGTCATATGCAGTTTACCTTTTACCACAATAAAACCAAATATTTACATTTTCTCGGGGTATTACACAAACTATTTGCAGAATGTTCAGAAATATAGAAAACTCAGATTAGCAATAGATTGTCCTTGTAGAATACAAGAATCCATATAGAAATTAATGGAGTGATTGTATAAGAGCTCTTTCCTTAGTTATGCCAAACACAAATAAAACGATAGAAAAATCTTGAGGGCAGATACAAACCCTCGGAGCACAAACAACGAAGAGACAACTATGAAATATTTCAAAGAAAATGCAGAGAGGAAAAATAGTTCTGCATGCATAACGAATCCAAACCCAAAACTATTTCTTTCTCTACATGCATGCAGCTATAATAATATATGACAGTAGCGCAAATCATGTAGATATATTAACATTGATAGCAGAATGAACCTTGTAGCTATATAAACATGCTAAATTAAAGCATTCCTGATAAAGTTGGAAAAGGAACATATCCAGAGATCTGAGGAGCGGATTAAAGCATAAAAGAAATCATGAATGTGGTACGCTCAAAAGGGAATAGCAGTGCCATAGGGTCAGACTTGAAAGAAAATGCCAAAATTCATCAAAAGACTACTAAACTTAAACCATCATTAGCCATGCTAGAGATTGTGTACCTAGAATCTCATAAAATAAGCAGAACATACATAATAGTGTTTCCTTGGAATAAAAAACTGAGCATTTAAATATGTAGTAAAAAATAGGAATTTTATAACTCAAGGAACCCTGAAGGGGTTAGATCATTATAGCATAAAGCAACGCTCATAAATTCTGATATACATTTTAAATCTTAACATATACTCTGGTCTCAAGGACCCTAATAGAAACTATAAAAATATACAAAATTGTGCCCAACAAATAGATGAACTGAAGTATGCTACAGTGGGTTCAACCCAGGAATTATAGCCAGAACTGTTCTTTCTTTTAAACGAAAAAAATATAAAGTGTATCAGCAAATTAAAGAACAAGCCTGAGGGCATATCAAAACTGACAACGCGCTAGGATAATGGAGGCTTCAGTTCTGAGAAACAATTCGGAAAAAAAATTCAATTAACCCTGAAAATAGCAGAGTAAAGCTTGACTAGCATATAGAAATCACCACCAATCTGATACAATAAAATAAGTAGGAGTCATAAAGACTTAGGCCAGAGGGCTTATAAAGATAAATTCGAAGAACCCCCCCTTCCTTTGAACAAACCAGAGTGGGCAACATTCAATAGATCCAAAAGTTGAAAACCTTCAAGAGAAGAATTACATGAAACTTACCTGATAGCTTGCGCAGAAGGGGTAAAACCTGGAAAACCTACGGAGCATCGTTTAGAACCTTCGGTGACTTCTAGAGGCTGGCAACATGAACCCTCAACTATAGAACAAAGGCAAGCAATAAAAACTATTAGGGATTTGGACATAAAATGTAATGATAACCTGAGAAGAGAAAAAATTCGAAGAATTTAAGAAATTTCCTGGATAAACCCTTACCAGAAGATCACTGCTGCAATGACTAGGTCAATTACAGTTTGGAGCTTGGTGGTATCCATAGACCATCTGGATTCATTCGGCGTGAAGGAGTTTTGAACCATTCGGTGCCGGGGAGAAAGACAGATCTGAAACAAACCTTGTGAAAATGGATAGGGAGCCTCTACGCTACTGGATAAACAAGGGTGGAGTACATCGAGCTAGCACAACCCTCAGATGGGCATAGATGCATCCACACCATTAATGAAGGGAGAAGCCCGAGGGGTGCGAAATCATAGCACTCTAGCCATACCCCATCGCATGACAGAAATAGTGGTAAATAAATTCTCAAGCCAGATGTTAAGAGTAGACAACACCAACATTAAAGCTGTCATCAAACAAAACTTCTACCCAAAAATTTTTCTGACAACATGAAACAAAACTCTTTGATATTTCCAGAATGGTGTATTTGATACTTCACAGCTATGTAAGGTCAATATGTAATATTTAGTATGCACGTTGGGGTTGAATTGGATTTGACAAAAATGTAAGAAAATTTTTATTGGGGTAAGTTTATATCATGTAGGTGGGTATATTACAAGTGGCATTAGAGAAAAGTGTCAAAAACTATGGCCTCTGGGAAACAAAACAGATAAAGTGTATACATTTTATGTTCATCTCTATTGAGTAGTTAAGGAAAAATAGTTAATGCGTTGACCCTTATTTTGTTACTTTTCTATGTTAAGTATAGGAAAACGGAAGACCGACAATATGAGAAGAGGAGACAGTGTGTCATGTAAGTTTGTGGCGAGTCAGGGACGTGCAATCAGCCTTGAAAATAACCCAGAATTATGGGTACAACTTGGAGAGGAGGCTCACAATACGAATCTTGCAATATTAGAGACAGTACAGGAGTTGAAAAATGAAATGTCCCGATTGCGGGAGGATAACGTGAGGTTAACCATGCAACAGGAAAGGATCATAAAGAGCCTATCTAACAAGCAAAATCAGCAACCGCTGAATCCTAGCGCTGAGCAAAAAAGGGTGTTAGAGGAGCAGAATCACCACACAGAACTAGAAGAGTCAGAAGGAAGGGAGTAGGAATGATCTGGTAATGCGTCCGAGCAACAAACATCAAAAAAAAAATGAATAGAGTTGCAAGGGGAGTTCTGTAAGATCAAACCGCCACAATTTGAGGGAGAACAACAGGAAGCAGCCGAGGCATGGTTGATTAATATGAACAAATACTTCCAACTATATGAAGACAATCACAACCTCAAGGCATGGTTGGCCATTTTCCAAAAACTGGGAAAAGCCACCCTATGGTGGGAAGAAGTCAAGATGGTAAGAGGAGTAAGTGAACAGAATATAACTTGGGAAAAATTTCAAAAATACTTTAAGGAAAGATACCTGACTGAACATTTCTATAACAAAAAAGAAAGAGAATTCCATGACCTGTGACCGGGACAACAAACTATGGATGAATTTATTACTCGTTTTACTTCATTGCTCCGTTATGTGCCTTATATCCTAGAGGAAAGGGCTAAAATACAGAGGTTCGTCAGTAGTTTACCTTTGAACATGAGGGAAAGAATTAAGTTTGACAACCCAAAGACGATGGATGAGGTCATACATAATGCTTGGATTTGCTACTAGCAAAGCAAGTAGAAGGGAGAAATTATGGGTAAGAAATGGGTTGAAAAGAAAGGCAACAAAATGGCTGGAAATACTAAAGGAAATCGAGGTGGTGGAAACAAAGGATTTGCTAAGGGGAAAAAGAGTAGAATTATACAGAAGAATCTGCTAAATGATTAAATCCCCCCATTGAGTCCAGAACCAACGAACATCCTGCAAAAATAGACAATGAAGGGACAACAAGACCTCCAGTGCAATGTTGGGGTTGTGGTGGACCTCATTACGTAAAAAACTGCCTCAACGAAAAGGAACCGAAGAGGTTTCCTAGATCTATGAAGCATCTATAGTTGGAGATGTAGGACAAAGTTTACCAAAGATTAATGCTACCTGGAAGATCATCAGGCGGAGTACCAGACGACCATGGTGGAATTTGAAGGTAAGATCTTAGACCTTTTTGTAACTATTTTAATTGATCCTGGAGCTACGTTAAGTTATATTAGTCCTAAGGTTGTGGAGCATTGTAAATTGCAAACTCTTAAATTTAAGGACCCTTGGCTAGTACAACTGGCAACAGGGGCAATGAGATGAGTGCTTGGTAAGGTGAATAACTGCCCTTTAAAGATAGGAGGACATCCAATGATGACAGATTTAAATGTGCTTCCCCTTGGTTCGTATGATGTACTGATTGATATGGACTGGTTAGAAAAACACTGGTCCATAATTAATTGTAAAACTAAGACTATTTGTTATAAAGATGAGCTTGGAACAAAGTAAGAGATGCAAGGAATTAAGTGGCCAGTGCAGATTCGGCCAATAACCACCTCCTAGTTAGAAAAATGCATTAGGAAAGGATGTTAGATTTATGCCATCCAAGTGGGTTATGCCAACTCAAAAAATAAAATGGCCACATTGGAAAACATTCCTGTGATACAAGAATTTGCTGATGTGTTTCTAGAAGAGATTCCCGGACTGCCACCCAAGAGAGACATAGATTTTACCATCAAATTGGTGCCAGGAGTAGCGCCATTGTCCCAAGCACCCTACAAAATGAGCACACCAGAGTTGACAGAGTTAAAAATGCAATTACAGGAGCTGTTAGGAAAAAATTACAATCGCCCCAGTCTGTCACCCCAGGGAGCCCCTGTGCTATTCGTTAAGAAGAAAGACCGGACCCTTCACATGTGTATGGATTATTGCCAATTGAAAAAATTGACGATCAAAAATAAGTATCCTCTACCCTGTATTAATGAACTGTTTGATCAAGTAAAAGGAGCAACAGTATTCTCAAAGATTGATTTGTGATCAGGGTATCACCAAATCAGGATTAAAGAGGAAGACATAGCTAAAACAACTTTTAGAACACGATAGGGTCATTATGAGTTGTGGTGTTACCCTTTGGGTTAACCAACGCCCCCACAACCTTTATGTGTCTAATGAAAAACATATTTCATTAGTATTTAGATAAGTTTGTGCTAATTTTTATTGATGATATACTGATATATTCTCGAACTATGGAAGAGCACCATAAGCACCTCAAATTAGTATTGCAAACCCTTCGAGAAGACCAATTATACACTAAGTTCAGCAAATGTGATTACTTTAAGGAAATAATACAATATTTGGGCCACATAATCACTAAACAATGGATCATAGTGGATCCTGAAAAGATAAGGACCATAATGGAATGGCTGGTACCAAAGGATGTGGCAGACATCAGATCCTTCATGGGGCTAGCAGGTTATTACAGATGGTTTGTGGAAGGATTTTCGAGAGTAGCTTATCCAATCACTTCCTTACAGAAAAAGGGAAGAACCTTTAGGTGGACCCCCGAATGTCAAAAAAGTTTTGAACAACTTAAACATCTACTCACCACTGCACCCATTCTAAGCATAGCCAATCCTAGTAAGGATTATGTGGTGTGCACGGACGCAAGTAAGGAAGGGGTAGGAGGTGTGTTAATGCAAGAAGGGAAGGTAATTGCTTATGAGTCAAGAAAATTAAAAGAGCATGAGCAGAAATATTCCGCTTATGATCTAGAGTTGGGAGGCATCATTCATGCTTTAAAAATGTGGTGACATTATCTTATGGGAAGAGAATTTTTATTATTGACAGATCACCATAGTCTAACCAATTATTTTAGCCAGCCCACCTTACATGCTAGGCAAGCACGGTGGGTGGATTTCTTAAGTGTTTTTGATTTCGAGATCAAGAATTTGAAAGGGAAAGAGAACTCGGTGGCGGATGCCTTAAGTTGGAAATTGCAATGTCTATATGAAATTTCTTGCAGTGAAGGGAAAAGCCCCTTCGAAAAAATGATTAAAATGGTAGCAGAACAAGATACTGCATATCAACAAATAAAACAACAAGTTCAGCACCCAACCAACAAAGAAAAATAGCCAGGTTATGCCTTGGATGCTGTTGGATTGTTGTATTAGAAGAAAAGGTTGTATGTGCCCAACCAAAACAACATTAAAAACTTGATTTTGGATGAATATCATAAGATTCATTACACTGGGCACCTAGGATATCAGAAAATGACCACCGCACTCTAAAAACAATATTATTGGTTGGGTATGAAGAAAGATGTGGCTAGATACTTGGCACGTTGTCTGGAGTGCCAACAAATAAAAGTAGAACATCAACACCTTGCGGGGTTATTACAACCATTACCCATTCCATAATGGAAGTGGGAAAACATCTCTATGGACTTCATAATGGGTTTGCCTATGTCAAAGAAAAATAAAGACTCCATCATGGTGGTGGTGGACAAGTTAAGTAAGTAAACACATTTTATACTTGTGAAATCTACTCACAGCATTGTGTAGATCGCCCTTGTTTTCATGCAGAATATATTTAAGCTGCATGGGTTACCAAAAACAATAATTTCAAACCGTGATGTAAAATTTACATCGGTCTTTTGGAAAACATTGTTTGAAGAATTGGGGACTCAGCTGAATTCCAGTACAGCCTATCACCCTCAAACTAATGGAAAAACTGAATGGGTGAACTAGGTGGTGGAAGACATGTTAAGAGCATATGTAATGCAGCAACCAACCTTGTGGGAAGACTATCTGCACATGGTCAAGTTCGCGTACAATAATGGCTATCACACATCATTGCAAATGAGCCCATTTGAAGTATTGTATGGATAGAAGTGTCACACACCCTCAAGCTGGGGTGGACTGGAAGATAGATTGATGTTAGGTCCTGAAATGCTTAAGGAAATGGAGGAAATGGTTAAGAAAGTATGGTCCAATCTAAAGGCAACTCGGGATAGGGAAAAGAAATTGCTGATAGGAAAAGGAAGTTTAAGAAGTATGAAGTTGGTGATCATGTGTATGTGAGAATTCGAGCAAAAAAGAGCATGTTACAATGGAGTGGGTGCTCTAAGTTGGCACCCTGATTTTGTGGACCTTTTCAGATCTTGGCAAGAATCGGGCTGGTAGCATACCAACTCGCTCTGTCGAGTCATATATAGGTCCACAATGTTATTCATGTTTTCGTGCTAAAAAAATATGTTTATGATCCTAAGCTTGTAATCAGCTGGCAGGATATACAGGCAAGGAATAACTATGGTAGATCAATCTAAATGAGTTTTTGTTAAAGAAAAATTGATTTAAGATGTTACATGTTTCAGGTCGAGCTGGAAGGAGAAATCTTGGTCGAGCCACTGAACATCCTCAACCGGAGAGAAGTAATGCTGCAGAAACGAGCTATTACCTAGGTTAAAGTGTAGTGGCAGCACTTTGGGCATGATGAGGCCACTTGGGAAGATGAAGAGCTCATGACAAGAGATTATCCAGGGCTATTCATGGCCAAAAGACATCGGGATGATGTCCAATTTCAGGAGGGGGAGATGTAATTCCATGGGAAAAAAATTTAAAGATTTGGTTTACTGTGGTAAATATAAACTGAACCTGATATTATTATCTGTTTGAAATTTAATAACATTTTCTTTATTATGAGAGATAAGAAATGTTTCTTTTATAAAAAAAAGTTGGTAACTTCTCAAGGAGGAAGTTCTTTTCTTGGGAAAGACAGTTTCTGTGGGTGAAACCCTAACTACCTCCACTAACTGGAAGAGTTTCCAGAGAAAATGAGGGTAGGGGAGGAAAAATCTGCACTGTAGGGAGAGGCAGAAAAAAAGAGAAAGTAGGCTAAGTCTGGTGATGATCAGATAGCCCTGCACATTATGCAAGTAACTTGTGGAAGACTGTTGTCTAGCAAGTAAGCAAGGGGTGAGATTCTGGTCCTGAAAAATGAATCTTTTGGTCGGGCTGTTGAGAGGTAGTAGAAGTCCCAGGTTCAGGTGAACCTTCAAGAAGGTCTTTACGAGCCGGAGAACCAGGTACGTAAGGAAACCTCTGAGGGAAAGCTGTTGTGTGAACTTTATCATGTATTGTAATTCTATTACAAAAGGAGTGGAAGGCTTTCTCTACAGTGAATAGTAGAGGAAATCGAGAGGAGAGATGGGAGTCCTCCTCTGTATATCTTTACAAAGTATGAACTGGTAGTCTGTGTAAGAGTTCTCTTCTTATTTATGAACTGGAAATAACTACAAGAGAAGTCTATAGAAAAACTATCCATAAACTATTTGCAAAAAGTTCAGAAATATAGCATACTTAGATTAGCAAAAGACTATCCTTGTAGAAGACAAGAATCCATATACAAATTAATAGAGTGACTGTATAAGAGCTCTTTCCTTAGTTATGCCAAACATAAAGAAAATGCCAGAAAAATCTTGAGGGTAGATACAAACCATCGGAGCGCAAACAAGATAGAGACAACTATGAAATATTTCAAAGAAAATGCAGATAGGCAAAACAGTTCCGCATGCATAACGAATCCAAACCCAATTTCTTTCTTTACATGCATGCAGCTATAATAATATATGATAGTATCCCAGATCATGTAGATATACTAAAGCATAGAAGAAATTGTGAATGTGGTATGCTCAGAAGGGAATAACAGTACCATAGGGTTAGACTTGAAAGCAAATTCCAGAATTCATCAAAACCCTGCTAAACTTAAACCATCATTAGTTGTGCTAGAGATTGCTTACCCAGAATCTCATAAAATACACATAACATACATAATAGCATTTCCTTGGAATAAAAAACTGAGCATTTAAATACACAGTAGAAACCAGAATTTTATAACTCAAGGAACCCTGAAGGGGCTAGATCATTATAGCATAAAGAGAAGCCGCCACACTACGTAATTCTGGTATGCATTTTAGATCTTAACATATACTCTAGTCGCAAGGACCCTAACAGAAATTGGAAAAAAATACAAAATTGTGCCCAGGAAAAAGATAAACTGAAGTATGCTACAGTGGGTTCGACCCAGGAATTATATCCATAACTGTCCTTTCTTTTAAACAAATGAAATATACAGCATATCAGCAAATTAAAGAATAAGCCCCAGGGCATATCAAAACTGAAAATGTGCCAGGATAACCGAGGCTTTGGTTCTGAGAAACAAACAGGAAAATAAATTCCATTAACCCTGAAAAGAGCAGAGTAACCCTGACTGGCATATAGAAATAACCACCAATCTGATACAATAAAAGAAGTAGGAGTCATAAAGACTTGGGCCGAAGGGCTTATAAAAATAAATTGGAAGAACCCCCCCTTCCTTTCAACAACCTAGAGTGGGCAACATTCAATAGATCCAGAAATCGAAAACCTTCAAGAGAAGAATTACATGAAACTTACGCGATAGCCTGTGCAGAAGGGGTAAAACCTGGAAAACCTACGGAGCGCCATTCAAAACCTTCTGTGACTTCTGGAGGCCAACAACATGACCCCTCAACCATAGAATAAAGGCAAGCAAGGAAAACTATTAGATATTTGGACAGAAAATGTAACGATAACCTGAGAAGAGAAAAAATTCGAAGAATTTAAGAACTTGCATGGATAAACCCTTACCAGAAGATGACTGCTGCAATGACCAGGTTGATTACGGTTTGAAGCTTGGTGGTATCCATACACCATCTGGATTCATTCGACGCGGAGGAGTTCTGGACCATTCGGTGCTAGGGAGAAAGACAGAGCTGAAACAAACCTTGTGCAAATGGATAAGGAGCCTCCATGCTACCAGATAAACAATGGTCGAGTACATCGAGCTTGCACAACCCTCAGATGGGCATAGATGCATCCACACCGTCGATGAAGGGAGAAGTCTGAGGGGCGCGAAATCAGAGTGTACTCTAGCCATACCCCATCATGTGACATAAATAGTGGTAAATAAATTCCCAAGCCAGATGTTAAGTGTAGACAGTGCCAACATTAAAGCCGTCATCAAACAAAACTTCTACCGGAAAGTTTTTCCGACAACACAAAACAAAACTCTTTGATATTTCCAGAATGGCATAGTTGATACTTGACAACTATGTAAGGTCAATATGTAATATTTAATATGCACGTTGGGGTTGAATTGGGTTTGACAAACATGTAAGAAAATTTTTATAAGGGTAAGTTTATGTCATGTAGGTGGGTACATTACACTTTAGTAAAAATGAAACTTACTTTATACTATTTTGTTGTGTTTATAGTATATATACTTTTATTAATTAACATTCCAAAGTGAATAAAAAAATATCAAAATTTAAAATATACATTATAATATCATATTTTCAAAGTTTTAATGAAATATTATTTTATATTAGGTGAAATGAATAATAACGCAAAGTTGTTATAAAAAAAATCTTTTTTCACTGTGACAATTTGCTTACATTAATAGTATTAACTTTTATTTAAATGAATAAGATATAATCTAACCAATATACAAACTCATATATTGGATAAACTATTAAAATATTGAATTACGAGAGATGAAAAATTACTTAAAATTCAAAATTAAATGATCAAGGTAAATTACAAACTTTACCATATTAATCGATAATAATTATTTATGAATTATGTAATAGTTTTATTAATGAAATAACGTTGTTGGTTGATATATTATTATATGGTGAAATTTGAGTTTTTTTAAGTGATTACATTTGAGTGAAAAAGGGTTATATAGTGGTGTCAAGTGTGGCTAGACGTAGAGGTATTAATATTACTGAGTTTTTTTTGTTAAGGGATTTTATTGAATTACGTTTTGAGGGATGAGGTAGAGAATTTATAAATAAAGGATTTAAATGTTATGGGATAGTGTTAGTCAGGGGCTTTTTAATTTTTGAAGAGAAATTACTTTTTTAATAAAGCATGTAAAATTATTTCTTACAGAATAATGAAGAAAATTTAGTGAAGTTAGTGGTTCAAAAAAAAATTAATAAAAGTTTTACATGAGATTTCTTCGATTGGTATTACAAGGAATCATTTTATATGAATAAAGGAAGGGATCTTATTCTTTGCATATAATCATTCTGTTAAATTTAATTTATTAATTTATGATTAAGGGAGGGAGAAATACTTATGCCAAATTGATGACACTAAAACTATTATTATTGCAATAAAGTGAAAAATCAATTGGTGTTTGGTGAGTCCTAGGTTCCCAGCAAATGAATAAAATTATGGTCAATGTTGTCCTAACGGAGAGGTTAAAGGTATGTGCTTTTTTGCCGCCATCTTGTTCCTCGACATGTCTATAGAAAGGGTAATATGAAAGGTGATGGCCTATCCAAAACTTAAGTCTAAATTAGTGTGTTACCTAGATGATAATAAAAAAAGGGAATGGGACATTACAAAATATATAATCCTCCTTTTCATCAATTAATGATGCGAGAAAGAGACGCTCCTTTGAAGACTTTCTTACCTTGGATCGAAGATTACTAGATATAAATTATGATCAATATATTTATTCTATTTCTAAAAATTAAAATCATATTTCTATAAAAGAAAGGATATATATCCCTTGAGTGGATAACTTAAGCCTTTTTCTTCGACATATTAAATTTGATGAGGCCTAGTATCCACTCAAGCATTTTTCCTTGACATATTAAATTTGATGAAGCCTAGTAAGAGAAATTTTATATTTGGATATTTTTATGAAGTTTTGGAACTTTTGAAATGAAAGCACGTGAAGAATGTGATTTTGTAATTTTTTTTAAAGAAGTGAATAAATTATGTTTTTTATTCTAAATTTAGAGAATAACTAATTCTTTTTCATAACAATATTTACTATCATATTTATTTTATTTAACCTAATGAAATTTTATATTTAACATAATGAACATCTATAGAGTAATGATGTGAAATTACATCTTAGAAAATCAAAAAATAAGTATTATGAATTATAAGGATATTCAATTTAGTTTTCATGTTGGATAATTTACTTGAGGATAACACCTTACTGCAAATAATTAGAGGATTTGATTTATGATGTTTCATTGTGTTTATACTATGCTTATAGGTTTATGTTCATTCTCCATAGCTTAAAACTATATCTAAATTCATTTCCTTGAGATTTAAGTCCATATTTCCATTTAACAATTCTTAATTATAAGGAATAAATAGAGAGAAAATAGTATTAGGAAAAAAAATTTGACCAAAACACACAAATAAAATTGTAATATGAAATTTTTATTCTATCTCATAAAAATACCATAACACAAATTCTTAAGAAAAATGCAATAAAATCGCTAATTTAGTCCAACGTGACCTAATTACGCCATAAGGAATTCCCTCGTAGAAGAACTTTCGTCTCGCCCACCTGTCATTTTTTGTCCTATTAGATTATATGTTAGACGATTGAAAGATGTTTAGTCATTCAATCCTGGGAAGGTAGTTGAAAGCAAGGTTTATTACACCCTAACCACATTAAACACACAAATTTGATCTCTCCCTAATGGTTTTGGCTTTGCGCAGTGGATTGCAGGTTGTGGGGGCTCACGCACTTCCTATGGGGAAACACTATGGAGCTCTCTATCATAGAACTTGAACCATGATTCAGCTTGGTGTTGAACAATTTCGGTCTATAAAAACTCTTCAATACAGTATACCACAACTAATGGACCATTTGTGATTTTGAGGGTTACTGTGACTTGTGATGATCATGCCATTTTTGTTTCCTTGTACAATTACAAAAATGGGATCTGCATTGTTGGAAATTTGTATTTTCGGGAACATGTGAAATGTAGAATTACTTGTTATATGTAGCTGAAAACTATATTCGTAGAGGTGAATTAAACATCATGCTTGTAGATGGCACAAATGTTACCATTGTTATCCATCATTTCATCGAAAATTAGATAGTTTAATTTTAATATTCAATTTTTCACTTTAAAAAATGTATCTAAAACTTTGATCCCTTTTAACATGTTGACTTATGGAAATAGAAAAAATGAATAATTAAGTTGTAATGTGTCTCTTAAAGAATAAATCCCCTTTCGTGCCACATGTGCCATCATGTGTCATTGATTTTGGTGTTAGATGATAGAAATAACATCTACCATCATATTGACTCCTCCGAAAAAACAAGATAGATCAGTGTTAGTAAGTTATCGAGCTTCATCCAAACTAGATCGATAAGAATAAAGGGATTTTGCCGGTGGATTTACACCATTTTGAGAGCCACAGAGAGTTCATAAGCATGGCTCTAGGGCACTTTTAGATAGATCTACATCTTCTTGCAAGATATTGGCAACAACCTCAACTTGTGACTTGTCCATGAGGATGGCAACGACCTTCACATCTTCTGCATCAATTATCAATGCCTGAATTGCATAAGCAAAGGTAAAAACCCTCTACAAGATGTGAGAAAATACCATGGACACAAAGAACTTGGTTTGGGTCACCATTTCTACTATCGATAATAAAAGATAATTTTTAAAAATTCAAACAACTAACACCCATGGCTCTTCCCTGAGCATAATATCCTCTCCTCTAAGTTGCGTAGGTGATTTACATGCAATATATTTGCATAGTGTGTCAATAGAGGTGACCATAACAGTGATCCCATCTAAGAAAGCTTCTAGGGTTTGAAAAATGGGCTCTTGTAAAGTTTTTGGTATATCTAATTAATGAATCTTAAACATTGTTATTATATAAATATCCATTATGGACATGTCAAAAACGTTAGTGAAATACCCTTGTCTATGATAATGTTTCAGTTACAAAGCTTCATTTGTATTATTTAGTGCTACATTAGTTGTGCAGAGACACAACGAAAAGATTTTACAATATTACAATGAGAGGGTGAAGTTTTGGAAGAAAGAGACTCTTCATTGCATTTTAGGAAGCTAAAGCAGACAGATACTGATGGAAGAAATAAGAAGAATGATAAGAAAGATAAAAGGTGACACTCCATCTTAGCCGAGTGAAGAACTTATGAAAATATTTCTTTCTCATAATCACCGCAATACTAGATGTAAATACATATACAAGAATAGAGGGAAAGCTTCAGCTTTATTATTGACGAAGTTTCTTCTCTTCTTTTTCTGCAAAACTAATTATGTTTATTTACAAATTTCTATTAGACATGTTTAGCAAAGGGTTATTTATGTGGAACTAAAGTGTAAGGTGAAGATCAAAATTAGATAGAGCCTTTGGATGTGAATCTATGTATCGTTAAGCACACACGTCCATATTTATTTTTTTAAACAAAAAAAGCTTCCAGGTAAATCCAAAACATGCTTTATGTACAATATTACATTAGCTTTGGGAGATGCTAATGAAAACTTTTCATTAATTAAAATTTTGTTGTTCTTGGAACATTGCCTATGAAATTCTCCATAGCAAGAAAGAAGCCGGTAAATATTAGCTAACATTGCCTGGAAAATGTCATACAAATAAATGATGGCCACAAATAACTGTGACAATTCCATGTGCTTTTAGCTATTTCAAATTGGAGGCTACAAATAAGCAAGCATACAAACATCAACAACTAAAATCTTGGTGATGTTTTTACATGTTACGATCAAGATAGAGGAAAAGTAAGCGTCCAAGGATAATACAGAAAGGGTACCAAAAGATTAATCCATACATATTTATTACAACATCCTTCAAATACAAAGAAACTTGCAATAACAAACGAAGACTTGATAAATAAGTAGAAAGATATCTTGAATTGATTCAATAATATTAATTATCCCATATTTATGTATCCCATATGTAACTTATCTTGATATTCTTCTTTCCATGTAAAATTATCCACAAGCCACTCACCACTTCTACTACGCCTAATGAAGTTCATTCTCCTCAATGATCCATTAGCCCCAAATACTTCATTCAAACTACAAGTTTTTACACAAGTAAATATCTCATCAGGGTCAATATCTTGTTTCCCAGTGAGATGTTGAACCAAATTCTCCTTCCTTTCCTAGAGCGGTATAAATTTTCTTGGAGAAACATCTTCATTGTCATCCTCCTCACCTAAATACTTATAGTGTGAGATCTCATATGATTGAATATTAATGTCATGATCACTTGATTGGAGTAACTTCTTATTAATGTCTGGGATTGACTACCTTTTTGTTTCATGTTTACGTTTTGAAAAATTATTGCACATGCTTGATACCTTCCCAACATTTGGCTTGTAGGATTGGAGTGTTTCCTCATACTGATGATGAGTTTCATCGAAATGTTTTTCATCGTTCAATGTGAATTTATTATACTTTGCATCCTCCTCTAGTCGTTTTCTTTTCTTGAAAACTTCCTTTTATTTTTCTATATGTGTGTTGCTTCTTTTCCTCTTCCTCCATTGCCTTCCTCTTCTGCTCATATTCATCCAGAGCTCTCCGCCTTTGTTATTTCACTTCCTTATATGCACGTTGTTTCTCTTCAGTATCCTTACGCTTCCTTTATGCCTCTTCTAATAACTTTCTCTTTTCCTCACAATATCTCCTTCCTATCTCTTCCCTTTTCCTATGTTTTGCTGCAAATTCAACTTCTTTCTTCTTCCATTATTCCTCTTTCCACATTTTCTCCTCTTCCTATTTTCTCAAATTTTCTTGTTCCAAACTAGTAATTTCCTATAAAACTATTTTCTAATTCAAATCAACACCATAAGAAAAGTTGTCTAAATAAGAAGAATTCTCTACATGAGATTTTGGCAAAGCACATCCAATTGGATTTTTTCTCGCCACAACATTTGATACTGATTTGTGACTACAATCACTAGTGTTGTTGATGGTTTCTTCTCCTTCTTTATCCCCTCTGTTACATTCTTCTTTACATTTTTCCTCAAATTTCTTTCCATGTTCACCATGCCTTGCTAACTCTATCCTCATTTTGCGTTCAGTATATCTTTTATCCTCCATTGATTTTGCAGCTTCAACAAGCTCTAGAGGTTTCACTTTGACATCTTCCTTTCCTGTCATGACTGATGATGCTATTGGTTTCTACTAGACCAATGGAATAAAACATCTCACGTTAGAAAACAAATTTTTAGATTTATGATTGTTCTTCATTGGTGAAATATGACTCAAGTTGTTGATATAAGCCTTTGTATTGTGATATCTTAGAGATGTTTTCTTGAGAGATCAACCATAATGTTTCTGGAACTCATTCATTGATACATAAGGCTCTCTGTTTTCCTTCTCAGGTGAAACCTCCTCTTCATTACTAAAACAATTAACATTATTTTGGTTCAGATATGATTTATTTGGGGGAAAGATTCATCCTGTAACCATCTATTTTTTGTTGGTTCCATCAAAGAAATTTCCACCTGTGGGAGTTGTTACTAGTGAACTGTGTGTTACTAAGCTATTATCCATCATAATTTTCTTGGAACCCAAAACACATTTCTTATTTGGAAACTCCACAAATGAAGATTATATTTCTCTCTCACCCATGAAAGTTGGTGGATCCTTCCTTTGTTCGATATGACAATTACTGCTATGTGATTGGCTCCCTGAAAAATGGATGGCGGGTAAGTTGTCATTCAGAACCATGCGAACATAGTTGCATGCAAAACATATACAAAATAACGTAGATAATACAATATCTTATCAAATAGAGAATATTATTAGAAAAGAGAATAACCATGTTTCTAGAAAACAACTTGGCACTACTTAGAAGAGTTATATCGATAAAATCAATGTCAACATCTGGAAGTTTCTTGCAAGAGGCATTGTGCAAGGTTTCAAGCTACCCCTTAGTACCCTCATGCTGATTAGAAATCACTAAAAAATAATCATGATCTCCCATATTACCTTGGGAATCCCTTGATTTCTCAGAGAGAATAAATGATTCATATGTTTCTCATGCCATAAAATCCATGTCTCCTAGCATCTACAATAATTTTCTCCTCACCTCTTTATGGACCAGTGACAGTTATGGTCAATAGAGATGTTAACCTTCCTCTCTTAAAATTTTGGCCTTCATTTCTTTGTGATGGAAGCCTTACATATGACCCATCCAAACTTTACAACCTATTGAATGATACAACCTTCAAATAGTCCAGTCTTCCCGCATTCACCACAATATCACTGCAATTATTAGCTTATCTCCCTAAAATGTTTTTGCGAAAATCCATACTTTTTTTCCTCAATTTATTTGTTAAATATTTAGTAATATCATCGCCATTTTGTGCCAATAGTAACATGTTAATCCTTGAGCTGAGTCAAATGACATTTTTCTTCCATGGATAAATCCAACATTTAAATAAGATTTAACCTTCTCATATATATCTTTTTATTCATATGTGTCTGGTTCATCTTGGTAAGATATTTTCCAATGGGACAAATGAAATTTTTCCAAGACCTTTTCCAACGGCATTAGAGTCCTCTCTTTCATTTCTCAATAGAACACTGCAACAACCATGTTAGTGGCATTAGCTTCCATTGAGAACTCATGACCTGATTACTCTATAGAAACGATATTTGGAACTTCTTGAACCAACACATTACCTAACAAAGGGTGAACGACCAATTACCTAGTAAAGGACTATCTGGAACTTCTTGAATCAACACAATACCAAGATTTTTCTCAATAGGACAAATGCAAAATTTTCCAAGACCTATTCCAATGTCAATGGTATCCTCTCTTTCATTTATCAATAAACCATTTGTAATATTCATGTCAGTAGCATTGGATTTCAATGACAACTTATGACCCATTCCTTCTATAGGAAGGTTATCTAGAACTTATTGAACCAAACCATTACCTAATAAAGGGCTATATGGAACTTCTTGAACCAACCCATTACTTAGTAAATTAAAATTGTCACAAATTGGATAATTTCCCTCATCACAAAATAATAACATTTCCAACACATTTGCATGCCTTGAGGGTTGATAGTCATTATACAAGCCACTTTTACCATTGTAGTGAGGATTGCAAGGCACCTCTTGAACATAATCTCTTGCTTCTGTGCAAATTTATGTCACATTTGAGGCCTCTAGTTGTTCAACATCACAATTGTTAGCACTTCTTCGACAATCATCCCTTGGAACTACCCCCTTTAAACATATTTCTAGCATTTATAGAGTGTCTACCTATTGATCATTCTTATTATGAATATATTTGAAACCTCCATGCCTTAGTTCCATGGAAGTAGAATTTGCCTCTCATTCCTTCACGGTGTCTCCTTTTGTGCCTCTAAAGTATCAACCTTCCAAGGTGACATGAATGTATATCCCACAACCTAATTGATGTCATTCCTACATCATTATATCATTTAAGGTACTTTTAATCATTCATTTTCATCATTGAATATGTATGCTTTTGGATTTTGAAAGTAATTGTTGAAGATTGATAAAACTCTATGTAATATTGGCAATCCACTCATATTTTGGTTCTTATTTTGTTTAATTCTCAAATTATCATATGAGCTACTATTATATCACATAAAATATCAAACTTGTCTTCATATATGCTCCTCTTCCATATGTTATCCACTTACGACGTTTCTGGTGCAATTCCAAAAGAAAATAAAATCAATGGAAACAAAAGTTGTTTGTATATGGTTCAATATATTTACTCCCCATTTTTGTGGGACTTACGTTTTATTTTTAAAAATAATAAAATCAACAATGCACTTTGTTGTTTGAACTGTGAACTTGATAAAAAAGGAAAGCCCACACTATAAGCCAAGACAAAAAAAAAAAAAAAAAACCAATTTCTTTATCCAAACAATTCTCCAAACCTAAATTTTTTTTTAAATAAATTAATTCATATTTATACTCTAAACATTCGATCACATTGCATAACATATTACATCTTCTTTATTATATGCTAATTTTTCTTATACTATCTTTTATGAGGTTTCTTTTGCAATATGTAGTGCAATTTCTAGTTTAATAATTTGAATATAAAATAAATGCAAAATCAACCATTAGATCATTAAAATTTAAAAAATAAAAACATATTAACTAATAAACCAATGGAGAAGCCATTAAACTTGAAAATTAGAGTAAAAACGACTTTTAAAAAATAGACCTCTTTTAAACCGATCCCTTGTCTTCCTTGACTACTCCTATTGAAAATTCAAATAAGAAAGACTTAAAAAAAAAAAAACACTCCTTTAAGCGAGGGTCCCCTGTCTTCCTTGACTACTACTATCCTGCTTGAGATGTATTAGGGATGAAAATCTTGTTCACATAAACATATAAATGGTCAATAGTTTACAGCCAATAAAATTATTATTTATATATATATATATATATATATATATATATATCGAAAGAGGGCCCATTGTCCTTTACCTTTTGTGAATAAACGCCATGAAAAGTAAATATTTTTGAATGAACCAAATTATTTGTTAAAATTCAGGAAACAAAGTATCAGAGTGTCAACCGCATACATCTAAATTGTTTCCTTCGTATTTGTTTAAACCATCCTTTTCATTGAATTTTCTGCCCTAAAAAAGAACCGCCACTGATTTCGCCGTGAATATCCATTGATTTCCAATTGACTCATTTGGATAGATAATTGAATTTCAATGGTTATGATGGAAGATCCTTGACAAAACACGGCACCACTCCAGTTGTTTGACGCTTGTTCTTGAGCAGTGAGCATTTGTGTCATGGGGGTGCTTTTATTTTATTTATGTGGAGTTACACGATGTTCACACGTTTTTCAATGTAAGTAGGGTGGGCATGAGAGGGACGGTCTCCCCATCACATAGGGATTGATATTGTTCGATACGTCTTCAGCATCGAATTGAATTGAATAATGGTAGGGGGAAATTGTCGGTTGTAGTTTAATTTGTTCCGGTCCTAAAGGCTTGCAGAAGGATTTTTCTTTAATTCAATCACCGTGAAAGTCACACCAGGTGATTATTTCATGCAAACATACCGATTTTAAAGCGAAAGATGGTGAAATTGCGATTTGTTGGGTAGCCAATGTTTGCTGATTTTCACCGATAATTTGCAGATTTTTTGAAACAGATATTTTCTAGATTTTTCCGCAATTTTTTTCAGTAGGGGTTGGTTGCGGTGCAGCAATTTTCAAATATTTATGGAATCTTCGGAATTGAACCTTCAACATGGCCTCTTTTTAAATCCTTTTTTAAGGTAGATGTATTTAAAAGGAAAATGTTCATTTTACAGTTTGCGTCGGTGTTTTTGTTCGGCTGATAAATAAATAAAAAAATAATATAATTTATATAAAAGAATAATATAAATTTGAAAAAATAAGTTATTTATTTTACGTGTTTATTATTCACCTTCTAAGGGGAAAGTAGCCTAAGATTCGAACCCAAAATCTCTAGATTGGTAAGACTTTGTAGCTTAAGCGGCTATGGCATGGAATGAAGTATTACCCAACAAAAAATCTTGGGTTGGAATCCTGTGTGCTACGGGGGTGAATAATGGACATGCAAACTCTAAAATAGGAGAGTCCTACCAATCTTACAAAAGAATATATTTATTATTTTAACCTATAATTTATATATAAAATTAATATAAAATTGAAAAAAATAAGTTATTTATTATTTTAACCTTCCTAGTACTTTAGGTATAGTTTATAGTTTAATTAAACTAAAAATAATAAATAAAAATATTTCATCATAAAAATAAAACAATTAATAAAATATTTTATTATTAAATCCCATCAAATATGATTAACTAATATTTTTTATATTAAGATAGATACACACTTCATATATATATATATATATATATTATTTTTTATTAATGTATATAATTTTTATAATTAATATTATTAAAATTTGTTTTTAATATAATAATAAGCTATTTTGAATTGAAAATATTGGGAAAAAATTATAATTCAATAACTAAAAGAAAAAAAATTAAATCAAAATAAAAAAATTAAATATAAAACAAATAAAAGTAAAAATAAAAAATTAGTGGATCTCAAACAATTACCTTAGAAATAAATAAATTTAAATAATAAAACTAAATAACAAAAATTGAATTCCTAATGTTAAGCTATGGGTAAGACAAACTATGGGTAAGCCTCATTTTTTTTTTCAAAAACAAACTAATACAGAATGAAAACAAAATTAAAAGCGTAATATCATGCCTACTACAAGTATAATAAAGTTAACAATCAATCATTTTGGAATAAAGAATTTAGAATTTTATTTTAATTATTCATTATTATTAAATAGATTATAAAATAGTATTAGTTATAGATTAAATATTAAGATTTATTTTAAATGTAATTATGTCTTATCATCAATTAAAAACATAATCATATTAACAAGCTATACATGAAATAAATTAAAGTTAGTAATTTTTTAATGTAACTATAATAATTTAACTTAACTAATTATGCCATTTGATTATATAGTTGTTTCCTTAGTTTAATTAGTTCATTATGTAAGAAAATCCTATATATCACAAAAATAGTATAACATATCTACATCCATACTAGCCCAAAGGCTTTGAATACAACAATACCTCAAATTAATTTATTATTATTATTATTATTATTTTTGAACACAACAAGACATTAAATTAATTTATTATTATTATTATTATTATTCTTGTTATCGTTTTATAATATTATCATTACATTTCTCTTATTATACGTTATTATTTTGAATATATTAGCTTCAGTTTTAATTAGGGGTTTATAATTTATGTTATTTTCATTTTTCATTTTCATTCATTATTGAATAATTAGAAATTTTTCCATTTTATTTTCTCTAACTAATCTATTTATTATGGTACTCCCAGGTCCTCCTATAATACATATTCCTTCCCTTTGTTGCTTGTCCTGAAGTTGAATCTTGCTTGACAAGATCACCTAAATATGAACATTATGGGTTATTATCTGAACTCCCAACCTAATGAAATGAAATATAGTTTTTAGAGCATGTGGTATTGATAAGCCATGCTATTTGCACATTATATTATAACAAAGCCTATTTGTAGACTAAGAATCCCCATAGTAAGTGAGGATGGATCTCTATGATTAAAACTCTTGTCACATTTTTTTAAATATATATATATATATATATATGTTTAACTTGTTTATCAATTATTTTTATAATCATCAACTAAAAAAATTGTTTAAATTAAAGTGATGATTGAAACAATTCTTGGTAACCTCATGGAAAAGTATATAAAGTTAGAAATTTTTAACGCAATTACCAACATGTAATAATCCAAATTCATTATTCCATATTCTTTAACTGATCATTGATTGGCATCAACATAACCATATAGAGTAAGCTTTAGGAATGGAATCTTAAATCCCATAATATAACAACCAGTGTTGTAGTATAACAACCTGATGTACCCTTGCCTTATTTTCATAATTCTCTTAACCGATTTAATTAACCACATACAAAAGAAATCTAATTTTCATGTCATGAAAGGAGTCAACATCACAAAACCAGCACAATGAGCAATAACATCGTTGAACATTGATATACCATGGAAACCCCGTATGGTGAAAACCAACAAAACATTTAATTTTACTATTAAACATTTGTGACCATGTTCACCCCTCAATGCTTATAAGGGAGTCTATCCCTTGACCATTGTCATAAAATTTTACAAATAATATCATCTAAAGAAAACAACTCGTTATAAGCTATTACAACCATCATGACATCATTTACCCATAAACCCTCGAGCATTGTGTATTTCAGGCCTGGATCTTCCCTTTAGTGGATTATCCTATAGTTGGCATTCCTTCAATCTGCATAAACCACTAACATATTGATCGTCATAATAGTAAACATAATCCATATTTGCATATGTTGCAGTCCTTTCGCGCAACTTCTACTATTGCCAATGAAGGTTTTAACCCTGAAAATAAATTACTTGCATATCAATTATAAAAAAATAAAAATGAACAATGATGAGAATATAAAACTTATACACATATATTTTCACCTGGATCCCAAAACTGACACTATGAGATTGATTTTTCATTATTTTCCTTTCAATGTTACAATACATATATATACATGTTGAAGCATTCATAAACCCGAATACATTAACTGTCAATTAGAACATAATCGTAGTTTCCTTAACCAGATCTACAAAATACCATGGGAAGAAAACCATCATGGCCAAAACAATGTGCAAAACCTATGCACAAAATCATAGGTAGGTTCACCCACCTAATATAGGGTCCAAAATAACACACACCAAACAAGCAACGTAGTCATGGAAAGAATATAACACACAACCAACAAGCAAACTTTGATATCATGATTAAATCAAGTATTAAACAAATAATTCATAAAAATATACTAGTGATGCTTCACCATCTATTCATGTATATTCATGAAATGCAAGAAAAGTATTGCGACATGCATCTTTTAATAACACTGCATATGCATTATTTATAAATATATAACCATCAAATCATGTATATAACTACATACCACATCAACTATTATTCTCTCATAGAATCCCACATTCTTACAAGACAAATCACTATGTCTATCCATATATTCCATTAAAGGAAATTAACACATGAGATATGATTTTTTTGCATATGAATTACATAAACTTTCTCAAAAGGAATGGCCATTCAACTATTACGTTTGGTGCAAGAAAGTACTTGAATAAAGTTAAGGCAACAAATGTTTCTCCTATGCATGCAAATACATATAGTTTCCAAAATAATATTCCCAAATAAATCTTGACACAATGAAGCATGCAAATACATGTCTCCTATTTCAAGGAACTCTAGCACAATAGAGCATGCAAAAACATCTTTTTCTTTTTCATAAAAATAATGCAATAAAACATACAGATCAATGTTCTCTTTTCGAAAGTATTATACCAACATTACCCATATATATATTCCAAGGAAAACAACACATTACTATGGACTTTCTGCATGTAAATTCATCTTCTTTCCCAAGGAATCATTTCTAATGTAGGCTAACACAACATGGTATACTTTCCCTAATGAAAATATATATTATTTCCGAACCAAAGTTGATACAAATAATGCATGCATATACATGATCTTATTCCAAAATAACCTAACATAATAGCTATGAGAGCATAGAAATAATCACATCTAATTTTTCTAAAGAAATATATCTCAATAGTTCTTTTATCCATGCAAAGAACATATATCTATAACACAATGTCTATTATTTGTACATGGAAGAGATTATCATAATAACATTTCTTTAAGATATGGAACACATATTTCTTTCTCTAGAATTCTACCATCACTAGCTATTATTTTCATGTAAACAAATACATATTTCTTTTCCAAAAGGAGGTTAATATAAAAATTAATGTATCTATGCACAAAGATTCTTATTTTGTTTCACAATAGCTATAGTCTTTTTTCCATAAAGAGATTTACCACAATCAGCTAACCTTTTGTGTATGTAAGTTCACATTTATTTTTCCATAAATCTGAGAAAGTAGTTATTCTTTAGTTGTGATTTAATTCCTTTCCACAAAATCCATAAAGAATTTTCAAGAATTGTACAACAAATATTTTTAAGAAAATAAATATATATTTTTAGCCTATGCTCATGCACAAAAATATGGTTGTTTCCAAGAAACTATTATTTTACCGCATGCAAGTATATATATTTTCCTTACAATAAACTCATACACTAAACTCATACACTAGTTATCATTTATCTGCACAAATTCCTTTCATGGAAACTAATACAATAATTATTATATATGTGCACAAATTATTTTCATGGAAACTATTATAATAGTCATTAAGGTTACTTATTCTTTCCAAAAAAGACTTACGTCTTATACTTCCATCAAAATAAACACATGAGGTAATTACTTTTACACAAACCCCATTTTCAAAGAAATATAAATGGATGACATGAGTATTCAAAAGAAACCCTTAAACAAAACCCTTCAACTAGGTAAACCTATTTTAGCTACATTCCCGTGCCAATAACTTGTGTTTTTTTTTCAATAATATTAAGCCTTTATTCATGAGAATCTCATGAATTCTTTTCGGGAATCACTACCTAATATATGTGCATAAAAAAATAATAATTAATCTCTACAGATGAGAAATTGATGAAATATTCCGAAGGGACATACCAAAAATTTTGTGAATTGTTTTCGAAAAACATTAGTTAATATTTACATACCAGACATTTATGTGTCTCTAAGTAGGAGTTACCTTGAGAAGGACACCCATTTTTGTAGAAAAAATCAGTTTAAATTCATTCAACCTTGCATATCCATCATGGCATGGGGTTGTAATAACAATATCTCCTTTAATTCATGACAAATACCTCAATTTATGGTTTTGGCTTGTCATAGTCAATCCAAATCTACAATATTGCACATGTCTATAGGATTTTGGTTGGAAGATGCGAAGACTTCAAAACCCAGTATAGAAAACCTTTACATAAAACTTTCCTCCCTAAAATGTATGCAAGTGAGAATACAAAATTGAAATTTAGGATTAAGGAGTTTCATAACTAATTTTTACTTGTAACCGCTTAAATTAACTTAAATTAAATATATTTTTTTTATGGATTCCAAAGGTAAAGGAGTTGTTATAGGGTTATTACATACTCCCTTACCAGAAAGGAACAATGTCCTTGATATTCATCTCTCGCTAGAACTTTAACTTTCACTCATGATATAACAATCTAAAAAAGGGGGGGCAATCTTTCCCCTTCAAAATCAAAGATTTCATTTCCAATAAATACCAATAATTAAAAAAAAAAAAATTCAATCAATAGTCATTCACATTTATAGTGATAAAATATGCAATTTCTACTTTGTATCACTTTTCCATTTTTCAATATTTTAGAGATAAAAAAAAATCTATATAGTAACTTACTATTACTTACCAATTACTCTTGAAAATAATGGTTACCTTATGTAATAATTTTAATTGCAGGTGGTTTCATAGCCTCCATAGCAAGCATCATGTAATATATAGTCATGAAATTCAACATAGTCACATTAGTCAAAACATTTCCAATCAAATACAAAAATTTTAACTATTAATCATTTATGCAACTTCAAGTGATATTTTTACCACAGTACTTCCACAAGTACTCAAAGAGCACAAAGCCTCTAATCATCAATTTGATAAAGAACTACACCACATGCACATGGTATTAGCCCCCACTAAAGACATCCACACAGTTCTTCTAAAAGTACTCATAGAGAACCTAGCTCTCTAATCATCAAAATGATCAATAGCTACATCAAGTGCACATTATCTTAGCCTATTGCTAAAGACATAAAGCAAATTACACTTCTCTTAATTCCTCTGTTAGCAATAGGCTCCTTTCCTATCAAGATCTACATAAATTTCTTAGACAATAATATAGAAAAAACATTTTTAACACTACACGTAACTGGTCAATTAATTTTTCTGCTATGAGAATCAAAATTGAAAAACAATGCTCTTCACAACCAATGGCAACTAGTTTCCACAAGAACATTGAGCCATTTTCACATCTAGATAGCTCTTTGACAAATACCATACGAGGTTCATTCTAAAATTCCACTGGCCAACAAACTCAAGGATTCTAATGAACACAGACGGTCGAATACATGATTCCTCTCAGCATTGTTTTTCCTTTTCCTCCGATAGCATCCCATCGATGAGGAATTTTGGTCCTCCTCCAACATGCGCCAAAATCAACAAAGTTTCCTCCGGATTTTTCCACTCTCACCATCTTGGTCAACTCTTTTCCCTTATTAAGATCATCTAACTCTACGGAGAGGGAACCCATGTAGGCAAGCACCATCAACCCCTCTAAGTGGGTAGTTGCCATCAACTTAAGGCCTCTTATCATTTCACAATTGTCCACAACTTTCTGCATGAGAAATTATCTTTTACCACTCTTTGCGACAATAATTTTCACAAAAAATCATATGAATGCTATATTAAAACAAAAAAAACATATATGTACATCATACATTCATACTTGACCCTGAACATGGGTCCATAATATCTAGTTTGACATCAAATAGAACTAAGATACATGTACTATACATTATGATTTTCCAAATAACACAATCATTCATATCATAACATTATAATTTCTCATTTACGGTTGAAATTCACATTACAACATTTTACCTTCACAGGTTGTCGTGTTTCCATTAAGCTACCCCTACTTAATTCCATTAGCAATGTTAGTCAAAAATATGCATTGTTTAAAAATGTATTCACTTTAACAATCATTTTAGTTTCATGCATAAAATATCGTCATGCATAAAAAGATATACAAATATTTATTAATGTGGAAATGTGAATAACAGTTATGGTAGGAATGCTAACATTTGCAATTCCCATAGTGTATTGTTACCAATAGACCAACACATGAAGTGACTACCATAATCATTGGTTTACAACTTGCAATAAGATTAAATCATAACTAATTTGTGCATATATGTTTTAATAGTTAGTAATGCATTAGTAACTAATCAATGCAATTAACCATCTTAATGTATCCATGAAAATACTCAATAAACAACTAGATATTATAGCCATGTCTCACTACTTGACTCATTGTTCATTTTGAACATCTAAATGAGTTTTTTTCAGTATCTTTTTAAAACACTTTATCGTCCTCTTCAAGGATATTCCCTATATTTCACATCCATTCATTTATTCTTTATAAGTAGTACATTATAACTTTTGTCATGTTCATTAAATGTATTGATGCAGGAGCATCCAGCAAGGGCACCATGACTGAGTGTTCGTCTCCGCCAAGATGGAAGTTGTGTTAACAAATTGTTTTTCTTTTTTTTATGTTAGTTTATCAAAGTAGGGTGGAAGATTTTGTATACTTTCAATTTCAGTACTAGTTAGGGACAGTTTGATCGGTTAGGGTCATTAGTTTGTCTATCTTTAATAAATAGAAATTTAATAATTGCTCTGTCATCTTGGAGAAAAAAACAAAATGTGTTTCATGTAAAATCTTGTCAAAAAGCAAAACCGAATATAAGCATCATTATGTAACTAAATAGAATTACAACTAAAAACAGTTACTACACAGTTCAAGTAACTGTGAACAGAGACTACAAATGTATATGAAAAATCCATTGGAAGGGTTCAAAATTTTTAGCATTCAAGCAATAACAATAAAAAGACATACAATTCGAATCCATCTGTGTGTCCATAACATTTTCGTTTTTGTTTCCTAATTCACCGAACATCTGAGTAACCGATACAATGCATACATACAAGTTTATTTAATTCTTGTTTTTCTAAGAAACAAAGTCCAGACATCGAGACAGAGATGCACTTCTAGAATGAGGATTTGTAACCCGCGAAAGAAATCGACAGTGAATGAACAACAGCGAATGCAGACAAACAAATAGGACAAGTTAAGCACATACTAGCCATACATTATTTTCCTAATTTCGAAATCGACGATCGAAATGAATACCAGAGCAACTATAGTGCTTTCTGTTTGTGGAAGAAATTACAAACACAGCTGCAAATTAACAATCCTAATTTGAGGGTGTTTAAGTTGGAGTGAAAGGAAGAAAAACCAACAATTACCATTAAAATAAAGGTAATCAAAACCAAGATTTCTCTAAAATTTTCCTTTCAATTATAATATGAAATTTATGAGCATACATAGCAGAGTTCCAACATAACCCACGAACAATCACATAGCCAACAGTCGACAAACCCTAGGTGAGGGTTTTGGGAAATTGCTCCCAAACATTATAAATTACAGTCAACAAGCACAGAATCGAGGAAGCCTACGCTAAACAAAATGACCAGGATGCTGGGCTACAGCTGAGAGACAACATTGACCAAGTAGTGAGGAAAACAAAACCCTCAATCTCACAGGCCTAATCCTAAAACTAAATATTAGTTGTGTTGACAGAGCCTACCAGGGAGAGGTCGGCATGATTGTTCCGAACATACCTGACTGTAAACCCTATCGCTTGCACAACAAACAAAACATATTTGTTAGAAACCTGTTGATAGAGGGAGGAAAAAAAGCACAAGTGCTTGAATGAAATTGTAAGAGGGATTCATTCCCCTACCTGAAGGGTTCGCAACAAGAACATAGTACAATCCCTTGAACCTCAAATTCCAAACAATGAGTGAGACAAAGGAGCGACCACATTAGTAACAGAAGCAATGAAAAAGCAAATTGAAACAAGGACAGGAGATGCTACCTGCATTGAAACCAAAGACTAGAGAGCGACATGGTTATGCGACTTGAGTGCATGCAAATTCACTGAGATTCACAAGCAAGACAACCTCATACCAGAAACCGAGCCCTTGGAGCAAAGACCAGTTGAAACAATTGCAAAAAGAGCACAGAAAAACACTTACACAGGTGGTAGAACCATTTTTGGTTGCCTAATGAACCAGGACCAAAAGTTATCGAAGAAAATATAAGATTCATACTGTCGGACAAGAAAACCCTGAAAGTGTGCCCAACAGGTGCAGCGTAGCTGCGTACACAGGTGGAAAAACAACAATAGAGCAAACCTCGATGAAAAAGTGCAAAGAATAGAAGTGGTTGAATGAAAGATGGTGGAAGGCTTTTGGTGTGAAACGACGAGTGGGAAATGTGACCCGAGATAGAGTAGAGTGTATTAATTGTGCACATAATTGCCACCTTATCGTTTTCTAGAAAAATCTGAGAATGATTGGTAATCATAAATTAGTCCATGGTTAATCACATTTAAATAATTTAATTGTTGAGTAATCCTAATAGTGTTGGGTTGGTCCCATCATAGTTGTATCAGAGCAGGAAATTGGAATTGACTGAAGAAATGGAGGTACGAAGGAGAGGTCGTGGAAGAGGTGTTCGGAGGATAGCAAAGGAAGGACTAAGAGAGGAGATCAGGGTTCTTATTGCCTATTTGGAGGCAGTCGAAATAGGGAGAAGAAGGGATCCAGAGGTAGGCGATGATAGCGAAGAGGAAGCTGAAGCGACAACAGATGGATCAGATGGAGAGGGCCCAGAAATGAGACTATTGAGATTGGTCTTAGTGGCAAGCAGTAAACCCAAAGCAGAACTCCTAAATTATGATGGCAGCCTGTCCATAAAGGTTCTATTGGATTGGATCAGCGAGCTAGATAAGTATTTCAAGTGTGACGAAGTCATTGAAGATTGCATAGTTAAGTTTACTACGAGGAAGTTGAAGGGACATGCAGCCCTGTGGTGGGACTATGTCCAAATAGAGAGAAGGAGATTGGATAAGTTGTCGATCAAAACCTGGTCAAGGATGGTGGCTAAGTTGAAGGGCATATTTTTGCCGAAAGATTATCAGATTGCACTACACAAGCAAGTGAAAAATTTGAAACAGAAAGGAATGACATTAAGGGAGTACATTGAGGAGTTTTATCGAGTGAACCTAAGGTCCAGTTATACAAAGGATACCTCAGAGAAGATAGCCAGGTATGTAAATGGTTTAAGGCTAGAAATTTTAGATGAAATTAGTATTCTATCTCCAAAGAACATTGAAGAAGAATATCAAAGTGCTATGAAAGCTTAAGAGAAAATTACTAGAAAGAAAAATGCCAGGAGAGGACAAGGAACTGGTAGAGGAAGAGGCCAGTCATAGGGCAAAGGGTAGACTGCTAGTAGTAATGAGGAAGGAAATAGTTCTAAAGCTTCCGAATCAGTAGACAAAGGTGATAATGCGAGAGGTGGTAGGCCATATCAGCGAGGCAGGGGAAATAGCCGAGGCAAAGGAGTTGGTTATCAATGTTACAGGTGTCATAAGTGGGGACATAGATCCTTTGAGTGTCCTGAGGCAAACCAAGCTGGACAGAGGGGTGCATATGTCGTACAACTAGAAGAAGCAGAGAATGCTCCAGAAATAGTGGAAGCCCTGGTGTTGAACAAGGTATTGTTAAAACCAGCCAAAGAAACCACCAAACAAACTCAGCGGAAGGCTTTGTTTCGAATGGTTTGTATGTCACACAGTAAGTGCTATAAGATAATTTTTGATAGCAGTAGTACAGATAACTTGGTGGCCACAGAGATGGTGAAAAAGTTGGAACTGAAGCAGTTGAAACATCACACCCCTTATAAAGTTTCATGGCTACAAAAAGGCCATCAGTTGTTGGTAGATGAACAATGCAAGGTGGAGTTTCAAATAGGAAAATATAAGGACAAGGTCATGTGTGACATCATGTCGATGGATGTATGTCACATACTGCTAGGCAAGCCATGGTAGTACGACAGAAAGGTGGTACATGATGGATTGAAAAACTACTATAAGTTTGTCAAGGATGGAATCAAGCACACACTTGTGCCCATCAAGGACGAAGGAACAGTAGGGACAAGTGAGCTAAGAGCATTGTTGGTCAACAGAAAATAGTTTATGAAACAAGTTAAGGATAGTGAGGTAAGTTATGAAACTGTAAGAAGAGAAAAAACAGTATTGTTACATACAGAGTTATCATATTTACACCGAGAAATTCATCAGATCTTGCAAGAATTTACAGACATAGTGGTGGATGACTTGCCAGATAAACTGCCCCCCAAAAGAAGCATAAGACACCATATTGATTTCATACCCGGAGCAATTTTGCTGAATAAGGCAGCGTATCGAATGAGACCCAAGGACAATGAAGAGATTAGAAAGCAGGTGCAAGAACTACTAGACAAAGGATTGATAAGGGAGAATTTGAGCCCTTGCGCAATTCCAATGGTTCTCGCTCCCAAGAAAGGAGGAGAATGGCAGATGTGCAGAAACTCAAGGGCAATCAACAAAATCACCATCTGGTACAGGTTTCCACTTCCACAGATGGATGACATGATGGATTGCCTAAGCGGGGCAGCATATTTTTCTAAGATTTGAAGAGCGGGTACCATCAAATCCGAATTCGAGAGTGGGACAAGTGGAAGATAACCTTTAAGACGAGTGAGGGATTGTATGAATGGTTGATTATGCCATTCAGACTGAGAAATGCACCCAGTACATTCATGAGGTTAATGAATGAAATGTTGAAAGAATACATCGGAAAATTTGTGATAGCGTACCTGGACGACATACTAATTTTCAGTAGGACAAGGGAGGAGCACCTTCGACATGTTCGAAAAGTGCTCGAAAAATTGCAGCAGAATAAGCTACTCATAAATTTGAAAAAGTGTACTTTTCTGCAAAAAGAGTTGATTTACTTGGGCTTGGTAATAGAGAAAATGAGTTGAAGATGGATCTGGAGAAGATTGCAGTGATAGTTAATTGGCCATCCCCGAAAAGCTTATTTGAGGTACGTAGTTTTCATGGGCTAACGAGTTTTTACCAGAAATTCATAAGAAATTTTAGCGAAATCTATGCACCTATGTTGGAAATTATTAAAAAGGCCAGTCAGCCTTTTCGATGGACTGATGCAGCTTAGAGGAGTTTTCAGCTACTAAAGGAGAAGATCACAGAGAGAGCAATCCTGAGATTGCCAAATTTTAAAAATCTCTTTCAGGTTCGTTGTGTTGCTAGCGGTATGGCTATTGGAGTTGTACTTAGCTGAGAGGATAAACCTGTTGCAATTTTTAGCGAGAAGCTAAATTAAAACAGGTAGAAATATCTTTCCTATGACAAGGAGTTCTATGTTTTTTTATAGGCATTGAAGCACTGGAGAAACTATTTGCTGGGAAATGAATTTGTGTTGTTTTCAGATAATTCTGCACTACAATATGTGATGCAATAGCACAAGCTGAATCATAGACATGCCAAGTGGGTGGAATATTTGTAGAGTTTCACCTTTGCGTTGAAACACATCAGCGGGCAGGCCAACAAGGTGGCTTATGTGTTGAGTAGGAGGGCCTTACTTTTGCAGGAGAGTATTGTACAAGTGCTAGGTTTTGAGCACTTGAAATATTTATATCATACTGACACATATTTTAAAGAGACCTATGAGGCATGTCAAAATCCCTTGGTGAGAGATAATAGTCCATGGTTGGATTACAACTTGTAAGAGAAACTGCTATTTAGAGGAGGACAACTATGCATTCTTGACTACTCGATGAGAGAGAACATTATTCGGGAGAAGAACAATGGAGGTCTAGCTGGACATTTCAGCATAGACAAGACACTTGAGTAGCTCAGTCATTTCTACTTTTTGCCAAAGATGCGAAGGGATGTACAACGGTTTGTGACCAGATGTAAAGTGTGCCAATTAGTGAAGGGTCATAGTCAAAACACGGGACTGTCTACACCATTGCTAGTTCCAAGCAGACCGTGGGAATTTGTCTTGAGTCTACCTAGGACACAGTGAGGTTATGACTCAGTGATGGTAGTAGTGGAGAGATTCTCGAAGATGGCACATTTTATTCCTTTCAGAAAAACCAGTGATGCTACTCACGTGGCCCACTTGTTCTTCACTAAGATTTTCAAGCTACATGGTGTGCCTAAATCTATTCTTTTAGATAGGGATGTGAAGTTTATAGGGCACTTTTGGTGTACCCTGTGGAAGAAGATGGATACGCAATAGAGTTACAACTCTGCTTATCACCCGAAAATCGATGAACAAACAGAGGTGGTAAACAAGAGTCTGTGAAACCTCCTACGAAGTTTGATTGGTGAGAATTCACAGATGTGGGATTGAGTGCTTGCCCAGGCAGAGTTCGCTTATAACGACTTGCCTAATCGCAACACAGGTTACAGTCCATTTCAGATTCTGTATGGCATGCATCCTCATGGAGTGCATGAGTTGCAAGATCTCGGACTGCAAGAAAGGCGAAGCACAAATGGAGAAGATTTTGCTGACGCAATGAGAGATTTACATGAGCAAGTGAAAATTAAATTGCAGGACAGCAGCCAAAAGTATAAACAACAAGCAGATTTGAAAAGAAGGGAAGTAGAGTTCAATGTGGGAGATGAAGTCCTCACACATTTTCACAAGGAATGATTCCCTAGAGGTGCATACAATAAGCTGAAGTATAAGAATATAGGTCCGTGCAATGTCCTCAGGAAATTTTTAGTAAATGCCTATGAGATACAGTTGCCAACAGGAATAGGCATTTCACCCATCTTTAATGTAGCAGACATGTTTCCTTAGACTGTTGACCTACAAGTAGAAGACATAACCACATGGCCTACACGGAATACGCAGAATGGAGGAGAAACTTGGATGAGATAGATGCCTTACATTCAGCCTCCTAAGATCGAGAGCATCCTCAACACTTAGGTGGCCAAACGAACTCAGTGGAAGGAGATATGCAATACCTGGTGAAGTGGAAGAACCTTCATATTGAGGACAGTTCGTGGCTTGATGCCAGCAAGATTGAGCAGGAGAGTTCTTCAGTTGAGAAGCTCATGGACTGGAGTCATGATTTCCTTTTACCCAAGGAGCCTAATGCAAGATCATCTAGCTAGGGCACTATGAGAGGGTGTTGGTCTCCACCAAAATGGAAGTTTTGTTAACATATTGTTTTTTTTTTATGTTAGTTTGTCAAAGTAGGGTGGAAGATTTTGTTTACTTTCAGTTTCAGTACTAGTCAGGGAAAATTTGGTTAGTTAGGGTCATTAGTTTGTATGTCTTTAATCAATAGAAATTTAATAATTGTTCTGTCATCTTGGAGAGAAAAACAAAATGTGTTTGATGTAAAATCTCGTCAAAAGGCATAACTGAATACAAGCATCATTATGTAGCTAAATAGAATTAAAACTAAAAATAGTTACTACAAAGTTCAAGTAACTGTGAGCAAAGACTACAAATGTACATGAAAAATCCATTGAAAAGGTTCAACATTTTTAGCATTCAAGCAATAACAATAAAAGAACAAACAATTTGATTCCATCTGTGTTCATAACATTTTTGTTTTTGTTTCCTAATTCACCGAGCATCAGAGTAACCAATACAATGCATACATACAAGTTTATTTAATTCTTCTCTTTCTAAGAAACAAAGTCTAGATAGCGAGACAAAGATGCACTTCCAGAAAGAGGGTTTGTAACCTATGAAAGAAATCGACAGTGAATGAATAGGAGCGAATGCAGACAAACAAATCAGACAAGTTAAGCACATACGAGCCATACATTATTTTCCTAATTTTTAAATCGACCACCAAAATGAATAGCAGAGCAACTACAGTGCTTTCTGTTCGTGGAAGAAATTACAACCACAGCTGCAAATTAACAATCCTAATTCAAGGGCGTTTAAGTGAGAGTGAAAGGAATGACAACCAACAATTACCATTAAAATAAAGGTAATCAAAACCAACATTTCTCTAGAATTTTTCTTTCAATTATAATATGAAATGTATGAGCATATATAGTAGAGTTCCAACATAATGCACGAACAGTCACATAGCCAACAGTCAACAAACCCTAGGCGAGGGTTTTAGGAAGCGGCTCCCACACATTATAAATTACAGTCAACAAGCACATAATCAAGGAATCCTACGCTAAAAAAATGACCAGGATGCTCTGCTACAGTCGAGAGATAACATTGACCAAGCATTGAGGAAAACCAAACCCTCAATCTCACAGGCCTAATCCTAAAACTAAATATTAGTTACGTTGACAGAGCCTACTAGGCAGAGGCTGGTGTGATTTTTCTGAGCATACCCAACTGCAAATGCTATCACCTACACAAGAACCAAAACAGAGTTGTTAGCAATCTGTCGATAGAGGGAGGAAAAAAAGAACAAGTGCATGAACGAAATTGTAAGAGGGATGCATTCCCATACCTGAAGGGTTCGCAACAAGAACAAAGTACAAGCCCTTGAACCTTGAATTCCAAACAATGACTGAGACAAAGGAGCGGCCACATTAGTAACAGAAGGACGGAAAAAGAAAATTGAAACATGGACATAAGAGGCTACCTGCATTGAAACTGAAGATCGGAGAGTGCCATGGTTATGCAACTTGAGTGCATGCCAACCCACTGAGATTCATAGGCAAGACAACCTCATACCAGAAACCGAGCCCATGGAGCAAAGACTAGTTGAAACAATTGCAGAAAGAGCACAGAAAAACACTTACATAGGTGGCAGAACCATTTTTGGTTGCCTAATGAACCAGGACCAAAAGTTATCGAAGAAAATATAAGAGTCACATTGTCAGACAAGAAAACCCTAAAAGTGTGCCCAACAGGTGCAGCGCAGCTGCATACACAGGTAGCAAAACCACAAGAGAGCAAACCTCAATGACAAAGTGCAAAGAACAGAAGTGGTTGAATGAAAGATGGTGGAAGGGTTTTGGCGTGAAACGACAAGTGGGAAATATGATCCGAGATAGAGTACAGTGTATTAATTGCACACATTATTGCTACCTTATCATTTTCTAGAAAAATCTGAGAACGATTGGTAATCATAAACTATTCCATGGTTAATCACATTTAAATCATTTAATTGTTGAGTAATCCTAATAGTGTTGGGTTGGTCCCATCATATATCATTAATATTGTTGTATATGAAAATGTTGATAGTCAATTATGACTTTCACTAGTGAGTGCCTAGGATTGTTCATAGGTGAAACAAAGGATTTATTATCTTTTATCATCATCAATATTCAAATGGAGTGAGCACAGTTTTGCAGTAGATTTATCACTTATTACTCTTCAATGTAGTTATAAGCATGCATAATGCATCTCATGTCAAACATAATCTAATGCATATATCAATATGTATTTTGTTGGAATCATACCTCAGTTGATGCGCACTAGTATCATACCTCCACTTACTTTACACTTACCAATTCTCAAAAGGTGGACTTACCAGTTCTCGAAAGGTGGTAGTGTTGCAACCTTAAGCTCTTATGCCACTTGTAACATCCCACAGTAACCTCGTGGAAAAGTACATAAAGTTATAAATTTCTAACAGAATTACCAACATGTAATAATCAAAATTCACTATTCCATATTTTTTAACCGACCATTGAATGAGATCAACATCATAACATAGAGAAAACGTTAGGAATGGAATAGTAAATCACGTAATATAACAACCATTGTTGTAATATAACAACCTGATGTAATCTTGCATTATTTTCATGATTCATTTAATTGGGTTAGTTAGCCATATACTAAATAATTTAATCATCATGTCAGACAAGGAATCAACGTTATCAAACTAGTACAATAAGCAATCACATTATTGAACACCGATATAATCTAGAAAAACCGTAGGGTGAAAATTGGAAAACATTTAATTTTATTAGTAAACGTTCATGAGGATGTTCACCCCTCACACAATGGTTATAAGGGAGTCCAGCCCTTTACCATTGTCATAAAATATTATAAATAATATCATCTAAAAAACAACATAACTCGTTATAATCTATTACAATCGTCATGACATCATTTATCCATAAACCCTTGAGCATTGTATCTTTAGTGCCTGCTTCATCCCATCAATGGATTATCCTGCAATGATATTCCTTCAATATGCATAAACCACTAACTTATTAACTACCATAATGGTAAACATAATCCATCTTTGCATATGTCACAGCCTTTTCCTGCAACTGCTATTTTTAGCAACCTTTGGTATCATGATTAAATCAAGTGTTAATCAACCAATTCGTAAATCTATACTAGTGATGCTTCACCATCTTTTCAAGTACATGCATGAAGTGAAAACAAAATATCGCAACATGTTTTCTTTTATAACACTGCATATTCATTACTTATAAGAATATAACTATAAAATCATGTCAATGAATAAATACCACTTCAACTATTATTCCCCTCACATAGGTACACATTCTTGCAAGACAAATCACTAGACTATCCAATCATTCCTTTAAAGGAAACTAACACATTAGTTATGAACTTCGTGCATGTGAATTACCTAAACTTTATCAAAAGAACTAGCCCCTCAACTATTACTTTTGGTGCATCAAATTATGTAAAGAAATCTAGGACGATGAATGTTGTTCCTATGTATGCAAATACATATAGTTTCCAAAAGAATCTTCCAAAAAGAAATCTTAACAAAATAGAGCATGCAAATACATGTTTCATTTTCGAACCAATATAGCACAATAGGGAATGCAAAAACATGTTTTTATTTTCCATAAAACTAATGCAATAAAGCAGACAAATACATGTCTTCTTTTCCAAAAGATTATACTAACATAATACCCATATATATATATTCAATGTAAAACAACGTATTACTATGGTTTTTGCACACATAAATTTGTCTTCTTTCCCAAAGAATCTTTTCCAATGTAGCCTAACACAACATGCTACCATTTCCTGCATGTTGATTCATATTCTTTTCAAACGAAAGCTAATACAAATCTTGCATGCATATACATGATCTTATTCCAAACGAAAATAAAATAATAGTTATGATAGCATAAAAATAATCACATGTAATTTTGCTAATGAAATATAGCTTGATAGTTCATATATCCATGCAAATAACATCTCTCTATAACACGATGACTATTATTTGTGCATGAAAGAGATTATCAGAATAACCCTTCCTTAATGTAGGCAACAAAAATTTCTTTCTCTAGAATTCTACCATCATTAACTATTCTTTTCATGTAAACCAATACATACCTCTTTTTCAAAAGGAACTTGATATAACAATTAATATCTCTATACATAATGATTCTTATTCCTTTTTATAACATCTATTATCTTTTATGCATAAAGATATTTACCACAATGAACTAATCCTCTGTGTATGTAAATACACATTCCTTTTTCCAAAAATCTAGGAAAATAGTTGTTCTTTGATTCAGATCTAATTCTTTTCCACAAAATCCATAAAGTCTTCCCAATAATCCACAACATATCTTTTTAAAAAAATAAATACGTATATCTAGCCTATGCTCATGCGCACAAAAAACGAGGTGGTTTCCAAGAAACTACTATTTTACTGCATACAAGTATATATATTTTATCATTTATGTGCACAAATTCCTTTCATGAAAGCTAATACAATAGTCATTATTTATGCGCACAAATTCTTTTTATTAAAACTATTATAACTGAGACTTAAATTTTCCAAAAAAAAAAAACATATGTCTTGTATTTCGAAAAAAAAACATATGGTAATTACTTTTACACATATCTACGCATTCCAAAGAGAACTCCACTTTCCAAGAAATATAAATGGTTAGCATGAGAATTCAAAATAAACCCTTCAACGGTAAACTTATTTTACCTACGTTTGTGTGCCCAATAACTCATGAAAGTTTATTTTTTTTCCAAAACCGTTCACTAGTCTTTATTCATGGAAATGTCATGAAATCTTTTCGAGAATTATTAACTAATATTCGCAAGGGACATGCCAATTTTTTTGTGAATTATTTTCCAAAAAAAATAGTTAATATTTATGTATCAAACGTTGATGGACCTTGAGGTAGGAGTCACCCTGAGAAGCACAACAATTTTTCCAAAAAGATTCGTTTTACAGTCATTCGATCTTTCATATAGTTGTAACAACAATATCGCCTTCTTTAATTCATGGCAAATACCTCAATTAACTTATGGTTTTGGATTTTCCTAGTCCATTGAAATCTAAAAGCTCACACATGCATGTAATATTTTGGTTGGAAGATGCGAAGACTTCAAAACCTCGTCCAAAAATTCTCTGTTAAAAACATTCGTCCCTAAAATGTTTGCAGGTGAGAATACAAGATTCGAATGGAGGATTAAGTAGTTTCATAACTACTTTTGAATTGTAACCACTTAAATTAAGTGAATATATATCTATATATATATATATTTTATGAACCCGAAAGGTAAATGAGTATTTTTAGGGATATTATAATAATTTAGTTATTTTTTATGTTTTTTTATTGTTTAAAATATTCTCCACTGGTACTAGAAAAATTGGAAAAAATCATGTTGGAAATACTTTATATATCGAGGTGATATGTTATCTAAAGTTTAGTCCCCTCGGACATGTCTCACCAAACAAATTTAACAAAATTAAAATTTTAAGCATATGAAAAGCATTATAAAATAAGTGAGTTGATATTTATAATAAATTGGAGTCTAAATGAATTTACGACCATTTAATTCATATAAACTAATAAATATTACAACTATATATAATAACTTGATATATATTTTAATAAATATTGAAATATTTATTACATAATTTATATTTAAATATATTTTTGTGTTTAATATTTTTTAAATATTATATATCAATCTTATACTTAAAAATGACCAGATCCACATATTTCATAAAATTTTTAATTTTAATTATTTGTTATCTTTTGATCAAAAATGTTTTATTTATAATTCATATTAAAATGATTTTAAAATTCTATCTATTCATTCCATTTTAAAGAAAGAATTGCATATTTTCCTCACCTTCCCCTCAATGGAATGTAAAAATCACCATTTTCGATATAAGAATATAAATAATAATAAAAATTTCATATTCACAATAATTGATAAACATCTAACAATATCAACAATCTTAATATAAAGAAATTGTACAAAGTAAGAAAAATCCATAATAATTAAGTTCATTATATTTTTATACCTGTTGATTTTCAATTAGTCTTGAAATTTCTAAATAGATTTTATAAAGTTCATTAGAGTTTTGAAAATTTTAAATATTTTGAAAGCCAAAAATAAATTTTGAAATTTTTATTTTTATTTTCTGATTGATTCATTTATAAATTACTAATTTCATGGTCTTTAAAATTGAATTGTCACAAAAAGCATATTAGAAAATAAAAAACTTGTATGCAACCAAGTGTCATAACATTTAATAAAGAGTACACCTATCAAATCTAAATATTTATGAAAATGAATTGTCATTGTATGAAGCACCAAACCAAGTGTCATAAAATTTAATAAAAAGTACACCTATAAAATCTATTTTAATATTTATTTTTACTATATAATTTTACTAATAAAAATATATAATAAAATATATATAGACATTCATATATTATATTATATTATTTTTAATTTGACAATTTTTATTTTTTATATCTAGTTACAGTATTCATCTAAATTAATTTATTTTTTCATATTTAATTTCATTCCCTTTTATATTTCATAAAAGTTCTTACATAAAAGATTTGTTGACGTGACATGTAGATACCAATTTTCTATTGTATTCCTTTAAGCTTTCATTTAAAGTTGCTTTTAAAATATTATAGGTCATTCTGAATAATAAGTTTTTTTTTCTTATCTAAAACATATATCTAACTCACTAAAATGTTTATTTAAATCAATGATGTGTAAAGTGAATTTAAGTTGTTTAAGTAAATTTAAAATCAAATTACATTAATTTTTTTTTTATTTTTAATCTATTCATATATATTGAAGTATAATTAGTAGGAAAATTGTTTTAAGTCTATTACAAGCTAAATGATTCAGAGAACAATTAGAAATTTTAAGTCATTATGGTGTACTTATATTCGTTTATATTTTGTAGATGTTTATTATATTTGGTCAACTTTAATAATAATAGATATTGTAGGTACCAAGAAAGTTTATAGAGCTCAACTATGTCAAAATGCATCATAGATGTGTAAAAAAAAAAACTAGAAAAGCTATAAAAGACGCTATATGAAAAATAATTATGTTGCATTTCAAAATTTATATATTTATAATATTTAATACAATTTTTTTCTTAATAATAATAATAATGACAATAATTTAATTTTAAGAGACATAAATATGATATTATATGTAAGGCTATCTTAAATTAGGGTTTATAATTACTATGTAACATACTTTATATATACATGGTTTTGGAGGTTTTTAACTCTATAAACATTTAAATTAATCTAAAGTAGTTATCAAATAATCTTTACATAAGAAGAAGGTATTAAAAAGCAACGCTTCATATTACACTTATTTACTTTCTTATCACTGACTATATTTATATTTCAACACTATAATTTTTGAATATTAATCATAATCTTTTTTATGCAATTTTATTTTACAGTTATATATAACATTCAAATTTTGATTATACAATTATAAAATGTTAATTAGTTTTACATTTTGTGTATTTTATGTTATGTTTCTTGATACCCAAAATTCATTGAATTTCATTTCATTTTTTCAATAAACTTTTATTCTTTATTTTCCTTTTATATAATTGTATTTATGTTATGTTTAAAAGAATCATTAATTGATCATTCTTTTAACTGTCTATGACACCCGATAAGTAATTTGAGATTTTAATATGGAACCTTGTACTCACATTTATTGTACATTTTCAAAGGCTTGCCAAGTGAGCTCCTTAGTGCTCTTTTATTCTCTATTTTTTTGGTAAGCTAATTTATGCATTGGAAATTTCAAATAATTATAGCTAAGTTGTTTTTCTCATTGTTTCTTACCTGCTAACATGGGAAACTAGAGGAGACAATAGTGTAGGGAGTCCATGGAAACATAATTAAGCCATAGATTACAACTTGAGACATGAATGTTTATTGTGAAATTGTTTCCCCACCATGGGGAATACCAAGTACAAAAAAACAAAAGGTGTGGCATATGAATTCCATAAAGTCTCATAAAACATGCTAATAAGACTAATAAAAAGCCTAAAATTGAGGTGTAACAACCCTACTGGGAAAACATAGAAACTTCAGAATTAATACTAGGAAATACAAGAAACTTGAGCTTTAGGTGGATAGTGGGGTGTGAGAAATCCCTCGATGTACCTCTCAAATAATGCACAAGATTAAATTTTGTGTCAAGTTTTACATACTTTGTGTCACGAATGAATGACCACATACTTAATTGATCATCAAATGATAGAATCACGACCATTGAATGAAGTAACCATATAGCTGGACAATTAAATTGCGTAAAGAAGTAATGGTTAGTGCAACTTGTTATCATAATGTAGTCTACTGGATCTTTGCATCATAAACATCATTCAGTTAATGAGGCTTATGAAAAATATGGATGGCATGGTTTCCAATGTTATACAAGGTAACAATATCATCTAGATAATGAAACAGGGAAGCACATAAATGAATGTCGATATTACCCTAGAAATCCCCCAAAGGGAAAAACTAACAAAATTTTATTTTATTGAATGTTTCATGATGGAATTCACCCCTCACTCAATGCCAATCAAGGGATTTCATCCCTTTTCCATTGTTGAAATTTTACAAAAGAAACATAATATTTCATTTAAGAATAATTAATTAGATGTCAATACATTATATGTGTTGTCATGTTTCTCAAACACATTACCCAACAATTCACAAAGAACAATGTTTTCATGGCATGGCCATTTACGATAATACATTACCCACTGTAGCTACGTTTGATGATATTTCACTCTACATGTAACAATATTTATACATAATGACATTATTGTGTGCAATAATATTACTTATAATCCATGTTTTGATCATTGCAAAAGACATTACATTAGAAACTATCACTCCATTCTTTGTGAAAGTCATGATTCTTTCCTGCAAACACTATCATCAATAAATCTAACATAATGATTATCTTAATTATTAATTTATTAAAACCAAAAATATTATGACTTTTTCATCAAATATATAATGTGAGAGAATCAAAATCTCTCTATCTCAAATATTCAATCTCTACCAGTTTTCATGCCAAAATCACTAATAATCTTGTATGCATTATACCTCTTGGGCTAAAAATAATTTATTGCACATACATAAATAAGAGTAAATGACATATCGATAACTAATATTTTACTTTCAAATGCATTATAAAGTAAAATTCCATCACTATTTAACACATGAAATTCCATAACTATTATCTACAAAACCATACTTTATTGCATATAATCAAAAGAAAAACCATCAGAATAAATTTGAACAACCATGGTATTATTTTTTAGTTTTTTTTCTTGTTACAAAACCATGGGTACAAATCCACTTGTTCCTTTTAATGCAAAACCATTCTAGTAATTTCCAATATAATAACATAGGTTAATGATATAAAATATGGCTAATCTAGTTGTCTTTATTTCAGATGCATTATACAAATGTAGAGAATTATAAGTTATTTCCTACTTATTCATAATTCACATGCATTAAATAAATACATTATATTCATAAATACTTGTTGTTTATTTTTATAAATAAAACATCCATTTCATTAATCAAAATGATGACTATATTATTCCTACAAATGCAAAATCAAATTCGTTAATATTATCACAACTCTATTAATATTTAGCAACAATATAAGCCAAAATTGTAAAGTTAAGTAACTAGTTTCATAGATAAAATTAGTGACAAAATTGCATTCACCCCGAACTACCATCTCATTAGCCACAAGCCTCAGGATGAAGATTCTTAAGAAAGAGCTTGTTGTAGCTACTACAACCACCCCTCCCAAATTCTACCTATGCTTTGATTTTGGAGCCTCCCTTCTATTTATAGGGCCTCACCCTCTACCGACGTCAAGTATTCACACTATGTTAAATATTTATCCTCCCATGTACTGCTTGTGATGTTTTGTTTTCACCCAAATCTAAATATTTTCTAACAAAAGTAAACTCCTACTTTGACCTTGTAGCACTGTCACTCTTCCCTCTTGGAACTATGCAATCCATTGTCTTTGAAAATTGCACTAAGCCTGAGGATATGAATTGTGAAATCCTAGAAGACAAGCCAGCCTTGAGGATCTAAACTGTCCAATCTTTGAAGGCAGGTTGGCCTTGACCTCATAAATTACACAAAAGTTAAACTTTGGCTCAAAAATTGTGCAATTCACTAAGGCAAGGAATTACAAAATCCCTTGAGCCTGGGAATTGCGCAATCCCCTTCAATAGCGTGAAAAAGTAGTTAAAAAAATCCAAGTTGGCATCCATGAAAATAGGATTTTTCCAATTAAGGTCGGGTTAAGCCCACTAAGATGTTGATTATGACTTTAGACAAGTGGGGATTTTTCCTTGACACTAACATTTCTCGATCTATTTATTAGAAACGACTACAAATAATTTTCACACTCTATCTTCGAGCTCTAGTCTTCCCAAGGAGATCAAGGAGATTTTGGATGAGTTTGCGACGCTTTTCTAGGAAATTTTTGCATGTGTTGTTTTTTGTCATTTTTTTGTCGCTTTTGTCAGTTTTTCTTCTATGAGTGTTATTTTGGATACTTATTTTCATGGTAGTTGGTTTTTTAACTTATATTAGCTTGTACAAGTGTTGTTTTGGTCTATTGTTCACATTTCTAGGTGTCACATTGAGTTCTTTCTTCTCTGCGCCCCCCCCCCAAGTAGTTGCCCTCCTAGGTCATTTTTTGCATGTTGGATTTTGGCACTTATTTTTCACTAATATGTCTTCTCCTTAGCTATATATGCATTGTCCCATTCCACAACACTCATATCTCTCATTGTTTTCTCTCTTTCCTAGGTAGATTTGTGAGATCATGGTCACCACTTGTGTTCTCCAACTGTGAATTTTGTATCTCCAAGGGAAAGGCTTCGACCTTATCCTTTGAGACTGTGCAATGCACACTCACTACCTTTCCTAGCTATGCATTGCACAATCACAAGCCTCAACCCTCAACCTTATCCAATGAGACTGCACATTGCGCAATATCAGGCCTCTAGTTTCCTAATTGACTATTGAGACTGCACAATATGTAGTTCATAACGCCAGTCTCCCACTTTCATCGTAGGAGTTGCATATTTTTTCCTCTCAGTGTGTGAGTTGCTTCCTTGATATTTATGAATAGACTATTTTTCTTGAGATAAATCCACATTTTCCATGAGTGTACTTCATGATACATGTACTGCAGGCTTTTGACATTATTTATCTGCATCAATAGTTATCATCATGGCACCCAAGAGATATGCATTAAAGAACACCACAGAAAGTAGCACCAATGATATAGTTGAGAGTGTTCCTTCCACTATTCTAGTTGTTTCAGATACTCAACTATAAATTGATATAAACTTTGACATTACATGCCACATGGTGTAAGATGCTTACACAACAAGGAGTTTTAAATAAGGTCTTGAAGATAGACACGTTTACATCGATGTCCAAAGGTCGAGAATTCACAATATTGCATGTAGGTATCCAACCTTTCCACATGAAAACAATTTCAACTCGATTTCTTTGCATACAGATACAAATACCATGATTCTCAATAGTGCTAGTAGACAAAGGATTGTCTATTTTATGACACATGATTTTGGGTGTATGTATCATTTATCATTACCAAAATATTACATGGATTCTCACTTCTATGAAGTCACCAACTACTTTAGCATGAAGGATGTCATCAAATGTTGGGGGAATGAGCCATCCAAGTTTTACCAAAACCCCAACAACACATATAAGGCAAAATCTCTCAACAAGGAATTTCATTACTTGATAGTTCTATCTTGTCATATCTATGGTCAAAAGGTTATCGATACCTTTCTTGAAGGTTAGGAATCCTTGCTACATCATATTGTGATAGAAGAATAACCTTTTAGTTGGTCAGACTTATTCGCTCAAGAATTAAGCACCCATCAATAATCCTGCTAAGGGTAAGCAAGCTAGGTTCTACATGTCTTCCTGTCTATTATATGTAATATTTTCTTTGAAATATTTTCATGGCATGAGTTGGACTTCGTCACCAAAGGAAACTTTTGTACACATCTATTGCAAGATTCTATGGGAATGAAACTATAAAGGAGTAATGGATAATATGACAGATCACTTCCTCATCCCATTGTATAGGATTATCATTAAGGAAGAGACACCTTGCATGTCACATGAGGGAGTGTAAGTAGTTTCAAAATTGGTTGATTGGTTTGTATCACCGGATGGAACTTACATCAAAGTGTTTAGTGGTTAGAAGTATCAACATCTTCTACCTAGGTATGACATCGACAAGTTGTTCATGCAAGAATTTTCTTTTCATCTTTCCATAGGGTTATCAGTAGTGTTGCATAGGAAGGAGGAAACACCTTTCCCACTCTTCACAAATTATATTCTACGAGATCAAGAATTTGAAGGTTTCTAACAACGAAGGTAAAAATATATATAAATTTTCACTCAATTGATTAGGTTACAATCTATAGGATCCCATGAATGTTTGCAAAGGACATTGTGCAAAGATACATTTCATTTGGCTGAGCGGGACTTATTTCAGGCATAAGGAGGAAAGGGTAAACAATTTTTATAATGCATCTAAGCACTTCCAGCTAGTCAATTTTTCAGGTACATCAAAGGTTACTGCTTAGCTGGAAGTAACTCTGAAATAAAAACCACTGCTAAGGCACAACCCAGTTTGTCAAAAGGGGAAGTGGAAGTTTTTGCGCAGTCCAATGAAAAAAAAATCTTGAAATGGAAAGCAGATATAATCATCTTGAAAGTGGCCATAGCAGGAGAAAGAAAGAGAAAATAGAGTATGCGAGAGGAAGAATTAAAGTAGAAGGAAGAATAAGAATAAAAGGAATGAGAATAAAGGCAAAGAAAAAAAGAAGAAGAATGGTTGAAAAAAGAAGAGGAAAAAATAATAGAGAAGCAACCGAAGAAGAGGAACAGAGTCAACTACTTGAAAAAGAGAGAAAGAAGTTGAAGGATAATGAATTTGCTTAATAAATTGAAGACCTAATAGTAATCCAAGACATGGATGCAGAGCTAGAGAATCTAAACCAAGATGTTGATCTCATGCCCAGCATGTGGTATATCACTACTCAGTCTTCCCCTCCTTTGATAATAGAGAAATATCCCAGCAAAGAAGAGGAAATTGTTCCTCTTCATGATGGTCCAATCATCAATATGTCTAATATAACTTATGATGTCCTTCATAAGAATATTGTACAAGAGAGAAAGAAACACTTTTTAGACAATCTCACATATCCTATATTCATTAGAGAAATGATGATTGTGGTGAATACCAAGAGGAATCCAGAATCCATTAATGTAGTAAACATGGACTTTGTAGGTGCTTCCAAGTCAAACAAGGTGTATATCATGGATGAGAATAGACAGATGGAAAATAATTTATAGGTTGCAAGGAAACAAGTGGAACAACTCCAAGAAGAGGTCCGGAAAGCAGCTCTCGCACAGGTGTACCTAGAAGAACTTATGGCAGCCATACTCGATGAAGTATCAACATTAGGAGAGACCATGAGAAGCCTCTAGAAGGATTTTTTCATGGTGCACAAAGTAGTTTTCCACTTGCACAACATGAAGAAGAAGTTCAAAGACAATGCTAAACCTCTCAAGGTTGTTCATACATCCATTGTTATTGTGCATGAGTGGGGAATGAAATACAAAGGCACATGTCCGAAGTTGGTTAAGAAGATAAGGCAATAGGACAAGTTGGAGAAAGCATGGGTTCATATGGTCATCTAGAGTAACAAATAACTCGACTCATTCATCACAAACATTCAACCCCATACACACAGTTATACAATAATGTGGATTTCATGGTGAAGTCACATAAGATCCCTTCAGTTGGCTCATTCACTGAAGCCAAAGGAAAAAATAAAATTAGATAGGATGTTGAAGAATACTTGGACCAATTCAAGAAGCTCACTACTAAGGAAGATCTATAGGTGAATAGGAATAATATGCAAAAGTAAATTTGTGTCCTTGTCTAGATCAATACCATGTTTCTCCTAGTGAAGAAAGGAACTCAAACTTGTTCCAAGGAAATGTACCTAGATGCAATGGAGGCTAGAGTTTGATTCCAACCTAATACCATCTCAATGTGTTGAGAAGTCATCACATGATACAAATCTTGGCATCACTATGTAACTGAAAAGATACACATTGAAGTGGTTGAGCTAGAGTTCCTTAAAACTCAATCTTAATATGGATTTTGTATTATTAGCGTGTTTAGTTGAGTATAACCAATTTTTCTTATATGGGTACATGCAATTTCTAGAGGACGAGAAGGACCTAAATCTTGTGGAGATCTTAGTGGAAGAAATGACTATCGGAATCAGGATCTGCGACTTCCAGGTAGGTGACCTTACTCATCTCTCCAATTTGAATGATTTACTTGTTCATTTGGCTGCCCCACGCCTCCCTAGGAGACCCCTTCTGATCCTCACAACCAACTTGCACTTTTTTGGGCTTGAAGTGCGATCTCACTCACTGGAATTGGTTAGAAACCTGTGAGCTTGTAATTTTCTAGCTGAAAGTTGTGACCTGGACCTGAGAGGGAGGGTGATCTACTGGCTTGGTGGGGGTTGGAAGTTGAACAGTCAAGACTAGTGTTTAAATCTCTGAACTAACAATACATGTGGTGTTTTTCAGGTATGTCAGAGATGAAAATCAAATAGCACAAATTAGATTTAGGCATTCTTTGATTCGAGATTCAGGAGGATCAGGTGGTTGGACGGAAACTAGCTCGCTACGGGGTCCTCCATCTATTAGAGAACCCATTAATGATCATAGGTGATCCCTTGTTGTGAAGGATCGTGAGCTATTGGAACCCAGACTAGGAGGTCTTTATGATGTAGGGGCACAAGATCGAGTTCACTTTCCAAGACATTTGTTTTTTGACCAGACACCCCCCCCAGGGGTGGGGGGGTGGGATATACATCTGATGTTGCCTCATGGGAGGAAAATTACAGAGTTCGTTGATCACCATTGTCCATGGGGTGTTCCTTTGAATTTCACAACCATCCCAATAAGTTATCTAGATGGGATATATACACAGGTTGTTGTTGCAACAACGCTATGTATTCTGGGCATCCAGGCCTTCCACGACCTCGCTGGTGGGTAGATGATTCATGTTGAGAGTATGTTGGCAGGGGCCTACTATGGGTGGGCCCAAATGATGTTTTCCTCAGTTAAACAACAGCTTAGTCTATGCAGGAGACAAGCGAACCATGATTGTCTATTTAGTACAGGGTTATGTTATTTCTTCTTTGAGAAGATACTGACCATTCGCCCTCATGTACAGATCGAGGATAGGGGCCCATAGGAGCCTAGGATGCACTACTGGGGGAAGCTACTGTGGAGAGGAGGAGGGGAGTTCACACATGTGTTCCAACCTGAATTTTTTGCACACTCTGATCAAATGCCCCTTTACATAGATGATTATCCCTATAGTGGGATAAACTACCAAGGTGATCCTAACCTACCACTTCCACCTGAACGAGCATATGAACTAGATGGTAAGTGTTAAGTTGCTATTTTGATTGTGCAATTCATACTTTTATCACATGTATATAGTACTAAGTGTAAAATATGTGGTATGTAGATATAGTACCAGTGAAATCGACAGGATATGTAGGTCAAGCTACGCTGACCGGAGTTGTAGATCAGGGAACATCATCATCATGCTAAGGTCTAGACGATAGTGCTCTACTCACTGACATACATCGTAGATGTGATGTACTCCTTGACGGAGTTTCTGAGCATGGGTGGCATGAGCTAGATGATAAGTATGTAGATGACAGTACAGGTATTCCCTTAGAGTGGAAAGAGATCATGTGGTGCATGGTGATGACCGGTCAGGTCGTACATGATCTACGGGTAGGTGGAGCAGAGCCTTTGGTGCAAGATCCACCAAATAGTGACTAGGGACGGGGACATGTGGGTCCCCTTGTTTTGATTTTTGTAACATGTTATGGGCATGTCGGATGTATTTATAGCTATGGGCTCCAAACACTTAAAGATTTTATGTGATACATAATGTGCTGATGCATCTTTTTATATGACGATGATGCTTTGTCATGTGTTTTGTTTATGGTTTTCTTCTATGGTATACATGTGATAAGTTCCATTCTAGAATGGTATTTTCAATGGTATCTACATAGTTATTTTAGGCTCTATGAACATGACTGAAAGTAATGGTTTCAAATTCACGTACCAACAACTTAACTTGTAGATATTTTCTAAATAGGACTTGGTTATGCACATGATACACACCATTCAATTGCATGAAAAGTAGAAATGAATCTAAATGAACATGAATATGGAGGATGAAATGAGAAAGGGCATCGACTAAAAAACCTATCATTCTATCATATTTGCCCTAGATTGGTGGAAGATATAATGCACACACCGTTATAATGGCCTAACATATGCAAGGGGTTTAAAATAGACGATGCTATCGAGGCTAGATTCCTGGAGAAGCAACTTACACCGTCAGTATAACCGATATACAGTGTGGATGATGGATCCATTGGAATGGTGCAAAAGACAACAAATAAGATGATGCAACGTACCTACATGCATGAAAGAAATAAATACACATAAATCAATGGGATATGTTATGGGTAAAATTTATTGAGGTAGAGTGCATTGTTAGGATTAGGAAGACGTTGACCTTTGAAATCCTCTAAGATATATGCCCCCTTACCCAAGTCATTATGAATGGTGTAAGGTCCTAGACATAATGATGAGTGAGACAATGACAAAGGATACAATCAACACTGTGATGAAAAAGGTCATCGCTAATGAGAAGATAGTGAGGGGCCTAGTATTGGATACATCATCAATCATCATGAGTAAGATAGGTTGAAAACTTATGGGTTCACAAATATGGAAGGAAGTATGCATGATGGTGCATATCATCCCAAGGGTAATCAGGGGTAGATACAGCTTCCATGATTTCCTCATCAAAATGGAACATGGGTGGACTGGAGGAAAAGATACTACATGATGTGGTAGAACTACCCGATGCATCATCTTCAAAAAGAAGGTTCCCATGCACAACATATGGGGTGGTAGATGAATAGCTAGTAGATGGTACATCTACTGATGTTGAGATCTAGGGTTTTGATGAGCGAGGTTCGATAGAAGCACACACGGAACCTGACAAAGGTTTTCCTATGGGCATCTAAAGGATGATGACAGGCAATGGATATGGACAGTAGAGTCCATCATTTAAACATCGAGGGGAGGGTTCATAATGATGGGACCAGAGTTCCCCTATTCTGGTGTAATAGCTGTACCAAAATCCTTAGATAGACGAGTAGATGATCCACTACGAGTGGCCTCAAAGTCATGAAGGACATGGAGGCAATCATGAAATTCGTAAAGATGAGGGAAATAATGGGAATAGTCACCATAATTATCATACAAAGTACAAGGGTGATTCATGTGCAGCAATTTAAATTTCTTGGCTAAATCAGGTAAGGTAACTTGGACCTCAAGTATGTTAGACTCAAGAAATGTATCATTGACCAATGGTTTGAAACGAGGAAGCTCAACAAAGTTATTGGTGGCATGCCCCACAATATTACACAAAGTGCACAAAGGTGTCGACTTTACAGCCTTTGGAGGTGGAGGTGCTTGCAGACACGTGTCCTTAGGTTCCTTCTTCTTGGCTTTTCCTCCCTGTCTAGATGCTTTCGCAACATGAATGGGTTCCTATTGAGGTTATGGTGGAATAGAGTAGTGACAAGGGTTGTAGGGACTGATAGAACTGGGCTCAAACTATGATATGGTCTAAGCTGACCAGGCAGAGTGCTCGCTGGGGGATCAATGTGATAGACTGGGATCCCCAAAGTGATACTAGGGAGACTTAACGAAGCCATGACAGGGACAAAAATATTCTAGGGGGAGGAAACAAGAAAGGTATATGTCCTGTAGGATAATGTCCCCGTGGAATGGTTCCTAGATGGTTAAGATCTAGAGGAAGATTTCCTAGTGGGAACAAAGGAGAGGCACCCATAAAATGAGGAGGTCCTGCAGGGATGGATCCAGATGGGTCAACTGACATTGCAATATCAGAGTGTTGTGGAGCTGACTAATGACCAGAGGTATGGGACTGCTTTTGAGCAGCCCATGATGCTTTTAACATGAAAACACTCAGTGATCTAGGCTCAAAGATGGTGGGGGGCCGGGGAAAGCACCCAACAAGGTGGAATATTTGTAGACTCTCGGTGAAACACTAGTGAGAGGGGTGGCAGAATTCTTGCTAGACATCGATGAGATAATGGACTCAGGGGAGGTCAAGGATGACCGCTCGTAGTATGTCAACTGATTGATAGTGACGATCTTCCCTTCATGTGGGAAGCACATCTTGCAGAAAACCACAGACATGATGGCTGACATGGCATAAGTGTAACTATAACATAATAGAACATTGTAATATATAGGGGCATGGATAACCTCAATGTATACAAAAATAGTCTTGCCCACAAGGGTCAATGGACAATTGCGATACACACCGCGAGGCTGGGAGGGGTGACCATCCCAAGCATGCAAAGTGATGGTGTATGGGGAAATTTCAGATGACCTGCGTTTCTTCCAAACGGAAGCAGACATCACGTAGGTGTATGCACTTTCATCAATAATGCATCCGGAGGTGATGGCATTACAGACTCAGACTGGTATTTGGAAAGAAATGGATGATGGTAATGGAGGATGTTCAGACACATCAATAGGAAAGACAATCAAATGATCATTTGAAGGATCTACTGTTCCCAAAGCAGTCAATAGAGATTTCTTCAAAGATGGGCATGACTAGAGGACCTACAGCATTGACATGGCGGTAGGTGATTGTGCCAATTCATCTACTATACTATACATGTGGGCAGCTCTATTAGAAGTCCATTATGACACAATGGCCCTTTGGGGATCTTAGGAATTGACTCAACCATGGGCTCAGGGATGGGTAAGGTAACATTTGATGTCATAAGGGGCTCAGTAGATTATTTTTTTGGGCTCAATTGCAGATGAAGTTGGTGGCTTGTTGTATAGACATGACTAAGTTTGCAAGTTGACATTTGAGGTGTTGACCCCGTCAGAATTTATCATGAGAACCTAATAGTCACAAGGACTGGAATGTTGGGGAGGGTGAGCTTTGTTGAGCTTGAGCAGTAAAAAATCCTTGCTTAGGGAAAGGATTTGTAAATACGGTTGGTTGAGATGGTGCAAGATTCTGAGGTGGCTACTGCATGGGTGGTTAACCTCTAGAGGCTGCTTGGGCTTCCCACATTTGGTGCATCTAAAGTAATAGGGGACACTCATGAGTATGATGTCCATGTACACCAAAACATGCACAAAGTTTGCTCGTACGAAAAACCTTGTTCTTCTTAGGTTGGTTGTCGTGTTGATGGTTATTAGTGTTAGACTGGTTCCCCTAGGGTTGGTTAGGTTGATCACCCTAGTTACCCTGGTTACCCTTGTTACCCTTCCCGTTATTCTTTTTCTACGAATTTAATGGATTGGTCACACTTTGTTGTGCATACACTTGACCCTGAGGGGGCGATGGTTGTTGGGGTTGAGGATGCATGGGAGACTGTGACACGATTTCATGAGGGGCTAGAGTGCTCAGCGTAAGATGATGAAGGGGAAATTGTCTGGTATACCTGTTGAGAACTAGCTAGACTTGGCATCTTCTAATGTGGTTGGGTGAATGCATGAGATGTACTTTGTCCTAAATGCATGCTGTTGGCAGGAGGGGGATAAGTGTTGGAGGAACTCGTGCCCCTATGGATAGCCATAACTATGCTAAGTATATGGCAAAGGATGTGAAACAGCTCAAATGATACCATCCGTGGCGTGAGATTCCCTCGGTGAATTGGCACAACCAGGACGAGGGAGGTCTGGTATAATGGTATAGAAATAACTGAATTGAGCATAAATTAGGTCATACCTTAGAGCAGTTTGGAGAGCCTCTTGCTCTGTCTGAGGAAAGTGAGATGTGACATCTTTGGCAATGGGCACTAAAAGAGTCCTAAGAAACCAATCGACGTAGACATGGTCTTTGAAGAAAGGAGCATGACACATGCTCCTCCTTCTACATCATTCTTGGACATGGTCAAAAATATGAGTGGCAAAGGACTGACGAAATGTGGTCAAGAGCTCTGTACCCTTGTCATATTGGAGAGGTAATTGAAAGTATGAAAGGAACTCTTTAGAAAGCATTGCAAAAGTGGAATGAGAAGCAGAGGGCTGGTCAATGTACCACTTCGCAGCATCTCTAGTGAGTATGCATTGGAACAATCCAAGACAAATGGAGTCATCGGTGATGGAATTACACAAACACCACATATGGAATGATTGGTCATGATTAGTGGGGTCCTCTCTTGAGTTACCCTGAATCTTGGGAATGTATGAGGGAAGCTTTGTCGGCATAGCTGGTCAATGAGCATCATGGTGTATGGGGTCGTTAATCAACTAGTTAAAATTTGAGAGGCTTAATCCATCCATGAAAGGTAGCAAAGGGGATGTTAGGATGATTTATATAATGGTTTTGCTAGATTTGACTAGTAATACCAATATAGAACCGAAGCCACCACTAGGTTGGTTACCTACACCTACAATGGGTCTTGACATCATGCCAGTATACGGTGAAGGAGGATCAGAATCAGATTGGGAATCAAATGAACCCAAAGAAGAGTCGGTATGGGGAATCGAGGGATGAATAACTTGAACCCTATGGGGAGGAATAATACGTCCAAGTGGAAAATGGAGATGAAGACCTAAAAGTCTCTATGAAAAATGCCTTAGTGGCACAATGGTTGCAAGACACAAGTGACACAGAAATGGTGAAGGGAGATAAACAAAATGTCTCTGTCTCTATTGGGGAGATAAATTAATTAAGTTAAGTATTGGCTTGGTGGTGTTAACCAAGTGCCCTTCACTTAAGGTTTGCTTGTGTGTGCAAATATGTGTGTTTATTAATTAAGCCCAGGTCATGTTTGAAAAAAGAAAAAGAAAAAGACTGCTTAAATACTGTAAATAAACTGAAATTGAAAACTTAAAATAAATAAAAAACAAACTATCTAAACCCCGCCCAAACTGGATTTGCAAACACTTTGCTAGTTGGTGGTGAAATCAACAGAAAACTCACTAAAATGGCCAAGAGATCTAAGCATCACTATGACTGAGATCAAATGACACTATGCTACTGGAAAGTGGTGCAACAATAGCAAAAACTAAGGGAGGAAAATCATGGCAAAAGATAGGGTGATGGGTGTGGAACTTAGGGAAAACAATGGCACCATAACGAAAATTACCAAACAAGGTTCAAGTGTGAAATTTGGGTGGAAACAACCTATCTTTAAAGATCTAATAAATAAAGGTCTAAATCTAAAATGTATGGCTGAAAGCTCTGCAAAAACTCAGACTTCTTACTCATCTAAACTCTTCCTACAAGGGTGGAAGTGTACTAGAAGTCCTAGGGGCTAAATTCCACTTCGACAAGCAAAACATAGTAGATCAAGGCCTAAGTGGGCTAAGATAGTGGTCAACCAACCCAACATAGTGCTATCGTAAAACCTAGAAAATGATTAGAAAAATTACCATAAACACTAAAATCACAGGTAATGACCTGATTTAGGGAAGATCACACCTTTTGGGCAAAAAAGTGTGCTTTGTGCCTCTAGATCACATGCTTGGAGCTAAAAAGAGTGATTTCTGCTCCTTATTTCTCGAGTGGCAAGTCGCAGAAAAAATTTCCATGTGTGTCGCGGTTGGTTCTTGTGACCTATGGAAATAACCAGAAAATTTTTTAAAGTTATAAATTTGACTAATTTAGGGTTAGAATGGTAGTAAACAACATTAAGAGATTGAAAAAGGAAAAAAGCCTAAGTTGAAAACTAAATGTCACCTAGGTTTCTGAATCAGTATTAAAAAAATAGTGGAGTCAGAGTACTCATATTAATAGTCATACTTGTCAATGTTTCAAATCGCAACAGGGATCCATCATCAGGACAATTACTGAATGATGATGGATCTCTGTTGGGATTTGAAATGTTGACAAGTATGATTATTACTGTGGGTACTTTGAGATTCAACTAGAATATAAATAATGATTTATCTAATTATTTCTGATGATTGGGTCAAATATGACAAGGAATATTAGTTAAACAATGGTTTAATTAATGATTCCTAGAAGATAATTAAATAAATAATTATTTATTTAATTATCCTTCATGGGTTTAACCATAAATAACTTAACAAATGTGGTTTGTTTAGTAATTTCTTATAGTGAAGGAAATTTTACTATTTTAAAATTCGCCCTACATGGTGTACTTCAATCCATCTAGTAAGTTATGGCTAGATGATCAGTTTTTGGTGATAACAACACCCTTCTCCCTCACTACAACCAATAAATTTAACATTGTTCACCACTAAGACTGCTTGGAAATTTTTGAATTCCACATCTACATAGGATCAAGAAGAAATAATAGAAGAAACGGGGGGAGTATTTAACAAAAGAAAACCCCCAGATACCAAGAGAATTCACCAACACCATCTTCTAGTGGATATCTTTATAAGACACTAGTGGTTGGCTTTCTTTCAGTTATTAAAGGGGTATGATGATGACCTTGCTCATGAATTTTCCATGGCATTACATTCTTAAGAGGAAGATAGTGAAACTACTGTTATCAGAGGTTTGGCCATACCTCTCAATGCGGAAATGATACGAAGAGTGAGCACCTTGCCTATAGAAATTTGGTGGAGAAAATAAGACAAGAAAGTGAGTGTCATGGCTAGGAAAAAATTCTTCCTTTCAAAAGAGAAGCCTGTAGAAGACAATAATGGAATGAGAAGGGAAAGTCTAACTTATCCTTCATATGAAGTAGCTTACCATATCCTTAAATATATATCGTGTGAATGGAGATTAAGTGTGGTTTATGCCTACCACTTCAGGTTGCTCCAATTGATGAGATTCAAGGCAGAATGGCCTCTCCCTCAAAGACTTAGTGTCCCCCATTTTCTCGTATTGTTAATCATGGAGATGAGGTAGAAGGTAAGGGAATGAAAACACTAACATTTAGCTCACCATGGCCTCATCAAGTTAATAGTGGTGGATGCTCTAAACCACTCACAGATCCCTTTCTTGTCGAACAAATTTGTGGACATGGATAGGGGGAATTTCATGGAAACCTAATCCATCACACCAAGGGAGACACCAAACTCTAGTATTGGAGTTAAAGAAGGAAAAGCAACGGAAGAATAAGGAGAAAAAATAGAGGAAGAAGAGGAACTAAGAACACAATATTAAGAGAGAAAAATAAAGGAAAACAAGGCAGCACAGACAAAGGAAGGAGAAGTAGAGATGAAAGGAATGGAGGGGGAGAAGAAACTAGAAGAATGAGTAAGCCCTGAAGAGACTTGTCAACCCCAAGGAGTAGAAGAAAAACCACATCAAACAAGTCTATCTCCACGAGATATTGAACAGGAAGTAGCTGCAATATTAACTACATTGGTCACTCTTGTCAAGTCCAAAAGGAAGAAATCAAGACAAGGTCCCATGTATTTCAGAACAAGGAGGAGCACCATAATTATACAAGGGAAACCACAAACTCGTACAATGTTTTGTATAATTACAGATGCGTCACCAAGAAAAAAGGAAGAAATAGGACCCAGTGAATGAAAGATTAAGGAGGTCACTCCTCCTAAAACTGAAACCAAGTCACCTATAGCACCTATGAGTAGACCTACCACTAGATCAGTTAGCTTCAAGAAGCCAAGCACACAATCTTCCTTTGAGAAATAAGAAAAAGAGAAGCTACATGAGGATCAAGGTTTTCTACAAGAGAGAAAGGGCTTGCTACATAATGGGCAAAGTCTGATATAGGAAGAACAAAAAAAAATACAATATCAAAAAAAATAGTTATAAAAGGAAGCCACCACCTCAAATTTAGTTGGGGGGGACCTACAAGGGCTCTAGGAGCCTGGCCCGCAACCTAGCTTGGGGTCCTACTATAAATCTATGAGTTGGATATAGAGAGGTAGAACCCACAGGTGGATGCAAATTGCTAAATCTAATAATGTGGAAGAGGTGGGCCTCGTGCAGTATAAATTCACTGAAATGGGTAAGGAGTTAAGTGATTTGAGACTAAGGGATTCCATTATGAAGGAGCAACCATAGGAAGAAAACACAAGGTTAGGAAAGAGCCTGCAGGAGAAACAAACACAACTTGCCACCATGGAATGTCTCTCTATGGGAGCCCTGCATTGCAGGAATCCATGAATGACTTATGGTTTGTTTATCAGATAATAGTGGCTGCAATTCCAAATCAAAACTCTAGCATAATATGAATCTCTTCATTTTGAGGACTACAAGTAGTTTATTTAGAATTGCAACCAAACTAACAAGGAAGACAAGGAAAATTTAGTTGAATTCTATATGCATAATATCACTTTGGAAAATATGAATTTTTGGGATCCCAATTCAAGATTGGGAGATATTCATCTAATGGCATTATCATCCTCATTGACTCATGAGGAGACAATGGCTAAGGAGGTGAAAAAGGAAATGGCAGAAGAGGAAAGGAAACCCTTGTATATAAGAGTAGAGCTAGTGAGACCTAAGGTCATCATTAGCAACCATAACCTTATCTCAAATGATGTTGTTTTAGCACCCAAATACATTTCTATTGATAAGAAATCCACTCTACACTTTGAAGGCACATTTAGAATGTTAGTAACACAAATTTTGTGAGCCTTTCAAAGAAGATGGCATGGCTTACCCCATAGTCTGCAAATAAGAGAATATTGCTTTCCTTAAAGGCTAGGGAATTGCTTGGAGAGGAAACCATTGTACAAGAGATTCATGCAAAGGATGAAAATCAAGTGGATAGGACTCAAACTCAGTCCACCGTTGCTTTTAGGATTACAAGAAGGAAGAGATGAAGAAGAAGAGAAAAGGGTGTGGACAAAGATAGAAATGAATACAAGGTTTTACACAGAATAGGACACACCATCTCAGGAGCCTTTGGATGTTAGGGAGGCCACCAGGGCCATGATAGAGCTTCACATGGATGACCGAGTTTCTTAGAGGATGAGAAATACCTTGAGTAGGGGGTGATGATGAGTCCCATCAATAGGTATATTTTGAATATCATTATGCCATCGTCGAGCCCTAAAACTATCCTTCTCTCACATCAATTGACAGTCACTTTTATATTATGCTTAGTAAAATGAGTAAAACATGTTTATCATAGTATGTGGCCTAATGTGGTTTAATTATAGGAAAAGGAAGAATTTTGTAGGCTATTACTATAAAGGGGATTTATGGAGACAATTGTGACAGAATCTAGGGGGTTTGTGCACCTCCTTAACTTCCTAACTCAGCTTGGCATCATAGTGTCATCCCTTACCAATTCAAACTCATTGGCAACCGAGTGACTTCTAATCCAAGTGAAGCTCAAGAGGGAAAAGATCCACCATTTTCAAGATCAAGGAGGGAATCACTCCTAGTTTCAAGGGAGCTACTATCAGTTTCCATTTTGTATAAATAAACAAGAAGAAATCGGCATTAGGATTTGAATAGTTTGTGCAACTAAGTGTAGATATTGAGCTTGAAGCATGAGATTGTCACTTTGAAATTTTATTTGATGTATGAGACCTTTACTTTTTGATAATGAGAATTTGGATTTTAAGATTCATATGACAAGGATGTAGAGCGTTGAGAACCTTTGATTTGGGCCCAACCCAAAGCCTTTCGTACCTCCTTTTCTGGTGATGTTTCATCCTGATTCCAAGTAGTTCATATTTTATCTCATTCTAGTGGAGATTAATCTATAAAAACTCATGGTTTCAAACCTCTACATCACATTTCTTATAGGAGAATGAGTTGAAGGATTCACAACCATAGTATAAACATCTCATGTTTATGATTTCTTGGAAATAGATTAGTGTTAGTTGTTCTGCTCTACATTTTCTTTTTATATCTTAGAAGTCACTAAGTGATTAGGTTAATGTTACGTCATGAAATAGCTTCTATTTGAATTCAACTCATCTTCTCCATGATAGGTTGTCTCATTTTGTTAATGAACAATGGATGTATTCATGTGATTGATTACAGGGATGTGTTGATCTATATGGAAGGGAACCTTTACCACTTCCATATTGATATCCTTCATCTTCTCCTTCCACCTTTAATTTTTTCCCCAAACTCTATTTCCATGTCATTTTGCCTAAGTATGTCATGAGCACTCATCCTTGTGAAAAGCAAACTATGAGAAGTCATGAGCTTGACTAGGGGCTCAAAGTAACATTCCTTCATTTGATTCAAATTCCATCCAGTTCTGTATACCCTCAAAACATCATTCTCACCCTAAAAATCCACTCAGAATCCCTCATTGTACCGTTATAAGCGCTCCAATAGCAATATAAGACCTCCTGCAACAACAACATGTAGCAAGCCTGTAGCGCCACTTTCCTTCATCACTTTTGATCCCGACTGCAACTTTGACTTAGTGAAGATGAATAATGACCCCCATTTGTGATTTTATGATCATATGGAGCTCCTAGGGCATTCCAGCCATTCCTTCTCTTCACTGCAAAACATAGTAGAATTAGTTTTTTTATCACAAGTATGATGCAGGTAGGCTACAAATTTTCAAACAAGTTTGAACTAGGTATATGATATATGAAATTATCATTGGTAGTTTTATGAATTATGAAATATAAAATAGCTTCATTTTTACAACTATATTTGGTAGTTTTATGAATTATTAAATATAAAATAGCTTCATTTTTACAAGTATATTTGGTAGTTTGATGGATTTTGCAAGATAAAATAGCTTTCTTTCTACAAGTAGATTAGTCGTTGTCCTTTCATGAATTAATTAGATAGCACTTACAAGTTGAGTAAATGACATTTCCACTTTCATAGCTAGAATAAGTTTTCAATTGTACCTTCATTAGCAAGCTTTCATTTTAATGCAATAGAAGCAATGGTGTATGAGCATTTTTGATCTAATGTCATGATTGAGGGTGGCATGAGTGGACTCAAATTTATTGTGCATATAGCACTGCCACCTCTAATTTTCTACGAACCCCATGCAGATAATTTAAGTTGACAATCCATTGGGAGTTGCAACATTATTGGTGCAATACCAAGGCTCACCACTCTCAATGAAACTCCTAACCTGCTAATACTAAGACAAAATCCTGGCCAAAATCCTTTTACATGAATAATGAGGAAATATTTATAATGAATAGGATGACTATTCATTTCCATTTATGACTCTTTCACTTCCCTCATGACCTTTTGACTTCTTTACCTAATGAATATTCATATTCCAAAATTGACACTTGGCCTTCCACTTACAAAAAAATTTAAATAAAAATTACATGTACCCATGTCAGAGAAAATTGGGTAGAGTCAACTAGATAGCCTATTAAGACAAATGCTATATCAACCATAAGTTTGAGGGAATTATAGCTAAGTCACTTCAACTTGTAGCTTTTCAGTTACATAATGATGCTAAGATTTCTATTGTGCGATGACTTCCTGAACATTGAGTGGGATGAGGCTTGAAACAGACTCTGCCCTCCATTTTATCTAGGTACACTGCCTTGGAGCCAATTTGAATTTTCATCTTCAGCGGGGGAAGCATGGTATTGATCTAGATAGGGCCACCAATGTACTTATGCATATTATGCTTGTTTACCTCTATATATTCCTTAGTAATGATCTAACTAACTTGTTCCAAGTATTCTTCAAGCTCTTGTCTGATGTTATTCTTTCCTTTTTCTTTAGTGGGTGAGAAAACTAAAGGGACCTTGTGTGACTTCACCATGAAATAGACAATGTTGTACAACCATGCGTACAAGGCCTAAACGTTGGCGATGAATGAGCTGAGTTGTTTCTTACTCTAGTTAAGCACCCAAACCCCTACTTTTTCAAACTCAACTTGTTTCTTTGTCCTCTTCACTAACTCGAGAGATGGGTCTTTGTATTTCATTCCCCACTCATGCATGGTAGAGATGGTTGTATGAACAAACATGATATCTCTAGAATTATCATTGTAGTTTTTTTGCATGTTGTGTAGGTGGACAAGTAGTTTTTGCATGGTAAAAAGCTCCTCATAAAGTCTTCTCATGGTTTCTCTCAATGTCAATACTTCACTGAGTATGGATTCCTTAATTTCTTCTAGGTACACTTGCATGGGAGTCACTTTCTAGATCTCTCCTTGGATTTGTTCCACTTATTGCCTTGCAGCCTGTAATTTCTTTTCCATCTATTTGTTGTTAGCCAACAAATATTATGTGTTTGACTTGGAAGCAATGGATTTTGGATCCCTCCTAGTATTTGTCACAATCACCATGTCTTTAGTGAATGCAAGATATGTAATATCATATGGAAAGTGTTTGTTTATCACTTGTACAATATTTTATGAATCTCATCATAAGTTAGATTGTATGTATCCATGACCAAACCATCATCAAGAGGAATAATTTCCTCTTGTTTGCTAAGAGCTTTCTCTACTGTCAGATGAGGGGAAGATTGAGAAGTGATTTGTTGTGTGCTTAGCATGAGACCAATATCTTGGTTTAGTTGCTCCAAAATCTACCTCCATATCTTGGATCACAATAAGGTCTTCAATTTCTTGAGAAAGTTCCTTATCCTACAACTACTTTCCTTCTTATTTAAGTAGTTGACTTTATTCCTCTTCTTTGGCTTTCTTCTATGTTGCTTTTTCTCTTCTTTTCTTTGTCTCCCTTCTTCTTCTTTCCTTTTCCTTTATTCCCATTTCCTTTGTTATTTTTCTTCATTATGTTGAAATTATTCCTCCTGCATCCTCTATTTTGTCTTTCTTTCTACTCATATGGTTGCTTTCAAGATGATTGGATTTTCTTTCCATTGGCGGCTTTATTCTTCTGTTGGACTGTGAAAAACCTTTTATTTCGTCTTTTTATGCAACTGGTTTTGGGTCACTGATGGTTCTACTTCTAGAGTTACTTTGTGTTGAGTAACATGTGATCTACATGAAAAGTTGACTAGATGGGTGGGATTATATGCATTGTAACAATTCTTTATCCTTTCCTTCTGAGGCCTGAAATAAGTTTTTCTTGGGCAACTGAAATGTATCTTTACACAATGTTCTTTGCAAATATTCCTAGTACCATATAGATTTTAATCCATTAGACCGAATGAAAATTTCTCTTTTTTTCTTACCTTTGGTTTCAACAATCTTTAGATTATTGATCTTGTACAATCTAATTTACAAAGTAAGTGTCGGCCAAGGTGCTCCCTTCTTCCTCTGCAACACTCATGATAGCCCTGTGGAAAGATAATAAGAAAATTCTTGCATGATCAACTTGTCGGTGGCATACCTCAGTAGGAGGTGGATAATTTTGACCACCAAACACTCTTAGATGAGTTCCATACTGTGAGGAAAACCAATTAGCCAATTATGATATTGCTTACACTCCCTCATGTGACATGCAATGTGGCTCTTCGTAAAAGATCATCCTATATAATGGGATGAGGAAGTGATCCTGCAGCTTCTTCGTGACTGCTTTATAGATGCATTTTGAAAGAAACTTGAAAAAGATGTGTACAATAGGTTCCTTTGGTGACCAAGTCTAACTCATGCTAGGAAAAGAGTTATGAGAAAATATTGCATATAGAAAATATTCATACATATATAACCTAGCTTTCTTACCCTTAGGAGGGTTCTTGGCATAAGCTACATGGGTCCATAATTTTTTAGCAACAAGTCTGACCAGTTAAATGGTTTTCCTTCTGTCACAATATTTTATAGCAAGAATTCCCAACCTTCATGAAAGGTCTCAATACACTTTTGACCATAGATATGAAAACATAGAACTATCATGTACCAAAATGCATTCCTGAGAGATTTGGTCTTATACGTGTTATTCGGCGTCTAGTGGAACTTGGATGACTTTTTCACCTAATCTTTAATGACATCCGTTGTGCTCAAGTAGTTAGTGACTGCATAGAAGTGGGAATAGATGTAATATTCTAGTAGCGATAAATGATATATGCTCTAAAAATCATTTAACATAAAAGAGGAAATCCTTTCTCCATTTTCACTGTTGAGATTCATGGTCTTTGTATCTATATGTCATAGAATCTAGTTGAAAATGTATATGCATGGAAAGGTTGGATACCTACACACAATCTTATGTAATCTTGACCTTTATACATTGATGTAAACCTACCTGTCTTCAAGACTTGCTTTGAAATTGCTTACTATGTAAACATCTTTCATTGTGTGCCATCTAATGTCTGAGTCTTTCTCAATGAATAGCTAATTATCTAAAATCACTGGCATAGTGGCATGAACAGTCTCGACTATCTCAACGGTGCTACTTTCTATGGTGTTCTCTCAGGAAGATTTCTTGGGTTCCATGATGATAAAAGATGATGGAGAAAGATGGCCTCAAAAGTTGCAATACCTGTATGATAAAATGCACTCATGGAAAATATGGATTAGCTCAAGAAAAATAGTTTATGTAAGAAAATTAAGGCAGTAAATCACAAACTGATAGGAAAAATTTCACAATTCTTAGGCTGGAGGTGGGAGGTTGGCCTCATGAACTATGCATTGTTTAGTCTCAGCAGTCAAGGAAGTAGCTAGAGACTTCAGACTGCACAATGCACAAACCCAACTTAGAGACTACATATTGTGTAGTGCCAATGGTGAGGGATGAGGGCTGAGCCTTCTCACTACATAATGCATAATTTGGAAAGATAGTGACTATGCATTGTGTAGTCTCAGAGGTGAAGCTTGACGCTTCTCTCTTGGAGATGAGAAATGCAGAGTTGGAGAAGGTAATTGTTGGCCACGATTGCCTAGATCTACTTAGGAAAGAGAGAAAATAGTGACTTATCTAAGTACTGTGGTAGGTAGAAATGAATATTTGGATAAGGGGAAGATATATCAGTAGAAACTAAGTGCAAAACTCCAACATGCAAGAGGGAAAACGAACATGCAAAAAATGACGCAACAACGACAACTACTGCAGGGGAAAAAGAAAGAATTCAATGCGACACTTGGAAAATGTGAATGATGGACCAAACCAATACTCGTACAAGATAATATAAGTTAAAACTCCAAATATTATGAAAATATATAGGAAAAATATCATTCATAGAAGAAAATGTGACAAAAGAGATAGACAAAGTGACAAAAACCAACACATGCAAAAATTACCCGGAAAAACACTGAAAACTCAGCCAAATGCTCCTTGATCTCCATCGGAATGCTGGAGATCCAATATCGAGTGTGAAAATGAGATCTAGGATCATATATTAAATACATCTAGGTGGGTTAGAATTTTTTAATGCACATGACTAAAATGAAGGAAAAAGCACCACTTGTCTAAAGTCATAATTAGCAGTTCAGTGGGTTTAACTGGACATTAATTGGGAATCTCCCTTTTTTTGGGATGCTAACTCTATTTTTTGGGAAACTTCTTTTTCACACTAGTGAATGGGATTGCATAGTTCTTAGGCTCAAGGGCATGTGTAATTCCTTACCTCAGTGAATTACACAGTTTCTGAGGGGAAGGAAAACTTTTGCAGAATTTTTGGGGTCAAGGCTAGCCTACCTTCTAAGATTGCACAGTTCAAATCCTCAAGGTTGGCTTGCCTTTGAATATTCTTCTATGTATATTCTCATGCTCATCATAATTTCTAGAGACAATGGATTACATAGTTCAAAGAGGGAATATAACAATGTTGCAAGGTCAAGGAAGGAGATGTCTTGTGTTAGAAATGTTTCAGATGAGTCTTTAACATAGCATGAATACTTGGTGTCAATAGAATATGAGTTCCTATAGGTAGAAGGGAAGCTACAACACATGGTGACACACTAGTAGAAATCCAACTCTCTATATGGGCATTATCTTTGTAAATTAGGTCTAACTCTTCAAGAAATATTATTCATTTCATTGATCACCATAGATGTTATGAACCAGCTCACAAAAATATATAAAATATAGATCAACAACTCCAAAATCAACCTCTTTGGGGGGGGGAACCTCCTTTGCATTACACAAATGAACAATTCTTGGATGATACAAATGACTCTAAGGGGTCACAATATATTCAAAGTCGACATCACAATAATAATATATAAGGGCACAACAATAACAATAGTGGGTTTCTATGGGGCACATTAATAACAATATGGGGACAATAGGGGCACAATAATAACAATAAGGGCTACAATTACAATAGTAATGGGGAATCACTAGTATTATAGGGACCTAACATGCCCCTCTCCTTCAAAAATGTGTTTTCTTCAATACTTGAGTAGTTCTAGATGCTTCTGTATAAAATACGCATCCTCCCATGTGGAATCTTCAGCGGGTAAGTTCTTCCACTTGATGAGATACTCCAAAATTGGTCGATTTCATAGCTATTCAGTTCTTGTTTCTATGACTGCTTTGGGTTCCAATATTATTTTTCCTCACTCGTTAAGTTCTGGAAATATTGTTTCAACTAGGAGCTTGTCACCTATAACCTTCTTTAAACATGAAACATCGAAAACTGGGTACACTCGGGAAGCTGCAGAAAACTCTAATTTGGATGCCATGGTACGAATATTTTGCAATGCCTTGTATGGACCATAATAAGTTGGTGATAAATTATTATCCCTCTTAGCTTGCTTGAGGGAAATTTTTTTATATGGTTGTAGTCGCAGGAATACCTAGCCACCTACATCAAAACTTCTTTCACTGTGATGTTGATCTGCATGTTGTTTCATTCTATTCCGCGCTAAAGTGAGGTTAACCTTTAAGAGTTGGAGAACTTGTTGTTGATTCTCTAATGTGATCTTCCACTTCTTGAACATTAGAATTTTCTCTTAAATATGATGTGATGGATGGCTGATGATATCCATAAAGTGCCACAAATGGGGTAATTTTTGCTGCAGTATGGAAGGAAGTGTTATACCACCATTTATCCAGAGGCAACCATTTGACCCATTGTGTTTGTTTATCAAAGAAAAAGCAACGAAGATATCCTTCCAAAGAATTATTTACTATATTAGTTTGCCCATCATATTGAGGATGATAAGATGAGCTATGAGCTCACTGAGTACCGAGACAAGAAAATGATTATGTCCAAAAACTTCTAGTGAAAATGGGATCTCTATCGCTTATAATAATCTTTGGGTTTCCATGTATATTTTGAATCGTTTCCATAAATGTAGTAGAAAGTTTATTTGCTTTAAATGGATGAGATAATTCACACAAGTTTTCATACTTGTTAAGTTTGTCAACTACCACCATGGTGACACTCTTTCCTTAAAACTTGGGTAAACAAGTGATAAAATCCATTGAAACCTCCTCCCAACGTTGGATTGGAATGGATAAAGGTTGTAATAGACCAGGGGTCTTAATTATTTCAACTTTATTTTGTTGGCAAGCCAAACGTTCTGCCACAAAATATTGAATATCCGATTTAAGGCCATCCCAAAAAAAATCCTTCTTAACCGTGTGGTATGTTTTCAAAAATCTTGAGTTCCATCCAAAGGGAGAAGTGTGCAATTCCATAAGAATCATTTGTTTGAGTTGGGAATTCTAACATAGGTATAAGAAATCTATGTACCAGAACAAATAATTCTTCTAGCTAAATGTATCATATGTATTGGGATCTTGTTGTAACTTTTGAATGAGTACCCACACTTCTTCGTCATTCTTCCATTCATCCCTTGCTTTGTTTATGCAATCTACTAGATAATAGAAATGGCAAAAAGCAATGGTTCCACATCCTCATCCTTTCTTGAGAGTGCATCTGCCATAAAATTTTACTCCCTTTTTTTAGATGATTTCAAAGTCATAACCCAACATCTTTGTGACCCATTTTTGTTGCTCTTTTGAAGATAATCTTTGTTCTAAAAATTATTCAAGACTATCATGATCCATTTTTACCTTGAAATGTCTTCCCATTAGTAGGGTTGCCATTTCTTTTGTGCATGTAGTATTGCCAACATTTCCTTCTCATAAATGGCTTTATGTAGATACTTTCCTTTGATTAGACAACTTTAGAAAGCATTGGATCTTTCTTCTTACATTAAAACAACACCAATTCCATTTTCTAAGGCATCACATTCCACAATAAAGTTTTTTGTGAAGTTCGATGTAGCTAAGACCAGTGCTTGGCACGTTGCCTCTTTAAGATGTTCAAAGGCCTTTGCTTCTTATGGAGTCGATGAAAATGCATCTTTCTTCATAATGTTGTCAACATAAGCAACAATAATTAGTAGTTTATGATTCTCGATCTTGGTGTATAAGTTTTTCTTGCAGATCCTTTTGTGAACCCTTGTTGTTGTAGATATTTGTCAAGGCGATACTACCAAGCCCTTGGAGCTTGTTTCAATCCATAAAGAGACATTTTGAGCTTCCACACAAGTTTTGCATCATTTCATAGAATGAATCCTTCTGTTTGCTCAATATAAGCTTCTTCTTCTAAATCTCCATTAAGGAAAGATGATTTCACATCCATTTGATATGATTTGAACTTTTGAAAACTAGGAAGAGCAAGAAACATTCTTATGGATTCAATTCAGGCAATAGGTGCAAAAGTTTCTTCAAAGTCTATACCTTCTTATTGAGCATACTCTTACAGAAAAATCTTACTTTGTTTCTAATAACCTCTCCATTTTCATTCAACTTATTCTTAAATATGCATTATGTTCCTATAACATTTTTATCATGAGGTATAGGAACTAATTCCCAAGTATCATTCTTTCCAATTTGGTCAAGTTCTTCATCCATGGCCTTAACCCAACATTCGTCTTTGATAGATTCATTTACATTCTGTTTTTCTATGGAGGATACTAATGCTATATAACTTGAGATTCCTGTAAGAGTTCTTCTTCTCTGTACTCTAGACCCTTTTTCTCCTAGAATTTGAGATTCTGGATGATTCTTATGAACATATCTAGATGGAGTCTTTTCCCTATCTGTTGTATCTTCTTTTGGTGCTTCATTGGTTTCTTCCTCTATATCATTTTGATTTGATACGGAAAATCATTCACCATCTTCCTCATTGTCATATTCCTCTCTTGATTTCATTTGTTCCGGATTTATGCATGCTTCATCAATTACTACATCAATGCATTCAACTATTTTCAGAAGTCTTTTATTATAACAATTGTATTGTTTACTTGTGGATGAATAACTAAGAAGAATTCCTTCATCTCCTCTAGGTTCAAACATACCAAGTTTTTCATCAGTCCTTTTGATGAAACATTTTCTTCCAAAACTCTAAAGTGTTTTACGGTAGGAGGCTTACCATACCAAAGTTCCTATGGAGTTTGATTTCTATTTACTCGAATATTAGTTTTTTGGAGAATTGTCACGACAACAAATGCAGCTTCACCCCAGAAGGTGGCAGGAGTTCCAGATTCATCAAGCATAGCTCGAGCCAATTGTTGAACTATTCTATTCATTCTTTCTACTATGCCATTTTGTTGAGGAGTTCTCAGAAAAGAGAACTGCCTTTTTATTCCATGTTGTTCACAAAAATCAAAGAATTCATATGATATGAATTCTCCCCCTTGATCACATCTAAGACATTTGAATTTTCGATCTGACTCATTTTCAACTAAAGATTTGAAGGCTTTAAACTTTTCAAATGCTTCATCTTTATGCTTTAGTAGACCTATCCAAAACATTCTAGAAAAATCATCAACAAATAATATTAAGCATTCTTCTCCACGAGGTGACTTTTTCATTGTTGGTCAACAAAAATCAGCATGGATGAGTTCAAGAGGCTTACTAGCTGATTCTTCCTTTTCATTGAAATGAACTCTGGTTTTCTTACTGACTTGACATGGTTTGCAAATGGTATTTTCTAGGATGCTGATATCTTGAAGACCATGAACTGGCTTGAGTCGACATGCTTTTCTTATCTGAGAAATTAGATGCCTTAATCTCCTGTGCCATAACAAGTTTTCATCTATTTTTCTTAGATAACATTGTTTTTGTCCTCCTTTCAATATGTATAGATTGTTTTGAGTACTTGTACCTTTGATTACAGTCTTTCCTGTATCCATCTCACGAACCACACATCCTTTTGATCAAAACACAACTTCATTTCATTGATCACGCATTTGACTGACTGTCAATAAGTTATGTTCTAAACCATCAACATACACGAAATTTCGAGCTTTACCTTTTCTTTCAAATAAATGGAACCTTTACCTTTAATGACAGCTGGTGTGTCATTTCCAAAGGAGACATTCTTTTCTTTTTCTAAAGCATTATATGAATGAAGTTTCTCTTTATCACTTATCATGTGTTTGGAGCATCCGCTGTCGATGTATCACTGATTATCTTGTCCTTCTACAAATAGAGCTATACCACATCTTTTCGATTGAAATTCCCTCTTTCTCCATATCTTGGAATTTGATGAGGTTTTTTCCTTTTGAAGAGTTGGCTGAAATTTTCTCATGCATTCAGATTTTTCATGACCAAAGTTATTACAAAACGAACATTTAATTTCATCTTCAAGAGGAGAAAAGTTATTATAGGAAATTTTCTTTATTCCTGTTACACTGCTTTGATTTCGTGCTTCTACAGTCATGATGGTTTTGTAAGAAACACATTGAGCAGCCTTATGCCCAAATTTATGGTATGAAAAACATTGTCTATTAAAGAATTTTTTTCGATCATATAATATTTTGGCATTGTTTACCTATTGGTTGATGCTTTTGTTGATGTTCATCCTTGTATTAAATTGAGCATGATTTATGTAATGAGTACTTTTAAGCTTTTTCTGATGATTGACATACTGTTCACTGGTCTTTGCTACATCAATATAGCTTCTGGTAGAGGCTGACGGTTTTTGTGATTGGGATTATTCTTCAGTATATCCAAGACCTATCTTTATAGAGGAGAACTTTGAACTTTGATGATTTCATTTAAATTTTCTAATCCTTTAGCTAATATAATATTAATAGATTTTGTCTTCTCGAGTTCTTTTCTTAGACCCACAACTTCACATTCTAGATTTTCATTGTGCTTTTCTCTTTCAATGAGTTGATGTGTCAACGTGTGTATGATCATATTATTTTCTTCTAAATAGATTTTTAGTTTTGTGATATCTTCAAGAAAGTCTTCCTCTTCTAAGGCATCCAAAAGATCATTATTGTCATAAGCCATGAGCAGTTTATAATCTTGTTCAGTTTCATCTTTATCACTATTAAATAATCCATCACTATCTTCATGCGTATAGTAACTTCTTCTATTAACAACGTGTTTTCTATTTCCTTTTGAATATTCTTTTCCCTTTTCATAATATTTATCTTTATGAGGACATTTGGTAGCATAATGGCCGACTCTACCACAAGAATTTGAATTCGAATGGTAGCCTACCTTTGAATCTTCTTGAACCCTGTTTAAGCTTCTTGACAAAGTTTGCCTCATCTTCTTCTTCTGAAATATATACTGATTCATTGTACTCTTCCTTTTATTTTCCCTTTGTTGATGATTTCAAAGTGGCTTCTTTCATATCTAATGGACCTCCTTTCCTCATTTCAAAGGCAATTAGAATTCCATGAAGTTGAACCATAGTAATAGATTGAAGATCGTGATTTTCCTCTATGGAAGATACATTTGACTCAAATTTAGAGAACAAAGATCTTAAAATTTTCTCTACTAAAGTAGCCTCCTTTACTTCTTCACCCGGATTCTTCATACAATTACCAATCTCGTCTACACGTAGAAATTAACTAGTAATACCTTCATCATTGTGCATCTTAAGAGTTTCATACTGAATTTTGAGAGTTTGGAGCTTATCACGTTTTACCTGGGAGTCTCCTTCGTAGCTCTAAATGATTTTGTCCCATATCTCTTTGCCTCTCTTGAGCTGCATGACTTTGACAAATTCTGATTGTGACATACTTCCCAATAAAGTATTGACTGCTTTGGCATTGGTTTCGTATAACTTCTTACCTGCTAAATATGTAAGTATTACTGCTGGAAATTGATATCTGCCTTCCACAATTTCCCAAATATCATCTCCAAGCGACTGAAGATAGGCTCTCGTTCTTATTTTAAAATATACCAAGTTTTTCCCATTGAAGGTTGGTGGTGTGATAGATGCCATACCTTGATGATTGTTCATCTTGAAAGATCTCCGTTCAAATGATCAAGCTTCTTTTGAAGGACCTGCTCTGATACCAATTATTGGAAATAATACTGAGAGGGGGGCTTGAATCAGTATTTGCAATTAAATAACTTTTCAATTCCCAATCAAATTTATATATTCTTCTTCAGTGAAGTGATTTTGTGTGTGTACGCAACTGTGATTAAGGAAACTAGCGTAAACCTAGAGAACTTATGATTTAGTCAAGAAACCCACGTTTAGTAACCTTCCTCTAAAAAATTGGGTTTAATAGTAGGATGATGCAGAAACTATTCCCAGCTTTTATCTGAGATATTCAAATGTTTCTCTCAGAAGCAGTTTGGTGAATATATCAGCAACCTATTCTTTGAGGGGAACATACTCTAATTTAACCTTTTGTTCAAGCACATTTTCTCGTAGAAAATGATACTTACTGGATATGTGCTTGGTATTGCAGTGCATGACTGGATTGTATGAAATGCTAATAGTACTTGTATTATCATATAGAATGGAGATGGGTGGAGTACATGTGATTTGAATATCTTGCAATTTTTTCATTATCCAAAGTAGTTATGTGCAGCAAGATGTAGCAGCCACATATTCTACTTAAGTTGTAGATAAGGAAATCAAACTTTGTTTCATACTAAACGAAGACACTAACCATGATCCCATGTATAATGCACCTCCACTAGTGCTTTTTTGATCATCAACATTTCCTACCCAATCTTCATCTGTATATGCATGAAGAGTGATATTTGTGTCTTTAGGATACCAGAGACTAAAGTCTTGAGTTCCTTGTAGATATTTGAATATTTTTTTTACAGCTGGAAGATGTGATTCCTTTGGATTTGCTTGGAACCTTCCAAAAATTCCTACTCCATGCATGATATCAGGTGTATTACTCGTTAGATAAAGCAGAATTCTAATCATAGATCTATATCTTGGTTGGTTCACTGCAGGTGATTCATCATTAGCACTGAGACTGCATCCTGTTACCATTGGAGTACATGCTAGTTTAGAATCCTCCATTCCACACTTCTTCAGAATCTACTTGAGATATTTAGTTTGTGAAAGAAGGATACCATATTTTTTTTGCTGAACTTGTAGACCAAGAAGATATGTAAGTTCACTAAGTAAGGGCATTTCAAATTCTTGTTGCATAACCGAAGTGAAGTTCTAACTCATAGATGCTTCATTGCTACCAAAGATGATATTGTTAACATAAACAACAATAATTAGTAGTTTATCATTCTCGATATTGGTGTATAAGTTGTTGTCTGCAAATCCTTTTTTGAAACCTTTTATTTGAAGATATTTGTCAAGACGATAACACCAAGCCCTTGGAGCTTGTTTCAGTCCATAAAGATCCTTTTTGAGCTTGCATACAAGTTTGCATCATTTCCTAGAATGAATCCTTCTCGTTACTCAATATAAACCTCTTCTTCTTGATCTCCATTAAGAAAAGCTTATTTTACATCCATTTAATATACTTTGAACTTTTGAACACTAGAAAGAGCAAGAAACATTCTTATGGCTTCAAGTGTGACAACAGGTGCAAAAGTTTCTTCAAAGTCTATACCTTCTTGTTGAGCATACCCTTTACAAACAAGTATTACCTTCTTTCTAATAACCTCTCCATTTTCATTCAACTTATTCTCAAATATACAATTTATTCCTATAACATTTTTATCATGAGGTCTATGAACTAATTCCCAAGTATCATATTTTTTATTTGGTCAAGTTCTTCATCCATGGCCTTAACCCAACATTCGTCTTTGCTAGATTCATTTACATTTTATGGTTCTACGGAGGATAATAATGCTAGATAACTTGAGGTTACTATAAGAGTTATTCTTATCTGCACTCCAAACCCTTTTTCTCCTAGAATTTAAGATTCTGGATGATTCTTTTGAACATACATCGATGGAGTTTTTTGGTTGTCTGTTGTATCTTCTTCTAGTTTACTGTAGGAAGCTTACCATACCAAAGTTCATATGGAGTTTTATCGCTATTTACTCGAACATTAGCTTTGTTGAGAATATTCATGGCAACAAATGCAGCTTCACCCCAGAAGGTGGCAGGAGTTCCAAATTCATCAAGCATAGCTCGAGCCATTTGTTGAACTGTTCTATTCATTCTTTGTACTGCACCATTTTGTTGTAGAGTTATGGCAACACAAAATTGCCTTTTTATTCTGTGGTTTCACAAAAATCAAAGAATTCATATGATATGAATTCTCCCCCTCGATCACATCTAAGACATTTGTTTTTTTGATCTGATTCATTTTCAACTATAGCTTTGAAGGCTTTAAACTTTTCAAATGCTTCATACTTGTGCTTTAGTAGAGCAATCCAAAACATTCTGGAAAAATCATCAATGAATAATATAAAGTATTCTTCTCCACGAGGTGACTTCTTCCTTGTTTGTGCACACAAATCAGTATGGATGAGTTCAAGAGGCTTACTAGCTGATCCTTCCTTTTCATTGAAATGAACTTTGGTTTGATTAACTACTTGAAATAGTTTGCAAACTGTATTTTCTAGGATGTTGATATCTAGAAGATCACGAACCACCTTGAGTCTACATGCTTTTCTTATTTGAGAAAAACTGAGATGCCGCAATCTCCTATGCGATAACCAGTTTTCACCTATTTTTCTTAGATAGCATTGTTTTTTCCTCTTTTCAATATGTATATATTGTTTAGAGTTTTGTAACTTTGATTACAGTCTTTCCTCTATAAATCTCACAAACCACATAGCCATTTGATCGAAACACAACTTAATTTCATTGATCACACATTTGAATGAAACTCAACATGTTATGTTTAAAAATAAAAATACATGACATTCCAAGCTTTAACCTTTTCTTTCAGATAAATAGAACCTTTACCTTTAATGAAAGTTGGTGTGTCATTTCCAAAGGAGACATTATTTTCATTTTCTAAAGAATTTTATGAATGAAGTTTCTCTTTATCACTTGTCATGTGTTTGGAGCATCCGATGTCGATGTACCACTGATTCTCTTTCCTTCTGCAAACAGATCTATGCCACATCTTTCTAATTTAAATTTTTTCTTTCTCCATATCTTGGAATTTGATGAGGTTTTCTCCTTTTGCAGAGTTTGCTGAAATTTTCTTCTACATTCAAATTCTTCATGAACAAAGTTATTACAAAACAAACATTCAATTTCATCTTCAAGAGGAGAAAGGTTATTATAGGAACTTTTCTGGATTCCTGTTACACTCCTTTGATTTCGTGCTTCTGTAGTCATGATGGTTTTGTAAGAAACACATTGAGCAGCCTTATGCCCAAATTTATGGCATGAAAAACATTGTCCATTAAATATGATTCTACGATCATAAAATATTTTTGCAATTTTTACCTAATGGTTGATGCTTTTGTTGATGTTCACCCTTGGAGTAAATTGAGCATGATTTACATGATGAGTACTTTTATGCTTTTGTTGATGATTGACATATTGTTCACTAGTATTTGCTACATCAAGGTAGCTTCTAGTGGAGGCTGACGGCTTTTGTGATTGGGATGATTGTTTAGTAAATCCCAGACCTGTATTTATAAGAGAAGAATGTTGAACTTTGATTATTTCATTTAAAGTTTTTGATCCTTTAACAAATCTAAGATTAAGATATTTTGTCTTCTCAATTTCTTTTCTTAGACCACAACTTCACATTCTAGTTTTTCATTATGATTTTCTCTTTTAGTGAGTTAATGTGTCAACATGTCTATGATCATATTCTTTTCTTCTAAACAGATTTTGAGTTTTGTGATTTCTTCAAGAAAGTCTTCCTCTTCTAAGGCATCCAAAAAATCATCATTGTCATAAGCCATCAGTAGCTTATAATCTTGTTTAGTTTCATCTTCATCACTATTAGATAATCCATCACTATCTTCATGCGTATAGTAACTTCTTCTATTAACAACCTATTTTCTATTGCCTTTTGCATATTCCTTCCCCTTTTCATATTTATCTTTATGACGACCTTTGGCAGCATAATGGCTGACTCTACCACAAGCATAGCATTTGAATGGTAACTTACCTCTGAATCTTCCAGAACCCTATTGAAGCTTCTTGAAAAACTTTAATTCATCTTCTTCTTCTGAAATATATATTGATTCATTGTGCTCTTCCTTTTCCTTTCCCTTTGTTAAAGCTTTGAAAGCGGCTTCTCTCATATCTAATGGGCCTCCTTTCCTTATTTCAAGGGCAGTTAGAATACCATGAAGTTGAACCACAGTAATAGATTGAAGATCCTGATTTTCTTCAATGGAAGATACCTTTGACTCAAATTTAGAAGACAAAGATCTTAAAATTTTCCCTACTAAAGTAGCCTCCTTTATTTCTTCACCTAGATTCTTCATACAATTAAAAATCTCATCTACACATCAAAGGTAAGTAGCAATACTTTCATCACTATGCATCTTAAGAGTTTCATACTAAATTCTTAGAGTTTGGAGATTAACACGTTTTACCTGGGAGTCTCCTTCGTAGCTCTGAATGATTTTGTCCCATATCTCTCTAGCTGTCCTGAGCTGCATGACTTTGAGAAATTTTGATTTTGATAGACTTCCCAATAAAGTATTGTCTTCTTTGGCATTGGTTTTGTATAACTTCTTACCTGCTGAATCTGTAGGTATTGCTACTGAAAATAGATATCCTCCTTCCACAATTTCCCAAACATCGGCTCCAAGTGACTGAAGATAGGCTAAGGACCTTATTTTCCAATATACCAAGTTGTTCCCATTGAAGGTTGGTGGTCTGGTAGATCCCATGCCTTTGGGATTGTTCATCTTGAAATATCTATGTTTAAGTGATCAAGCTTCTTTTGAAGGACTTGCTCTGATACCAATTATTGGAAATAATACTTAGAGGGGGGTTGAATCAGTAATTTCAATTAAATAACTTTCCAATTCCCAATCATATTTATATACGCTACATCAGTGAAGTGAACTTGCGTGTGTCCACAACTATGATTAACAAAACCAACGTATACCCAGAGAATTATGATTTAGTGAATTTATCATCTGTTGATCTTTAATCAGTGCATCAATATCTTATTATAGAGTAGCTATGTGTAATAATAACATAATAAAGCATCACACATAAACAACACACATGAACACCAAGATTTAAGGTGGAAACCCAATGTGGGAGAAAAATGGCCTTCTTCTTTTAATATAGATAAAATTTGATTACAATCTCCTACTGGGTTAGACTCATACAAGTACGCAGGCACTCACCTACAGAAGGCTACAATCGTCTCTCATTTTCCAGCTTTTACTGGAAGGGAGCTACAACCCCCTAACTCTTGTACTAGCCAATGTGTTTACTAGTATGTAGGAGTAGGCCTACAGAAGTCTATGACCTTCTCTCTTCTTCCAAGTACCATGCTTCATAATTTTTAGACTAGATGTTCTTGGTACACAAAAACACAATATGACGGTCTCGTTTCATGAAATTTTTACACTAGACCCATCAGAACTTTGAAACTCAAATTGCATGAACTAACATTCAGTTAATTTAAATAGTCAGATCACTATCACCAGAATATTGTGTTGAACCCAAAAGCTTGCATCATCATTCATAACCAACTGCAACCTCAAAAACCATACATTAGAATGTATACACTACTTTACTGAACCCAACCTGCATGTATACCTGCGTATACCTTCAAAAACTACTGAAACATAAAACTTCTAAATCAAGTTTTTACCAACCAGCAATATTCTGAACATCTATTATCAATTTATAGAGCTCTAGACAGTTAGTACCAGAGATATCCCTTCTCACTTAAACACTCAATAAATCATACACAAAACTGCTTATGCATTTAGTTTTACATTCAAATATAAGAAAACTTCATTGACAGATAGAAAAATAGAAGCACTGATTAGATGGATCAGTCATTTATGGAGAATAGGCTTTTCCTTTGCATGCGCTACTTGGAAGAGTCGAACCTACATGTATATGAACCTTTACCGAGGTGAACCAATGTATAGATCTGTAAATATTAACTCACAACTTCGCTGCTATTCCAAACATCAGACATACCCAAATGATGACATCTAAAGAATAAAACATGTGTAAGCAATTAGATCTAGCTAAACCAATATCAGCTCATTCAATCATAAGTCATTTCAGGTCTCATGATCCTGATCCAATATTGAATTCAAGGCATACAAAATATTTCTGATGATATCACAATCATAGGCCCTACAATATAAAATATACTTAAAATGGAAGTATTCTTGAGAAACCCTTTTCACTTTCACACTTGGCCCTTTGATCTTCTCCTCCTGATATAGTTTTTGGCCTTTCTCAATACGTTGGACCATGACAATACTTAGAGCTTGTGGTATTCTCTGACGGGATCAAATAGTCCTTACTCCACTCAATATTGTGGGATAATACCATGGTATTTACCCTTGGTATTCTTTACTCTTGAATTTCCTTGATTCTCCAACCCATACATGCTTTTCCTCTTGTGAAAGTGTGTGCATACATATATGGTATTTCTGTTCTGTGAACCTTCTTGTATACATCTCTTTGATAAGGTGAACCTACGTATATAGCTTAAACTATTTGAAAACATCCTTGTCCTTCTATTTCTTAATTCTGATTAGTAGACCTTTGTTCCAACTTCCCGTTCTTCTGTGCCAATGCCTTGTTATCTTTGAATTGACCTGTTACACTGTGAAATGACCTATGAGTGAGTTTCCATCAGGGAAAATTCCTGTATCATAATGCCAAAAGTTCCTTTTCTTCCTCCTCTTCACAATATATGTAAAATAACTTCTTCTTAGCATAGTTATGACCTTTAGTGTATTTTCTATCACAACTCTAATAAAGCCTTTTTGGTCTCTTTTCTACCAATTTTTGTGGTGTCAACCTTGTAAGTTGTGGAAGTCTAGGGGCAACAACACTTTCATATTTAGAGTTGTGAGTGGTAGCCTTCCTTGTTGCCATAATTTTTCTTTCCAACCTGAATGCCTTCTCCAATGAATCAAGTTCCCAAAGGCGAACCTCATGTTGGATGTTATCTTTTAAATTCACTATGAACACATCAATATTATTCTCCTATGGAATATATTTTACCCATATATTCAATTTTTGAAAGTCCTCAATGTGCTCCATAATTGAACCCTTTTGTTTGAGATTTATCAATTAGCTAAAAAAGGTGTTCCTTTTTGTATCCTCATAATGTGCTATCATTTCTTCCGTAAAAATTGCCCAAGTGACAATTTGTTTACGAGATCAAAGCCATTGATACCATACAAACTGATTTGGTTCCAAATATAAAGTTACAATGCGTACCCTTTGTGTGTTTTGGACATTATCGAGATCGAAATATTGCTCCATGTGTAGTATTTAGGTTACGGGATCCTTGCCATCAAACTTCCTCATATCAATATTTGGAACATGGTGGGTCTTCAATACAATGTTAGAGTCTATGAAATCATGATTAACATTTCTTTTGTTCTCAACATGAGTTTCCTTTACTACCCTTTCACAATTAGTAAGCATTTCTTGTAGCAACTTTGTCAAATTTGCCTTCAAATCTTCCATTTTTCCTTCCATCTTAGCTCCCACGTCATTCATCTTAGCTTCCATGCCATTCTTTAAACCATCCATATTATCTTCCATGGCATCCATATTAGCTTCCACGTCTTTCTTTAAACCATCCATCTTAGCTTCTGTTACTTTTTGTGAGAGTGAAGTTTGTTGCACTTGGTCTCGTAATTTTGATATATCATGTTGCATTTCTTTATCTTCTTCATGAGTCATGCTAGATATTTCAGGCCTCTTACTAGGTGTTTCCATTTTCTTTCTTCGAGGCATCAATTAATGATAATTATGCTTCACTATGCCCTTTGAATTCCTTCAAACTAATTTTTCAAACCAAACTTATGCAAAATTTAAAAAAAACTACACACATTTTTTCACTTTGTAGGAGCTTGATATGGAATGTGATTTATCTCTGAAATTTCATATCTCCAGCTCTGAAATTGCGAACTATGGTATCCCTCTGAGTCCTCTTTCCAATACCACCAGTCTAATCGAAATTGGATTCTCCAAGAAGGAGTTATTCCCAATATCCCAAGATGACCACATTATACATGCTTTTAGTAGAGCGAACTTGTACGAAGTGCCACGTGTCATTGTTTCAACCTTCAAACCTTAAAACGATGCAAAAAAAACTCAAATCCATTTTTTTTATGTAGCTTCTTTTGAAATTTCAATCGGATACATAGAGAGAACGTTATGATGATTTTTCCAAGGTCACATGTTTGGGATGTAATTTGGGAGCCTGCAAAATCCCTAAATTCCTTAGATCATATCTCCGAAACTATAGTGAGACATGATCTACAAGTTGGACTCAAGGACCATTGCGACTTTAGATCAAATGGGTATTTTTTTAGTTTGTAAAATGTAGTAGAAAAATGTTATAGCGAAAATTCCATGATGACCTATTTGGAGTAGCGAAACCCTAGAATCCAAAGCTCTGATACCAAATGTTATGAATGAGCTCACTGAAAGATAGAAAATATAGATCAATGACTTAAAAGTTAACCTCTTCGAGGGGGAAAACTTCTTTACATTACACAAATGAACAATTCTTGAATGAAATAAATGATTAAACCTCCTTTCTATATATAGGAGTCTAAGGTGTCAGAATATAAGCAAAGCTGAAATAACAATAATTATATAAGCGCACAACAATAACAATAGTGGGCTTCTATGGGGCACACTAATAACAATATGGGGACAATAGTGGCACAACAATAAACATAATGGCTACAATGAAAATCGTAATGGGGGAATCACTAGTATTATAGGGACCTAACAGTAGCTTAGTTACTTAGCTTGAGTTAAATATATAGTCTCTACTATTCTCTACATCGACGGTACACTACAAAGACAAGTCAAATTTAGTTGTTTTAATTGGGGATGAGAAGTATGTAGGTTCACTAGTGGAACATAAATTTTAGAGTCTTAAGTTTCATCTCTGGTGTTACTTTGCTACCAGCAAGACTAAATACTACCCAGATATAGTAACTTTAGGAAACAAAACATTGATCCGATGCTAGTAAGCATAGATGGTAGCCCACTGGAGTTTCTTTCTTCACCTCCTTGCACAAGAAGCCTATCTCTTCATTCTTCGTTTATTTATTTTTTATACATTTTTTCATATATTGTGCATTAGCACTTATTTGTTTCTTGGGGTAGAAGAGGGATCCCTACTTTTTGAGAGTAGAGGAGGTTGTCGCTTCAGAGAAGGATATTTATACACTGAAATATAGTTCACTTATTTAATTTTCCTCCTTCCCTTACTCTACTCAAATTATTTTAGAAGACAAAACCGAACAATCATAATAGCCAATTAGAGTCGGTGGTAGTAGTTATAAATTCAAGCATCGCAATTCAACTAAGGTTCTATCTGAGAAAGAACATATTTCCCATCAGGGTATCATCGACTAAAATTTGCAAGGCTTGTGTAAAGAGAATGAATAAACAGAAATCCAAGCATTGACGATCGTGCAGTATCCTCTTTAACATTACCATGCTTACTTAAGAATTCAAACACTGTATCATGCATAGCTTTATTACATAATTAAAGTGAACAAAAGAATGAAATGGAACAAAATGATGAAAAAACAGCTAAAACTATGTAATCCTACCAATAAACTGACCAAAGCTAGCCTAGGCTGACATAAAAGGAAACTTCCAATGTAACCATTGAATCATTACCTAACTTGAGTGGAAAATTTATGTTTTGCAAATGAGATTTCTAGCTATGACTCCTCCAACGATTGAGCAATCAGATCATGAAAAGTGAGTGAAGGATGTGAATATTGTAAGATAGATTGATTTTTAAATTTTGTGATCAATGCATGAGGATTCTTGAGAGATAAAGTACTCTCTTAGTCATGATTGGAACTAGCATCAAGACTATGAGAACTTGACATAACCATTAGCATAGGTTATGTTCCTCAACATATTGTGGTAGTTCGAAGACATCAAAAGGTAGACCATCAAAGACCAATGGCCTATAAAAATCGATAGTAAGGAATACAGAGTGATCACTAAATGATTTAATGAATAAACCATGAAAACCCTGATCAGAAATTTCCTCATCAAAAAGAAAGGAATCCTCATGATTTAATGAATCTTAGAGAGGGTGAAATTGAAAATAAACAATTTCACTCTTTATTTCTTCAAAATGACCATACGATGGATGGAAAAGATAGGTGTTACCAGGAAATCTAGTTTCTATTCAAAACTTCTTGTCCCACTAAGATGGGTAGCTATCTTAGAAACAAACAAACTAAAGTTACTTGTGTTTTACTTTACGAGAGAGAGATGAGAAAGAAGCAGAGAGTACCAACCTCAGTCTTTCACTTGCCTCCTTGCTTGTTCCCTTTCCCCTTAAATGGAATCTTTCCACTGCTTCCCTACTTGTCCTACTTCAAAGAGTACCTGTAGAATCACAGCAGCATAATACCATCAAAGCATAGAGATCTATCACTGTAAACAATATAGGATCAAATATATATTGACCATACACATGCATATATCAAAACAATATTCAGAGATACATAAGAATATGGAGGAAAACTCAAATAGCTTTATTGATAAAAGTAGTAGAAGAGAGGATTACAGCCACTTGGTCTGACCCAATGCCATCCTCCCAGCTTGAAAGCTCTCTTCACCTCATACAAAGCAAGATCACCCAACAATGTCTTCAAAGAGAAACCAATAGCACCTCTTTGCAAATTACCAAATTCCAACCTTTGGATCTCTGGGATGAGGGATCCATATATAGATATTTGTAGGGGGGTGAGTCTACTTCTGGGATTTTGATTAGTGTCATCTCTCTGATAGTTCCTGGTTCCACTTGGATATTTCATGATCTCTTACTCATCCTTCGACAAATTCAGGGAAGCAAGTGTCAAATGAGCAGCTTCTAGAAGATTCTCAGGGTCTCCACCTAGCAAACTGCTTCTGCCATCTGTCTGTTCTCACTCATCGCACCCTACACAAGGGATTTCCAATATGCATCACACTTTTCACATGTGGAAGGTGAGATGCATCGCACCCTTTGCTCTGGGCAGTCTGTATGGTCCTGCTTTGACTAGTTCTGAGTGGTCTTTCATGGAAAAATTCTGGGAGATGATTTAATCAGTTGACCTTGCTCCTTTAGGGTATGAAACAACACTTTTAGGGACTTAAAGGCCCTTGGTTTATGGACATAGGTGATTGGGGTTGCAGTGCCAAAATATGTCTATAACAGTTGTCCCCTAAAGCATGAGGTCGTAAATCTTTTGATGTCGGGTGAAATCCTTTATAATGAGGATCCGAGGTTTTTCAAACTGGAAGGTGACCTGTAATAAGATACAATACAATACATTATCTTCATAAAATGTCATGATCTAGCTGAGGTGGGCATTCCCATGCCCAACTTGATAAATTTATTTTCATGTACATAGGACAGACAACCGTCTGTGTGTAGACTGATGATTCTGGTAGAGCCATCATCCCTTAGTTTGGATGATTATCTATGCAACAATGATGTACATTTGATGTCTTTCTTTTCCTGAATATATCACAGCCCGGATAGATGAAACTAGATCTGGGGTCTTCAAAACTTGTTCAATCTTCACCCGAAAGTACAAGTCAATCCATGTGAAAAGATGTTCTGATGTCGAACATGGAAGGACATCGCCTAATTACCAGCCAATGACGTAAGTTGTTAACAGGCACGAGAGGAATCACCGATGCTGATGATGACCGTCAAGGTGCTGCAGTACAATTCACGTGGTGTGAATACATGAGTTGATGTCGAACACCGCACAAAATCTCTTTATCGAAGGCCATTAATGTAAACCTGTCGCCGGAAGTGAGAAACTTGCCATTGAGGTATGCAAGCTTCAAAGTACTAAAAGGGTTGTTCCTAGGTCAGCTTCTTGGATAATGAGCTGATGTCGACAAGAATTGACCCATCGTAGGAGGGAATTAATGGATCCCACATCTATGACATGGAATGGAGCAAATGATTTTGTAGAGGTGAACACGATCTGATGATATAAGGTTCAGGGTGACGGTCATGAAAGAATGAAGCAGCGGATGAGACACAAGCTGGGTAGGTGAATTCTCTAAGCAAATTATCTTGAACCTATCGACCACACTGAAATGGATTGGTAGCGTTTACCCCAAAAGTGGATGGTACGGTGGACCTATGGTGATATGACCAGTGAACGGAATAACCCAACCTGACTCAATCATGGTGATGGAGTGAAAGTGTCATGTTCAAGAGTGACCTGCTACGAATAAAGCTTCTTCAAGTTTTCTTCCCAATTTTCCCTAGTCATTTCTAACCAGTACCTCTTTATTTTCATCAAGCTTGAGGAGGATAACATATTCTTGTTCTATAATTTTCCCTTCGGGCAAACCCGTCGCTATGTTTTAACGAGCCTAGCGATAGTGAAACTCGCTCTTGTCTGAATGGACAAGTTTGTCGCTATTGTTTTAATGAGTTTAACAACAAGGATAACTCGATCCTTTTAAATTTTAGAGAGTCTGAAAAGAGACGGAAAGGAAACTCCAATATTCCTTTTTCATAGTATAATCCCTTAAGTCCAAAAAGGTATAAAACAATGTGAAAGGGATGACTTTTCGATAGTTTTAACGAGCCGAACAAGACAAACGCTCGATCTTTTTGTGTAATAATCCCTCTGGTCTAAAAAGAGTAAAATCTAGAGGAGGGATGGAACTCCTAATCACTTTAACGAGTTGGAGAGGCCAATTGCTCGGAAATCTTTTCATATTTTACGAGTCAGATGAAAAGAGCTTAAAGGAGACTCGTTTTTGAGGAACGAGTGATATTTTGGGTAGCAGCTAGTTCCAGGTGAGGGCTGGAACTTTCTAATCACGACAATGTTAAGAAGATGGCTAACAGAATCACTCATCGCAACAATTCTTCAAAAGGGGTAAACAATCAAATGTAGGTGAATGATCAGCTAAAATAGAGTGGAGGTGATAGTAAGAACACAACCAAGGCTCAAAAGCTGAGGATAATGCATTCACAATGGTTATTTACTGGAAGTGGGTTCATTTTTTAATGAGCTTAAACTCTGGTGGAACATATGCTCATTGCTAGGTTTAATTTTTAACGAGCTTGAACTTTGAGTAAAAATACTCATGATAAAGGTCATTGATATTTGATTCACCGTTAACACTCTATTTCTTTTGATGGTCGTACTACCTATTCAATTTCTCCATCAAATTGACTAGAAATGAAGACACATGCACGAAAAATGAGTTAAGAAACTAATACCCTACTTAAATTACATGAAAGGTATCTTAAAAATAGTTTTTTACCCCTCATTTTACCATTTCATTTGGAGTTGTGATTGTTGGAGCTCTTGAGGTGTTCCCCTCTTGATTTTCATCACCTGATTCTAGGAGATTCTGTGGATGATTTTCGGCACCATCTGGACCAAGTAGGAGCCAAACCTGAGCTCTTCAATTGCATTCTTTCATTTTTGAATTCTGAGCATGTTTTTCTGCTTTATGGGCCCCTAGGGTTTGAACATTTCGTTCTGCCCCCATCGCACCTAGTATACATCGAAAGGTGCCATGCATCCTAGGTTGGCCACTGGCCAGTCAGGATTCATCTCACCTAGTACACAGCTAGGGTATGATGGGCGCAAGGAGGAAAACTTTTGCATTGATTTTTCATGGAAATTTTTCTTGTTTTTTTCCAAATCAGGATCCTAATTCTTCTCTTGTTTTCTTTTCAGAGATTCATTGGAGCAAAAATGGTTGTTACATGGTGAGAATGCGAGCATGAAGAAGAGGACATGGTTGCCCTACATGATCCAGGTACGATAACTACATTTCGGAAATGTGGCTTGCTCAAGTTGTTCCGCATGTCTAGCATGAGGCAACAAATCAACTTGTTGCAATATTTCCTCGGTGCATGGGATCCTACCAACCAAGTGTTTCAGATAAGAGGCAAATCCATCCCCATGATTGTTGAGGACATCTACTTTTTTACTGGTTTATCGAGGTGTGGTGCCCCTCTCTCATTATCAGGTTCTGCCCGTGGTGGTTGTTAGTGCCTAGATTTACCTCAAGCTGAAAAGGTAGGATCCAGGGCCAACATCAAACCACACTCAGCCTGGTAGCTAGCCCTACCAGGTCAGGAGAGGGCTCTCTCCAGGTCAATCTTAGCAAATGATGATCTATGGGGCTTGATATGACTGAAATATCTTTTGATTTTAGGCTAGGTATATGTGCAAGAGAGTTTGATTGAATAAAATAGTGTTTTGTTGGCTCAGTGGGAAAGGCACATTTTTGGGTGCAGGGATTGAGACTCAATTCTGCAGAGATCTCGATGGGGAAAGGTAGGCAATCGCTTTAGCACTCAAATTTCAGTGAGATGGAAGGAAAAGATAGGTGAGGGGTTGAAGAGGGCAAGGGTAATCATGGATCCTCCTTAAACAACAGAAAACATCAAACAACTAAAGAAAACTTCAAGTAGAGCATTGCACTTTCAATGAATTCTACTTACACTCTTGTTTGTTTAGTTCAGAAGAAATAAGATAGATAATGACATACATAGACAAAGTTCACAATTACAAAGATAAGAACTGTACCAGTACAAATTTCCACATGAATCCCAAAGTGTGCTACAAATCCTGGCCTCAATTCCTTAGCCAAAATACTGAAAATGAATGTATAATGAAGCTCAAGGTTTTCTCAAGAGTCCAACCATGATAATGACTAAAAAATAACATAATATAGATAAACATAGCTCATCCTTGCCTCTAGGGGTCAAGCTCATAACTTTAGGGGCTGATCCAACTGATTCTAAACTGAGAACTAGAAACTAGGAAACATAACATCATGCCTCTAGAAACAAGGGAACTGATTCACTCAGTTTCAAACAACCTCTAAACTGATGAATCTACCTATACAAGTGAAAATCCAACATATTTACATCATAATCCATCAATTTTCATCAAATTAAATCATAAATTTTCCATTAGGAAAGTGAAAAAGTCAAACTAGGTGAAACTGGGCGAAAAACAGAGCAAAACTTGGTCAAACTGGCAATTTTTCCTCTATGCACCGCGCCTGATTCTCTATGCATAGCGCCTGTTTGGACCCAATTTTGGAGGCCTTCCCGATGTCCAAATGAGCTTTAGATGTTCTTGCTAGAAATATCTACCTGTCTACTTTCCAACACAAGTGGAATTTTTCAATTTGGCCTCCATTTTCCCCTCCAAAAGTCCATTCTCTCGGCACTGCTTCCTGTGTGTCAAAATAGGGGCAGTAAGGTCATTTTTTGAGTGTTTTTGACCTTTTGAGGGCTCAAAACCTGCCAAAATTTTTTTGCCATAGGTAGACAAGTGTAATTTTTCATGAAAGATTGAAAAATTCTAAGTTTTTGAGATGTTGAGGCCTTTAGAAAAAGCGAGTGCCACGTTGCGCGACGCATAGGGCAAAAAAACCTGTTTTTTGTGCCAAAAATTTACAAAAATGAAAAATTGCTCCAAATTTCTTTAAATTTGGGCTGAGTATTCTCTATCAAGTTTTTTTATGGGCCAAGGAAGCCTTAGCCAAGATTTGAAGTCCTTCAACCTCTTTTTGCCTCTTTAATTCTCTCTTTAGCTTTGCTTTCAAATTCCTGATTCTCGTTTGGCACTCAAAGTTCCGGGACAAGTAATGATATGACAAGTTTCTAAGCATATTCTTCTCATTTAATGCCTTCTATAGCTTCATCTCCAACTAGATATTGACTCTTTCGAGCCATGACTCCCTATCGGCATTTATCTCTTGCTCCAAGGAAGTGAACTCCACCTTCTTCCTTCAGGCACTTTGGTGGTTTTGCCAAATGTTTTGTAACTCCATAACCACCTGCTGATCCTCAAGCTGCTTGTTCCTCTGCTCCAAATACTCTATAGTCCACTGGGCTCTATCCAAGTTGGTGGACAAGGCATCAATGTCTGCCTACTTCTCCTTGATGATCTCTCTAAGGTTTGCACTTTGTGGGCCCATGTCAGTATCATCACCCTCAATGAGGATGAAACCAATCTATCACTCACCTGATGGTCCTTCCTACTGTAGAGGCCTTTTGCCTCAGTCCTAAGCCTACTATGCTGATGGAGGATGTGAGGCCCCTTCCACCCCGGGTGGAGATAACACTCACTTTGCTGCTACAAACAACCGTCTAGTGTGTCTCTGATAGGAGATCAACACTGGCATACTAGCGGTCTCATGGCCCTACTGATAAGAAGGTCCACCTGTCTCATGCCCAACCTCTGAAGGTCCCTGTGAAGCTCTAAAAACCTCATGAGAGATGAAGTCATCCCAAGTGATGCGCTGTAAACCAAGCTGATGAACGACGACAAATTTGTTGAGAGAAAAATGATAAACACTCTTGAACTGCTGCTGAGGGGTCTTGTGCTATACAAGAGTGGTCATCTTCTCTATGTTTTGGCATATGAAATAAGCAATGTTCATTATCTGCACCCAAGTAAAATGCATCAGCAGCCTAATGTGATAAGCATACAAGTGGGTGAACCGGCCCTCACAGGTGAAATACTTCATGATGAGTTTCATTAAAGGAGCATACTCATCCTTGAGAAACCGAAAAGGAAATACTCTCTTGAGCTGCCTCAAAAAACCGAGTTTGATATATCGTTCATAGTGCTGCTGGTCAATTTTCTACCTCTTATTCCATGGTTCTCCAATGTTTGGTATGCCGGTTGCCAATGAAATGGTTTCTGGTGTTAATGTCAAAGTAACATCAGCAACAGTGGCTTGATCACCATGTAAATGCAACACAAATAAGCAGGCCAACTCATGATGAAACTGAATATTAACAACGTTCTCGCAAAATTCATAACATGACTAATGTTGGAAACAAAAGATGGCAAGAGGGCAGGCCTGCAACTCAGTAAGAGTGGTAGGTTCTTCTCTGATATGTCTGCTACCTCTATGAGGCCTCCTGGGTGCATGTCCCTCTGTGGGTGAGTCACTTTGGGTCTCCTCTTCATAATCATATGAAGGATCAGATGCCATAGCTGCTGATAGACAAATTGGCTTGGAGAAATAGGTGTTTATGTGTCAAACTGTGTTGGACTGCCTTTGATGATTGTTTGACCTCTGCAACCAAGGGAAAATAGTGAAACAAGAAACTGTTAGGAGAGGGAAAAATAATGGGAATTTAGGGACTGTTGGGATAGAGTTATGGGATATTTTGGGAGTTTTTGTAAAGGGTTAGGGTTTGGTATTTTACAATTAGGATTTTGGGAAAGGGAACTTCAAATAGGGGATTAGTGAATTTAGTGGGGTGGGGGAAGTTAGGGAACAATGAAATCAAGTGATAAATGGGATAAGGAGTAATGGAGGGATGATGAACTTGGTAGCAAAATAGTTTTTCAAACCCTAGGCAACAATTTTAATTAAATAGTAGGGTTTGATTGTTTTTTACAAGCACCATAAAACACACACCATCAAACCATCATCAAACTTAGATGGAAAATAGCTTTGAAGATTCTACCTACTTGTATCAAGACCGATTGATGCAATTTGGGGTGATTGAATCGAGTTTGGAAGTCTTTCGGGCTCTTTGGCTGTATGCACCGCGTAGCATGCCCAATGCACCGTGCCCCACCTATGCACCGTGCCCTTGTAAAAATGAACTGAGTGTTGAGGCCCAGTGTGCCGTGCCAGCTATATGCACCGCGCCTCCTGCCCAGTGCGCCACGTCGGCAATGTTACAACTATTTTCACCCAATTTCTCACTTGCTCGCCAAAATTGCACTATCTTGCTTCTCTTTTGAAAATTAACTTGTCAAATGAAGTAATAGCTTATAAACAAATATCTTTTGAAGTTTTGGCTCATGAAACCCACTTTCATAATGTTTGCATTGTAACTTTACTTATTCAACTCTGTTTTTTGGGAAGTTTATTTTCTTTGTGCCATTGATGAACTAAATGACTTGATTTTTTGTTTGCCTTACAGAGGATGGAGCAGCTGAAGGTTGGGAAGGAGACCAGAGTTTCCTCTAAGATAACTTACATTCAAGAGAATTGAAAATACATGAATTAATACAATGAAAACCTAGAATACTCTGTTTTTCCTCAAAAGAGAGTTTTGAGGAAAAATACATTGCTGAGGAATTTGTTATGAACCTCATTGGTACTAGAACCTCCTCATGTGCCTGCTCACTATTATTGGACATTTTGGAAACCTTTTTGATGAAACCCTAATGCAACCCTAGACCCAAATGACAATGAAACCCTAGAAAAGACTTCTACAATCTTTAAGACAAAAAGGTGACTGTATACAATTTTTGATGAATAAACATGAGCTAGCAGGTAAATGACATGAGGGAAACTGTATAGCAGGCCACTACTGTCAGATGATCCATGCCCCTAATGGGATGCAGCTGACTGAGCGAGACACCTAATATGCAATGCAACAAGAGGATTTGATCTCTGACGAAGGGATGAAGATACTGACACTAACAGGGGTGAATCTGTGAGGGATTATATTCGTCGGTATTGTAGAGAAGGATCTTAGCTGAGCAAGGACGGAAATATCAGTATTTGAGATGTCACAGACCAGTCCTTGAGGACTATTTTATTCACCTTTGCTAGATTGGCTAGTGGCACGGCCCTTCACTTGGCCAACAGGTCCTATACGCAATACGCCTTGGAATGCCTCGAACCCAAGGTATTCAACTGGTGTGATGCAGTACTTCCAATGATTAAAGAACAACTTACGAAGGTGAAGAATGGAAGGTCTAAGAACTTTGGATATGGTTCTATTCTAATCGCTTTCGCCTTGGAGAGGATCCCACTGATGCAGCCCTAGTACATCTCACTCTGCCTACCACTACCGACTGAGCCACAGATGCAGAGATGGGTTGACCTTATGGCCATACATGCTGGTCAATCACAGGTTTCATTCTATAATGCTTTCTTCAAGTGGTTCAACCATCAGCAGATGGTTTATGCTGAGCATCCATATGCTGGGATGGATTTTCGGGGTGACCGAGATTTGGTGTTGCCTGCTGGCGAGCAGTGGGGTGTCATAGGTAAAAATCTCTGACCATATCTCTATTTATTGTTTTTATAATGTTATTGTGTATTTTAAATATTCATCAAGACTAATCAAAACTCATGTGCTCATGCAGATATCGGGCCAGTGCGACCAGCAGTGTGCCCGAGAGCAGCAGCTGCCGTTCCAGCAGGAGAGGCTATAGGGAGGGTCATTCTTCGCGACCTGGACATATCCGAGACCCTTGCAGTGTTGCAGGATCAGATCGAGGGTCTCACCCTTGGTATTCCGAACGTGAGGACCGATGAGTTGCCTCTGAGATTAAACCGCAATACCACTGGCGTGCCAAGCCAATGGACTAGGCTCTTGTGCATGATTGCATAGGCGGTGACTAGTTATCACCAGCACCACTAGATTAGGGTGCCCCCTTGCATTTTGAGTTTTTCGGTCACATGACCGATTTTGTCCTGGACACAGAACACTATCTACAAACTATAAACAATTATATATATATTTTTCATTTTCAGAGCTTTGTTTCGGTTAAGTTATATGATCCTGATGTAGTTATTGATAAAATGCTTTTCTTTTACAAATGTTGCAAATGTCTATCTAACACATAATTTTCTAATGAATTGGTTAATGTGTTTAAGTTTCTAGAAATATGTTGATATTGAATAGAATCGAACTGTCTTTCCAAAATCTTGACCCTTAGGAACATGTGATAGATAGTTGGATTTCGAACGGAATAGATGCCCGTAAGCTATAGAACGATGAGCTATGAGTCTAGCCTGACGACAAGTCAGTGTATGCCACGCGCGATGGAATTAGAGAGGAGTTCTATCAATGCGCTATATTCAGTGATGTTGTTCGTTGATTGACCAATACACACCCCTTTGAAACTCACTAACTTGCCGCTTGGATCAAAGATGGCCCAAGCTGTAGAAGATAGGTTCCACGTACTACGACTTGCCCCATCTGTGTATCCAACAAATGATTCTGATGGGTTTGACATCTGCAACAAAATGAAAAATTTGATTACCTATCCAAAGCTATCACTCTTAATGAAAACAAAAATGTAACAAAAGCATATGAAGAGGTTACCATGCCGAGTCAAGCATAGTAACGCTTAAGGTACAACCCATTTTGGGGTTGCGACTATGGAATCCCATCATAATCTACTAGCTCGTAGGCTCCGTTTGCTAATGCACACTTAAAAATGTAAGGACCCATTCACAAAGACTAGAACTTACTTGCTCCCAATTTATCGGATTCCTGATCGTAAAGCAAGACCAGGTCACCTTCTGAGAAAACGCGAGGTGTGACATTCTTGTCAAATTTTGATTTGACCCGTTTCTCATGTGCTTTGTTAGCCAAGGCGATGTCATGACGGGTTTCATCCAGTTGTATTAATTCTAACAAATGAGCCTCTTCCTCTGAAGTTCTGGGGAGGAGGTCAACTGCGAGCTTGAGAGACGAAATTTCGCACCGAACTGGTAAGATCGCTTCCAGGCCATACACCAGTTGAAAGGGTGTAAACCTGGTCTCATTTCTTACCGATGTCCGGTATGCCCACAAAGCTGAGTACAAGATTAGGTTCCAACTCCGTTTATGGACTCCAATCATCCTTTGCAGCATGCATTTCAAGACTTTGTTGATCGCCTCAACTTGCCCTTTAGCTTGTGGATAATACGGAGTAGAGCTGTCATGGGATAGTCCTAATTTGGCGGCCAATTCAACCATCACGTGATTGTGGAAATGCAATCCATGATCTATGACTATAGCTTGTGGAACGCCGAACTTGGAGACTACATGATTGAAAAAGAAAAGAGCGAATGTTTCGCCACTATTGTTTAATGTAGGCATCGCCTCGGCCCATTTCATAAAATAGTCAACTGCGACTATGATATACCCATGCCCCCCGCGTGAGGTGGGGTTACATTGCATGAAATCTATGCCCCATTTGACGAATGGCCCAACAGCAACTACTGGCTGCAGAGGTGCAGGTGGTATTCTAGTTTTTCGGTGGAAGATTTGACAAGCATGGCAACTTTTACCTGCGGTTATGCAATCTCTAAACATTGTTGGCCAGAAGTATCCTACTCGTAAAATCTTTTGTGCGATAGCATAACCAGATTGATGCCCCCCACATGCGCCTGAATGACAATAATTCAGGACATTTTCAGCCTCCTCATGGGTGAGGCACCTTCGCAGAACTGTATCAACAACACGACAGTAAAGCATATCACTGATGATCATGTAGTATTTTTCTTGGTATCGAGTACATTGCTGTTCGGAGCGAGAGGTATTAGACCTATACGTTTGGGTTTGGAGATAAATGATTATATCTCCATACCATGGATTACTTGAAGATATCAGAAACAAAATTCATCCACAATTGTTGCTTTAGATGTTGAATCGCTGGACGACGATGGGAAATCACATAGTAACTCCGTGAACACCAAAGCTTTCTTTGATTTGGATTTTATGAATTTCAGATCAAACTCTTGCAAAATTGCTATCCACTTCAAATATTTTCCCTCAAGCAACTGTCACGACAATATGTAAGTCATGGGGTGCAATTTGACAAAATGGTAGTTTTTCGAAAGAGAACATAGTGTCAAAATCTTTGTATTGCTTGAATAGCTGTGAGAGCCAGCTTTTCAACATAGGAGTAATTGCTTTCTGTATCATTTAAGTTTCGACTTAAATAATAAATAGGGAGTTCGATTCCATTGTCTTCTTGAACTAAAACCATTGTGATGGTCGTATCTGTTACAACCAGATACAGGTTAAAGTCTTTTTGATAATCAGGAGCATACATTAATGATGCTTTTATTTGGGATTCATTTAGAGAATTAAAGGAAGCTTGCGCGACCTGATCCCAGTTGAAGGGTACTTCTTTTTTCAAGAGACGTGTATAAACTTTAGCAAGTTCGACGTAATTTGGAATGAACCTCCTTAGAAATATCGCATTCCCTTCAAGTTTTTGAATCTAAAGCAACTTTGAAGGTGGAGGAAAATCAATGATTGCTTGAGCCTTGCATGGATCGAGACAAATCCCCCCCTTTGAAACTACAAAGCCAAGTAAACGACCAGAACCAACACAAAACACACACTTGTGTGGATTGAGTCTTATTTTGTAGTGTTGGCAACGTAGAAATATTGCTCTCAAGTGTTGCAGATGATCGGTCCGCTTTCGCGAGTGAGCCAGAAGATCGTCGAGGTATGGTTGAACAATGTTCTTGTTGTCATGGAAGGCATAATTCCTTGCCCTCTGAAAAGTTTCCCTTGCGTTCTTTAAACCAAAAGGTAGCTTACGGTATGCAAATGTGCTCCACAGACAAATAAATGCAGTCTTCGACTGGTCCTGTGGGCAGATATTTATTTGATTATACCTAAAAAATCCATACATAAACAAAAATATTTCGTATCCGGTGCATTCATGAATTATCTGGTCGATGAAGGGTGTAGGGTAGTTGTCCTTTCGACACACTTGATTCACATCCCTGTAATCGATGCACACTCTAATTGTTCCTTGCTTTTTCATCACAGGAAAAATGTTCGATACCCAATTAGTTAGAGGAATCGGGCAAATGAAACCAACATGGAGAATTTTTTCAACTTCTACCTTGATGGCAGTGGCTTTCTTTAGGTGCACCTCCCAAAGTCATTGTCTTACTGGTTTGACATCTGGATACATCTTAATTTCATGTTCAACTATGCTCGAGTCAATGCCTAGCATTTCTTCATATGACCATGCAAAGACATATCTGAACTTGCAAAAGAGAGTGTAATATACTTCCAATTCTGAAGAAGAACATGATTTTGCCGACATGAATATTTTCTACAACATCTGGTTTGGTCGAGATATTTGTGGCGATAGTTTCTTCAATATTGGACAGATTTCGCTCAGAATCCACCGTATTTACAGTATTTTATAAAAAATCAAAAACTGATGGATGATTAAGGCCATAGGAGTAATCTTCGTTGTAATCCAGAAGATGGGAACGATGGTGGTAATCTTCCCATGGTGCCCCCTCTATATTCATTGACTGAACAATTCCTTCGTCTATAGAATGTACACGTGACCAAGGATCTGAAGAGGTACCATACTCCTTAGACCTATCTACCCAAACACTTGATGAGCGTTCATTTGGGTTTGCCTCCCATGCCGAGAACATTGATTGCTACAATACTTCTATTGGACTTGGAGGCAATACCTAGTGATGATCCATGCTAACATCATGTTCGGATACCTTTTTAATGGAAGATACCATATTGTAGGTTCCCACTGTGGCCACTTCTGCCAGGTTGTTTGGAGGTGGTAGGACAAAAGTACCCATCAATGTAGGGTCTTTTAGCAGGCCTACTCCGATATTTTGAAGCAACTGAGAGCTTCTATGGATCATTGAGATGCTTCCCATAACTTGTGAACTGTTTGGGAGAAAGGTTTGTTGGTCAACAATTGTAATTCCTCCTTGAAAAGGAAATGAAATCTTTCTAAAGTATGTTGACACAACAGTGGCCATAACATAAATCCAAGGCCTTCCCAGTAGGATGTTATAATCGAGATTTCCATCGATAACTTCAACATAAATTTCTACTTTTTTGCCCCCAATTCAACTTGTAAGTTACTCAAAATCCCGTATGGAGTGTATGTTCATCCATCAAATGCCTTTAACATCATTGACAGTCTTGACAAGGGTGGTGATCCTAAAGCTTTCTAGCAACTCATTAACATAATACATGTAGATGCCCCCTCATCAATAATTGTTCGATGAATAGTTTTGTTGAGGGATTTCACTTGAATGAGGAAAGCGAGTTGGGATGGTAACTGAGGTTCATATCCTTTATGATTAAAGGTGACAAGATTGGAATCCACTGGGTCAATCCCACCTATTGCTGATAATAGACCTTGCTTTTGGGAGCGGAAATTTTGCAGTACTTCAATTGTCAACATAGCGGATGGCAATTGGGCCATGTCCTCTACTATATTATAATTCTGTGCCACTCTGGCATGAGGATTAAATGTCGATTTATGTACTACTCCCTTTGGCAGCTTTATCATTAGCTCAAGAATGATGGGTGGCACAACTTCGGTCGAAGTTGTTGTCGAACTACTAGGTTGATCAGTAGCCTTGTTGTTCGACAGTTGTGGATTCCCGTAATATTTATTCCTTGTCGATATCAAAGCATCATTTTACTATTTTGAAATGGAAAACATGAGAACTTGGGATGGGGAAGCATTGTTTCTAGCAACTAGATTTGTTCCTAGGTTAGGAAATGGGTCAGTCAATACTGCTGAAGTTCTTGAATTCTTAAAGATTTTCTTAACTTCACCTTTATATGCACAATACCTCATCCAATGATCCTCATCGAATAAGATTTTTCAGGAGACGAGTTGTCTTGTTTCTTCTTTTTACTCTTCCCTTCCTTCTTGCCCCCTAGTTGCTTCGGTTCTTTGCCTTTGTCGGTTGACATGGCATTAACCTCTGAGGTGAGAATTTCTTCATTTTCATCTTGACCAGAAACCTTACGGGCTTTCTTGGATGCGGCCTTTGTCGATTTCGTGCTTATCGTACCTATCATGACATTGCTAGCATGAGAGTCATTGTTTAATTTAAGATGAGGAGGAACAGAAAATTCTGGCCTTGGAGCATCAAGAATTTTGTCATAGAACATGCAAGACTGAGTATAGATCAAGTCTAAATATTGCGCATGAGAAATGACTTGCTCTTCAGTGACAACTCCTCCCTTTGCCACATCTTCTGTAATAGAAGGTAACAAGGACTTAATAAACCATTCAGCTAGTAGCTGATCAGGGACATACGTTTTTACCATTCTACGACGACGTTGCCATTCATGAATTAGATATGTGAGTGGCCGTCGTCTATTTGAAATTGGTAAGAATATCTATTCTTGTTTCGTACCTTATTGGAAACTGAAAATGGGTTAAAAAGGTGGTGGCAAGGGCGCCGAAGTTATCAAATGAAGCTCTAGGCAATTCAATGTACCATTTTGCTACCGACCAGTTAACGTTTTCTAAAAAAGGTGAAGCCTAATCGAATCATCATTTAGAGTGTTGGAGGAACACCATAGATGAAAGGTCATCACATGATTCGATGGATATTCACCTAGATTTCCATTGAATTTAGGAATATCCGATGGAAGTTTATGAGGAATCGCCAGCCACCAAGGGGCATAAGCGATTGGATTGTTTGTTAGCCGATTTAGATCTGGTAACTCTAGAGTTGCCATGAAGGGCAACTATTGATTCAGGTTCGGCAAAGCGTACCCAGCATAAGATGGAATCGCCTAAGCAGTGGGTCTTTCCATACCAGCATAATGCATTTGATGCTAATAACTTTGATAAGGTTGCTTGGCACAACCAATTTGGGATGACTGGTGATAACCGTTTTGAATATACGACTGCCCATTACCTGCAAAGCTTTGTTGCTCAAGTCCTTGGTAAGCTTGTTGGAATTGCGATTGTTGATGTTGTACCAGCCATGGTTGTGAAACCATTTGCTGTTGGCCAATATTGGATGTTTGACCAAGATGAGGGGTAATAGTACCCATTTGAGCCTGAGTCACTACAATTAAGGAGCCACTAACTGGCGATTGTCGTTGTGTCATGAAGACAAGAGGCTATTGTACTATGACCTGAGAAACTTGAGGCTAGCATACAACAGGAAATGCTTGCACTTGCGACACTGTCACAATAGCTGGTGTAGTGGGGATATTCGACACAGGTAGACTCGATTGCATTGAGTATATGACTCTTTGTTGTTGAGGCAGTATTGGCACCCAACCACTGGATGTGATTCCAATTTGACCCGAATTATGAACTCTCATATGGTTGTTCTCCTGGGGGGAATAATGAAAGGGTATAGTGCCCCCCATATGGTGGCAATCCAGTTCTCAAAGGAATGATTAGTATTTGGAGACCAGATTGCCCAAACTGATACTGTTGTGAAGGATCAATTGTTGAGATTCAACATAAGAAATTCCAGATACTATTCCGGACGAACAGATGGGAACAAACCATACTGTCAAAATAGTCCCTGGGTGGAGTCCCTCTAGCGGTTGAGAGCTAGTTGGGATAGATGGTATACCAGCAAACATTGTCAAAGTGGTGGCAAGAGGTTCTGCTACCACTGTATAGGATGACAAAGTCCTAGATGTCGACAGTTGTCCAGACATATCAAGTCTATCCAAAAGACCTCCTAGCGATTCTAAAGGAACTTGTGATGAAGGGGTATTAACTTCTGAAGTGGAAGGATATAGGTGGATCCCAGTCCCAAAATGTGATGGAGTACTAGATGGAAGATCCTCCGTAATCTATTCTATAGCAATGAATTTGGGTGGAAGAGACAAACTGTCAAGTATGTAAAATATTTCTGGTGCCGAAGAAGGTATATATTATGCAGTGATAGATGCTGGAGGGGTAACACCTTCCAAATCAACTCTAGATGGAGTTGGTTCACGAATTGAAGTGTTTATTGTTACGCTAGGATTACTTCCAATGTCCTGTTGTAACTGCAGAACTTCTTCTGTAGAGGCAGGGATACGAGAAATGGTTGGAGTAACTAGAGTCTCAGAGGATGTTGAAACACAAGTTTCAAACAAACTAGGAGACTTTGACCTATCTGAACGATTTCGCTTGGCCTGGAATGGTTTCATTTCTGGAGTCAAAGATGGTTGACTCGTCAGTCTCAGTGAACAACTAGGTTTTGATTGACTTTCTTCCACCATTGCAGATTATTTGATCAACTCAAAATAAGAGGGGAAAATGTTATTCCGAATTAAATTAATTTTAGATGCTTTGACACAACTTGCTTTTTCAATTTTTAAGAGTCGAGAAAAAACTAAAGATGACTGTAGTCACCTTTGATTTTTAATGAGCCTGAAGTGACAAGTGCTTAGATGGACCTTTTCCTTTAAGGAGTCTGAAAAGGAACAAAAGAGACTACTTTGGAAATCTAGACAGAGGGATTACCAAACTAATCGCAAAACTACAAAATACCTTTTATGGTACGGCAGTCAATCTTCTCGAATGCTGTGTTCAGTGAATTGCGATCGATAGGGCGGAAGAAACAACTTCCTAAGGATAAAGGATATACCCTATTGTGGTCCCCCAATATATACTCGATCGTACATGGGAGCACAAGTCTGTACTGGCACTTGTTGTCTCAAAGAGGAGGAATCACCCAACCTAGGATGAAAGTGACAGTTACTAGGCTTTACAACGCCAAAATACATCTCTAGCCTAGACTTCTAGATGTTGTGCGTTAGGTTCGAAAGCGTTTTTATGTTCATTGAATTTATTTTACAGTTGATATTTCTTAAGAAGTTTTCCTTTAAGGTTCACCACGTGATGTAGATATACAACTCTTAAATATGTAATCTAAGATGATAAACAGTCGTTTTCTCTTCTTTTTGCAATGAAAATCCTAGCTACTAAGGAAAGAGAAATGAAATCCTTTCAACATAGAGCAGAGAGAACACACTAGATGCATTGTCCTAAATCAAAATCCACAAGCAGTATAAATGCAAATGCACATGCATGTATTTTTTATTCACTTTCTTAATGTGTGAATGACAAAAAGAATGCTAAGTACAAATCTGAATTATATCTTCTTTCAAAGCGACAGTACTAACGATTTTCTGTTCAAAAAAAGAAAAGGAGACAAAACGAAACTTTATGATTTCGAATTGAAAACTACTTTCGACACTTGAAATACTATTAATTCAGATCAAATACAAGAGTAACAGTGTAATAGACTATCAAAAAGAGAAGGATTCTTTTCTTTGACTGAAAATGACACTTGCGACACTTTCAAATCAAAAGAGGATAGTTCGATTTAGTTACTATTTTGTAAATGAGAACTGTGAATGGCGAAAAATACATAAAAACATTCACAAATCTTTGTACAATGGAGGTTGGATGATTCAAAGAAAATGGGTTTCAACATTGGTCTACTGATCATAGACAACAAAACTCCTAAATAAAGTTGAAGACAATGAAGAAAAAACCAAAATCTGGAGGCAGAAACAGTCTTATCTGATCATCACACCTGTAACACAGGGAAACAGGGATGCATCTCACCTACTACACACGAGAGGTGCGATGCATCCAGATTTCCAAGAGGAGAAGGTGCGATGGTCTAGGGACGAGACTTTAACTTGGTTTTTGGTCATAGTTTGCAGCTTAGTGCAGGGATTTAGGCCGAGCTGATGATAGTCAGTAAATACAAAGTATAGGGGCTGATATAATGAGGTTACTTAAGCTACCTCTAGGGCACTTAGGATGTTTTGAAGTCAATTTTTTAGTTCATAAAAAAACCCAAAGATTGACTGGAGCAGTGTTGATCTACTTTGCACTTGGATAGCGAATGCAGTTCGAAGGCTAGTTGGCTTAACTTCAGGCTCTATCTGTGGTTTATGAATCAAACAAATAGAGACAAGCAATCACACTAATCGCTCCCCAGTGGAGTCGCAGTTTTGTTATTGCGAAATCTAGTGTCTATTCAGAACTGCTAGTCCCACTAAGATGGGTAGCTATCTTAGAAACAAACAAACCAAAGTTACTTGTGCTTTCCTTTACGAGAGAGAGATGAGAAAGAAGCAGAGAGTACCAACCTCAGTCTCTCGCTTGGCTCCTTGCTTGTTTCCTTTCCCGTTCGATGGAATGTTGCCACTGCCCCCTTACTTGTCCCACTTCAAAGAGTTCCTGTAGAATCATAGCAGAATAATACCATCAAAGAATAAAGATCTATCACTGTAAAAAATATAGGATCAGATATATATTGGCCATACACATGCATATATCAACACAATATTCAGAGATACACAAGAATATGGAGGAAAACTCAAATAGCTTTATTGATAAAAGTAGTAGAAGAGAGGATTACAACCACTTGGTCTGACCTAGCGCCATCCTCCCAGCTTGAAAGCCCTCTTCACCTCATACATATCAAGATCACCCAACAATGTCTTCAAAGAGAGACCAATAGCACCTCTTTGCAAATTACCAAATTCCAACCTTTGGATCTCTTGGATGAGGGATCCATATATAGATATTTTCAAGGGGGTGAGTCAGCTTCCAGGATTTTGATTTCAGGGAGGCAAGTGTCAAATGAGAAGCTTCTAGAAGATTCTCAGGGTCTCCACCTAGCAAACTACTTGTGCCATTTGTCTGCACTCGCTCATCACACCCTACAAAAGGGCTTTCCAGTATGCATCGAACTTTTTACATGTGGTAGGTGAGATGCATCACACCCTTTTGCTCTGGGAAGTCTGTATGGTCTTGCTTTGACCAGTTCTGAGTGGTTTTTCATGGAAAACTTATGGGAGATGATGTAATCAGTTGACCTTGATCCTTTAGGATATGAAACAACACTTTTAGGGACTTAGAGGCCGTTGGTTTATGGACATACATGATTGGGTTTGCAGTGCCCAAATATGTCTATAACAATAGGGAAAACAATATTTTTCCTCGCCTCGCACGAATGTAAAAATGACATTGTCGGAAGCTGATTCTTCAAAAAATGCAATATGTATGACAAAATCATGGAAGATGTCAAGATAATGACGGAGAGGTGAAAAAGGAGGAACATCGACTTTTATCGCATATTCTTTTTCAAAAATAGAGTCCCACACATAGTCATTATGAATAATATCGCATGTTCCTCAATTAACACTAACTCCATCCCAAATTTGATCCTCATGAGAAACAAATGAAGCGATTGTAACTAGTGGATATAACAACTCACAAACAAGAGGATCAAAGAAACCAATGGAAGGAGGTCGAGGAGAACGAACATCACTGGTAGAATCAGATACACGGTCAAAACTTGTGCTTAAATTATGAATCTGTGTGGTAGGAGATGATGGTGGTAGATTAATATATGAACTCTAAAATTCTCCACCCTCAACATGTGTAAATGGATTTCTTTGATAAGGATAACATGAGGAGTCACTTGGAACATAAAGTTCCTTTGTCACGGATTTAATAGCTCCATAACAATTGTATGTTGGTATGTTTTAGAAGAATTCATATTCTGCTAAATTGATGGAAATATGAAAAAGGAATTTTAGCTTCTCTTTTATAAAATTCCAATCAATATCATCCTTAGAAAAATCATAACATAAATGAATAAAACGACTGTGAAAATCTTTAAGAGATTCATTAGGTTCTTTTCTAAGATGCGTGATTTTCTTGTAAACAAGTCTATATGCATACCTATCAAAGGCGCGATAGAGCTCCTTAACAAGATTTTCAAAACGGTGAATAAAACCAATTGGCAATTTGTAATACCATTCTTCAACGCATGCTTCGAATGTAAGGATGAAAAACCTGCAATTAGTATCCTCACAATGAATATTGTGATGAGTAAAAAATTCAAGAATGTGAGTGGTGTGTTCGAGAATGGTTGTTCCACCCTCGCCATAAAAAATTATATTAGACAAGTCATGAATTATCCCCAAGGGAAATTTCGGGTTAGCAGCAATAGAAAAACATGTTAGGGTCAAGATATGGGAAGAATCCATTTAAAGATAAGGAGAATTCAAACATACTTCACTGTCTCAACTTGTAATTTGACCCTCCTTCTAGCACCATAAATGTTGACGGTGATGAAACCACTATAATTTATAGGGTATGCCTGATATGAAGTCCCAATTAGACATCACACCATCTGTAGTGAGGGCCACATCCAGAATATGACCCAATTGCAAAAAGAGTGAGTTTTAGTGGTATGTCTTGGATGGGATACCAAACAGAATGATGTTCTCCTAACTTTGGTGATATAAGTGTATAAATTTGTGAAGAGTCAAGTGGAATGCATGAAAGCTCTAATGAAACAAGGGGAAAATTAGTGAGTGCATTAAAATCCAGTAACAATACGCATCTTGAAAGGAACACATGAGCATAAAAAGAATCATGAGTTAGCCTACAAAATAGTTCACAAGATAACCATGATTGAAATATATAACAACATGCATTCAACAAGATTGATACTAATGCAATCGAAATAGTTCATAAGTGTTAGTGTAAATGAAATAACATATGTTGAGACCATAACAAGAATATTCCTACTATATTCACAACATATGCAAAAATGTGCTAGTTATAATATTTTATTAAAGTCAAAGTCCCAAACATATATATAGAACTGAAAAACCACAAGTCCCAATAGTGGAAAATGAAGGCAACACCTACTCCTCCAAATAAAGATACTTTGTTTATGCTAAGGATAAGCTAGGGCTCTCAACAAAACTCCCAAGCTTCTGATTGTAAGACAAAAGCTAAAAAAAAAATCAACTTATATGAATAATCAGTGTAAACGTATAAAAATTGGGATCACTATTCAACAAATGGCTCGTGCTATGCTAAATGAGTCTGGAACTCCTGCAACCTTCTAGGGTGAAGCTGCATTTTCTACTATCACTATTCTCAACAAAATGAATGTTCGGGTAAATAGCACTCAAAATCCTCGTGAACTTTGGTATGGTAAGACTCCTACTATAAAATACTTCAAAGTTTTTGGAAGCAAATGTTACATCAAAAGGATTGATGAAAAGCTTGGCAAGTTTGAACCTACAAAAAATGAGTGCATTCTCCTTGGTTACTCTTCCCGAAGTAAAGGATACAAGTGTTATAATAAAAGACTAGGAAAAGTTGTTGAAAGTATTGATGTTGTGGTTGATGAATCAGGGAAAAATCCAAAGCAGGTAAAAACTGAAGAGTGCGAAGATGATGAGGATTATCCTTCCACATTAAATCAAACTAATGTTGAAGAAGAAGAAACCAATGAAGCACTAGAAGAGCAGATAATGGCAGAAGAAAAGACTCCATCCAACTATGTTCAGAAAAATCATCCAGAGACTCAAATTTTGGGACAGAAAGAGGCAGGTTTGTAAACAAGAAGAACCATTACATAAGCTTCATGCTATCTAGCATTGGTTTCTTCCATCGAACCACAAAATGTACATGAAGCATGCAAAGATGAATTTTGGGTCAAGGCCATGAATGAAGAGCTTGAGCAAATTGAAAAGAATAATACTTGGGAATTAGTTCCTAGACCTCATGATAAGAATGTCATAGGAACCAAATGAATATTAAAAAACAAGCTGAATGAAAATGGAGAAGTTATTAGAAACAAGGCTAGACTTGTTTGTAAAGGGTATGCTCAACAAGAAGTTGTAGACTCTGAAGAAAATTTTGCACCTGTCACTAGACTTGAAGCATAAGAATGTTCCTTGCTCTTTCTAGCTTTCAGAAGTTCAAGGTATATGAAATGGATGTGAAATATGCCTTTCTTAATGGAGACATAGAAGAAGAAGTATATATGGAGCAACCAGATGGATTCATCCTTGGAAATGATCCAAAACCTGTATGTAGACTCATAAAGGCTCTCTATGGTCTAAAACAAGCTCCAAGGGCCTGGTATTATCATCTTGACAAATACATTCATCAACAAGGTTTTTCAAAAGGATCAACTGATAGCAATCTATATATAAAAATTGATAATGATAAATTGTTAATGCTTGTTGTGTATGTTGATGATATCATTTTTGGGAGTAATGAAGAAGCCATGAGTCAAAACTTTGCTTTGGTAATGCAAAAAGAATTTGAAATGTCCCTTCTTGGTGAGCTCACATATTTTCTTGGTCTACAAGTTCAACAAAATTAAGATGGTATTTTGCTATCACACACCAAGTACCTCAAGCAGATCTTGAAGAAATATGGAATGGAAGATTCTAAACCAGTATGTACTCCTATGGTAACAGGATGCAACCTTAGCGCAAATGATGAATCAGCAGCAGTACATCAACCAACCTACAAATCCATGATTGGTAGTTTGCTCTATCTAACAAGTACCCGACCAGACATCATGCATGCAATGGGAATAATTAGAAGATTCCAAGCAAATCCAAAGGAAGCACACCTTCAAGTAGTCAAAATGATTTTTAAATATCTTCAAGAGACACAAAACTTCGTTTATGGTATCCCAAAGATATAGATCTCACACTTCATGCATATATAGATGCAGATTGGTCAGGAAGTGTGGATGACAAAAAAAACACTAGTGGTGGTGAATTCTATATGGGTTCCAGATTGGTGTCTTGGTTCAGCAAGAAACAAAGTTCAATTGCATTATCTACACCTGAAGCAAAATATGTGGCTATTGCATCTTGTTGCACACAACTCCTTTGGATGATGCAAACATTGCAACACATTCACATCACATGTACTCCACCCATCTCCATTCTATGTGATAATACAAGTGTAATCATTATTTCAAAGAATCTAGTTATTCATTCCAAGACCAAAAACATACCCATCAAATATCATTTTCTCTGGGAACAAGTACTTGAGCAAAAGGTCAAATTGGAGTATGTTCCCTCCAAGGAATAGGTTGCCGATATATTCAGCAAACCACTACCTAGAGAGACACTTGAATACCTCAAACAGAAGTCAGGAGTAGTTGATGCATCATCTTGATGTTGACACTTATCTGTTTCAGAGAACAATGGTTGTACGTGAGTTTCACGAAGCGCATCCATGTACATACACCAGCTGCTATAGATACAGCCACGTATATGTTGGTTTGAAGAATATTAGTGGGCCAGACTCAGGATGAAAAGAGTCTGATATGGGTCTAACAGTGATCATCTGGCACATGTTCAGGGGGAGAATATCTTCTAATAATGCATTGTTGGCATTATCTTAGAAGATCTTGGTACAATTTCATAGTTATTTTTGATTCAAGCATAGAAGGAGATAATGGTTGCTGGTCTAGTTAGTGATTGACAGATGTTGTTGATGATAGTTGCTGATGACTATCATAGTCTTATTTTAGATATGTTGTCTCTATGTCATGTATATCTTTTATTATCAAGGTCATGTAACGGCCTATTTTGTTTCCCCACTATGCCTGGGATGGATGATGTAATGTTCTTGTTTTATCATGTATAAGCTTTTGGTATATCCCCCTTGGTTGGATGGATGAGTCAATCTTGGTATATCCCCGATGGATGTATGTATGAGTCTTTGGTGATAGGAAGGTCATTTATGATGTATAAAGCCGTGTTCTTCTTGTAGAACATCTTTGTACAGACCTTGCTTATAGTCAGGGGGAGCATGATCAGCACACTTCAGCATATCAAAGAATTCAACATGTACTCAGGGGGAGCATAACCCTTTTCCCTTGATGACAAAGGGGGAGAATGACTTGGGGTTGCCATCAAGTCCAAAGGGAGAGATTGTTGGCATTATGACATAGGTTTGGCGCCATGACATAGGTGTTGTCCTTGATGGTAACTCACTCAGATGACAAATCATAGTTCAGGCTCACAGAATGAAAGAAAAAGAATTATACACAGGTTCCCCTTGACCAAGCCACATAGACACGTGGGTTCGCAGACCTAAAGGTGCATATGCATATACAAGAACTTTCACGCAAAGAAAAGCATGTACATGTTGGAAAAATTGGTTTTTGCTCCATTGTATTTGGTTCCTAGTATTTTGACCCATGGTATTGATCCAAGGTATCTTGACCAAAGTGTTGACCCCAGGTATTTGGTCCTAGGTATTACTTCTAAGTTGTTTTGGACCATGGTATTGAGTAAGGCCTAATACTATAAAAGGAGAAGGAGATCATTAGGCAAAGGCACTCAAGTATTAAATATCTAATGAAGAGAAAGATCTAGACTACTGGTCATTAGGTTATATTGGATCTGAATCAAGGAGGAACCTGAGCACTTGAAGAGGGATAAAGTTCTATTGATGGGTCAAGATCTTTAGGCTTGAAGAGAAGTATCTTTTTGTGCTTTTGATATTTTGTTGGAACATGTAGTAATCTATAAATCTGATGATCTGGGTATAACTGATGTCTGAATAATTGTAAAGGTTAAATCATCTTTTACATATCTGTACGCATGTTTAGTATAGCAAAGGCGCATATACATGCTGGTTTGGCATTTCAAAACAACGCATATGCAGGTCTGCCTTCAGATAACAGTGTATGAATGCAAGTTTGACACATTGAAGTAGCGTACATCTCATAAAATATGTTTTAGCTACTTCTATTTTCTATTACGGTGTTTTGGGTTCTGTTTTGGGTTTTGGTTACTGTTATTGTGTTCTGGTTGGAGGGAAGAAAACCCTTTTATAGAAAAACCCAGATTTTTTCTGTCGCCCATTATGACCAAACCATAGCTTAGTTTGAAAAACTGTCATTAACATTGGAAAGATCTCATTGAGCACTATAATTGGTCTCTATTCGGTTTTGATGATTTGACACTTCACCTAGAAGCCATTTTTCGAAGAAGAGTCACTTTGTCACCTCTCAAAATTTAATTTCTTCATATGCGATGATTGTGCTTTTTGGACCACCTTTCCATTGGTTCTTTTAGTCTCATGTATCTATTTTTGTCATGATCAACCATCATTTTCTCATGTTTTCTTGGTCCCTACTGGGCCTATTCTGTGTGGCAGCTTCATCAAGGCATCCTTGTTCACAGCATTGACGATGAGTCTCCTTTGCATCCATACAGTTTGTTGTGCTTCCCATTGCATCATGTCATAGTATTCCATCAATATTTTCATACCATTCATCCCATGTTTCCCATTTTTGCCTTCAGTCATATTTTCCAACATCCCCTCCTAAGTTAAGTTAGTTGCTACCAGGTCAACCATGCACTTTATGCTCTGACAAGGGAAGTCATATGTTTATCCCTCAGTCCCATTTTCCCCATTTTCCCTTGTGTCAGTCCATCAATCACATTACTATTCTCCCTCGCCCCTTAGTTGAGGATCCTGATAGCCTCAACTATGGCAAGCTCTATTGGGTCGACATCAACATATCTATTCTAGAAGAATGACCTAGAGGGAGGTGTATCTTGGTCCCATATTCCACTCTTGTTTGGTACCTCAGATCAAGCAAAGGGAACCATGATATCTATTTAACTTGATTATTTCATGCTCTTGATTCATACGCTTGATGGTCTAGTAATGCAATAGATTGTACTAGTGATTCCCAGGTGTGTGTGTGTGATGTTTAATACCTCATGAGGGCATGGCCTTTCATATAGCCCCACACATGCCTAGATGACCTCATATTATCCTATAACCTCAGATAAAGTTCTCTAGATTTGATGGGTTTGATTCTTGCCACTTGGAGTGCTCATAGCATGCATGTTTCCTTCAGATGATTCATTCAATTTTGCAGAGCCCTTTTCTATTCAGCAGGGATCCTTTGGTTGTTCTACCCTCCCTCCCAACCATTTTTTGAGGGAAGGGCCACTATATCTCATGTATTAATATGTTACTGTATTTAGTCTTGGCTCATGTTTTTCCTAGTCGCATTATGTATATGGGATACATTGTATTATTTTCTAGCTCATTTATGCCATCATGTCATGTACCATTCAGCATGTACTTTAGTAGAAATATGTCTTTCACATTAATCACATTATTATTTTTTGGTCACAATTTTGAACCAACTAATTTGGTTCATCCTTAGGACAAGGTGAGAAATCAATCGATCTGAAGGAATAAATAGTATGGATGCATCATTGCAGAGAGATAGCCATTAAAAATTTAGCCGTTGGTAAATTAGTTAATAATGTAAGAAAAATATTATTATTCTTTTATTATTTTTTTTATTGGTAAGGAGTTGTATATTAAAATGATACATAATTAGTTCAAAATTAGTTGTTAGAAATAAATAAATATAATTAGTTACAAACTAGTTGTTAGGAGTAAATGAATGTAACATATTCTAAATATATTTAACAATTATTTATAATATTATTTGTTAGGGGTTGACCTACAAATATAGCTATGTTGACTTATAGAAAACTCGAGTGGAACTAATAAGAATCCTAGTGATACTAATAATAATTGATAGGGTAAGGAATGAAGTAAAGGGATTTATCTGGTGTATGCTCATAAGAAAAGAGTGAATAGATGTCCTTCGGTACCTATAGTGTTCAGTTTCATTTTTCTGGGTGCATTATTATTTTTTGTATTGAGTTATCTTGGTCGGTATAGGTATGCCTCCCCTACCTCACTGATATTAGGTACCACAATATAAAAGGAGACTTACATCAATTAGTTGGTCTCGACCCCTTAGTCACTCTCCTCTTTCGATTCAACTCCATCGATCTCTCTCTCTCGTTGACTTCCCTTCAGTGTCTAGTGCTTGTCTCCTTACAATGTACATCAGTCATACGTTTTGATCCTAACACTCATGCATTAGGGGGCAATCTGTTATCACCAAAAAATTATCATCTAGCTATAACTTACTAGATGGATCGAAGTACACCATATAGGGCCAATTTTACCGTAGTAAAATTGTTTTCACTATAAGAAATTACTTAATAAATCACATTTGTTAAGTTATTTCTAGTTAAACCCATGAAGAATACTTAAATAAATAATTATTTATTTAGTTATCTTCTAGGAATAATTAATTAAACCATTGCTTAACTAATATTCCTGGTCATATTTGACCCAAACATGAGAAATAATTAGACAAATCATTATTTATATTTTTCTCTAGAAATAATTAATGAATCATTATTTACTTATTATTACTTGTCAAGTTTGACTAAATCCTCTAGGAATACTTAAACACATTATTACTTGTTTATTACTCCTTAACCATATTCCTTGAGTTGATAAATAAATCATTTATTTATTTATTATTTCTAAATAAAAGTATTTAACTAATTTAAATACCTTTTCCCTTCAACCAAATATAATAATATATTCCAAATAGTTAATTCTAGAATTTGGTTAATACGATTTTATTATTTTCCATTATTGGATAATAACCTAATATTTTGTTATAAAATGGAGGGCTTTACATCCATTCTTCACTTTGGATCATTTTCATTGTTGCACTCACTGTTTCAGTTCTGATTATTATCACTGTCGCTCACCATTTTTTGTTTTCTTTTGTGTTCCCATTGAGCTTAAACATTATATTTGCTAGGTTTACACATGCTAGAGAGGAGAGAGACTCTACAAAGCTGGAGACATTAACGATATCTAAGAACCCATCCCATCGAGGGGGACTGGAAACATTATTTGTTTCATTCAAAGGTGTGATCTAATAAAACATATTATTTATATTTGATTTCCATTGGATTATTGGAGTTATTTGCGCTTATTTTCTTATTCCATTTTTTTGTTTAACTATTTATGTTGCATAGATCAGGAATTTGGGAGGTTTTTTTTCTATCATTTTCTGTAGATCCACACTATTTTACAACCATTTTTATTGTTAAGGTTGTTTGTCATCCACAGTCTAAAGTGGTTTCTTTTCGTACTCCTTCGAGAAGGGCTATATACAACAGGTGCTCGAATTTATATCAAACAAACTATTTTTCACTTCTTTGAACCAAAAGAAACTTCAAAAGGACCTTCAACTGATCAATTGACTATTACGGGCTTTTAATTTCAAGCATACTTCTCATGCAAATGGATGTAGAAACAAGGAAGGAAGGTGTCACATACTTATTGTCAAAACCATTCTTAGTGTGCATGAAGGTTTTGAGACAATACTATGCTACTGTGACTCCTCTTTCACCTCCCATTTCCTCTTGTAGCTCCTCTCAGCTCTCCTACAACACTTGCAGGTCTAAGTGTAGCTTTCTCCTATACAACTTGTAAATAGGTTTGAAACTTCTGGGTGGCACCCTAGATTGCATGATGGACTAACTCATCCTTCCTCTACCTATTTTTGGAATAAGTGATGGTGCAAATGAAGTCAAGATGAGCACATAATATCCTATTTTAGTTAGAGTCTAGAAGTGGTCAAGTGACTTGGCATTAACACATGTTTTCTCTTCTGGACCATTGCCCCCACTAACTGTAATGATTTATCTCTCCTCACGACTACCACCCCACTCTTCGAGGACACCACTAATTTTTGAGTTGACATTTCGATGTTGCATGGGCGGCGTAACCTAAACTAAATAGTCGAGGGTTGCCAAGTTCATTGGCTAACTCCATCCTATTAACACACCCATCTTGCTGAAAACACATTTAGTAATTTTATGTATAGGGAGGAGATGAGGTTTTCCATACCTGAGCCCACCTGTGGATTGAAATACTACATAGTGTTTCATGCTAGAGTTGGACCATATATCATTATGATCAATGGAGTTGACTCTTTGACTTGTTTGATGTGCATGTCTTCATTCTTGATCATACCTTTATTGTTTCTTTTGTTGTGTGTGTATGTGATAATATAATGCTCAAGATATTACTGGTGGAAGAAATCCTCCCTAAGGATGATGTGTCTCTTAATAGTTGTGAACAAGGACCCATCATCCTGTCTAGTGGTGGAAAAAAATAATATCAATGATCTATGTTGTGGTTGCACAAGCTGCTACATGAGTATTTTTCTTCCTATAACCATCTTTTGATCCCCCGTAACATCTTAATTTTGCATGATGGTGCTGAGGTAGATATTGAAAATTGATGAGGAGAGGGTTAGATTCATGCACGAGTAGTGTAGACATTGTAGAAATAGAAAATAGTGGCTTTTGTGATTTTTTTATGGTAGGACAAACTGAAAAATTTGAGAAAATGTTTTATGAAATGGGGTGGATGGGTGATGGATGAATGAAGGAAAAACAAATGGAGGACCCTATTTATCATTTCATAGAGTCATAGGGGTCCTTTAAGCTATTCACTTCCTTCAATCTCCCTCCTATAGCTTCAGAGGTTCCTCTTGTAGCATTACAGGACCTCCTCTAGCAATAAAGGTCCTTCCTTAGGAATCATAGAGAGGAGGTGAAATTCAAATTTATTGCTAAGAAGATGGTAGAGAGAGATGGTCATATGAATGGAGAGAATGGATATGAAGAGTATGGATGGAAGGATGGCTAATAGATTGTAGGTTTGGCCTGTAGCCATGAAACATGCCATTGTGTGTGAACCTGCAAAACAAGAGAAAGGCTAGCACACATCGTATAAGCTTCTTCCTTGTGTTCTTCTTTTATTTGTTTTTGTTTTTCCCCTTTTCTTGAGACAAGAAGGCTGCGTATGAGGAATTTTTCAACCTACATGGCTGCCATAGGTGCCTTAGAGGAGTTTTTCACCTAGGAATCTTTATTATTTTTCTTCTCTCTTTTTTTTTTTCTCCCGGGATGCCTCAGAGATGTTTTCAACCCTAGATTTTCCATGAGATGCCTCATGGAGGTTTTCATATATTCCTTTTATTTATTTATCTTTAATTTTTTTCAAATTTCTAGGAATGTTGTGGACTAGAAGCTGTGAACCTCCCAATCACATTTTATTCTTTTCTGACTGAATTGATAAATTCTTTCTTGGAAAAAGGTATTTTATACAACTTCAACCTATAACAATTTATAAGTAAGGGAATTTCTTACTCATAAATGGTTCTGATTTGGATAATACATTTTTGTGACACTTTTCTAGTAGGTATGGACACAACCATCTTGTCATTATTTTCCCCTTGAAATATTTGAACCTAGAATAATATAATAGGGTCCAATCCCCTTCCTAAAATGTCTTTTCCTTTATATGTTTGTCATGCCAGACCTTCCTTTTCAAATGTATGACTTCAGTGTGTATGAGAGCTTTCATATTGAACTCATCTAAGCCATTAAGTTGGAGAAACCTTTCCTATTTTGTTGTAACTGAGCTGCCATTCTCAAAGTGTTATATTCAAACTCAATATAAAGAAAAGCCTTCTCTCCATAAACCAATTCATATGGAGTGAATCCAATAGTGGATTTCGAAGTGGTGTTGTAGGCCCAAGTGGCCTCTACTAGTCTCTCTACCCAATATTTCCTATTGTTGCTAACAATCATGGTGAGGATGCTCTCCAATGCTCTATTTGTGACGTCTACTTTCCTATTTTATTGAGGGCGATAGATAGAGGATGTTTTTTTCTTGATATGGTGTTGCCTCTTGATATATTCAATAAAATTTGATGTAAATTGTGCTCCTTTCTGAGGTCACCTCCCTTTGACAAAAAAAATTGTAGAAGATGTTTTCTCTTTAAAACTCGGCAAGTTTATGCTCAATTGCTGCTTTGACTAGCTTGGTCTCACCACACTTTCTCAAGTAATTAGTGCACACAATGACATAATTTTCTATCCTGATGGTGGATGAATTTTCCCAATGAAATCCATGCCCCACATGTCAAATTAATCTAAGGCCACTTGAGGTTGTGGGGGAATTTCATCCATGGGTGTGGGTTTTTGCATAGTTTGATACTGATCACATCTAGTGGTCTATCTCTTTTCATCTTGATGTAAAGTGGACCAATAGTAACTAGCTTGTAAAAATTTAAAGGTTCTTATTTTAGCAACAAAATGAACTTCACAAGGTCCATAATGACATGCTGAGAGAATTTCAAATACCTCCTCTTATCTTACACATTTCTTCAAGATCTCATCTGGCCCCAATCTGAAAAATAATTCCCCACTCCAAGTGAAAGGAAATTTTTTCATTACAACCACGCTTTTCTCCCTAGGTGATAGATTAGGAGGGAACCTCCAACAACTAAGTAATTGGATACTTCAACAAACCAAAGATAAAGCACCGAGATGGAAAATATGTGTTCATCTAGCAATTGATCATCCACCATATCCTCCTTACCTCTAGGCAAGGTTAACCTAGACAAAAGAATTGCAACCACATTTTCTTTCCCTTGTTTGTCAATAATAGTCAAATCAAATTGTTGTAACAATAACCACCATCTAATTATCCTAGAACTGAAATTAGGATTGTTCATCAAATATTTAATGGATGCATGATTAGTATGAAAAAAAGTTTAATACCCAATGATATAGTGCATGAATTTGTTTAAAGAACATACTACAACTAAGGGTTTTTTTTTAGTGAGAGTGTAACTCAACTCAAATTTAGACAAATTGTTACTAATGAAATAGATAGCATAAGGAAACTTATCCCCTACTTGTACCAAGCCCCCCCCATAGCTTTATCTAATGCATCAGTATGGATATGGAAACGAAATTCCCGGTTGGGACCCCTTAGGATGGGTGTAGTGGTCAATTTTTCTTTCAACATTTCAAGGGCCTCTTAACAATTGTTGCTCCAATAGAAATCTGAATCTTTGGCTAATAACCTAAACGAAGGTGAAACCACTTTACTAAAGTATTTCATGGATCTGGTATAATACCCAACTAGTCCCAAGAAACTCCTGACATCTCTTTGCTTTGGTGATGGAAATTTTTTTTGGGTCAATATGTATCCCTTCCATGGATATGGAATGGCCAAGGAAAGTCCCCTCATTCATCAAGAACTGAAATTTCTCAGGGATCAGAGAGAGACTCATTTTAATGCATTTCTTTAAGACCTTGCACGTATTGGAGAGAGCCTCATGGGAGTCACATCCATAAGAAGTGAAATCATTGATGTATATTTCAACAAATTCATGAATAAGTTCAACAAAAATACTCATTAAATATGTCTCGGAAGTAGCAGGGGAATTTCACAAACCAAATGGAAGAACTCTATAAGCAAAGGCATCACAGGGACATGTAAATGTGGTATTATCTTGGTCTTCATAGCTGATCTGGACTTTGTTGTATCGACAAAATTCATCGAGGGAGGAGAAGAATTTATTCTCCCTTGATGAATTTATTCTCTCCAAGGCCATATGGGACTTTGTCAATGAAGGGAAAAGGAAAATGGTCCTTCTTTTTAGCCTTGTAAAGTTCCTAGTAATCAACACGAATCCTCCACTTCCCATTCTTATTAGGAACTAAAAAAAGAGGTGACACCCATTCAATATTTGAAATGGGGTACATGAACCCTCCATCCAGTAGCTTTCGTATTTCCTATTTCACAATGTACTTAAGGGTTTGGTTCATCCTTGTTTGGGGTCGATGCATAGGATTTCATCCATTCTTGATGTGAATATGATGAGTACAAGTAAGGGATGCACACCTTTCATTTCTTTATAATCCCAAGAAAAAGCATCCATGTGTTTCCATAACGCTTTGCACAATTGTTCTTCTTCTTTGGATGAGAGAGAAGGTTTCATATTTAAGGTTATCGATGGGTTAAAATATACAATATTGACATGTTCTTGACTTGAGTCAATAGGGCATAATTCAGTCCAAGGATTACTCCTAGATTCTTTCATTAACTCATCAATTAGTATGGGAATGGGAGGTTGGTTTAGAAGGATATAGTCAATGAGGTCATCTTCATTAGGTTGCCCCTCTCCTATAATAATATCTAATGTGGAGATTTGGTAGGGTGTGGTGTGATATAGTTCATCTTCTTCCTCCTCTTCTAGCCACAAGGGTATGCCATGCTCAATACAAGGCTCAATAGGAGGATACAATACCAAATATTTATAAAAATACCCATTCTTAATGGTCATGTTCCCCGCCCTACAACTAATGTAAGCCTCAGCAATTTCAAACCACGGTCTTCATAAGATGACAAGATAGCCTTTAGACTTCGTTTTAGGTGGGAGAACTAGGGAATCAGTAGGATACATCCAAGATTTAATGCAGACCATAACATGTTCAACAACTCCCTCTAATACTACTGTGGATCTGTATGTAAGCTACAACATTGTAGAGGTCTTCCTCACAACCCCTTGGAGATTTATCTTTAACATGGTTTCATTAGTCATCACATAGATGGCATCCCTAACATCAATTAGGGTATTAGGGAGTATAATGCCATCAATGCGCACATCTACTACAGGGCTTCCAAGGCCTCGATATTTCAGGAAGATTGAATTCCCAAGAGTAAAATATGATAGTTTCCCAACAACATTAATGGTGGGGGTGTATATTTTTCTTCTCCTGTAAATGGAAAATTTTTGGGGCTAATATTTACAGGTCAGCTAATTTTCCATGAATTTTCCAAAAAAAGGATTCTCCAATTTCCATTTTTTATAAAATTATTTGCCCAAAATTTACAATATAAAATTATTTTACGTTAAAAATCATGAAAATTGTATATAGAGTATATATAAAGTCATTATTAATTTTAATAATTTTACAAATACATCACTAAACATTTTATAGTTCCATATTAGAGACTAGTGATATTCACCAATGTTTTTAAACTTAAAGATAATTTTCCATCCTCAAAAGATTCATTGCTCCTAGGTTTTTTGAAACATTTCTCATTGATGAGTTGATTATATATGGTAACATATTTAATGCCCTAGATAACGGGTATCTTAACACACAAATTCTTTAATTCTCCCAGAAGTTCAAGCTCTTCTTGGGTGTGCCTGCTAAGCTAGATCAACCTCTTAGGAAAGGGAGATGGATTGAATTGAGGAACACTCTCTTCCTTCTCTTCTTCAATCACTTCGGGTGGAGAAGGTGGGTGGTTATAAAGAATCACTCTCCCACACCAAAGCTTGATCTCTTGGATTTCCACATCATAAGAAGGATATTATTTCTATCAACTATAGACTTGTTGTGCTTTCTTGTTTTTCTGGTTCAAATTAGGTTGAGAAGGCATTTAAGGTTTCTTAGGTGGAGTAGGATGAGTGAGATGTGTTTGAGATTGGGGTGGAAGGAGTAAAGTAGGATTTTGGTTGACTTGAGGGGTCCACCCTTGTGATGGGTTTCCCCATTGATAATATTGGGGTGGATATGAGTGAAAAGGATGGTTGATAGCTTGAGGAGGATATGGAGTAGAATAAGGCGAAGAAGGAGGTGTGAAATAGGGTGGATGGGTGGAATAGTAGCAAGGTTGAAAAGGTGTATTTTGATTTGGATTATAATAAGAGGAGTGTGAACCTTGCATGCCTTATTGATATCACATAGGTCCTTGAGGTACCCTTTGATTAATGAAGAAAATTTCATTTGATCCCCCTTCTACAACTTGGTGTACAATGTTTAGTCCTAGCAAAGAATGTAATTTATCTATTCCATGATTTTCTTCACCAAGTAGGAAGACTTCTGTGACATTGAATGGGCATTCTTTCATAGGATATCTTTTGGTTCATCTAGGGAAGAAAATAGCTAGTGCCCTTTATTCTTTCTCCTTCTTTATTTTTGTTTTCATGGTATCCATTTTCAATGAAAAGGCATGCATCATTTCAGTCTTGAAGTCCTACAACATGTTTCCTATATCATTCTTGAAGGATTTTATGTAGGGAGAGGAACTTACCAAGCCTTGCCTATCCCTACCCTTCTTCTTGGTAACCCAAGAGTGGTTCATGAATACATTTTTGATGTCATCATAATATAACTAATAGATATATCCTCGATACATCATGTTGGGAGTTTCCAACATATCCTCCCTGATCCCTGGGAGAAGAACTAGCTTGAGATATTTAGGATCAAGGGTATAATTGTCTCTCCTATAACTAAGTTGAAATCTCTCCTCATAGAATTTTAGAGATTCACTAGGTCCAAGAGTCATATTAAATATGTCTTCCTTGTTTTTTTCTTTTTAACTACAGTAGTCCCTGTACTGTTATTGAGGCTTGTTACATTTTGGCCCAGGTAGTGATGCTACCCCAAGGCAGACCCATAAACTAGTGCAAGACTACCTCTTAAAGGTTAGAGGGGAATAAATTTATATTTTTCTCATCAAAACCATAGTGTTAGGTCCTATAGAAAACAAAAACTTCAAACAAGAACATTTCAGGATCCTTAGAAGTTAAGCCCTGGAAATGTAGAAGGGAAATAGGGCTTATATTCTTCATTCTACCCTCTCCATTGGTTTCTTTGATAACAAAACCTCCTTCTCCCTATTTTCAACAACAATTAGGGTAGGTGAAGTGGGTTCTTCTTCTTTTCTAATAATTTCTTAAAAACATTAGGTTTCTCACTCAGAGGGTTTTCTAACTCCCCTGCAATCAGAGAGGGAAGCTCACAGTCATCGAAGAAGAGTGAAGGTTGCTTGTTTGAGGATGTGGGGATTTTCAGTAATAATTTTCCTTGATTATCCCTACTCCTACGAGGTATGAAAGGAATAATTTTTCGATGTTTTTCACTTTTTCAAAAACTATATGCAAAACAGAAAACAATGCTCAAGGAGAAAGAACATCTACTTAGACATATCATTGGAAACATCGCCAAAAAGTGGTGAGCCCTGGTATTGCACCAAGAATGTTATAGCTCCCAAGGGCTCCTCAAATGAGATTATCAACCTAGGGTTCTTACAAACTTAGAGGTGAAAATTCTATATGCACAACATATTAGATTCCACTCATGCCACACTCAGTCATGACATTAGAACAAAAAAAGCCAAGAGGCCATTCATTGTATTGAATTAAAATGAAAGCTTCCAAATGAAGGTACAATTAAAAACTAATTATAGATATGAAAGTGTACATGCCATTTACTCAACTTTTAAATGTTAGATAATCAATTCATGAAAGGACAAGGGCTAATCTAATTGCAGAAAGAAAGATATTTTTTCTTGAAAAATCCTTCAAACTACCAAATTTACTTGCAAAAAATAAGTTATTTTATCTTACATAATTCATCAAACTACCAATCATAATTTTGTGTATCATATACCTATTTCACACTTGCTTGACAATCAATTTCCTACCTGCATCATACTTGTGATAAAAAACTAATTCTTCTCTATTTTGCAGTGAAGAAAAGGAATGGTTGAAGCAGCCTAGGAGCTTCCCTTATTCATAAAATCATAGCTAGTGGTCATTATTCATCTTTAGTGAGTAAAATACGTAGTGGGGTTCAAAATTGATGAAGGAAAGTGGTGTTACAGGCTTCCTACAGGTGCCTCCTGCAAGAGGTCTTATATTGCTACATGAGGGCATGTAATGCTACACGAGGGATATTGAGTATATTTTAAGGGTGATAATGATGTCTTGAGGGTATGGAGAGGTGCATGGAAGTTGAAGGAAATGAAAGTAGGTTTCTTTAAACCCCTAGTCAAGATCACAACCTCTCAGAGGTATGTTTTTCACTCAGACAAGTGCTCACGGTATACTTAGGGAAAATTACTTATGAAAATAGAGTTTTGGGACATAATTCAAGGTTGAAAGAGAAGATAAAGGATCTCAAGATGGAAATGGTCAATGTGCCCTTTCTTGTAGATCAACACAACCCTTCAATAAATCACATGCATACATCCATTAATCATTAAAAAATTGAGATAACCTATAATGGAAAATATGAGTTGAATTTAAATAACAACTATTTTATGCAATAACACTAATCTAATCACTAACTCACTTCTAAGCTACAAAAATAAAATGTAAAGAAAAAACACTAACATTAATCTATTTTAAGAAATCATAAACATAGTATGTTTGGACCGTGGTTATGAATCATTCCACTCATTCACCCACAAGAGAGGTGATGTAGAGGCTTGCAACTATAGGTTTTTATAGATTAATCTCTACTAAAATGGAACAAACTAAAAAGTACTTCAAATCAAGAAGAAACGTAAGTATAAAACTAGGGACCAAAGCCTCTAGGCTGGGACCAAACCCCAGGGTCTCAACTCTATCAAACTAACATAGATGTAGCTTAAAATCCAACTTCTCATTATCAAAAATTAAAAGTCTCGTACATCACATAAAAGTTCAAAGTGACAATCTCAAGCATCAAGCTCAATAGCTACACCTAGTTGCATAAAAACATTGAATCCTAATGCACTTTTATTCTTATTTATTTATACGAAATGAAAACTAATAAAAACTCCCTTAAAACTAGGAGTGATTCTCTCCTTGATCTCTAAAATGGTGGATCTTGTCCCTCTTGAGATTCACTTGGACTAGGAGTCACTCTATTGCCAATGAATTCAAACTAGTGAGAGAGGATACTAATATCCCAAGCCGAGTTAGCGAATTAAGAAGGTGGAAAAACCCCCTAGATTATCTCCTAGTTTTACACATCAAATACCTGCATAGTAATAACCCAAACAATGCTTATTTTTCCCGCAATTAAACCACATTAGGACACATACTATGAAAAACACCTTTTACTCTTATTACGAAGATAATACAATAAAAAATGTCAATTAATATGAGAGACGTATAGGTTTAAAGCTGGAGGATGGGATAATGATCTTCAAAATATACCTATTTATGGGACTCATTGGAAATCCTTGGCTCCTCAGCATAGAGGGAGCATCTTTTTTTGGAGGAGCAAGTGCTGGCTTCATGTTCCACTATTGGGACTAGTGATTTTTCAATTGTATATGTATGTTTCGGACTTTGATTTTTATAAAATCTTAGAGCTAAAATGTTTTTATATATATGTTATGAATATAGTAGGACTATTCCTGTTATGTTTGCAATATATGTTATTTGATTTACGCTAACGCTTATGAACTATTTTGTTTGCATTAGTATGAATCCTGTTGAATGCATGTTTTTATATATTTCAATCATGGTTATCTTATGAACAAGTTTTCAGTCTAACTCATGATTATTTTTATTCTCACGTGTTCCTTTCAAGTTGCATACTATTGGAGGCTTTTAAGGGGCTCGCTCCTTTTCCCCTTGCTCTGTTAGAACCTTTGATCCATTGGACTGGACTCTTCACAAAGTTATACAATTGTTACACCAAATTCACGAGTACATCATTCTATGATTTATCACAACCAAGGTATACCACTAAAACCCACACTTTTAACAACTAGGTCATATTCCGGATGGGGCTCCTACTTCAAAAGGTGTGAGGTAAAATTGGGACTTCATATTAGGGACACCCCTAAATTTTTGTGGGTCTAGAACCATCAACAAAACTAAACTAATGCTTCTAGGTATATTCACGAAACCTTTGAATTTATTTATTGCAAATTATAACTCACCGGCACATTGCACCAATACATCACTATAAAAATGACCCAACATGTGACTAGAACTTCCATGATATAGAAAATTACATTGGATCATATTATTACTAAGATTCCCTTAGGGGTGGTATTGAAATATCAAATTACCTTCCTTCCATTGCTTTATTGTCAATGACGAATTAATTTTGAAGAAAATCCCATGCTATAGCTTGGACTCCAATTTCCTTCTTTAAAAACTATGAAGATGTAAACTTTCCAACTTTTAAGTCTATACTTTTGCACGACAAGCCAAAGAAAAGTCCTCCCTCTACCTTCTTGGTATAGTCAAAAATGAATTTAGAGATATACTAAATAAGTCTGTCTCTATGACCATGTGGTTCTCTACTGACAAATTTTAATAGTTTATGCACCATGTAAATGCATATAAGAAATTGTATTCTTGTGCCAATTTGAAATCCAAGGAGTAGCAATATTTTATTGAAAATGACACATGCAAAGCTAAGGAAATACCAATGAAATGATGAAACATTGGATTATTTTTACTTTCTTATAAGGAATTCAAAGATAAAAAAAAGATAGCCCTCCCTATGCATCCATTAATATTGGGTGACTTTTAGTGTTGTGCACTCCATGGACTATGAACATGAAAATGAATCTATTTCATCGATATTCATAAGCTTTTAGTTACTAATTACATGAAATAAACAACACAATTTGGAAAGATTGAGGATTTGTCAAATTCCATTGAAAGTAGTGAGCTAAAACACTTCCACCACAAAGAATGAGATAGGTTCCTTCATCTAATGTTGGTGGGGATTTTGTAAAAAATGGATACATTACCCACCCAAAGGAAGAGATTTATTTTTATTTATAGTTATCACAATTCCTGACCTAGCTATCAACTAATAACTATTCGATTTAAGTATGATATTGGTCCATATTGGATCCTTGATGTGAACTATAGCATGTCAAGAGTAATGATCACCCATCAAACATACTAAAATGATAATATTTTCATATTAATCAAATCATGAATGCCAAATATAGGTTCTATGGATAGAAAACTCCCCCCCCTAAATATAAGACCATCCTCAGTGTTCATCATTGTATTTTTTCCTAGTCCTTATCTCCCACTGCAACTTTTCCTTTTCATTTCGATTTCTTTTATCTCCCGCAATCTACTTTTTCGATCAACTTCGACTAATGACATCTATCTCCAATCATGATAAATCTATAACCAAAAAAACCAAAAGGGTATCCTTCCCTTTCAAAATGGGTGAATTTTTTTGAGGAAATTCTAATAAGTAAAAGAAATAACATTTTATTAATAACTATAAATATTTACATGTATTAAAATATTAAAATTGTACTTGCAACATTTCATCCATTATTCAATTTTGTAAAAAAGATAGCCTTGATAAAAAGTGATTGTTAATTTCTATTACACTTGGAAACCATGGCCACTCCACACAATATTTTGATTAGAGGTGGTTTATAACTTGTGGCAAGTACTCTAATATTGGTTTATGAACCTAACGTTAAGCACCTTGGGTGCTTTTTCAGTCTACTTGGAAAGCACCTCGTGGTGTATGATCAATGAATCGAGTTAGTATTTCTCAATCATAATCATATTATATTTAATCACAATATCTTCGACTACCAACTGTTTGTACCATTCCAGGTAGTATTTTTAACTATCATTCATTTATCACATTACCTATGCAAGTACTAAGAGGGAATGTAGTTATTTAATTAGAGAAATGATCAAAGTATCCATAATTGCATATTTTCTTAGCCCTTACTAAAGACATCCAAAAGTATGGTATCATGAATTCTTGGAAAAACGTAGACGGAAACCTTGAACTATAGTTCCAGTGGTTCCTCCCTGAGTGTTAGGATATTTTATTTCCAATAACACAATAAAAAGTGTTTCATAAATTTACAACTCCTCAACCCAAGCAATCTCCTACTAATTCTGGGTATAGGTTGAGTCTTTATGTCCCACTGCCACCTTTAAATTCGCACTACCTTTATCTCCTATAGTTACTTTCATACATATTCCACTAATAAAATTTGTCTCCACTCATGCAATATTTTAGTGGTCTTCCACCCATGACATTTATTTGGACTCATGTTGGATTTTGGTTGTCAAAACCAATCAAACAAGGTCATCCCTCTAGCCAAAATGGAGGATTTTTCCTACCCTTTCTTGGACCATAATTCATTTTCAATATTTCTTAATAGTTAGGAGTCTAGCCTCTCATGTGATGGTTCCTCTTGTATTTCTAAGATAACAATAAGTAAAGCAAATTCATTTTTCTAACAAAATAAATATTTATATCTCATAAAGAATATTTACTCTTTACTTTTTGGATTTTCAGCTACATCGTGTCTTAGAAAAATCATAAAAGTCATTTAGAAACTATTTTACAAATTTTCCCTGACATTATTTTGCCATATAAATTTTAACAATGAAAATAAAAGATACAATTTGATTTCCACTATCATCAATTATTTCCTTCAAGAATTTTTGAACTACCAACTTATGATTCCTACCAGCTCAAGATTTCTTGAAGAGTTTAAGGTCTTACTACGTAAGCATCCTCACGGTTTTGTCATTGAATCACAGCATCACCCAAGATAAAAAATTCACATGAATCATGAGTGAGATCTCATGTTTCACGAGTGGTGTTCATTTAGTTTTTCCACATAATAACCAACATGCATTTTAGAAAAAAAAACCATTATATATTTCATGCAAAATATTGCGTTCCATGTTTGCATAAGAGTAAATATTACACCTTCACATTTTTAGTCATAGGTCACATTGTATCACTTTTACGTTTCCCTGGTTCTTATGTTCTGTGCTGCTAGAATATTAGTGACATCACTATGCTACCATTAAGATATATCTGCTTAATCATACTAGCAACATTAGTGACAACTATAGTTTAAAAAACCTTACTCTTTACAAAATCATTTTATTCACATAACATCTTATCAAATATACTCAAAATGCATTTCAATTTTCACATACATCAATGTTTTTCAATACTTCAACAATGTATGAAGGTATTGGTCTTCTCAAATTTTATCTTACATAAAAAATTTCCATGCATTAAGAGTAAGGATGGAAACAAATGATACATCCTTTAGAAAATACATAAAAGGGAATTAAAATAAAGTTTTCCCTGAGACTTTTTCCATCACACCAATTAACAGAGTGTGATGTTATAATAGATATAGCCATTTTTATCCAAACATTAGTATCCACCATAATTCAAATCCATGAAAAATGACATTTCATTTTCATACACATGCGTCGATAAATATGTCACCATGCACCATTACTAAATTTAAGGAAACAATGAAGAAATCAATAATTTCGGCTAACTGAAATATGCCATCTAGATTATATTTAGAAATGATTAGCTTCAATATGTAGTGTCACAAAAAATATTCACACATACTGGATGATTTTTCTGAAGGATGAAGATAAAAATATATTTTTAGATGCATAATGTATACATGCTCACTCATATTTACACCTTCATTGAATCATCAACTTGTAGAACTACATTGTCATGTTCGAAACTTGAGCAATCAAAGTAATCAGTAACACCTAGTTTCTTATGGCTAAGTCTGTAGAACATACATAATATATTTCGTAGCATGCATTTTTATTATTTAACATTACATTATTAAGTTATTAAATAGTCAATGTTGCACTTATCATAGTAGTTACCATTTATGCATGTTCATATAAAAGTCCACAACGCCTTTCCTTTATGTTCTTATTATTGACATAGCAATGCATTTCTATTAAATCAGTCACTTTTATAAGGAATTACTATTATTGTCATCCGAGTTCCTTATAGCATTCAAGAATTTATAGTCATTCTTATGCATGATTAAACAAATATCCACTTTCGTAGTCATCATAGTTTCTTGCGCACTACCTTAATATGCATAAAAACCTATACCAAACTTTAACCATACAAGAATACTAATTTACCATTAGTAACTGAGTATCGATGACAAATAATGGTAGTAGTTTAGAAACTAATAATAATCTAAAATTTGATTAATGTATTGCCACCATTAAATCAATAATATGAGATTGAAATACCACTATCAAATTGTTTATAAATTAGAAATAATATTCCACTGTAATCTGCATGATTCCAATAACGTATTGCAATAGAACTTCAGGGATAAGTCTAATAGTTTGTTGACATATCACATACAATCTATTATCATTCATTTTATGAAGAATAATTCCATCAATTTTTTTAACAAAACTTATGATATTGTGTGATGATAATTCATAGTACAATAGTGCAATTTGTTAAATAGACAATGCCACCAAATTATTGTAAATTCAATTGACATTTGGGGTAATTCCACAAAAAGGTACAATCGTCCATTAGACATTATGGTCATACTAAGCATCCTTTTACTCAACAAGACTCATTTCCTATTCTCAACATTCTATATGGTTCTTTCATGTTTTTTAAGCATTCTAACATGTTATCAACAACATCTAGGACAGCCCTTTTATTACTACATTCTTTCACTATCACATTGTTTTCATTATTGACAAAGAAATGTGTACACTTATTATTTTCTCAAAATGGTAGGAAATGCATTGCAATTTTGAGCATTTAATGCATCATTAAACCTTATCATAATAGTGCGGATACAAATTTTGGTTGTTAACTCCTAATACACATATCATTATTGATCGAGTGGATGCTTAAAATTGTCCATAATTTGATGATAAACAAATGCAACAGAATTTCAAATTATCTTTTACCATTATAAAGAATCAAATTCCACCAACACAATTAATCTTCAAAATAGTCATTAACAATATCATTCCTTAATTTATTCATGCGAACTATTATGCATTTCATATTAAATATAGTTATTTGCATACATTGCAATGTAGTTCCGTAATTGTCATACCTAAGATTCACCCAATAGCATCATAACTCTCCTCGTTCTCATTTTTATGGAACCCAAGAGGTTCCATTGTTACAATCTTTGGTCGAAAACCACCTAAGACATCCCTTAGTATACCTCGTACAAAATAAAAATGATTAAAATTTTGTATGATGTTTTACCAACATGCAACATCCCACGAATGACTTATCACGTGCTTAACTCATCATCAAATGGTAGAATCATCATCATTAAGTGAAGTAACGGTGGAAATAGCCAATTAAATTGCGTAAATAAATAATCATTACTGAAACTTGTTATCATAATGTGGTTTATTGCATCTTTGCATCATTAATAGTGCTCAATTAATGAGGTTTGAAAACAAGATGAACAATATTGTTTCTAACTTTATGAAAGATAACAATATCATAAAGATAACTAAATAGGAAAGAATATAAAGGAACATCAATATTACCCTAGAAACCTGAAGGGAAAAACCAGAAAATGTTTATGTTATTGAACGTTTCGTGAGAAAGTACTCCCTCACTCAATGTCAAAGGGATTCCATCCCTAGTCGATTATTGAAATTTTACAAAAGAAACATAATGTTTGATTCAAGAATAATTAATTCGAGGCCATTACATTAAATATGTTGTCATGTTTTTCAAACACATAACCCAAAAGTCCTTAGAGCACAATGTATTTGTGACATGGTTCTTTACCGCAGTAATCTACCTATTGTAAACTATGTTTGATGATCTTTCACTTTGCATGTAACAATATTTATTCACAATGACTTCATCACTTGCAATATAATAGTTGTAATCCATCATTTGATCGTTACAAAAGGGATTATTTGAGAATATATCACTCAATTCGTTACGAAATTCATAATTGTTTTGTCAAAACACTATCGTCAACAAATATTTAACATCATGATTATTTGAATTATCAATTTATCAAAACCCAAAAGAGTATGATTTTTTCATCAAATATATAATGTAAGAGAATAGAAATATCTCTATCTCAAATATTTGATATGTATTGGTTATCATATCATAATCACTAATAATCTTCTATGCATTGTATCTCCTGGCCTGAAAACATTTTCTTGACTATGCATAAATAAGAGTAATAATCATATCCATAACTAATATTTTACTTTTAAAATCATTATCAAGTACAAATCCATAACTATTTAACACATGTAATTCCATAACTACTATATGGAAATCCATAATTTTAATGCATTTAATCAAATGAAAAACTATGTGTATAAATTTGCATAAACATGGTATTGATTTCCATTTGTTCTTATTGTTGCAAAACCATGGCTAAGAATCTAGTTGTTCATTTTAATACAAAACCATTCTTATAATTACCAATGAAATAAAATATGTTAACAATATAAGATACATCTAATCTTGTTTTATTTATTTTCAATGCATTATACAATGCACACAATTATAAGAGCTTTCCTATTACCCATGCTTCACATGCATTAAATTAACGCATTATAGTCATAAAATATTGGTTGTCTATTGGTGTAAAAGAAAAATCCTTTGCATTAATAAAACCATTACTATATTATTCATATGAATGTAAAATCAAATTCATTAATATTATCACAACTGTATTAATATTTAGTAATGATATAAACCAAAATTGTAAACTTAAGCAACTAGTTTTGTAGATGAGATAATTAAAAAATTGATTCCATCCCCAACTACCATTCTATAATTCCTAGGCCTTGGGAACAAGACTGTTAAAGAATATGGAAGGTAATGATTCTTGGTATATTAACGAATCCCTTGAATTATTTTTATTGCAAATTATAAATCATTCACTCATCATTCTAATATGTCGCTCCAAAAATGGCCGAACACATGACCATAATTCCCATGATATATAGAATAATGATGGTTTCGATTATTACTAAGATGTTCTTGGGAGAGGTTTGGAGTGATTAAAATAACCAATTTATTCTTTTTCCTAGTCATGACAAATTCATTTTGGTAGAAAATTCAATGTTATAGCTTGGACTCCATTTTATTTCTTTGAAAACTATGAAAATGTAAGTCAACCAACTTTGAAATCTGTATTTTTGTGTGACAAACCAAAGTGAATGCATCTCTCTACCCTCTCAATATAACCAACAATGAATTTAGATACATCCTAGGAAAATATGTCTCTATGAGTATCTTGTTGTTTGTATGTTCCATGCAAATGTAGACAAGATATTTTGTTCCCATCCCAATTTAAAAGCCAAAGAATAGCGGTATTTTTCGGAAAATGACATGTGTATAAGTAAGAAATACCAATGAAGTGACAAAACAATTTGATTATTTGAACATGCCATTGGCATTATGATACAGATGTCGTCCTTGAGGGAAACTGACATAGACGACAATTCACAGTGCGAGAGGTTAAGAACAAAGGATTACAGATCATACTTCGAAGGTTGAAGAAAGATAAGTGTACACTGGTTCGTTTTGTCTAAGTAGCATGTACACACAGATCCACAAAACGAAAAGAGCGTATACATATACACACACTCTCACAAGAGGAAAAGTGTGTATAGGTTGGAAAAACAGGGAAATTCAAGAGCAAAGAATATCAGGGGTAAATACCATGGTATTAGCCCACAATATTGAGCAGAGTAACGAATATTTGATACGCCCAAGAATACCATGGGTCCTAAGTGGTTTTGGTCCGAGGTATTGAGAAAGGCCTAAAACTATATAAGGAGGAGAAGATCATTAACCCATGGTGTGAAAGTGAATGGGTTTCTAAGGAATACTTCTATCTGAAGTATATGTTAGGTTGCAGGGACTACGATTATGAGATGACCTGAAATATTTTGAGCACCTTAGATACAATGTTAGATCAGGATCATAAGAACTGAAATGACTTATCATTGCATGATCTGGTGTTGATTGGGCTAGATCTAAATACTAACGCATGTTTCATAATGTAAATGTTATGATCTCAGTATGACTGAAGTCTGGAATAGTTGTGCAGTTTTAAGTTAGTATTTGCATATCTATACGCTAGTTCACTTTGTTAAAATCCTATATACATGGTGGTTCGTCACATCAAAGTAGTGTATACTTTATGAAATATGATGTTTGTAGTTGCAGTTGGTTCTAGTTGTTGTTGCATAGTTCTAGGTTCTGCTCTATGTTCTGGTGATTGTGTTCTAGTGACACTGTTCTGAATTTTTGGATTGATTGATTGTGATTTGCTTCAGTGATGATGGATTTTCAGTGATTGGTTGTATTACAATGGTGATTGATTTTGAGTTTCAATGTTGTTGATGGGTCTAGTATGAAAATTGGATGAAACAAGGCCTTCAGATTGTCGAGTTGTGTTCCAAGCGTATCTAGTCTGAAAATTTATGAGACGTGGTCCCTAGAGGAAGAGAGGTGGTCATAGAATTTTGTAGGTCAGTGCCTATGTACTAGTAAACATATCAGCCAGTACAGGAGCCAGGGGGTTGGAGATCCCTTCTAGTAGGAGCTGGAAAATGAGTGAAGGTTGGAGCCTTCTGTAGGCTGACACCTACGTACTAGTAAACGGATCGGCTAATACAAGAGCTAGGGTATTGTAGCTCCCTTCCAGTAGAAGCTGGAGAACAAGAGAAGGTTGTAGCCTTCTATAGGTGGGTTCTTGCGTACTGGTATGAGTCTATACTAGTACAAGATTGTAAACAAGTTTTTCTTATATTAAAAGAAGATGGAGACAACAACAATAGGTGGTTTTTGTCTCACATTTGGTTTCCACCTTAATTCTTGGTGTTCATGTGTGTTTCTTATGTGTGATGGTTTATTATATTATTACTTTACATGGTTTTCATTTAAATGCTTAATAAAGTATTGATGCACTAATTAAAGTTTAAGAGATGATGAATTAATTGAATCACAATTTCAATGGATGTACACTGGTTACCTTAAAGACAGTTGTGTGGACACATGAGTTCCCTTCATTGAAGTAACGTATAGAAATCATAGTATGAAACGAAAAATTTATTGATTTTACTAATACTGAATCAAACCACCCCTCTTAGTATTATTTACAAGAATTGTTATCGAAGCAGGTCCTTCAAAAGAAGCTTGATCGCTTGAAGGGAGATCTTTTAAAATGAACAATCACGAAAGCATGGGATCTAGTAAGGCACCAATCTTCAATGGGACAAACTTGGTATATTGGAAAACATGAACTAGAGCTTATCTTCAATCACTTGGAGCTAATGTTTGGGAAATTGTGGATAAAGGATATCAATATCCAACAACATTCCTTGCAGATCTAGCAGAAAGTAAAACATATGAAATCAATGCTAAAGTTGTCAACACCTTATTGGGAATTCTATCAGAATCAAAATTCTTCAAGGTCATGCACTTAACACAACCAAGGAAATATGGGATAAAATCATTCAGAGCTACGAAGGAGACTCCCTGGTAAAACGTACTAAACTACAAACTCTGAGAATCTAGTATGAAACTCTCAAGATAGATAGTGATGAAAGTATTTCTAATTATTTCTTGCGAGTAGATGGGATTGTAAATCATATGAGAAATCTGAGTGAAGAGATAAAGGAAGCTACTTAGTTGAGAAAATTTTGAGATCTTTGTCTTCTAAATTTGAGTCAAAAGTGTCTATCATAGAAGAAAAACATGATCTTCAAACTATTACTGTGACTCAACTCCATGGAATCCTAACTTCCTTTGAAATGAGAAAAGGATGTCCATCAGATATGAGAGAAGTTGCTTTTAAAGCATCAACAAAGGCAAAAGAAAAGGAAGAGGACAATGAATCATGACACATTTCGGAAGAGGAAGTAAATTTTGTCAAGCAGCTTCAATGACATTCGAGAAGATTCAGAGGTAACCTACCATTCAAATGATTTGCTTGTGGTAGAGTTGATCATTATGCTGCTAAATGCCATCATGTCAAAGGAAAGATGTCTGCAGAAGGTAGTAGAAGTTATTATACTCATGATGATAGTGATGGCTTGTTCAATAGTGATAAATATGATCAAGAAATTAAAATACTCATGGCATATGAAAATGATGCCTTAGAAAAGGAAATTTTCCTTAAAGAAATCTATCAACTCAAGATCAGTTTGGCAGAAAAGGATACAGTCATAGACATAGTGACACATCAGCTCACTGAAAAGGACAAAAACAATGAAGTGCTAGAATATGAAGTAGTAAGTCTAAGAAAAGAACTTGAGAAGACAATGACATTGAATCTTAGATTTGCTAAAGTATCGAAAATGTTAGATGAAATCATCAAAGTTCAGCGTTCGCCTATTATTAAGACAGGTCTTGGTTTTCATGAAGGTGAATCTAGCTCACAAGATGAGGCAAGGAACTTCAATGCAAAAACTAAAATGCTCAACAAGGAGGTAAGAGGTCAACCCCATCAACAACTAAGGAAAGAGATACTTGAAAGAAAAAATATTCCACCTAACTATGGAAGGCATAATTGTTTCTTTTCTCTGACAAATAATGTTCAATGTTTTATATGTCATAATTTTGGACATGTTGGAGCTAGATGTAGAAGTAGAATGGTTCAAGACTATCACACAGAAACATCATCAGTTTCCAGGTACTTTAAGGGATATTGTTTTGCTTGCAATATGTTTGGTCACAAAGCTATTGATTGCGATAGAAGTAATATGACACATGTAACTTGCTTTGTGTGCAACAAGTTTCGACATAAAGCAAAGGAATGCAGGAGAAAATTTCAGCCACCATACCAAAAGGAGAAAACATCATCACGATCAAAGGTATTGAGGAAGAAGGAATTGTTGTCAGAAAGATGCGGCATAGCTCAGTTTATAGACATAACAGACCCAAGGGGAGCTGAAAGTGTAAAACTTCAGTATTCCAGTTATCATATGAAATTATTATGAAGAGAATTTTCATATATATGTGAGTTAGAAGAAGCACAGTTGCAGATATGGTGTTTTGAAGAAAAAATAGTGCGACGGACTCAGGAAAAGGGGTCTGATATCATTCAATCAATTATGAATTATATATTCTATTATGATTGATGATTGTTACAATTTGTTGATGATATGTGGAAGTGTTTTTGGCCCTCATAAGTTGTTAATAAGTTGATGAATAACTGGTTGATGATGATGCGTTGATGAATCTTACTAACAAATGCAAGGATCAGATATGATAGTGAACAGTTGGCACAAGTTCATGGGGAGCATATGTTTCTAATAATGCATTTTTGGCATTATATTAGAATGCCTTGGTACATGACAATACTTATATTGCTTGATCCACATAGTTGTTTGATTCAAGTGAATCTTTTGATGATGGACATATACATCTTGTTGATCTTGATGTTGCTGATAGATGATGATGGTGCAGATCATATATGGTGTATGATAGTTTCTGATGACTATCATGGTCTTGTTTAGATTGTTGGTCCTTGTTATAAATGTCATGTATATAATTTGATGTAAAGGTCATGAAAATACCTAATTTGTAACCCCACTATCCATGGGAAGCATGATATAATAATTGCTATTTCAGTCATGTATAAACATTTGGTGTATCCCCACTTGGTTGGACGATTGATGTATGTATGATTCATTAGTCTTAGGGAAGTCATACTCAATTAGTTGAGTTATAGAGTCATGTTATTCTTTTGAAAAATATCTTTGTAAACTCTGCGTGTACTCAGGGGGAGCATGGACAACATAATGAATATCAAAGAGGGAGAATAACTTGGTACGCCCTTTGATGTCGAAGGGGGTGAGTATATTGGCGTTGTGCTTGCCATCAAATCCAAAGGGGGAGATTGTTGGCATTATGATACAGATTTTGTCCTTGATGGAAACTCACATAGACGACAGTTCACAGTGCAACAGGTTAACATCAAAGGATTACAGATCAGACTCCTAAGGTTGAAGAAAGAGAAATATACACTGGTTCATTTTGTCAAGTAGCATCTACATGCAGGTACATAGAACGAAAAGAGTGTATACATATGCACACACTCTCACAAGAGGAAAAGCGTGTACACATTCGAAAAAAAGGAAATTCAAGAGCAAAGAATACCAGGGGTCAATACCATGGTATTAGCCTACAATATTAAGTAGAGTAATTGATCCTGCCCAAGAATACCACAGGTCCTAAGTGGTTTTGGTCAGGTATTGAGAGAAGCCTAAAACTATATAAGGAGGAGAAGATCATTAGGCAAGGGTGTCCAAGTGAATGGGTTTCTGAGGAATACTTCTATCTGAAGTATATGTTAAGTTGCAAGGGCTATGATTATGAGATGATCTGAAATATTTTGTGAACCTTGGATACAATGTTAGATCAGAATCATAAGAACTGAAATGACTTATCATTGCATGATCTAATATTGATTGGGCTGGATCTGAATACTAACACATGTTTCATTCTATAAATGTTATGATTTGGGTATGACTAAAGTTTGGAATAGGTGTGCAGTTTTAAGTTAGTATTTGCTGATCTATACAGTGGTTCGCTTTGTTAAAACCACGTATACATGCCGGTTCAACACATCAAAGTAGCATATATATTATGAAATATTATGTTTGAAGTTGTAGCTGGTTCTAGTTGTTGTTGCAGAGTTCTAGGTTTTGCTTTGTGTTCTCGTGATAGTGTCTTAAATGTTCATATTGATTGATTGTGATTTACTCCAGTGATGATGGGTTTTCAGTGATTTGTTGTATTACAATGGTGATTAATTTTGAACTTCAATGTTCCTAATGGGTCTAGTATGAAAATTTGATGAAATGAAGCCTTCAGATTATGGTGTTGTGTTCCAGGAGTATGCAGTATGAAAATTTATGAAACATGGTCTCTAGCGGAAGAGAGAAATTCGTAGCCTTCTGTTGCTCAGCACGTACGCACTGGTAAACATATCAACTAGTAGAAGAGTCAGGGGATTAGTGCTCCCTTCTAGTAGCAGCTGGAAAACAAGTGAAGGTTGGAGCCTTTTGTAGGCCGATACCTACGTACTAGTAAACAGATAGCCTAGTACAAGAGCTAGAGGGTTCTAGCTCCCTTCCAGTAGAAGCTGGAGAATGAGAGAAGGTTGTAGCATTCTGTAGGTGGGTGCCTGCATATTGGTATGAATCTGCACCAGTACAAGTTTGTAAATAGTTCTCTCTTATATTAAAAGAAGACAAAGCTGACAATAGAAGGTGGTTTTTGTATCACATTATGTTTCTAGCTTAATTCTTGGTGTTCATGTGTGTTTCTTATGTGTGATGGTGTATTATGTTATTACTACACATGGTTATAATTTAAATGGTTAATAAATTACTCATGCACTGATTAAAGATCAACATATGATGAATTAAATGAATGACAAGTTCACAGGATATACGTTGGTTGCCTTAAAGACAATTGCATGAACACGTGAGTTCGCTTCATTGAAGTAGCGTATATAAATAAGATTATCAAATGAAAAACTTGTTTATTTGACTAATACTTATTCCCCCCCCAGTCTCAATATTATTTCCAACCCATGCTTGTAAGGCATTCAAATATGATAAAGATAGACTTCCTTGAGCCTCGATTATTATAGGGTGAATTTCAGTGCTCCACATGCCATGGATTACAAACATGGAAATGATTGTAGTTCATCACTATTCATCATCTTCTATTGAAAAAATCAGTATGAACTAAATATCATGATTAAGAAAGCTTGAGTTTATACTATGTTCCATTGAAACTGGGGAGAAAGAAATGCTTCTATCACAAACAATTTGACAGGTTCTTTCATCCAACATTCACAACAATGTTGTAAAAAATGGAGCTATTCCCCATGTAAAGGAATATATTTTTTGAGATTTATAGTTAGTAGACCACCTACCCTAACTATCAACCAAGCACTATTTGATTTAAGGATGATATCAATCCATAAGAAATTCTTAATGCCAACTGTAGCAAGTCAAGAGGACTGATTGCACATAAATCATATTAAGAAAATTATATTTTCATATTATTCAAATCATGAATTCCAAATGTAGGTTCTAGGGATATTATAAGGTGTCAAGGTTGGTTGGGCATTCCTCGACCATTCATAGTGGCCAAATTGACGAGCTATGTGCAAACCCATTCTCTAGATTGGCTAGTCGTCCTTTGACATCTAATACGAAGTCCCTAAGCTCATATAGACAATGCATGAGGTTCACTTTAGTGTTCCTTCTATCACAAGAATATTTCCCAATAGTAGCTTAATGTGCCAACAAAGGTCAACTATTATTCCCCAAGAGTTTCCCATACCATAAATCTAATTAAAAATACCTACCATGATATATGAATGCAAAATATCTCACATCTCATGCCTATATTCCTCCTTATCTAATATAATTTTTCCCTAAATATCAAGAGGTGTGTGCTCGTGAAATATATGAGCTAAAGACTATTCAAAATCCATCTTTGGAACCACCCAATGCTTCTTAAACTCCTCCTCCTTGGCAAAAATAGGTATGTTGTTCTGTCATGGTTGTTGGAGGTAATAAGATTTCATTAGAGAATTGGATGGAGCTATATTGGGAGCCATAAAATCCTATAATTGAAAAACTTGACCAAAAGACCATGTTAGGTGGGTTGCACTATAGGGGCAAGTCCCTCTCCAACAAAAAAGTATAATGGAGGTAGAGGGAAATATAGAGGGGCTAAAGAGACCCCCATGCATGGGAAACCATGTTGTAGTTAAAGGTCATGGAAAAAAAGTCAAGAAGGTGAAAAGGGAACCAAAAGAGGGTGATTACATTACCAAGGAGGGACATGATGCTGGATTTAGACAACATCATGGATCCAAGCTATAAGAAATGTTGGAAAGCCTCTACCACCCTGCATTGTAAGTAAGTGTTCATTAATACACCAAGGTGGTGTGGCCTGCAAGGGGGTCAATTGGTTAGGGATGATGTCATATGAGGCCTTGCCTCATTACAACTTCAATTACACCCCATCAATTATTTTATTCTCTAATTTTTATAATATAGCGATTTTATATTTTCCCAATTTACCAACTATTATTATGTTTATTTTTCAATATTATTATTTTTCATTTATATTATTTAGTTTTAATTACTTATTCGTTATTATTATATATTTGGTTACATATTCTACAATATAATATATGAATATTTCTCCACAAGCTTATAAGAAATATCACAAATTACCATAATTTAACATTTGTGTATATTATTAGGAAACTATTGTTTTACAAATTTAAATTTAATTTGTAATATTTTTATTTCTAGTTATTTTCTTAGTTTTATTTTGGTTTTATTTTATTAGTATCTCTTAACATTCTGATATATCTTCCTTGTGTTTATACTAGTATAGTATAGATCCATTTTAAGCAAAGATCTAGCATGTGGCGAGAGGGATCAAATCTCCTCAAGTGAAAAATGTATATTTATTTCAATGTTGTATTGACTACACAATTTAAAATTTAGGGGATTTTTTTTTTTTTATTTCACTAAAAACTAAAAAACTAAAATCTAGCTAAAGAAAGTACCTAAATGTAAAACAATGAGACTACTTCAAATATTATAATCATAAAATCATATTTTTTCCAATTTCTTTTTATGGTATACACATAATCATTTTAAACAATGTATAATGTATACATAGTTGATATTGAAATATCTTAGATTTTGTTGAATTTCAAGGAAAATTGACAAAAACATAATCTAGCCAATCAAAGTACCTAAATGTAAAATGCTTAGACTACTTTAAACATTATAATCATAAAAGCCTACATTTTTAAATATATTATTGATAGACTATATTATACACACTAAAATGATTCTTATTGTTATTAATATATTTTTAATTATACGTCAATATTAAATTATTTTATTAGCCACATATATTATTTTTTATTATTATTATGAATTTTTTTAATATAAGATATTAATTTTGTATTAAGAATCGAATGGAATACACTAGCTCCTTATATTATTCTTATTATAAAGTACTTCATATTTTTTTATTTTATTTGTAACTTTCAATAGCATTGTTTTCTTTGGATATTCGTCATTTTAATATAAACAACATTAAGATATACTTTTAAACGTTTGGTTTCTATATATAGATACATATGAATTTCATATCAATAGAAATTAGTTAACATACATCTTCAATAGTTTATTTAAATTCTAGGTTGAAACTTTTTTGAAAAGTATAACGTTTAAACATCTTACTCACACTTGTTTTTACTTTCTATCTTTTTCAAATTAATAGGAAATTATGTTATGACATTGAAATATTTATGACATTGGCTTGTAATATCATGACAATAGCCAAATACGCCGCACCCCTAAAAATTTTAAACATTTTATTTCTATGCTCTAAAAAAATTTAACTTTATGTATATAATTACATATTTTAGGTTTAAAAAAATAATTTTAATATTTTTACATATACTTTCAACTATTATAATTTTCTTTTTTACATATTTCATTAAAAGAAATATTAAATCTTTTATTTAGTATACAATGAAATTCCCATTTCAAAAGATACATAAATTTCCTGTAATTCTAATTTTAGCAAGTGTATAGATTATTGGAGGAGGTCATTTAGCCCTCTGCAATGGCTTCAGATGGTGCAAACACTAGACCTATAGGCAATATTTTGCACAAAGGCCAGACCAATCATGAGGCTGAGATATTACTGGGCACCTTCGGGCGCAATGAATGACACCTCAAGAGGAGGGGGAGGGCGCTCCTCATATAACAATCAAACCAATGGAATAGGAAAGGATAATAATCTCACTTCTCATGGGATAAATCGTACACAAGGATATGTACAGGAACTCATAATGGGGGCATAATGGCATGCGTAAATGCATATCTAGCGTGTCCCAAAAGCTGAAAAAAACCATAAATTCATGATACAAAACAACCACCTAGAAAAAGCAAGGATAGTTTTGAAATACCATGGAGTCATCTGCAAATTTATGGGTATATGGCGAAAATAATAGGAAATCCTCCAATTGATCCAAACAAAATGGAACCCAAATGGGCACATTGAACTCCAATTGAGAGAAAAAGGATTATATATAGTAGAGTTTGTAGATCTAGAGGATTGGAATAAAGTTTTGAGAATGGCCTTATTTTATGAATAATGTAAGGTGTTGCGATAGGGTCCCTAGGGTCAATTTTGGGGTTAGTTTAAGAAATTTTGTAATTTCTTTTGTAAAGAATGTAAAGTCTCCACGAAATATGGATGTTGAGTGTGCAACTAGATAGGAGTCAAAGGGGCTTTAGCTCCTTACTTGGGTAAGTGATGGGTCAGCTTTGAGAGTCACCCATAGGCTGCGAGCCATGGTATTGTAATGAAAATTCTATATATATTTGAGTCATAATGAGTGTAGAAGTGGTAGATAAGTAAGTAAGTGAAGATAGAGATTGTTTTGGGCAAGTGCTAGGGTAGGAATGCTCTGCTTCCTATACTTAGGTGAAAGGGGAAGGCTCCTACAACTGAGTGCATAGGAGGCCTTAGTAAGCCCATAGTTGAGTGCATGGACCCATGTAGCTGAGTGCACAAGGTGGAGAAGCCTATAAATTTAATGTTGAAACCTTTCCTTGGAGTATTATACTTATTTCTATTCATATTATGCTGTATCGCTCAATGATATGTTTTTTGTGGAATAATGTGTAAATTATCTGTGAACTTGCTGATTATTTAACATATATATGCATGGACTAAGTAATTACCTGTTTTTGCGAAGATAAGGGTTAATTCTGTTATGATTTATGATGAATTGGATACATCTACATGAAGGAAGATCTAGGATTATTAATTAGTGTGTGAAAGTGGATAGTTTTCTTTTGTAGGATCTATAAAGTCTGATTTCATACCTTCACGAATGTCTAGAAGTCGTTGTCTTAAATTCAGAGTAGCAGAACAGAGAAGGATATAGATTTGTGTGAAGGAAGATTTGAGCTACAAGGGATTAAGACCACTTATCACATCGTCTTCGTATGTAGAAACGTGGTTTTAGCATCACCGAATACTGCTTCGGGTGAGACTGCAGCATGTGCTATGCAGGTTGTTGCTGAAAGGGCTAGCAGTTAACATTCTTTTGGTTGGCATGAACAAATATGAACCTGGGCTAGGCCCCCTTAAGCCACCAGGGGGCTATTCATGTGATTCTGAGAGGAATGCTATAACCCTGAGAAAGAGTAATTCTTGGTAGCCTCTATATGTGTTTGCCTATATTCTCTTCCAAGGGATTTATGGTAATCTGTCATCCTTTAATGAATAGGAAACTCAATCAGGAAATTTGTGAAGATCTTTGAAATCACTAAAATAATAAGACATTCATGATATCCCTAGATCTATGTTCATATAAAAATTTCCCAATCACTTCAAGAGTCTATAGATTTGGAATAACACAACTCCATCTGAACTTAACCTTTGGATTACAAGCATGTGCCCTTTAAATGCTGACATTGCCATGAATATGGACAATTTTTATGAGATTAGCCACTCATGGCAGTTGAAGAACATAAGGAAAATGAAAATATGGAGAAGGAGGGGTTCCAAACAGTGGGAACATGTAAAGGGAAACATATGGGACCTCATCCATCCCCATGAGGGACTAGATAGACTCATGTATCTCAAGCACTGCCACAAAATAAAACAACAATGGTGGAAATGTGGAAGGATTCAAACCAAAGAAATCTCCCAAATATAGTAGATTAAAACCCTTTCATGACCCTTGGAAATCTTGACATGAAGGAATCAAAAGTAAAACCAGAGATGAAGATGGTGATCCAAATAATACAGATAGAGAAAAATCAAATAAAATGTGGAGATTGAATCATACCAAAAGGAAATACCTAGAGGAAATGGAAGAAAATATAAAATTAAAGATGTATTAATCCATACTAATAGCATCTTATCAATCGAAGAGGAACACAACAGAATCAACCCAAATCTGAAAATGATGTTATAGTTTTTTAGATTATGAGAAAAAGGAGAAGTGAAAAATATCCCATCCAACCAATTAGCATGCTTCTGAAATATCTTTAGTCAATGGTGTGGGATTTTATCCTAGCACAATGGGGATCCTAGTCAAGAAAATAGTAGCGAAGATGGTGGGAAACAAAACCCCTCGCAATCATGCCTCCTAATCATAGAGCGAGGAAAATGTGACTGCAAAAAACTTAAATAGGTCTTCAATGAAGCAATCAAATACCTTTTGAACTCATGGCAAATTATTCAACTCATGGAATACTTCCCACACACCCTACCAACTACCCAATGAATATCATTTTGTGGAACATTCAAGGCTTAAAAAATCGATCTAAGCTCTGGTACCTCAAATAAAAAAATAGTAAAGAAAATGAAGAGATTTTTCTATTGTAAGAAATTAAAATTTAAGTTGATAAGATAGAGAAAATATTAGTTAAAATTTGGTAGCATAGTGAGACCAGGGTAGTGGACGCTCGTGGCATAGTTGGTGGGTTGGTGGTAATTTGGGACCACTCTTGGGTAACCTTTAAACATTGGAAATGATAAACATATAGTTTGAGAGGGAAGTTTCAATGCATGGGTTCTAAGTAGTGGCCCAACCTCATGACAGTATATGGTCCACGTATTCCCCATTTGTAAGGAAAATTTCTTCGGGAACTCCACTGAATCAATGGAATTCTAGAAGAACCATGATGAATGGCGATGGCTTTAATATGATTCGTGATCTTGAGGAGAAATGAGGATGGGTTTGTAGACTATATCCTACCTCAAATGTATTCAATGGTATAATTTATGATCCTCAATTAGTTGATATTGAGATGTGTAATAGGACCTATACATGGAACAATTGTAGGGGTGGAAATCACCAAATTTTTAGAAAGTTGGATTGTTTTCTCCTATTAGATGATTTTATGAAAAAATATACCTTTCTAGAAGCAATTATATTAGCCAACATGGGTTCCAAACATTAGCCCATCTAACTAGAAGTCAATTTAAAATCAGTGCTAAAGAACCACCCTTTTAGATTCGAAAGTTTTTGTTAAGAAGCCCGAGACTTGTTACCCAATTAGAACAAGGTTGGGAGAAATAGAGGGGTTGGAGGAAAAAACCAAATGCAGTGATCCCAAAATAAGTTAAGGGAATTAAAATACAAAATTGAATCTTGGAATAAAGAGGAATTCAACAATATTCTACAGGAAAATAAGTGATTGGAGGAAAGAATGGAGGAATTGGAAACTCAAGTCATAAAAGAGGGAAGATCAAATGATAGGGTGAGAGAGGAAGGAAGAATCATCCAAAATATAGAATAAATATGCAAGCATGAAGAGATATTGTGGAGTCAAAAGTCCTAAATTTAGTAGCTGAAAGAGGGGGAGAGGAATACTAGGATCTTTCAAAGCTCAATGCTAAATCATAGATGCCAAAACTGCATCCTCTCATTATATGCTAGCAAAGGGGGGAGGTTTCTAGAACATAAGGATATGGAAGAGGAACTGATCTTTTACTTCTCTAATATCCTAATGGAAGGGGAAGAGGAGTTCACAAAAGCATAAACCAGATCATTATTGTTATACCAAATATAATATATGAAGAGAAAAATGAATCCCTAATGATACCAATAATGAGGGAAGAAATCGAGTCCATAATCAAATCAAGGAAAATTTTAGGAGGTAGTATTCGCAAGTGGGCTAATTTTCCACATTTTTTTAAAAAATGATTCTTTAATTTCCCTTTTTTATAAAAAATATTTTCTCAAAATTTATAGTATAAATTGTTTTACCTTAAAAATCACCAAAATTTTATATAGGGACTATATAAAATTATTAGAAGTTTGAATACCTTTACAGAAATATTTTCAAATGTTTTACAAATTAGATACTATGTGCTAGTGAGATTCACCAAGGTTTCTAAACTTCAAAATAAATTTCCATCCTTAAAATTTTCCGTGGATCAAAGAAATGTCGAACAATAAATCCCCAGGTCTAGAGGGATATACGATATTATTCTATAAGGCATGTTAGTCATTTCTAGGTGAGGATATTGTGACACTAATAGAGGAGGGATGTCCGCAGAAACATATATGGTTTGAAATAATCACAACTTTCCTAGCATTGATCCACAAATTGCATGAGGTGATAACCCTAGTGGCTACAGACTTATTGCATTATGCAATGTCATATACAAGGTCATCTCCTCTCTTATATTTCATAGACTAAAAACCATTTTAAATCTCATCATTAGGCTAGAGTAGACGAGCTTTGTAGAGGGGAGTAAAATCCTCTATGGTATAACATGAGCACATGAAATAATGTATTCCCTAAAATCCCATGGAGTACCTAGGATGTTGATGAAACTGGACTTATCTAAAGCATATGATTGCTTGAATTGTAAATTCCTTTTCTAGATTTTAACAAGCTTTATATTCTATGAATGTTGGATATGTTGGATTAGATTAATGATTACCACTCCATTATTCTCTATTCTTCTCAATGGATCCCCCTCAAAGTTCCTCGGAGTGCCTCGTGTTCCAAACACGTTAAGGGTCACATGCTAGAGGGAGATCTACAATAAACTAACCAAAAAGTTGTCTTCTTGGACCTTCCTGCCACTTAATCTTCTAGGAAGAGAAACACTTCTTAAGGTATCCCTATAATCCATCCTATTATATCAATTGTTTGCCTTGTGAGCCCCTCGCTACATATATCAGGAACTAGTGGTATCCTTTATAAAATTTCTATGGAAAGGTAGCAACACCCATCATAAATGGGTATTGGTATCATCAGAGAATTTAAGAATTCCAAAGCTAAAAGGTGGGTTGGGGCTACGAGATCTGGAAACCTTATTTGGAGTAATGGGATCCAATATTTGGTGGCATTAGATTCAGGGCAGGAGTTAATTGTGTAAACAAATACAGAATAAAAATTACACTAGAGGTCAAAGAGAAGAAGGGAATATTTAACCTAACGACCTCACCACAAGATTTGCACTATAGAAATTATCCTACAAAAATAGCCACATTGTAAAAAATCACATTCTCTGGGAAATCCACAAAGGTGATTTGGCCCACTTTTTTCGTGAATGATGGAAAAAAATCCCCAAATTAGCAAGAAATGTAGATATGGCTCGATTAAAAGACATTATGCAGTCCCTAAATGCCCACAAAGTTAGGGACTACTAGAAAAAAACAACAAATGAAGAGTGGAGACAATGGAAAATAGAGAACGATTGGAAGGGCTCAAAAACTATAGCTGACTGGAAACCTTTCAAGGACATGCTAAAGGAGAGACACATTCTCCTCTCAGATAGACCAGATAAGCCTGTTTGAGGGTATAAACCAATGGGGACTTTTTACATTAAATAAGCATATTTCCTAGTTGCAGATCATCAATGTCTACCTACAAGTCCCATATGAAGAAAGATATCGACTTCCAAACTTTGGTCGAATGTTGCCAATTTCTTATGATCACTATATTAGAACCGCCTTCTCACTTGGGACAACCTACTAAAAAAGTGGTTAGTTCGACCCTCTTGATGCCCAATTTATCAACAAGAAGAAGAGGACATGGACCATATTATGAATAAATGCTAGACAACTAACACTCTATGGAACTGGGTTTTGTGTATTTTTGGTCATTCAGATTGCTCCCCAAATAGCCTGATTGAAACTATTAAGCAATGATGAATATCTTTTTTCAAGAATCGTATTGTAAACCAAGCTTGGATTATCACCCTAGGCTTTCTCCTTCTGAACATATGGAAAATACACAACATATGCATTTTCAAGGACCAAAGCGCCTCCTTACATCAGATCTAGGAGACTACCAAACACAATATAAGGGAAACAATATTTTCGGAATCTTGCACAGTCGATGACTAACAAGCTAATCAAGAGGAGGCATTTATTTTGGTAAATATAGCCCTTTCCCCAACTATACCACCCCCCCCCCCAAACCCCCCACAAGAGTCTCTGTCATCCTAAGGATCATGTCTCAACCCTATGCATGTTCATTACTTCCCCCACAATATTTATAAAAAATCAATTTTGACATGGCCTGGCGAGGAAACTCAGGCCCTGCTAGGTTTGGTGGACATCTAAGGAAGTTGTTGGTCCAACCTCTAGGGATTTTCCTCAGACTGTGCAAGCTCTAAGTGAATAATGTCATAGAGATATCTTCCCTTGAAAAAGGATTGATGATGGCCAAAATGAAAAACATCCCAAATATTCAGATTACTGGAGACTAGGAGATGATGATCAAAGTGGCTCAAAATATCCTTCATCGTACACCAATGGAAAAGGTGATTATAAGTCGGAGACTAGAGGCTTAGAGCTCGCATATGGAAGACCTCCTACTATCATCACCTTATGTGATTCATGTTCATACTAGATGGGATGGAAATATAATATTTCATTAGCTAACAAACCAAGGAACTGCACAAGATTCCGATGATCTTGTACTGGACTAACCACCAATCGAAAAGCTAACATCAATGAGCCATTTAGAAGAACTCATACACAAAGAGTAGGCTCCCCACTGGGGGTGGGTGCAGAGGTGGATTGCAGGGCAAGCAGAATTATACCCCCCACACATGCTTAGAGTAATGAGTCTGAAAGATATAAAGTGGGCATTAGGAATAGGCTCAATGAAGATTCTCGACACATAGCCTAGTATAAGGGATAGGCGAATTGGAAGAAAGGTAAGGGTTGTGAGATGGGAAATGTAAACTGTAGCTATAGGGTTTACTTCTGTTGTTGAGGAGTTTCATTGGCTCCAATTGCATATTCTCTTGAGGAGATGAATCTTTGGCATCTGCTCAAACAGCCATTGGATATGTAAACAATCCCAAAATTAGGAGCGAACCCATCATTAGGGGCCCTATGCTGAAGTAAAATTATAAGTGCGGACACAAAAAAATTCCTCTAGCCCGATAATGGGTTTAGCCACAAATGATACTTTCTATGGAATATTTCCTTAGGTTAGAACCAATTAAAAGTCCCTACCTCTTAGTATGCTTATCCTATTTGATGATGTCCTTGCTTGCTCGCTCCATCTATCTCTCGCTTCCTTCTTCAGACACCTGAAATAAGTAAACAATAGCAAACACCAACCGTGATAATTGACAAATTGTAATTCAACCTACTTAACAAGTCAAGAAACATTAAGCCATGAACATGTAAGATGACAAATCATGTAGGAAATCAATCGATATATATATATATATATATATATATATATATATATATATATATATATATATATAGATATATATATTGAATTAAGAAGAGATTACAACCATTTCCTTGACGTTGTTGTTCTCCTCTGACAATACCAGGTTCCCACACACTTCTGGTAGCATTCCATGATGACCTCAACAACAATAGTTTTAAGGCTATTCCCTTTAGGCTTCACTCCAAACCAAATCACACTTCTACCTCACACAAATAGAGAGCTACAACTATGAATAGCTTGCTATTTACTCCAAACCAAAATAGCACTGGCACACCAACATCAACACTTCAACACTAACACTAGCTTGTGCTTCAAAAAAAAAGGAGGTTTATATAACATGAATGGATGGGAGATGGATCCTCTTCTCACGGGAGGTGGTCTTATCACTTGAGGTAGTTCCATCATTATAGGGGAAAGGAGTCCAAACTGACATCCTCTACCCCATCTGTCCAAGCCAATTACCAGACTTCCATTACGAAGCTTCTAGAGCTAGAAGCTTCAGCTCTTAATTTAAAAAACATTCCATAACAGGACTCGCTCAACTAGAACATAGCTTAGTTGCTCAGGTTAGCGCTAGGGACAAATCTAATCTCTACACATCGGTGTGGGGAAGACAAAGGTCATTAGCGTCGGTCTTGTAAACTGGGAGAAATGAAAGTTTCAGGGGAAATGGTGGAAAAGGAATTGATCTGCTCATGAAGAGGGACACAATGGGAGTTTCTTCATGAAGGAAAAGCATGTGGGGTTCACCGTAGAGGTCTTCTAGGGTTAAGGAACGGGGAGTACAGGGACAGTGACAAAATGTTTTGTAATAGATGCCCCCTAAAGCATGAAGAAGGAGCTAGAGTGAGGGATGAAATGCTTTATGAATTAGTGCGGGGAACCATAGTCTGCCAAGGAAAAACCTGCAAGAAAGTACAGATACATATAAATAACTGAGAACTATGTCAAATGATACATGAATCATGGCATGGATGCAACCATCCAGAGAATGATCATGTGAATGGATCCAGGTATGGGTGCAACCATCCATCAAAGAGGATCATAATGAAACCAAGGTATGGTCAAAGCCATCTAATAATGAGAAGGGTCACATATGATAACTCATGCTATGGCTGCAACCATCCATATGAAAGAGACATGTAGATCAACATAACCATGTCACATCGTTTTGCAACCTGGACTTGTGTGAGCTGAGTCCAAGGTCATACGCTCCAACATGACCCAATCAAAGTACAAATTATAAAATGTGAATAAATGTGTTGACATCAAACATGCTACAAAGTCGCTTGATTACCATTCAATGATGTAAAATGTTAACAAGCACGAGAGAAACCACCAATAATGACAATGGTTCTCAAGGTACTATCAGCATAATCCACGGAATGTGAACAAATGAACTGAAGTCGAACACCTGTGAAATCACTCAATTAAAATCCAATGATGTGAGATTATCGTCGAGTGTAAAGAACTTTCCATTAGGGCATGCAAGCTCTAAGGTATCGGAAGGGAGTCTCACAGTAAACTTCCCAGATAATGAGTTGAAGTTGACAGAAAGAGACCACGTCGAAGGAGGGCCATAATGTATCCCGCATCATTGACATGAGACTAAAGGATGCAAAATGATTTTGGATGATACAGAGAGTTAGGGGTAAGTGTAACTACAGAAGGACAACTCTTGAACATATTTGCGACACAACTGGAAGTTCGACAGCTTTTGGATCCATAGGATCGGTGGTCATGATGACATGGCAGAGATAAAATGGAAGGCAAAAATGAATGGCCCAACCCAGGAAGGTCAACGATACAAATGAGGATATCCCAACCTGACACGAAGAAAAAAGTGTCATGTTCAAGAGTGAGCTACCGACACAACTAATTAGATTTCCAAATTCCCCCCCACCATTTCTACTAGGTACCCCAATTATTTTTTAATCACAATCTTGAAGGGGAGATCATATGCTTGCATTGTAAGTTCATCCTTCAGACGAATTTGACCTAGTAAGTTTAACAAGCCCTAGGAAGGAGAAGCTCGTGTTCGTCATGGTGATCAATCCAATGTCATTTAATCTTTTCACGAGTTTGAAAAAGGTGTAACTCGACATCTTTTTCATGTTTACAGAGTTTGAAAAAGACACGTAAAAAAAAACACCACATGGTCCCTTTTCATACAATTGTATCTCTCGAGCCCGAAATGGTAGAAAATAATACTTGAGAGAAGCACTTGACCATTTCAGTCAAGGAGAACCTTTTTCGTAAATAGCGCATCCCAGCCCGAAAAAAAGGTAAACATATACTAGGCACATGACATTTCACATCTGTTAACGAGTTCAAAATGACAAGGTCTGGACTATCTTTTCTCCTTTAAAGGGTTGGAAGAGAGCTTAAAAGCGGACGCCCCATTTTATTCTCTTTTTTGTGTCAAAAGGGAAAAATGCTTAGCAATCTTTTCTTATGAGTTTTACGAGTTGAGAAAAGGGCTAAAACGTGACTTGGCTTGGAGGAACAAGTGGTATAAAGGGTAGCAACTAGTTTCGTCAATGGTGGAACTACTCAAAACATCTAATGGCAAGAGGATGGCTAACAAAACCACTCATCACTGTGGTCCCTTAGGAAAGGAATAACAACCAATTCAAATTATATGATCGGAAAAAGACATGGTGGAAATGGAATGAAACAACCAAGGCTCATCTAGTAGAAATTAGATAAAAGATGACAATCATGAGATGTGAATTGGGCATGGGTTCATTTTTACACAAGCTCGAGACATGGAGAGCTCTGCTTGGATTCAGTTTCATGTTTACACAAGCTTGAAATGAAAAACTATGCTTTCTATAAGTTTGCATGCCCCCAACATAATGACTCAAACGAGGTACATTCCCCCCAAGATTCATTTCATTCAACTAGGTGGATGGAAAGAAGGTTCACTTTCGAGATCCAAGAAATACTCGACTGGTATTTTACGAGATCTTAATCAAAGAATCAATTTGGAAAAGGGAGGTGTTTAATTTTTTAACAAGGTTGACACAGTAAAAGAACTATCCTTGAACATATGTTTCATTTTTTAATGAGGTTGATATAGGAAGAAAGTATCCTCGAGACCCTTGTTTCCTTTTTTAACGAGCTTGATACAAGACAAAGAACTATGCTCACAACTCTTGTTTTCATTTGTTAACGAGGTTCACACAAGACCGGGAACCATCCCCATGACTCCTTGTTTCATTTTTTAACGAGGTTGATATAGGAAGAAACTATCCTCGAGACCCTTGTTTCATTTTTTAACGACCTTGACACAAGACAAAGGACTGTGCTCACAACTCTTTGTTTAATTTGTTAACGAGGTTGACACAAGACCAGGAACCATCCTCATGACTCCTTGTTTCATTTTTTAATGAGCTTGACATAATACAAAGAACTATGTTCACACCCTTTGTTTCATCTTTTAACGAGGTTGACACAAGACCAAGAACTATCCTCATACGTTGTTTCATTTTTTAACGAGGTTCACACAAGAAAAGGAACTATCCTTGTCACATTTGTTCATGACCCATACGAGAACATGGCTCCCAAGAGGTTTTCACTAGATGGAAGAACCACGCTCTGGGAAGAATACATGCCATTTGGTACCAAAGACAAATCAGGTTGCAATTCCCCCAGTACATAATGTACTATACCATCTGCATGATCATCAGTAGATGTGGAGATGGAAAGGGTAGAGACATAATTGACCTATGGTGGGGGAGATATTGCTTGCAAACAAGAGCTGATAGGGGATGATGGTTGTAAACGAGGCACTTCGTTACCAATGAACGACAATTGATCAATGGTCACTATTCTCCCTTTGTGTGGAAAACAAGCCACACAGAAAAGTGAAGAAACAAGAGCTCCCACGACATAAACATAGTCACATCCAAGGATACTATTGAAATCTAAGGGACCTTGGACTACCATCATGTCTATATAGATGGTCTTTCCTCCTAAAGTAATAGAGAACTTCGGAAGGACCCCTAAGGGCTGACTGGTTCCTCTGTTGAAATCCAACAGATTCTAAGTGACAAGCACAAGCTGTGGGGAACTCAAATCTTTCCAAGTAGTAAAAGACATGATGCTAACAGAAACACCTTCATCTAATATAGTGCCATGTACTACCATATTATAGGCTTCTACTGTTATCTGGAAAGGCAGGTAGAAAGCAGTCAATGGACCCCAATTGAAAGAGAGGATAAAACTACTTGATGGGGGCATCATATGATTGCCCCCATGTCATATAGGAATAGCATAAGGACTGTCCTGGACAACTGGGATGGGATGGTCACCCTTCGATTCATGAGAATCTAGGGAGACGAGAAGAAAATGAGCAGTATGATCACCATTCTCTTCCGGAACAGAGTCAACAACTGGTGGACCAAGATGACACTCTTTCCTACAAATGGCTGGTCAGGAACAAACACAAGAGAGTCATGCTCAAGAAGAGCAGGAGGGAGAAGAGATGAATTCAAGTCAATCTCTTTAGCAACCAAGGAGAGGGTCAGAAGAAAACCTCTGATAACCAACAGGAAGTTGGGCTTAAGGAGTTGTAGGGTTTTCCAAAACTTTGGAAGCTTTATTCATAAGATGACAATGGTGAAGAAGATGCTCTCCTCCACATAATCTACAAGAGAATTTAATTTTTCCCTTCTTCTTACCATATCTAGTCAACGGTGTAGAATCGACATGATCTCTAGAGGTTGATGGGGATGGTCGATCCAGATTTTGATACCATACCTCTAAGACTCTAGGAATTCCTAGACGGTATCGAATGAGATGGTCACCCTTACACAGCTTGCAAGGGAATCTAACCTTTTGTGGAGGATCAAGAGGTTTATCTACAAGAGGTGCATTTGGAGTAACAACCACACAGTTCACCTCTAGCTTATCTGACTTCTTCTTCATCATCATCATCTTCTTCTTCTTAGCCTCTTGGTTAGTAGATTTAAAACTTTCAACAAGCGAAGTCGAAGAGGAAGAGGAAGAAGGGGAGAGGTCAACCTTAGAATCAACGTGATGTGATTCAAATGAAGGAGAGGGCAGGGCAAGACTTGGGACACTCGGGATCATTTAGGTCAAAAATAACTAGACATGGAAATCAATGGTTTACCTAGGGAGTGATAACATTGCCATATAAGGAGCACCAACATTTCCAAAAGAAGGAAAAATACCAGGATTCCAATTTGAGGGTAATGCTTGACTAGTAGATTCAGGGAGCGTTGCCACTGGAATCGACTTTTAGAGAAACAATGGCATCGACTTTTAGATAAACACTAAGGAATATTTTGTGGGTAATTAATTTTAAGACACTGAAACAACACTTTTCCTTTTCATATTTTAAGAGTCGAGAAAAGGATGAAAGGTTACTCTTGTCGCTTTCAGAATTTATGAGCTCAAAAGGACAAGTGCTTGACGATCTCTTAAGTTTAAAGAGTCAAAAATACCGAAATGAGTGCTCAGGATAATCTAGGCAAAAAGGATTACCAGGTAACTGTGAACTGCAAGAAACCTCCCGGCGAACCGAGAAGCATGGGTACGCAATCTCCCCAAATGTTGTGTTTGGCGTATCATGCTTACAAGGTGGCAGATTCGGCTCCCTACAGATAAAGGATTGTAAACCTAGTGCAGTCTCCCTTTATATACGGAATGGTATGGGGAGAACATGTCCGTACTAGTTCTGTCTAATGCTGAAGAGAATGAAAGATTCTAGGTTTAAAGATGCAAGAACACATCTCTAGCCTAGACCACTAAATGTGAGCATTAAGTTTCAATGCTTCCTTAGGTTAATTTAATAAATTTTAATGGTTGATCTTGAATTAGGCTTCAATTACAAGGCCCTACCACAGTCATCTGAAAAAACTCCTACATGCAACTATACGAGAAAAGAGATCTTTCTTCGATGAAAGTTAAGACTAATTCAGAGATAGGGAACACAAAATCAATGCAACAATCAAAGAATGAAATATTTCACTAATATATGTCCTAAGTGCACTTAATCTTCCCTTAACAACAAAATAAGTTTCATTTCATTTTTCATGCCTATGCTGATGTAATTCTAGCTTCTTAATGATGCTACTAATGCAATATTTTCACATAAGTAAACATGAAGGATGTTATCCTTTTCATAAAATGCAAAATGAATCTTTCACATAAAGCACTTTAAATGAAAATTTTCACAATTCCAAATAAAAAGGCATCAATCAAATCCAAAGAGTGATAAATGAAACTAAAAACAACTTCTTCCCTGAATCGGACAAACCAAACACATAAATTCTTCAATTGGGAAACCAAGAAATGTAATTTGTGCTTGCAAAGAGAAAAGAGACACTCGAAATAAGAGAACAAACGAGACTCTTTCACTCATTCAATCGAAAACAAAGCATCCTAGTTACTCCTGGGCGGAATAAGAGAGTGTGAAGGTCAAGAGACAGTCACACTGGAATGGGAGAAATTCTTATTTTTCTTAGCTCAAAGACCGAAGCAAATTTTGGGCCAAAAGTAGCGTCGATCAAAATGACCTGCATGACTTTCAAGCTAAAACTAGCACTGATATGCCTAATCGGCATGACTATTTGGCCAAAAATAGCACTGATTGAGGGATTCAAAGAAAATAAATAAAATAACTTCATAGAGGGCCAGAATTAACACATCATAGGGTGGGCTAAACCAAGAAAGCACACAAACCAAGATAAATGAAGCTCTCTAGTCAGGGAGAAGATGGTCTAAAAAACTTACATGGTAGAAATTATGAGAGCAAAACAAATTTTCCAAGATAAATGGTGAACCCTAATCTTCACTTACACGCATCAATGCAACTGCCTAACTAAGAACAAGCGCAAGAGAGAGGTCGACGTGACTGTTTCTTAGCATATCACACTGACCGGTGTGATTGTCAGCAGATTAAGCACGTTGATTGAGGGAGCTAAGAAAAAAATAAAAAAAATTAAAGCTGGGGCCATATCTGCTACTATGAATTTCAAAATCAAACCAGTAAGCAGAGGAAAACAAATAGAACCAAAGGGAAAAAATGGAACTAGAAAAGTTCTCATGAAACCATGAAATCTCAAACAAGACAAATAGAAGGATTAGCTCCCCAGTATGGTCACCAATTTGTGGTGAAGTGATGTAGGAATCAGTTGTTTCAAGGAATCTCAATAATTGGCCCCTGCATTTGCTATCTCCTTTACAGTCCCCCTTTACTACGACTCTCTGATTTCCACCCATTTAAATAGAACTACTCACGATTCTCCGTAGATCATAACACATTAGTGTCGAGCAGTAAAAAGGGTCTTTTTCACCTCTATTTACCCTACATTAACTTATTAATCCAGGAATAATTTGTTATCTCAAAGAGTGTACTCAGTTTGAGGTGGTCATTTGTCAAAGTAATGCTAGTAGTATAGTTCTCTAAATACAAGAGTAAACAGATGCATGAAATAATATCTACTTACAGAAAAGAACCTTAAAACTCAAATCGTGCACTTAGAAGGCTATAGCAATTTATCAGTCGAGGGTACAGTAATGGTAACTCATCCCTCTGTAAACTAATGTAATTAAAGACAATCAAGGAAAAGATCATCAATCTGGGAACTAGACAACAAATGTCAATGCTCACTACAGTCTCAGATCATTCGGCACACCAAAGCAATGATAATACAAATGACAGGAAATGGAACAGTAACTATTCCTAGGAACAAGATTGAACAACAAAACCTTAGTCTCCGGAAATGAAGGCAACAATTGTATCCTACAGGAATTAGGTAACAATCTTTTACTCTAACATCGATACAACAAGTATAAATCACAATTATAAAAAATAACAATTGTGATTCGTAATGGAACAACAACGCCAGTTGAACAACAATCGCGGTTAAGTGTAAACCATAGATAAATACAGTAATACCGACTTATGGATGTACAACACAATTACTGTGTAATTGAACAACAATGGAATTCTGTAAAGAACAGCGATGCATTACAAAGTTAGAATGAACAACACAACATTCCTGTTATAGAGAACAACATTACTTAGTTGAGCATAAACAAAATATAACAGAACTGCTATGTAAAATAGAAAAACACATCAGATTACAAAACAGAGCTAATAATTAAAACCACACATGAATTCGAAATAATGGTACAAGAGCAAGTGTTCCACCAGGGCCAGGCCCTTAGCCTCCAGGGACACATCGCTTGAGATTACTCCAGAATCAAAGATGGAACAGTAACCAGATTTATATTAAAACATCGAAAAAGAGTTACAGTGGGTCACTGTTCAACGACAGTCAACGATCAAAGTTTCATATACAAAGGAGAATTACATAAAAATAACAACAGTTCGTCCCCCCACGGGCTAGCAGTGCTGCCCCTTCTTATAACAGCTGAGCGGAGATATCAACGATACAAAAATAATTAAGATAGCGATCCCTTAGGATCAAAGGATCCTGAGGGATTTTCAAAACTGTTAATTCACAGTTATCCTCTTGTTCTCTTGCGCCGATTTGGTATCTCCTTTTCCCTTTCCTGGCTGATACGTTCCAATTTGGATTGCCTTGTTTGCATGCAGTTCCCTGCCAAAGGGACAGTAATTAAATTTTTCCTATCTTTTCCTTTGGGACGACAATCTTCTGCTTTCTCCTTTTCCTGCATAAGAAAAGGGAAATTATTATTTATTTTGCATTGCATACAAATCCCATAGATTTTGTTATAATTTGTTATTATCTACCTAGTTCATGATGCAAAGAGGTTATGAGTTTTAAAGAAAAGAGGAAAAAATAAACGATAATAACATACCTTCTTCAATACTCAACACACCCGCCTGCTTACCCTTTTTCATGTCGTCACGAAAACATTGTAGTTGACATGCAAGGCAGTGAGAGAGTAGGCCAAAGACGGGATCTCATGAGGTGGTCTACAACCATGATGCTTAGCTAGGTGTTCAAAAAGATGTCCTATGTGAACCTCAGGAATTTCATACAAGGCTTGGTATCCTGGTGCAAGGTGCCAAATAATCAGACTGCGGAACCTACAACCTAACCAAGCTGGGCCTTCTCTCATAATAAGGTCACCATAACGACCCAAATGATCAATATCTAGCTTAAAGTTCTCATATTTAAACAGTTCCCTGAGTTCGATGTTTGGATTAGAAGTCTGATGTCATAATTTGGTAGCTGCAATGGCAAGGTCCTTAATGGTAAAGAAATATTATATCCCTCACTGATTGATTGATGTATGAATAGGTCCTAATGCCTCAATCATGCCCGGAGTCCTCATGAGGTTCCTATGTTTGTTCTACAACTGTAATGGGTCTCTAGGCTTATCTCGCACCCATAAGTATAATCCTTTTTCTTGTCTTTGAAAGGAATTATAGGCTTTGAGCCATTTTATTTGATTGACAGCAAAAGAAATGAATGCTTGCAGTTGGATATCCCCAATGAAAGGGCCGAGATTTTGCTCTATTTCTTGATCTAACACAAGGTTATGCAGATAGAATTCACATAATAATCTTTGAAACTTCACCCCATAGTGCTTACAACAATTTATGATATCATCAATAGTGTTTATTTCTATCGGGGCTCCTGCTTTGACAGCTTTAATTTTCAATTGCAAATATCATTCCATTAAAAACAAGGCATAATTCCTAGCAGGTGTTCTACACACTAGGATGTCAGTATACAAAGAGCATAAGGTATCCATGTGTTTGATGACTACATCTAGTTTATGAGTTACCTTTTTGACCCTTTCTTCTCTATTTCACCATCCTTCAAAGTCGTGGCTTTCGGATAAGTTGACATTTCTCAGCTGTTGTTGTAATTTTGCATACTTTTCTTGAGAGACAGTATGTTCTGTAAGTTTCTCTATTGTTTGCTAGGCTTGCACCAAGTCCTTTCACAGAGTTGTTGTCCTCGGATCATTGTCCCACATGGTAGTTGTAAGCGGAAGGTTTACTTGAATCTTCTTATTGCATCGTCTCGTGTTTATGGTTCGCATTCCTCTAGAGGATTGTGCCTCTATCTGAACTTCTTTGTCATAGGCTGATATATTTGTTGGAAATAATACTATTGCAATTCGTCTCTATCTTCTTTTAATTAGAAACTTCTTTTTACAATGATTTTTTACTGGTGCAATCTTATACCTGTACGTAGGCTACTACCTGCAGAAGGCTACAACCTTCTCTCATTCTCCAGCTTCTCCTGGAAGGGAGCTACAACCCCCTTAGCTCTTGTACTAGCTGAGGTACTAGTACATAGGTGCTAACCTACAGAAGGCTACAACCTTCTCTTTTCTTCCAGGGACCACGTTTCATAAATTTTCAGACTGGATCCATGAATAACATCAATCAAACATCAAGTATATCTGTATCAACCAATCTCCTTTGCACCAAAGACTGAATCAAATAGTCACTTCTCTGAATGTTGTACCCAGAAAATAGTAACAGTAACCAGACACCAATTGTGAACCCAAACCACTGCAATAATAAAAAAAAGTAGCTAAAACATATATCAAGAGACATATGCTACTTCAATGTGTACAACCTATGTTCATACGCTTCTGAATTAAGGCCAACCTGCGTATACGCTCTTTTGAATTACAAAGCCAACGTGTATATGTGTCCTTGCTTCGTTGAACCTATGTACATATCTATAGAAGATAATTCATCCTTTTCACTTATTCAGACATCAGTTATACCCAAATTACCAAATTTATAGATCAAGTCATGCGCCAAAAGTAACAGATCAAAATCACACAAAGATATTACTATTCAAGCCTTAATATTTTGACCCATCAATAGTACTTATCCTTCTTCTTGCACTCAGGTTCCTCCTTGATTCAGATCTAGCTATGCACCATAACCTAATGACCAGTATTTTAGATTTATCTCTTCATCAGATATTCAATCCTTAAGTCAATGTCCATGCCTAATGATCTCCTTCCCCTTTTATAGTCTTCAGCCTTACACAATACCATGGTTCAAAACCATAAAGAATCAATACCTTGGACCAAATACCAGGGCTCAATTCTTCAGACGAGATACTGTGGTCCAAAACCATAGGTCCAAATACCAAGGACTAAATGCCATGGACCAAAAATAAGTTTACCACACGTATGTGCTTTTTTGTGCATGAAAGTGCGTGCATACGCATACGTGACTTTTGATCAGCAATCCCCCGTGTATACACGACTTTGTCAAAGGAACCATGCGTATATCTCTTTTTCTTTCATTTTGAGAGCCTGAACAGTTATATACCATCTGAGTGAGTTGCCATCAAGGACAACACCTGTGTCATAGAGCCAAACCTATGCCAAAATGCCAACAATCTCCCCCTTTGGACTTGATGGCAACCCCAAGTCCCTCAAGGTCATTCTCCCCCGTTGACATCAAGGGCAAAGGGTTATGCTCCCCTTGAGTTCATGTTGAAATCTCTGCTTTGCTATGTTGTCCATGCTCCCCCTGACTATAGGCAAGGTCTAAAAGAAGATAGATAACTTTATACGTCATAAATGACATTCCTACCACCAAAGACTCATACATACATCCATCTCCCAACCAGGTGGGGATTGACTTATTCACCCAACCAAGTGGGGATACACCAAAAGTTTACACAAGATAAAACAATCTTGAACATTACATTATCCATCTCAGGCATAGTGGGGAAACCAAAGTAGGCCGTTACATGACCTTGATAAGAAAAGAAATGCATGACATAGAGACGAAATATCTACAACCAGACTATGATAGTTATCAACAACTATCATCAACAGCATCTGTCAATCATCATTCAGACCAGCAACCATGTTCTCCTTCTACTCCTGTTCCCCCTGAAACCAAAACACAGTGATCTTGAACCAAGCTCTTCTAGCATAATGCCAACAATGCATTATTAGAAGAATATATATGCTCCCCCTGAACTTGTGCCAGATGGTCTTTGTCAGAACCATATCAAACTCTTTTCATCCTGAGCCTGGCCCACTATTTGTCTTCAAACCAACATACACGTGACTGTATCCACATAAACTGGCATATGTACGCAGATTCTCCTCATTAAACTTGCGTACAACCACTTTTCTCTGAAACGGACAAGTTTCAACAGCAAGATGATGCATCAACTACTCCTAGCTTCTGTCTAAGGTATTCAAATGTCTCCCTAGGTAGTGTTTTGGTGAGTATATCAACAACCTGTTCCTTGGAGGGAACATACTCCAATTTGACCTTTTGTTCAAGCACTTGTTCTCGAAGAAAATGATATTTGTTAGGTATGTGCTTGGTCTTTGAATGCATGACTAGATTTTTTGAAATGCTGATTGCGCTTGTATTATCACATAAAATAGAGATAGGTGGAGTATAAGTGATTTGAAAATCTTGAAAAATTTGCATCATCCAAAGGAGTTGTGTGCAGCAAGATGTAGCAGCCACATATTCCGCTTCAGCTGTAGATAAAGCAATTGAACTTTGCTTCTTACTGAACCAAGAGACTAATCTGGAACCCATAAAGAATGCACCACCACTAGTGATTTTTCTGTCATCCATGCTTCCTACCCAATCTGCATTTGTATGTGCATGAAGTGTGAGATCTGTATCTCTAGAATACCATAAGCGATATTTTTGTGTCCCTTGAAGATATTTGAAAATTCTTTTAACTGCCTGAAGGTGTGCTTCTTTCGGATTTCCCTAGAATCTTCCAACTATTCCCACTGCATGCATGATGTCTGGTCGGGTACCTGTCAGATAGAGAAAACTACCAATCATGGATCTATAGGTTGGTTGATGTACAGCTACTGAATCGTCATTGGCACTGAGGCTACATCCTGTTACCATAGGGGTACATACTGGTTTTGAATATTCCATGCCATATTTCTTTAAGATCTCCTTAAGGTACTTGGTTTGTGACAAAAAGATACCGTCTTTATTTTGTTGGACTTGTAAACCAAGAAATATGTTAGCTCACCAAGCAAGGACATTTCAAACTCTTTCTGCATCAGCAAAGCAAAATTTTGACTCATGGCTTCTTCATTGCTACCAAAGATGATATCATCAACATACACAACAAGTATTAGCAATTTATCATTGTCAATTTTTACATATAGATTGCTATTTGCTATTCCTTTTGAAAAACCTTGTTGATGGAGGTATTTGTCCAGACGATAATACCAAGCCCTTGGAGCCTGTTTAAGACCATAGAGTGGCTTCCTAAGTCTGCATACAAGTTTTGGATCATTTCCAAGGTTGAATCCATCTAGTTGCTCAATATATACTTCTTCTTCCAAGTCTCCATTTAAAAAGGCAGATTTCACATCCATTTGAAAAACTTTGAGCTTTGGAAAGCTAGAAAGAGCAAGGAAAATTCTTATGGCTTCAAGTCTAGCAACCGGTGCAAAAGTTTCTTCAAAGTCTATACCTTCTTGTTGAGCATACCCTTTACAAACAAGTTTGGCCTTGTTTCTAATAACATCTCCATTTTCATTCAGCTTGCTTTTGAATATCCATTTTTTGCTTATGACATTCTTATCGTTTGGTCTAGGAACCAACTCCCAAGTGTTATTCTTTTCAATTTGCTCAAGTTCTTCATTCATGGCCTTGACCAAACATTCTTTCTTGCATGCTTCTCTTACATTTTGTGGTTCAGTGGAGGAGAGCAATACTAGATAGCTTGAAGCTTCTGAAATAGTTCTTCTTGTTTCTACACCCACCTCTTTCTACCCCAAGATTTGAGTTTCTGGATGATTCTTCTGAACGTACCTGGATGGAGTCTTTTCCTCTATCCTTATCTGTTCTTCTGGTGCCTCATGGGTATCTTCTTCATCATAAGTTTGATTTGTTGTTGAAGGATAGTCCTCATCATCTTTGAACTTTTTGGGTTTTACCTGCCTAGGAATGTTTCCTTCTTCATCAACCACTACATCAATACTGTCAACAACTTTTCCAAGTCTTTTATCGTAACACTTGTATCCTTTGCTGTGGGGAGAATAACCAAGGAGAATGCCTTCATATGCTCTAGGTTCAAACTTGCCAAGGTTTTCATCAGTCCTTTTGATGTAACATTTGCTTCCAAAAATATTGAAGTATTTAACCGTGGGAGTCTTACCATAACAAAGTTCATGAGGATTTTGAATGCTATTCACCCAGACGTTTGTCTTGTTGAGAATAGTAACCGCCGCAAATGCAGCTTCACCACATAAGGTTGTGGGAGTCCCAGATTCATCAAGCATAGCATGAGCCATTTGTTGAATTGTTCTGTTCATCCTTTCCACTACTCCATTTTGCTGAGGAGTCCTTGTAGTAGAGAATTCCCTTCTTATTCCATGTTCTTCACCAAAATCAAAGAATTCATCCGAGGTAAATTCCCCTCCTTGATCAGACCTGAGGCATTTGCAACCAAGGCTTTGAATGATATGAAATTTTTGAAAGCATCGTCTTTATGCTTCAGAAGTGCTATCCAACACATCCTTGAAAAGTAATCAATGAACAATATGAAGTTTTCTTCTCCTCGAGGTGACATCCTCCTAGTTGGACCACAGAAATCAGTATGGACAAGTTCAAGTGGCCTACTAGCTGATCCTTCCTTCTCAGGGAAATTAGTTCTAGTTTTCTCCCCAAACTAACATGATTTGCATATTGTATTGTCTGGAATTCTGATGTGAGGGAGATCAAGAACCGCTTGATATTGCATGCTTTCCTTATCTGAGAGAATCTTAGATTTCCCAATCTTTTGTGCCATAGCCAGTGTTCATCATTCTTACTTAGATAGAATTGTTGGTCCTCCCTTGAGTATGTATAAATTATTTGGTGTTATTATGCCTTTGATCACTGTTTCTCCTGTATCAAGCTCAGGAACAATACATCCATTTGATTGAAATATTACCTGATTTCCTTGATCACACATTTGACTGACACTCAATAGATTATGCTTTAAGCCATCAACATACATAACATTTCTAGCTTTGACCTTTTCTTTCAAAAGAACCGAACCTTTACCTTTTATGAATGGAGGAGTGTCATTTCCAAATGAGACCTTCTTTTCCTTTTCTAAGGCACTATATGATTAAAGTTTTTCTTTATCACCTGTCATATGTTTCGAGCATCCACTGTCGATGTACCACCACTACAACAAAACAAGAAATTTGTGCCAGATTTAGCACCAGATTTTAGTGTATTTTCTCTCCATTGGGATGATTAGCGTGGCGCTAAATATGGCTCTATTGTACAATTTTTAAAGCGTCTTTTTTTGTGCCAAATTTTGCATATTTTTTTTATGCCAAATTTTGCATCATATTTTGCACCAAGATTTGCATTTGGTTTTACAATAGGTTTTGCTTCTAGTTTTGTGCCATTTTTTGCATCATTTTTTACTTCCTGTTTTGTGCCATTCTTTGCTTCTATTTTTGTGTCTTAATTTGCATCGAGTTTTACAACATCTTTTGCGTCTGATTTAGTGCCTTTTTTGCATCGATTTTGTGCCAATTTTTGCATCTAGTCTTATGCCATTTTTTGCTTCCAATTTTGTACTTATTTTTACATCTATTATTGCATAAATTTTTTTGCCTTTCTTTACACCATTTTTTGCATTTAATTTTGCACCATATGTTGAATCTGATTTAGTTCCAAAATTTTCATCCATTTTTGCACCATTTTTTTCATCCATTTTTTCGTTTCATTTGTCTCCCTTTTTTGCATCCTATTTTTAACCTATTTTGCATCTTTTGTTGCATCCAATTTAAAATCACTTTTAACAACATTTCTTGCATCCTTTTGAGCATCTAAATTTTCACCCTATGTTGGACCATGTGTTGCATCCACCTTTGAATCCCATTATGTGTCTAATGTTACGTTCAATTTTGAGCCATTTTTTTTCATCTACGTTTGCATTTGTTTTTGCACCAAGTTTTGAATCATTTCTTGTACCTCATTTTGCATCCAATGTTGCATCCAAATTTGAGCCATTTTTATGCCTTTTTTTGCACCATTTTTTCTACTTTTATGTCCAATTTTTCAGCATTTTTTATGTCCAATTTTGCATCCTTTTTGGTGTCTAATTTTGCATCCTTTTTGGCATCCAAATTTGCATGCTTTTTTCTACCACATTTTGTGTCCACATTTGCATCTCATTTTACACCTAGATTTTAGTCTGAATTTTCATCTAGTTATGCATCATTTTTGGCATCCTTAGTTTCACCCTTTTTTAGTCCAATTTTTCTTCTTCTTTTGTTTCTTTTCTTACATCCTTGTTGCACCCAATTTTTCATCCTAATTTTACACCATTATTTTCATCCTCATTTTGGTGTCCATTTTTACATCCTTGTTTGCACCCAATTTGGTATCTTTTTGTATGCCCTATTTTATTCCCTTCTTTGTGTCTAGTTTTACACCCTTTTTTAATTCTACTTTAAAACCCTTTTTGTTTCATTGTTTGCATCTTGTTTTGATGGCTATTTTAACATCCAATTCTACTCCCAATTATGCATCAATGGTTACATCCACTTTTGGCTTCTTGTTTAGAGTTTTACTTTTACTTCCATTTTACTAATTTTATTACATAGTGAAATATATTATAGTTTCTAAATATCATTTCGCTGTAGGATTTAATGCACAGTTAGATGAACATAAAACTCTCTGAGTTTATCCTAGAAACCTAAGATAGAGTGATTAAGAGAAAGGTTGTTCTAGGGCTCAGGATCCTTAGTAGATCAAGATGTAGAGTATAGATTAAGAAAAGAAGAATGAATTCATGTGAGTCCTCGCATGCAAGTCTTGTTGGAGTTTTTAGTGTCACTGGGAAGCGCTCCTAGATAGCTCCAAATCTTGGTCCTACACACAAGAGAGAGAATAAAGAAAACTTCATAACATAATATATTGATAATTGAAACTTTCATAAACATATAAATAATACTGAATAAATAAATATAAACCAAAATCCCATACACTCATTAGTTAAATAGGATAAGTAAAGAATGCATAGTAGCATATGGAAGGAAGAACGACTAATCTATATTAATAAAGGAGTTGGAGGAAAGTTACAACCATCAGATACAGTTGCAACAACACCTCCCCCAACTCCTAGCTCCAAAACTCTCCCTCTCAAGATAGATCTCAGCAGCGTGACAATACATGAATTCCCATCATTTCCTCAATGGCCAAGCCTCCAATATATAGGAAAGTGAAGGCTATGAAGATTTCCCAAATTCCTCATTAGTTCAATTTTGGCAAAAGATTTTGTGTGAATAATGGAATTTTCCTCATATAAAAATAGCATTTTCCACTTTTTAGATGCTTTTGTGCTTAGGAAAAAGCTTCCCCATGCTTTATGGCTCTTTCCCACTTTTGTATGCTTTTATTTTCTAGGAAAAATTTAAAGATGAAGATAAAGAGATTACATTCGACCATATGAGTTTCCGAAAGTGAACAAGAGTGTTGAATTCTAGTTAACTCAAGCTTTTTTCCTTGCATTAGAGGAATTTTCATTTTAAAATGTTAACATTGAATTTCCATGTCATAATGTGTAAGCCAATTAAAATCCTTTAAAATTTAAAAGACATATAGGTGTGCCTAGGCAGTGGATTTTTTTTTAATAATATAACTTACCTAATTTAACTATGATTGTTGCCCAAGTGACCCAAAAAACTATATTAGATATTAAAAATAAAATTAATATCTTAATCTATAAAAGTTAGAATATCTAGAATATTTTTAATGAAGGGTAAATCATGGCGTGTTAAATAAATAAATTTAAATATAAAATCCTAAATCCTAAATTTAATTTAAATTTTAAATTTACTTTCTTAATTTAAATTTTATTAAATCTTGTATCGATAAATTAATTTAAATATAAAATGTCAATATATGGTTATTTTGATAAAAGTGCATTTATTTGAGTAACTTAAATTTATATTTTAAATTATCTTTTTAAATTTAAAATTTCTTAAATCTTGTGTTAATAAATTAATTTCAATATAAAATACATCTAAATGGTTATTTTTGATAAAAGTGACATTTATTTGGGTAATTTAAATTTCAATTTAAATTTCCTTTAAATTTTGAATTTGCTTTCTTAATTTAAATTTTATTTTTTTTTTAATTTAAATTTTATTAAATCTTGTGCTAATACATTAATTTAAATATAAAATACATATACATTTATTTTGATAAATGTGACATTTATTTGAGTAATTTTGGTAAAAGAATAATAAAAATGATACATTAAAAAATTGTCTACATGGTATTATTTTATTAGTTTCTTAATTTTTTCTTAGGTGGTTATTATTTTGGTAACAAAAGTTAGATGAAGGGGACAACTTGTTATAGACTACGATACGGTGGTCCTCATGGTACATAACTTGTATTATATGCTTATATAGTTTAGGAGAAAGGGGTATTTCAACCAACAACATAGTATTCTCCTCCAAGATGATGAGGAGGTATTTTAATGTATAACACATTTAAGAATATATTACAATTCAAACTCATAACTTATTATTTGTAAACATATTTAAGGGTAATCAACAACATTCATAAAAAATATAGTAGTATCATCATATATAACAATTTTCCATCAAAAAATCATTGACAATTTTCAATATACATAAATTACTACTAAATCAACATTTATCGCAGATATCATTATTCCAAGGTAAATTCACAACATTACATCCAAAAATAGAAATGTCATCATACATAATCATTCTCCATAAAAAAGCATTGACAGGTTTCAACAGATATAAAATAACAAGATAATACTAATAATATCCTCGTCATCCTTAATCAAATCAACTAAGATTCAAATGTGTGATTATCATATCCAAATATTTCATGAAAACCATTATTCTAAGGTAAATTCACAACATCCATCAAAAGATAGTAATATCATCATACATAATAATTCTCCATCAAAATAATGTTGATAATTTTCAATATAGACATAAAGAAGAAGATAAAAATGATAATATCATCATCATATTTAATCAAATCAACTAAAATTCAATGTGAGATTATCAAATAGAAATGTTTCACAGATATCATTATGATAAGGTAAATTCACAACATCCATAAAAAAATAGGAATCTCATCATACACAATAATTCTTCGTAAAAAAATTGTAAACAATTTTCAACATATTCATAAGGTAACAAGATAGTACTGATAGTTTCATCATCATTATTCAAATAAAATAAAATTAAAATGTATGATTGCCATATTAAAACATCCAACTAAATATAAAAAATAACACATGGCCAGCTAGCAGCACGAAAATCATAGCCAAGCTCATCCTCATGATCATTTCCATGATCATCATCCTGACCATCCTGATAATATCATCCACATAATCATCACCAATGTGATTTCCATCCTCATCATCATCATCTCTGATATATGATGTAATCTAAACATAGTCTGTATCATCATCTTCCTGGTAATTACTTATAGCGTTCTGGAAAAAAAAAAAAAACAATATTACATGTTAGTACTAATTCTATAGAAAAATGCTTATTTTTATTACAATGCTAACAATAAAATGAGGTAAGACATAATAAAATTTAATAATACTACAAATAAAATGAAAATATGGCTTAAGATATATTGGAGATCCAACTAAGATTACACTTGTAATTCACATTAAGTAGTAGAAGCATTTTCTAATCCATATGAAGTAGGTACCCATTTGTTCTTCATATTATATTGTGAATTTTTCTTATGATTTCCATGTAGAATTGGTAAATTAATATTTACTGGAAGCTTTATTTCCAATTACAATTGTAATTCAAATTAGAAATAGAAGAAATTTTAACAAAAAAAGAATGTCACATGAAAAAGTAAATTGTTTTTAATGAGAAATAAGTCGCATACAATATGAATGTCACATGAAATATTGAGTTGTTTTTAATGCATGTACTTTTCTCTATAATAAGATGGATCCTAATGTTCATTCAAGAATAAATGCTCACAAATAATTACTTAATTTTATCCATTATCACACTTAATCCATTATACCTAGTGATGACAATGATTTTATTCAAATTGCTTTGAACTCCCTAAATATAATGTAAAAGAGAAAACTCCACGACCATGACCATGACCACAACCCCCTCCCTTGCCTTGTCCACCATCAGAGACAATGAACTTGGTGTTATGACCATGATAGAAACCCCTCCCTTGCCTTGTGTCCATCATTAGAGGCATTTAACTAGGAATTAAGAGTACTCATGTTTCCTTTGCCCTAATTAATCTCCAAGGAATCAAAACTTGATCAATATGTCAATGACTCCATCAAGGAATAGATATATCATCAGAGAATATCAATAGGCTTTGCCAAAAGAGTGTGAAATAACACTTATCTCTATTTTATGAAATGACTCGAGTGAGTGGAATGAATGGTGGGAAACACTTACCAATGAAAGGAATATTTTTGGTCCATCCTTATTTCTATTATTGTTTTTGCTTCTTAGAATAGAGGGAAGTGTTTAAAAAAATTCAAAAAAATATTTTAAATTAAAAAAGAAAAATATTTGCTTAAGTTTAGTTTTTTTTAGTATATATTCAGTTTATTAATTTTTTATTTTCTAAAAAAATACATTTAGTTTCTCATTTTTTTTTATAAAAAATATTATCCTTTTTTTTTATATATATAAAAATGGATTTTAAACATCCATTCATGCTAAATTTTTGATTTTATGATATAAGTTTAAATTATATATAAAAAAAGTAAATTAATTCCATGCGTTGTGTCGTTGAGATGGGTATTATAGATCTCTTCCTTGCTAAGTTATATAATGTGCTTGGGTTTTCTTTATGCAATAAAATTAATTATTCTCTTCATTATATCTTGAGATGTTCAACTTGCACATAATAAAATAATAAATTTAAAATAGGTTTGCCTTTATCCTTTGTAGATTTCTTTGCCCATTAATCCTTGTCTTAATAGATTAATTGTCTTATGGTGGCCTTGAGTGGCCACTCCCATTAGTTGCATGCTTTTTAGTTTTATGTTAGTGACATTTCTTAGGATTGATAACATGTTATTTAATTTATGAAAATATGTTACTTTCCATATTATTGTTAGATATTAATATTAAATATCTTGGTTTTGAACATGGTTTAGCAAAAAGTTCCCAAAAAGTTTATAGATTTTAATTTATAATGTAATGCTTCACTACTTGATGAAATTGTTTTGGATATTTTTTTTTTAAATTCATTGATTGATGAAATTTTTATGGATGTTTTTTTTAGTACAGTAACTTGTATGTGATAAAGTCAAAAGTCACCTCTTTTTGATATTTTCATTGGTTAATTTCCCTTAAGGCTATCAAGTTCACCATTCAGTCCTAGGTTAAGGAAATATAGGAGTCATGAAGTGGCATTGTCCAATAACTTAAATCTTGGAACATGTTTTTTTTAGTCAAATTATACTTCCTTTCTGTGTAAATTCTCCATGAAAATAGTCTCATGGAACATGAGGGACCTCAATAGTAAAGGAAAACAAATATTCCTAAAAGAAAAATGGTACGCAAAGCACCCGTCAATAATGTTGATATAAGAAATAAAAATATTAAGTGAGGTTCTACCTCATATAATTAGAAAATGGGGGAGGAATTTCCAAGTAGTAGTGATTGATGATTAGATATACTTGGGTGGAATGGCTATTACTTGGAATGTTTAGGGCATCAAGGTTACTAATATGTTTACCTCTTTTTGCGTTATGACAATATAATTTTAGTTAATTGACATCGAGGACTAATACCATGTATCCAATGTATATGACTCCAATATCGCAAATCGAAAACCTCTGTTTCTCAATTCTATTTCCAGCACAAGTAATTTATACTCCCCATCTCCATGGATTATTGGGAGTGACTTCAATATTATCAAGTGTCTCGAGGAACAGAAAGGATGAATCACAATGTTTACCAAGAGATGTTGTAAGATATACCATCAAGGCCCTAAAGTAGTATCCATTAAATTTCTCAAGCAATGAGTCTCCAACCCACACCTGTGGATCAATGACATGTAATACATGTGTGTGTGGTGACTAACTTAATTCATTGTTCTAATAACTCCACAAACTTAAGTATTTCACTTTGTCACATAATTGACTGTAGTGTGACATAAGTAAACCAAGAGTAGACATGAAACCCTTAGGCAAGAAAAATTCCCTAGATCCTCAATTAGGTGCTTAAATGATGAAGTGAAAATGAAAGGGGAAAAGAGGAATTCATGATTTAACCATCTCAAACATGTGATCAAGTGTGACTAGGAGTGTATATTCTCATATGTTTTCCAAAGAGAGTGTGAATACATGAGTTACCATCCATTGGGCATTATTTTTCTTTCTTTTCATTTTTCTTATATATAGGACTTAGGGAATAAGGTTTTCTTAAGTTTTGAACAACTCATGCATATAATATTTACATAAATTTTCACTTTAACCTTAGAGTTTAGACTTAGATAAATCATTATAGTGTATATTTAATGATTTTGGCTTTCACTTTTTGATTTTCTTTCATCATAAATGACAAAAAGGGGAAATATTTTGCCACAAATCTATGAATGCTTAATCATAAAGGCGTCATGCGATGAAAACAAATTAATGATGTTATTCCCTATGAAAATGATGGGTATTCTTGAGAAACGCTTATGCTTGTTGATGTCTCCTCCTTGGTTGAGAGGGAATGAGCATTGATACCATATTATCCATTTGTCATGTACTATGGCTTAGACTAATAGTCGTAAGCCTACTAAAGACACCAATAGGGAGGATGGTGGATTAGATAAACTTCTGGGACCAATATTCTTTGAGAATTTGTGCTTTGACTAGGACTAAACGCGATAAGTACATTAATCCAAGATAAGAATAGTCATGAGGATCAACATTTCCTGGTGTCAAATATTATGCCAGTGGATTAGGAAATGATCATGTGAGGACATGCCTGATGAACATCCTAGTGCGGTAACTGCCTAAAGAGACAGTGATGTCCAAAATTATGCCTCCCAACATTGTGTTATGATCTAATGGAGATATATAACTTGTTAGTCAAGGACTTTCTATTTTGACAATGTTGGCTATGATGATTTCAATCATTGTTGATGCTTATCTATCCAGATCCCTTCTTATATGAATATTTCAACTTGAGAGTACTTTTTTGTCTCACTATGAGTATCTCCCTAGTTTAGAGGGAGTGTCATCATCTTCATTATCATCATCATCACCACCATCAATCTCATCATTGCATTATCATCATAATCACCATTCATGTCATCATCATCATCATCATAATCATCATCATCGTCATCATGATTATGGACATTGTTGTCAATTGTTCATAATTATAGGTGTCGTAAGAAATATCATCAACCCAAAAAATATTACGAGTACTCAAAAAGGGTTGTTAGGACACATGATATATGCAAGAGAAATGACAACTTTATTTTTTAGAGATGATTGATTATCATCATCACCGCTACCACTACCATTATCATCATCATTATAATTTTCATCAGCCCCAGCATCATAATTAATGTAATTTCTATCATCATTGTTGTCAACTTTGTCATGAACATCATAATCATCATTAATGCCATTATTGTTGTTGATGATGACCAAGATTAAAATAATGATAACGATGATCAAATGATGATGACTTGGAAGATGACTCTAAAGATAATGATTATGATTATGACCATGAAAACATTTTAAAATTGGCAAGATTGTCCAAGGTCATTAGCATCGCCATCGTCATTTTCATCATTATCATTGTCATTATAACCCCCATCATCTTTATCATCATTTTGATTATCATAATAATCATAATTCATGTCATCGTCATCATCTTCATTATCGTCATTGTCATAATTATTGACATCGTCATCACTTGTTCATAATTGTTAATGTCATAAAAAATATCATCAATGCAAAAAATATATGAGTGTTGGAAAATGGATGCAAAAGTAAAAAAAAAATGGGGGCAATAATAGACGTAAAATTGGATGAAGAGTGGACACAACATAAGTAGATGCAAAACAAGACAGAAAAATTGACACAAAAGTGGATGAAAATGTAGATGCAATAGTTGATGCAAACTTGGACACAAAATAGGATGCAAACATGGATGAAAAAGTGGAAGAAAACATGGGTGCAATAGTAGGCATAAAACTTAGCATGAATTGTTGTGAAATAAATGTGGATACAACAATGAACAAAAAGAAGACACAAAATTGGATGCAAAAAGGAGGCAAAATTGGATTAAAAAATGGATGTAAACATGGACCAAACATGGGTGCAATAGTGGACACAAAATTAGATTCAAAATCGGACACATTGGAAGTGGATGTAAAAGTAGATGAAAAATGGGATGCAAAAAGCAGAAAAATTATTTGATGCAAACTTGGACACAAAAGAGCAGGCAAATGTGGATGAAAATTTGGAAGAAAACGTGGGTTTCAATGATAGGCACAAGATATGGCACAAAAAAAGTGGATGAGAAAGTGGATGTAATAAAAAACACAAAAGAATATGCAAACTTGGATGCAAGACAAGATGCAATAAGGGATGGAAAAGTGGATGCAAACATGGGTGCAACAACAGAAACAAAATTGGATGAAAAATATGGATGCAATGGAAGTAGATGCAAAAGATGATTTAAAATGAGATGCAAAACCCAACAAAAAAGTGGATGCAAAAATAGATGCAATATTTTGACGCAAAATTGGATGCGAAGATGGATGCAAAATTGGAAGCAAACATGGGTACAACAGTAAGTACAATGGTACAAATAGTGTCACAACAAAAGTGGATGTAATGATAGATGCAAAGAAAGAAGAAAATTAAGATGAAAAATAAGATTCAAAAAGGGATGAAAAAGTGGACGTAAACATGGGTGCAATAATGGATGAAAAATATGATGCAAAAGTTGATGCAACAAAATTAGATGCAAAAGTAGATGCAATATGAGACACAAAACCTGATGCAAATCTTGACACAAAGGGGATGCAAAAAATAATTTAAAAAATGATGCAAAAGAGGATGCAAGAGATGATGAAAAAGTTGATGCAAGTGTAGGTTCAAAAAGTGGATCCAATAAATGATACAAAAGTTGGTGAAAAAAATTAGGTGCCAAACTTGATGCAAAACATGGTGCAAAGGATGGCACAAAACTTGGCATAAAACTTGGTGTAAAACCTGGTGTAAAACCTGATGGAAAACCTATTGTAATACCTGGTGCTAAACTTGGTGTAAGACTTGGTGAAAAACTTGGTGCAAACTTTGCATCAATTTTTGCACCGTATTTTATAAATGGACACAAATAGCACCAAAAATGAGCTCTAGATGTAAAAAAGGAAGAAAAAAGGGATGCTAATCATAGGATTTTGTTGTTGTGCACTGATTTTCCTGCCCTTCAGCATATAAGGCTATACCGCATCTTTCTAGTTGCGGTTCTTCCTTCCTCCATGTTTTGGGAATCAATGAAGCTTGCTCCTTCCGAGTTGTTTTCCAAAACCTACTCTTGCATTCAGAATCTTCATGACCGAAGTTGTTACAAATAGAACATTCTATTTCATTTTCAAGAGCAGAAAAGTTATTGTAGGTTCTTTTCATGATTCCAGTCACACTCGTTTGATTTCATGCTTTTTTGGTCATGATGGTCTTGTAGGCAACAAATTGATCTTCTTTGTGTCCAAAGTTATGACAAGAGAAACATTGGCCATTGAAGAAATTCCTACGATTATCAAGCCTTCTGTCCAAGTGATTGTAATTTCCATAGCCATTCGTTCTTGAGATAAATTGAGAATGATTTACTTGTGGTTGGTTGTAGCTTTTGTACATCCTTGAAGTAGATTGCTCTCCATTTACTTGGTGATCTCTGTTCATTCTTGAGGAAAATTGTCCCTGATTTACCTAGTGATCTGCATTGTGCCTTTGCTGTTCACTTCTCCTTTCTACTTCAAGATAACTTTTGGAGGTAGATGGTTCTGTGCTTGAGATTCTTCTTCAGTATACCCAAAACCTGTCTTGATTAGAGGAGACCGTTGTACTTTGATAATCTCATCTAAAGTTTCAAATCCTTTGGCAAATCTAAGATTAAGAGCTTTTGTTTTCTTAATATCCTTTCTAAGTTCCACAATTTCACATTCTAACTTTTCATTGTGTTTTTCCTTTTATCAAGTTGGAATCTCAGAGTATCTATAATCATATTCTTTTCTTCTAAGAAAATTTTAAGTTTAGAACTTTCTTCATAAAGACCTTCTTCATCTATAACATCCAAGAAATCATCATCTTCAAAAGCCATCAACTGGTTCCTTACCTTTGTCAAGCTTATCTTTATGAGGACACTTGGCTGCATAGTGACCAACTCTTCCACAAGAAAAGAATTTAAAAGGTAGCTTACCTATGAATCTTCCAGAACCCCATTGAAGGTTCTTGAAAAAGTTTGATTCTTCCTCTCCTTCTGACATATGTCCTGACTCATTGCATTCTCCTTTTCCTGAGGCTTTGAATGCAGATTCTCTCATGTCTAATGGTCCCCATTTTCTCATTTCGAAAGCAGTTAGGATTCCGTGCAGCTGTGACATGGTAATGCTTTGAAGATTCTACTTTTCTTCTATGGCTGAAACTTTTGATTCAAACTTAGAAGACAAAGATCTTAGAACCTTTTCAACCAAAGTAGCTTCATTTATCTCTTCACGCGAGTTTTCGTACAATTAACAACCTCATCTATATGTAAGAAATAATTAGCCACAGTTTCATCATTGTGCATTCTGAGATTTTCATATTGGATTCTAAGAGTTTGTAGTTTTGCACGTTTTACCTGATCATCTCCTTCATAGCCCAGAACGATCTTGTCCCATATTTCTTTTACGATTTTGAGCTGCATAACATAGATGAATTCTGATTGAGATAAACTCCCTAATAGAGTATTGACATCCTTTGCATTTGCTTCATACTGCTTCTTACCAGCCATAACTGTAGGAGTTGATGATGGAAATGTGTATCCTGTTTCCGCGATATCCCAAACTTCTGTACCAAGATATTGAAGAGAGGCTGTGATTCTTACCTTCCAATAGATGAAGTTTCTTCCATCAAAGATTGGTAGCCTGATAGATGCCTCCCTTTCATAGTTGCTCATGATGATAGATCTTCCTTCAAGTGATCAAGCCTCTTCTGAAGGACCTGGCTCCGATACCAATTGTTGGAAATAATACTGATGCAATTTGTCTCTATCTTCTTTTAATTAGAAACTTCTTTTTACAATGATTTTGTACTGGTACAGTCTTATACCAATACGCAAGCTGCTACCTGCAGAAGGATACAACCTTTTCTTGTTCTCCAGCTTCTCCTGGAAGGGAGCTACAACCCCCTTAGCTCTTGTACTAGCTGAGGTACTAGTACGTAGGTGCTGACCTAAAGAAGGCCACAACCTTCTCTTTTCTTCCAGGGACCACGTTTCATAAATTTTTGGATTGGATCCATGAATAACATTAATCAAACATCAAATATATCTATATCAACCAATCTCCTTTGCACCAAACAAGACTAAATCAAATATTCACTTCTCTAAATGATGTACCCAGGAAATAGTAACAGTAACCAGACAGCAATTCTGAACCTAGACCACTGCAACAATAAACAAAAGTAGCTAAAACATATATCAAGAGATGTACGCTACTTCAATGTGTACAACCTGCGTGCATACGCTTTTGAATTAAGGCCAACCTACGTATATGTTCTTTTGAATTATAGAACCAGTGTGTATATGCATCTTTGCTTCGCTGAACCTGCGTACATATCTATAAAAGATAATTCATCCTTTTCACTTATTCAGACATCAGTTATGCCCAGATTATCAGATTTATAGATCAATTCATGCGCCAAAAATTACAGATCAAAATCACACAAAGATATTACTATTCAAGCCTTAATATTTTGACCCATCAATAGTACTTATCCTTCTTCTTGCGCTCATGTTCCTCCTTGATTCAGATCAAACTATGCACCATAACCTAATGACCAGTATTTCATATTTAGCTCTTCATCAAATATTCAATCCTTAAGTCAATGTCCATGCCTAATGATCTCCTTCCCCATTTATAGTCTTAGGCCTTACACAATACCATGGTCCAAAACCATAAAGTGTCAATACCTTGGACCAAATACCAGAGTTCAATACATTAGATGAGATACTATGGTCCAAAACCATAGGTCCAAATACCAAGGACTAAATTCCATGGACCAAAAATAAGTTTCCCACACGTACGTGCTTTTTCTTGCATGAAAGTGTGTGCATACACATACGCGACTTTTGATCTGCAATCCCCGCGTGTATACGTGACTTCGTCAAAGGAACCATGCGTATATATCGTTTTCTTTCATTCTAAGAGCCTGAATAGTGATCTGCCATCTGAGTGAGTTGCCATCAAGGACAACACATGTGTCATAGTGCCAAAACTATGTCATAATTCCAACAATATTATATGTTTGTACTTCGACATGGGCGACAACTGAATCTTGTTCCTTTTGGTTTCGAACAGCATGCTAGGATTGAGTCCTCCTAATCTTTTCCTTTAGGGGTTTCTCTAGAATGGTTGCATGTTTTACCCCCGAAGTCCTTTTTTCTCTCTTTCCCATTTTCAAAACCCTGATTTGTTGTTGAAGTCGTGCTATCACATTAAGCAGTCTTTGCTATTCTTTTCGTAATCTTTTAATCTCTTCTGCTTTCTTGGAAGGAACAAATATCTATTTACTCAGGCCTGGACTATCGTCTAGGCCAATTTCCTCGTTCTCTTCTAGGGGTGCTTTCGCGTTGTTCTAATCGGGTTGTTCAGGAGTAAAAACGCTAGCTTGTTCTATTATTTCCTAGGTGACTTCTTCTTCCACCCCTTCTCCTCCATGAAATTCTTCTAGTGTAGTCTGGCTAGGAATAGATTGTTCCTCTTCTGTATCTTCATAACTTTTCTCTCTACGTATACTTTCATCATGAACGAAGTGATTCTCTTCTTCTTATTCCTCATTGCACAATTCTTCGGATGCAATTTTGTCATGAGCAGAATGCTCCTTTGGTTCTTCTTTGATGCGGAGGTTTAGTGGGCTGAGAGGTTGAGCATATTCACCCATATTGGCCAGAATTTGGGCCAATTCGTCCTCTTGTAATCGATTTTACAATGGGCTTTCGTTGCTCTATCTCTTCCTTCACCTGCCCAGACTACTCAATCTCTTCCTTTGTTTCTCCTTCCTCATTTTCCTCCAACCATTTCCCATTCTCCTCTCCTTCCAATTGTGGGGGCTGCTCATCCCCTGAATCATCTATCTCCACCAGTTGACTAGTATTCCCTTGGGAATTTTCTAGCCTCCCTTTGATCCATGCTAATCTTACGGATTTCCTCCATTTCGATGGTCTATTCGATGTACTGCTAGCATGTTTTCATTTTGGGACTGGTAGATCCAGTCTGCCATCTATCATGATGATTAGTTCCTCCCAACCGCTCTGTTGTTGAGCAATACTGTAGCTAACTATCAGTCATATCAATCCATGGTGACTTACTACCGATTCTATGTGGCATGATTTTTTCATGCTTCGAGCAAGATCATGTAATAAAGAATTTAAAAATGTAGGCAAATTCACAAAGCATTTATGTTTTAATACGACTAAAGATTAAGGTGGCGTGGTCTTACCATGTCTTTCCTGCCTTCACAGGTGATGTAGCTCTGGATGATTCTTACCAATTCCACCCATGCTCTCCTAATGCTGCTAGTAGAACTCCCTTTCCTCTTACAGTCAGGTTCTAGCATTCATCTTGGAAGATTTTTATGACTTTTCGTAGTCTCTCCTTCTTTAGAGTCCACACAGGTCCAGTGCCTGGCAGTCCTGAGACCTCTCCAATTATGTCATCGGTGACTGCTATGTGTCTCCCTCTTACCGTGGACTGATGTTCTTACAAGTTCTGCAAGAATTCTATTGCTACGATCTCATTGGATTCTTGTAAATGATTGAGATAAAATATCCATCCTACCCTTGTTAGGATTTCTCATGCAACATCAGAAACTGTCAATACTTTTGGTTCTCTCCGAATTGATCTTCCTCCCATGCTTAGCACACCGTAAAAACGCAAAGATGGCAATGGAACACCAGGTTGTTCAAGCTGTTCGGAAATACAAAGAAAATAACGAAACAACAAGCTTGTTCAAATCTTGAGTCACTTACTAATTGTTGCAGAGCATAATACAGAAATACCTTAGGAACAGCAAGCCATGCAAATTGGAAAACAATATACCGTTAAGCCTTGCTATTCCCAAGTGAAAATTCTCTGAATAATAATCTAACACGTATACCAGCAAATTATGAGGTCACCTGCTTCCCCCCTGCAATGTGATAGGTCGTCCTCAGCCGTAAAATGAGGGAGTGACGTGCTGAACTACCATGGTACAGAGTCATAAAGGAAGAGCATATACCGAGATGCCATGTTTACAAAAGGAGCAGGTTACTGAAATCAAGGTGTATAATAGAATCGCTTAATAAATAAGAGAATGTCGTGATATGATGTGAGGTTGGGAGAATAGGACAGTTGACATGAACAAAAAGTCTGATGTGGTATTATCAAATTTTTTTGTTATAATTGGTTGTAATAGATTTTCATGTGTTTAAAGGTTCGGGGAAGTTATATACATAATCTCATTTGACCTATTACAAAGGTATACGAGAAAGAAGGGTCTTGATAATTGCTATTGGTGTATAAGGAATGTGACTTCAATACAATCAACGGAGCTCTGTTGCCCACAGGTGTCCATAACCTTGACAGAGTTGTTTCTTTCACCCATGGAACCGTGATCCTTTGTGTATGCTTAGGAAGTGTTGGGCAATGTCAAAATGGAGATCATTATGTTGGCTTCGTAACCAAATAAACCATAATGCCATTCACCAAGAAGGAGTGAAAGGTGGGCATGTTGGCTCGTGATGAGACCTCCTGTTCCAAGGACTCTTTATTTTTTCTGATGTGCCTCTTGGATCATATCTCTGGTGTGGTGGCCATAGTGGGAATGCCACTTCACTTTCTTCCTTATGATCATGGTAGGCTTGCTCTTGATGAGACCCCCTATCCTTCATTTGACAATCCATATTAGCAAATCATATAAACATTTTTCTCTTTTTTTTTTTTCTTTTATAAAATACTTTCCTATTTATACACAAAGGGTGGTTCAACACTCCTTAAGAGTAGGAATGGTGGGAGAAGTCTTAACATCTCAATAGAAAAATATACCCTTTGTTCTTATTCCTTAATAATGATCAAAGAAGATTATGGGAATTTAAAAAGAACCACCATGATAAATATAACCAATCATATCACTATTAGTAGAATAATGACAACAAAGTGATGAATAGTTATTTCCTTTCCTCTTTTCTCCTATCAATTCAAAACAATTTCTTATAATAAAAAAATAGCGATTTTATGTAATTTTTTGATTTCAGTATGATCTAGTTTTGTATCCATTGCATAAGTGTATAGCTATGCTCCAAATCACAAAAAAAAACTCGAAACTGTTGTATATTGAGAGGAACAGCAAGGAGAACAAGCGTAATTAAAAGGAATACGAAACTGTTTCCCTTTCAAAAATAAATAGCAGAAAGCGCGAGTGTTGTTCCTTCAGGAAAAGGAACAGAAAAAAACAAAAGTGTTGTTCCTTCAGAAAAGGAACAACAAAAACAAAATTGTTGTTCCTTCGGAAAAAGGAACAGCAAAAACAAAAGTGTTTTTCCTTCGGAAAAGGAACAACAGAAAAATAAAAGTGTAGTTCCCTCGGAAAAGGAACAATGAAAACGAAAGTGTTGTTCCTTTGGAAAAGGAACAACAGAAAAACAAAAGTGTTGTTCCTTCAGAAAAGGAACAGAAAAAAATGAAAGTATTGTTAGGAAAAGGAACAACAAAAATGAAAGTGATGTTCCTTTGAAAAAAGGAACAGCAAAAAACAAAAGTGTTTTTCCTTTGGAAAAGGAACATCAAAATCGAAAGTGTTTTTCCTTCGGAAAAAGGAACAATAGAAAAATGCAATTGTTGTTGCTTTGGAAAATGGAATAGCAAAATGGTGAAAATTTTGTTCCTTCTCAAAGGAACAACAGAATGCAAAATTGTTGCTCCTTCGAAAAAGAACAACAAAAATGATGGAACTATTGTTCCTTTGAAAAGGAACAACAAAATGCAGAGGTGTTATTCCTTGAAAAAGGAACAACAAGTCGGTGAGAATGTTGTTTCTTCCTAAAAAGGAACAAGGAAGTGCAAATACAAAAAAATATGGACATAGAATAATTTACGCTAACAAAACGAAGGAATTATGTACAGAATGTAAGAACATTTGCATCACTTAATGAACTAGAGGTGAGGAAGATTTCTCTTCCTCCACCAAAATCTGCATGTTGGAGTCTTCACGGAGTTGCTGGTAGAAGGATTCCAAATTAAGTGGTTTGCGGTATAGTCGAAATCGATGGTCGTTTTCCTTGAAGGTATGTCCAAATCCTTCAATGGTGGTTAGAGTAAGGGTGCCATTATCATGTACCTTTTCGATTTCATATGGCCCCAGCCAACGAATCTGAAGTTTCCCCGGAAAATCCTAAAACCTAGAATCGTATAGGGGTGCCCAATATCGTTCGCGGAAGACTTTCTTTTTAATGAGAGCATCATGCCATTTAGCTTGCTGTTGTTGGATCAATGCAGTGTGTTGAAGGGCAGAGACCCTGATTTCATCTAGCTCATTGATCTATTGTAATCTATTAATCTGTGCCTCATTTAGATCTAGACCGACTTCTTTTGTTGTTCGCAGTGTTTGTATCTCGAATTCTATTGGAAACATTGGTTCCTTTCCAAATACTAGTTGGTATGGTCAATAGCTGGTAGTGATTCTCCATGTTTTATGTAAGCCCACAAGGCTTCCGGTAATCTTGTAGCCCAATCGCTTCTATGTGATGCAATAATTTTTGTTAGGATTGTTTCTATTATTTTATTACTGCTTTCTACTTGACCATTTGCCTGTGGGTGGGATGGAGTAATAATTTTATGCTGGATATGATAGTTTTTTAGTGTTGCAACAATCTTGTTACCAACAAACTGTGGTCCCCCATCTGTATTTATATCTCTTGGAAGGCCATATCACACAAATATATGGAACATGAACTGTATGATGGAATCCTCTGTAGCTCTCGGCAATGCCTTTGCTTCAACCCATTTGGTGACATATTCTGCTGCTACCAAAATGTATGTTTTCTGGTTCGATGATGGGTTAATTGGACCAAAAAAATCAAGGGACCATCGCTCAAATGGTTCAATAACTAGCTTGGGGTTCAGGGACATTTCATCGGACTCTCTGGGGTGCCCTGCTCTTTGGTAGCTGTCACAAGCTTGAACGAACTTCTTTGCATCTTTGAAGATCATGGGCCAATAATACCCTGTTTGCAGCACCTTGTGACTAGTTCTTTGATCGGTGAAATGTCTGCCACACAGTCCATCATGACAAGCTTTCAAAATGCCAAAAAATTCATCTTCACGGACATATCTCCTGATGTGCATATCTACCCGTGTATGCAACAGGTAGCCCCCAATCCAAGAAAATTGAGTACTTCGTTGGAAAATTTGTTTTCATTCATTGGGGGACAAATGTTTCGGTAATTTGCTTACTGCTAAATAGTTTGCAACATCAGAATACCAGGGTGTTTTAACAGTGACTGCAAACAAATGTTCATCTAGAAATTGATCTTTAACTGCTGCTATGTCCACTGGTTTTGGCATTTGTGAGAGAAAGTTAGCTACAGGATTTTCTTTTCTAGGTCAGTCCTTTATTGTGATATCGAATTCCTGCAATAAAATCAGCCATCTGGTTACTCTACCATTTGTAATTGGTTTATCTACTAAGTATTTTATGGCAGAGTGATCTATATACAAGATAACAGAATATCTAGTAATATAATGCCTAAATTTATTGAGAGCACGTATTACAACTAAAAATTCCTTTTCAATAACAGTAAAGTTTAATTCAAAAAGAGATAAATTCTTGCTAATATAATAAATTGCATATGGTTTTTTATCTTCTTCCCGCCCAAGGACTGCTCCAATAGCTGTACCTGAAGCATCTGATGAAATTTGAAGTGGCAAGTCCCAATTTGGACCTCTAAGGACTGGGGCTATTGACACAAGATTTTTCAGATCCTGAAAAACACGGTTGCATTTTTCTATCCAAACAAAGTCAACATTACCTATTAGTGCATATAGAGGTGCAACAATATGAGAAAAATGTTCTATAAATATTCTATAATAACCCAAAAATCTAAGAAAACTATGTACCTCTGTCTGAGTAGTAGGAGTGGGAATTAGCAAAATTATTTGAATTTTGGTCAGTTCTACCTGTATTGCAGCTGTTGAGATATAATGGCCTAAAATAAGTCCTTCAGTCATCATCATATAGCATTTTTCATGGCTCAAACAGAGCCTGGAGGCAATGCACCGCTGCAGCACTTTTTCCAGTTTGTCCAATGCTCGGTCGAAATCATCTCCGTATGGTGTAAAATCATCCATGTATACTTCAAGCCCTTCATTTATTAAATCTAAAAATATGTTTAGTATAACCCTTCGAAATGTGGTAGGGGCATTGCATAGGCCAAAAGGTAGAACTCTATAGGAAAATGTTCCCCAAGGACAAGTAAAAGTAGTTTTGTCTTGGTCTTCAGGGGCAATCTGAATCTGATTATATCCACTGAAGCCATCTAAGAAAGAAAAGAATTTCTTTCCTGCCAAAGTGTCTAATACTTGGTCAATGAATGGAAGGGGAAAGTGGTCTTTTTGTGTTGCTTTATTTAGTTCTCTATAATCTACACAAATCCTCCATTTTCCATTCTTCTTTAGCACCGCAACAAGTGGAGAGACCCATTTACTATCAGAGATAGGGTAGATGAAGTTCACATCTAAAAGTTTTTGAAGGTTAGCTTTTACAATGTCTTTTAGATGAGGTTTAAGTCTCCTTTGTGGTTAGGGAATAGGTCTTGCATCCTTCTCTATGTAAATGTGGTGTGTACATAACTGGGGATCAATTCCTTTCATGTTAGGGTAATCCCATGAAAATTCTTCTTTGTATTTCCTCAATAGTTGGATCAGCTTCTCTTCTTGTTCAGAAGTCAGGTTGGCATTAATGTTTAAAGTCTTTCCTGGCTCAATTTCTACAGTTTTGCTATTTGAGACAGAGGTAGGAGGTATTGTTTGATCGTGAGTATCTTTAAGAGGATCTTCTTCTAATTCATTATCAAATGTTGCTTCTATCATGTGACACTGTATGTGGGATCTAGATTCAGCTTGGCTAATAAAATTGTTAATGGCATCATCTTTTGTTTGATCTTTGAAATCGAGAGAATCTTCTATGGATAATGGAGATCTAATATTTTTGGTGAGGTATGATACAAGATGTTTGTTAGTTCTTATTATTGTGACACTTGGCTGGGTTGGAGGATATAAAGCTAGATTCTTGATATTAGCCCCCCTAGTTATGGTCATACTGCCTTGTCGGTAGCCAATATAAGCATCATCAGTTGCAAGCCAAGGTATGCCTAAAATCAATGGATGTCCATCAAGTCAATTTTTGGGGTTTATTATCAAAAAATCGGCAGGATACACCCAAGAATCAATGGATATCATGACATGATGCAGTGTGCCTTCTCGCCTAACCACGGATCAGTCAGCCAGTTCTAATAAAGTGGAAGTCAATTCTACTGATGTAATGCCCAGTTTTTCACAAGTGGTGGTTATTAAGATATTTATTGTAGCTCCTAGATCAACTAAGGCATTTGAGAAGGTTTTTCCATTGATTTGTACTGTTACTATTAGATTTCCCGGGTCTTCATATTTAACAGGTGTTTATTTCCCTGATAATAGATCGGATAAGGTCTACTTGGAATTTTGGGTTATTTGTTATTTTCCTCCTTGGTTTTTTTATACATAGCTCTTTGAAGGTCTTTGCATATATTGGGATGTCTTAGATGGCTTGGAGGAGTGGGATTTTTATGTGCAGATTTTTCAGTTCTGCCAGAGTGTCAAAATCACGATGTTGTATAGGTTGAGGTATAATTAATAGTTCTGGGAATGGGGGAGAAGATGTGGTTGCTTGATCATGATTTTGTTGTTTGATCACATCCTCTTCTTGTGGTGGTTGTTCTGTACATAACTGATTTTCAACTTGAGCGGTTTTCTTTCCCTTTGTTTCTATAATGTTCCCAGTTGTTAATTGAAGATAATTACACTCCTTTAGATCTGTTTCTGGTTTTGGTGTTTCAATTATTTGGATAGATTGGACCGATCTATTAATTGGATTAGGTTTGGGCTGGGCCACAAGTTGTGGTCTTAATTTAGACTGAGGGTTTTGTTGTAATTCTGGCAGTGTAGGTTGAGGGAGCAAAATGGTTCCTAATGGCTGATTCATCAGTATTTTCTATTTTGTTTGTCAGGCTTGACTCTGTGAAGTAGGAGGTGACCATTGTGCTGGATAAACAAATTTTTTTTTTCCAATATGGTGGAGTATAGGGAAATCTTGGCCAACTGGGTTGAATTTTTTGGTTTGGCCATGGTGATGATGAAGGAAATGGTTGTTGTGACCAATTTGAGAAGGGAGGTTGATTTTGCCATATTGTATTATATTGTTGAGCATGATATTGTGGAGGCTGAAAAGAAGAAGCTGGATCTGGGAACATACCTGATTGTTGCGGCTACCATTGACAACACTGATTCAGTAGGTACACCGGTTTTGGCTCTTCTTCTGCTTCCTTGTATACTTCTTTCAATCCGGGAAGTGAGCGACAACTCTCTGTGGAGTGGTCTTTTGTACAAATAGCACAAACTTGGACTACATCTAATGGACACTCCTTGTGGCTGTGTTTCTTTTTGCATCTGGGACAAGAGATTGCCAAATTCTGTTCTGCCTCTGCTTGCTTTTCTTTGGCCTGCATAATATCAAGTTGTTTTGTCAGTGTCCCCAATATGTCAGTTTTAAAATTTTCTAATAAATTTCCAATTTCTACACGAGTTACTCCCCCTGCAGAGATCTTTTTGTCTCTTGTAAACCTGTCATGTTCCGCTGGTTTTAGTCTTGTGCTACCTCTCAAGATCCTGATACATAAATCAATAATGTCAGCAAAATTTTCATGATAAATATCTCCTTTTCCCATAATATTTAGCGTTTCAATCCGTTGTTCCTTCATTCCCCTAATTAATGTTGTTTTTAGTATATTATCAGGTAAGGGTAATGATGCATAAGGAGATCTTTGAAGGTTATACTAGAAATGTTCAACATACTCTTCTAATGTTTCATTCAGTCTAGCTACCATCTGAAATATTTCATCTTTTAATTCTCTAGACCTGCAATAGTCCTGATATTTCTTTAGAAAAGCATCTCTCATTTGGTCCAAATTGTTTATAACACCATCTCTCAATCCCATAAACCATCTTAAAGCAGCCCCTTTTAATGTAGAGGGAAACAATTCCAGTTTCTGGGGATCGATGGTATAGTCATATCCTCTACATAGCACATCAAATTCAAATAAGAATGCATCCGGATCTTCTGATGTAAGGCCATTGAATGTAGGGATATGCTGGAGAGGAATTGCTTTGATAGGTGCATTAGGTGCAGTATCCACAATCGGGTATTGGAGTGTAGAGGTTTGGGTGTTTCACTGGTTCTAGGCCATTTGGTCAAATATATGCCACTAACCTTTTGGGATATCTAGGAGGGTATTCCTAGGCTGTCAAGGGGGAATGGTTTTAACAGGAATGTCCTTAACAACACTTCCTTCATCTGGGATGTTTAGAGTGCCTAATGTCTGGGGGGATTCTGGTTCTTGATGTTATTCAAATTCGCTATAAAGGATTTTTGTAGCACTTCCCTTATCTAGGCTACTTAATGGCTGAATTATCCCAAGAGGATATCTTGGTTCTTAAATTTCTCCTGTTTCTCCTCTCCCTTCAAAGAGGTTGCTAAGGTTCCCTTCTTGCAATGATTTTGGGCTAGAATTCTCAATTTCTTGAAAATTTTGCTCTTTAGTTTGACTATGCACCTTAGCGAAGGCTACAGATGGTGATGTTGTGGCATGAAGGGAACTAGTAGGTTTTCTCGAAGTAACTTTTCTAGGTCCTATTGGAGGATGAGATTCTGCTTTCTTAAGGATTTTGTCTATAAAGGTTGATCGGCCAAGGGTCACCAACCCCTTAGCTTTGTCAGACTTGGGTAGGGGTTTAGGATTATTTTCAGGCTTTTTCTGCTTAGTCATGCACACAAATCAAATGCTAATTTCTACTGAAAAAAGCAACAAATCTGTAGGAAAGCGGGCAGGGGAGCAGGGCTATTACATGCTTTGTATGCAAGTTCTTATCTTCCTTTTTTAAAACCTAGTTCTCTCCTAGTAGGTCCTTACGTCACTCTAGAAAAGAAACAAATGGCTACACTCTTCCCCAGCAACGATGCCAAAATCTCGAGCAGTAAAAAGGGTCTTTTTCACCTCTCTTTACCCTACATTAACTTATCAATCCAAGAACGATTTGTTATCTCAAAGAGTGTACTCAGTTTGAGGCTGTCATTTGTCAGAGTAAGGCTAGTAGTATAGTGCTCTAAATAGAAGAGTAAACAGATGCTTGAAATAAGATCTACTTACAGAAAAGAACCTTAAAACTCAAATCATGCACTTAGAAGGCTATAGAAATTTATCAGTTGAGGATACAATAATGGTAACTCATCCCTCTATAAACTGATGTAATTAAAGAGAATTAAGGAAAAGATCATCAATCTAGGAACTAGACAACAAATTTTAATGCTCGCTACAGTCTCAGACCATTCTGCACACCAAAGAAATGATAATACAAATGACAGGGAATGGAACAACAACTATTCCTATGAACAAGATTGAACAGCAAAACCTTAGTCTCTAGAAATGAATCCAGCGATTGTATCCTACAGGAATTAGGTAACAATCTTTTACTCTAAAGATATATAGGATAGCAAACAGAAATAGAATGACAACTAACAAAGATGAAATATAGAAGAAAAACTAGAGTCAAATATAAATGTATAATGAACCAAAACGGATATCACACATAGCACGCTTAATATTAAAAGGAATAGTAATCTGAATTCGATATAACAAGTATAAATCACAGTTATAAAAAATAACAATTGTGATTCGTAATGGAACAGCAACGCCAGTTGAACAACAATTGTGGTTAAGTGTAAACCATGGATAAATACAGTAATACCGACTTATGAATGTACAACACAGTTACTCTATAATTGAACAACAATGGCATTCTATAAGGAAGAGAAATGTTATATCAATGGTTAAAGGAATAGCAATGTGCTACAAAGTCAGAATGAATAACACAACATTCTTGTTACAGAGAACAACATTACGTAGTTGAGCATAAACAAAATATAACAGAACCGTTATGTAAAATAGAAAAACACATCAGATTACTGAACAGAGCTAATAATGAAAACCACACACGAATTGGAAATAATGGTACAGGAGCAAGTGTTTCACCAGGGCCGGGCCCTTAGCTTCTACGGACACACCGCTTGAGATTACTCTAAATCAAAGATGGAACGACAACCAAATTTATATTAAAACATCAAAACAGAGTTACAGTGGATAGCTCTTCAATGAGAGTCGATGATCAAAGTTTCAAATGCAAAGGAGAATTACATAAAAATAACAACAGTTTGTCCCCCCATGCACTAGCAGGGCTACCCCTTCTTATAACAGCCGAGAAGAGATATCAATGATACAAAAATCCTTAAGATAGTGATCCCTCAGGATCAAACGATCCTGAGGGATTTTCCAAACTGTTAATTCTCAGTTATCCTCTTGTTCTCTTGTGCCGATTTGGTGTGTCCTTTTCCCTTTCTTGGCTGATACACTCTAATTTGGATAGCCTTGTTTGCATGTGGTTCCCTGCCAAAGGGACAACAATTAACTTTGTCCTATCTATTCCTTTGGGACGACAATCTTCCGTTTTCTCCTTTTCCTGCATAAGAAAAGGGAAATTATTAGCTATTTTGCATTGCATACAAATCCCATAGATTTTTTCATAATTTGTTATTATCTACCTAGTTCATGATGCAAAGAGGTTATGAGTTTTAAAGAAAAAATGGCAAAATAAATGATAATAACATACCTTCTTCAATACTCAATAATTACATCCAACGGTCCAAATTATATCGCAATATCAAATCACTATGGGTAAGCATTCAAGTCTCAGCCCTTACATATAGAGTGTTGCGATGTGATATAGTCAATGGTCCCACTTCCATTGCATATCGTGTTGTTCTGCAGTCAGGATCCCATAATACACACAAGATTTCTTACGATGCAATATTTCATGATTGCACTTTGCAATTTCTTAAGGCCTGCAGTCTGACCACGTAACAATGTTTATTTGCAATGCAATATTGCACATCACTCTTTTTCAAGGCCTGAGGTCTAGTCGTTGTAAACAAATATCTGTGATGCAATATGGGTGATCCAATGGTTGGTGGGGTTTCACACCGTTGGTTGAAATGTAGATCAACGACTAGGATTTAAGCGAGCTTCAACATGATTAATTATACTAAAGGCTACGAGTCCATTGAACTCTGAGTTTTATATCATAAATCATAAAAACAAAGAAATATTCGATTTTGTCCCGAATACAAAGAAACAAAGAAAAATGAGAGTTTCCATAGATTTGATATATAATCACACGCGGCATCAATTAATCATTACAATAATGGTTATAAAGTCTCAGCCCTTTGGCTCAATTACATTTCTTTAAAAGACCCCTATTTCAATATGAAATCCTCTCTCTATTACATGACTCTTGCTTCACTCAGTCCTCTCTCATCCCTACCAATCCTTCTACATTACATTTTTCTTCTTTTTATCAATCCAATCTTTCCTAACAACTCAATCTCTATTTTTAAACAATCTAACAGTCAATCTCTATTTTCAAGCTCTATCACACACCTATACTAACAACTTGTCTTCGAATTAAAATAAGACAAGTTCTAACTATTACAATAATAAAATGCAAATCATTTCTTGAGAGATCCAACCCTCTCGATAAAAACGGACTTTTGACCACTCAGGTCAGTGAAATTCAACTTGTTTAGCCACAACATGTGAGCAGAATTTCACATTGCTGGCTAAGTCCAAATGCTCCTGCATCATGAAGTAAAATTATAATTACAAACACAAACAAATTCCTCTAGCCTGATAATGTGCTTAGCCACCACTGATATATTCTATGGAATATTTCCTTAGGTTAGAACCAATTAAGAGGGCCTACCTCTTAGTATGCTTATCTCGTTTGGTGATGTCCTTGCTTGGTCACTCAAGCTATCTCTCACTTCCTTCTTCAAACACCTGAAACAAGTAAACAACAACAAACAAAAACCATGATAATAGACAAATTATAATTCAACCTACTTAAAAGGTCAAGAAACATTAAGCCATGAACATGTAATATTAAAAATCATGTAGGAAATCAATCAATAGTTTAATAAATATATTGAATCAATAAGAGATTACAACCGTTGTCTTGACATTGCCATTCTCCTCTGACAAGACCAGGTTCCCACACACTTTTGCTAGCATTCCATGATGGCCTCAACAACAATAGTTTTAAGGCTCTTCCCTTTAGGCTTCACTCCAAACAAAATCACACTTATTCTTCACACAACTAGAGATCTACAACTATGAATAGATTGTTGTTCACTCCAAGCAAAAATAACACTAGCACACCAACATCAACACTTGAACACTAACACTAGCTTGTGGTTCGGAAAAATGGAGGTTTATATAGCATGAATGTATAGGAGATGGATCCTCTTCTAATGCGAGAAGGTCTTATCTCTTGACGTAGTTCCATCATTATAGGGGAAAGGAGCCCAAACTGACATCCTCAACCCCATCTGGCCAAACCATTTACCAAACTTATGTTACGAAGCTTCTAGAGCTAGAAACTTCGACTCTTAATTTAGAAAACTTTCCATAACAACACCAACGTGACTAGAACATAGCTTAGTCACTCCAGTCGGAGCTAGGGATAATCCTAATCTTTCCACATCGGTGTGCGAAGACAAAGGTCATTAGCGCCAGTCTTGTAAACCAGGCAAAATAGAAGTTTCATGGGAAATGGTGCAAAATGGAATTGATTTGGTCATGTACAGGGACACAATGGGAGTTTCTTCATGAAGGCAAATCATGTGGGGTTAATTGTAGAGGTCCTCCAGGATCAAGGAACGGGGAGTACAGGGACAATGACAAAATGTTGTGTAATAGGCCCTACTATGGAGGAAGTGAGGAATTAGGAGGAGCTAGAAGGTCTGCTGGTAGTGAGTATTTATTCATGGTCTAGTAGGCGGAGAGATAGAAGGACTACAAAATACTAAGGGGGTGTGCCCTAACTGCCACTAGTCCTAAAGGTGATTCCTATCTCTTATTTCTGGTCTCTTTATCACTCTTAATTATATCTATTTTGCTACATCCATCTCAAAATTTTGGTTTTCACCACCTCTCATTTTTTCAACCATTGAAATATAGAAGTGATGACCCATCTGCTAGTCATTTTTCTCAAGACAAAGGGGATTTTAGGTAGAATCACCATTGATGTTGGAAAGGTCACACCCTTGGAAAAGTGTGGCTCTTACTTGTTTGGGGTGGTGCTTGTTTCCAAACATAATGTGACTACTAACATTAGTAGCTTGGATGAAGGGATGCTTGGGTATGGTGTAAGGGGTTGGAGGTATCACAAAATTATTAAGGAATTTAGACTTCTGTGATCCATAACATTATTTAGATAATCTTCGGCAAAATCACATAACCAATCTTATGTCGACGCGTTTCGAACCAACCAGTGTGGTTCATCGTCAGGACAAGTTGAAGAACCAATCCGGCTAAGCTGAATAAATAGAGTGTGCAGAGACTCCAACGGCTATATTGCCAACTGCTAATTTTGACCTAAGGATCCTAGTCAAACCCCTAACAATACTATAAATAGCTACAACAGGTAAATTTGTTAATTTATATCTAAAATTAAAATCGATTTGATATATTTTTTTTTTTTTTTTTTTTTAGTATATAATATAATATCATATTTACTATAATGGTCATATGTCTATAATTATTATTATTCTAATATTATTTAAATATTATGTCATTCTTAAATTTAGTTATATTAGGTAATTTTTCTATAAAATATACTATTCTACATTATATAATGGTCCATTCGAGTAATATAAGTTTATTAATAAATCTATATTTACTGAAAAATTCTTAATTCAATATTAATAAAAACAAACAAATAAAATCCCTATTATCATTCTTAGACTAATATATATGAACATTATTAATTATAAAATTAGTTATATATTTATATTTAATACATATTAAATAAATAATATACACATAAACTATATTGAATTTATATTATATAAAACAAATAAACAAATATATTAATTTTATATAAATTAATTATATTATTATAATATAACAAATATATTAAATCTGCCATATATTTATATTTAATATATATTAAATAGATTAATATACAAATAAATTTATATTATATATAACAAATAAATTAATCTTGAATTTATATTCTATATAACAAAAATATATTAAATTAATATAAAATAAATTTATATTATTATAATATAACAAATATATTAACTTTATATAAATTATGTTAAACTTATATTATATATAACAAATAAATTTATATTTAAATTAATGATTTATATGCACTCTACATTCAAAGGACAAACTTGCCAAAAGAGAAATTAAAGGAGGAGGAAGACAGAAACCCTAAGACCTAACCCAAAGAGGAATGAGGAGGCTAGGAAGACAGGGCTGGGACCCAGCAACAGCTAATCTTCCAACCATCATCCCTATTAAGATTGTTCGGCCTTTTCTCAATCTCCAGGGCCTCTCTAAATTTGCGATGGTGAAACTGCGCAATTTTGGCAATGACTTGAGCATCCTCTATGCATACATGATGCATAGTCTTCCCCGCATGCTCAGCCAGGGCCGAGGACTTGGTCCTACCATGTCTTAGGTCAGCCGAATGCTCGTTGATCCGCTGATTGATAGACCGACCAGTTTCACCAATATAAGGGGTCCCACAGGAACAGGGAATGACATAGACACCCTTCATGCTCTTAGGGTCAACCGGGTCTTTTACAGACCTGAGGGAGCCACAGATAGTATTGAGAGGTCTAAAAGTGGCGGATACATCATACTTCCTTAGAATCCTCGCAATCCTGTCCGTGGTCCCTTGGATGTAAGGAAGGTTCACACCCAGGACATGATCTTTAGGAACCCTTCGGGTTGAAGGCTCCTTCTTGGCCTCGAGGAAGGCTTTTTGACTGAGGTACATGACCAAATAGGCACCTCGGTCAAAAAGCCTTCCTCGAGGCCAAGAAGGAGCCTTCAACCCGAAGGGTTCCTAAAGATCATGTCCTGGGTGTGAACCTTCCTTACATCCAAGGGACCACGGACAGGATTGCGAGGATTCTAAGGAAGTATGATGTATCCGCCACTTTTAGACCTCTCAATACTATCTGTGGCTCCCTCAGGTCTGTAAAAGACCCGGTTGACCCTAAGAGCATGAAGGGTGTCTATGTCATTCCCTGTTCCTGTGGGACCCCTTATATTGGTGAAACTGGTCGGTCTATCAATCAGCGGATCAGCGAGCATTCGGCTGACTTAAGACATGGTAGGACCAAGTCCTCGGCCCTGGCTGAGCATGCGGGGAAGACTATGCATCATGTATGCATAGAGGATGCTCAAGTCATTGCCAAAATTGCGCAGTTTCACCATCGCAAATTTAGAGAGGCCCTGGAGATTGAGAAAAGGCCGAACAATCTTAATAGGGATGATGGTTGGAAGATTAGCCGTTGCTGGGTCCCAGCCCTGTCTTCCTAGCCTCCTCATTCCTCTTTGGGTTAGGTCTTAGGGTTTCTGTCTTCCTCCTCCTTTAATTTCTCTTTTGGCAAGTTTGTCCTTTGAATGTAGAGTGAATATAAATCATTAATTTAAATATAAATTTATTTGTTATATATAATATAAGTTTAACATAATTTATATAAAGTTAATATATTTGTTATATTATAATAATATAAATTTATTTTATATTAATTTAATATATTTTTGTTATATAGAATATAAATTCAAGATTAATTTATTTGTTATATATAATATAAATTTATTTGTATATTAATCTGTTTAATATATATTAAATATAAATATATGGCAGATTTAATATATTTGTTATATTATAATAATATAATTAATTTATATAAAATTAATATATTTGTTTATTTGTTTTATATAATATAAATTCAATATAGTTTATGTGTATATTATTTATTTAATATGTATTAAATATAAATATATAACTAATTTTATAATTAATAATGTTCGTATATATTAGTCTAAGAATGATAATAGGGATTTTATTTGTCTGTTTTTATTAATATTGAATTAAGAATTTTTTAGTAAATATAGATTTATTAATAAACTTATATTATTCGAATGGACCATTATATAATGTAGAATAGTATATTTTATAGAAAAATTACCTAATATAACTAAATTTAAGAATGACATAATATTTAAATAATATTAGAATAATAATAATTATAGACATATGACCATTATAGTAAATATGATATTATATTATATACTAAAAAAAAAAAAAAAAAAAATATATCAAATCGATTTTAATTTTAGATATAAATTAACAAATTTACCTGTTGTAGCTATTTATAGTATTGTTAGGGGTTTGACTAGGATCCTTAGGTCAAAATTAGCAGTTGGCAATATAGCCGTTGGAGTCTCTGCACACTCTATTTATTCCGCTTAGCCGGATTGGTTCTTCAACTTGTCCTGACGATGAACCACACTGGTTGGTTCGAAACACATCGACATAAGATTGGTTATGTGATTTTGCCGAAGATTATCTAAATAGTATCACAAATTATCTGGTCAGAAGTGCTAATTGGAGAGATGTGTTAGGGTGTCGAAATTCTCATGAATATGTTCCAATTAAGATGTTCCTAGCATGGGGGAGGCCACTCAAGTAGAAATAACGAAGAGGAGGAAGAGGATTTGGTAGCTCCACATAGAGACTCAGCTAGTCAAGTTGATCTACCAACCCCCTTTGACTCCATTGAGGCACAAATTCATCTCCTCCAACACTTAATATACCAAATTTCCTGGACGCAACATGAGAATCACACATGCCTATTTAGTTTTCTTGCAAATATATTTCATAATTAGAGACACATTCTAAATCTCGAGACTTTTAATCATAGGAATCAATAGGAGATTTTGGATCATATGGATGGTTTTGATACTTGCATGGCCCATGCAGAATCACACATTCATGAAGCTTTCCACTATCCATATTATAGTGGCAAAGCCACAGAGGCAAACACCTCCAACCCAATTCATATGTAAGGATGAAATTAGTATTTGTGAGCTATGGACAAAACAAGACCTTGTTTTACTTAGTTTTTTCCCTTTTTTTCTCTTGTACTTAAATGCAAACAAACCCGGTTAATGTGAGGACATTTTCTCTTCTCCTAAGAGCTTCCCATGACGTATATTTTTTATAATTTAATAGAAAACTATTGATTGGCAAAAAAAATTATTAATTTTAATTTGTTTAATTTAATTAAATATTTGAAATAAAAATTTGATAAATGAAAGATGTTAATTACAATTAATAAAAGTATATTTTATGGTCTAATTAATAAATAAAAAGACAATTTTTTAGCATTTTTTCAGTAAAATTTTCTCATAAATTATTTAAAAAATTTAAGAATCATAAATTGTTCAATCTACAAATATGGTGTGTTTCAAATGCTTTTTTAGGGTGTTGAATCCATTTTTCTTTCAAAATCACATTTAAAATAATAAAATATCACAATATTACTCTAAGTTGTATTCCGAAATTCAAATAAAATAATCATTTCATCCATGGCTTAAAATTGATAGCTATTTACCAATATTTTATGTTTTTAACCATCAAAGAGTGCCAATTTTAAAATCTACGTGACATGGCTTCACTTTGAAGACAATCGATTTGCTGAGTGACCTAAAAATTTACCCGTATTTATTTTTGTATATATATATATTTATGTGTGTGGTGCTCCAAGTATGAAAATGATGATAATGATGATGACGATGATGATTACAATGATGATGATTACTTTCCTTAATTAGTATAAACATTTAAATGTTGACTAAACTAGCAATTGCACCACATGTTGCAAAGGAAACTTTGTAAGGCTATAACATCTGAAATAATAGCATACATGAAAAAATGACATGTTATGTGATCTAGATGTCGCCTAGTTTGTACTTTGCAACATAAATTACTTACTATGAATAGGTAATAAATGAATTTAACTTTACAACAAGTTTACACATGCCTCATGAATGGAGAGCTCAATTCCATTTAAAAATTATTAAGTTTTAATTTATAAAATATTTCCAATCAACGAAATAAATTAAATTTATGAAATTTAAATGTGAAGTTTGAACTTTGAAATTAATAATTGATTCTTTACAAATATGAAATGTATAACAAATTTCTTATTCTACATTGTAAATTCTCCTTCAACTACTATATCACAACCATCTAATCTCACGACTCCCTTATCCATCTTCAAAATTTTTATGGCCACATCTACCCTTGGATCTGGCATGATCGTTCACACACAAGTAAAGAGTCCAGTCATAGTCTCACTATAGTAGTGAAAATTACCAGAGTACAACAATGTATGCTTGATAATGCCCCTTCCTGTATTAAGTGGCTAGTGGAGCATATTGTCCCATATATCATGAAGAAAATCCCATGATGTACATGAGATTTTCCACCTTATCAGGTCTCTCCCAAAGTGTTGGGATAGATTCATTGTCACTCTATCCATGGCCTCATATACGTAGGTTGGGATGGGCTTGTCACTATTAACCAAGAAATATTTATTAAAGTTTTTCACTATGAGAAAATCCATAAGGATTCTCTCGAAATAAGTGAAGGTACAACCTGTCCCCTACATTTTTTGTTAAAGATATTAGCTCACCATTCTACAAAATCAAACATTTTCATCCACTATAATAGACAACTAAGAATGGATTGATGTTGCTAGGGTGATGGCACAACACATCAAATTTCGATTATTTGTGATTTCATTGTGAAGGCATGATCATAAATGGATTTGGTGATGTTCATGTTCTCCTCATTCCCTCCTCAACATCTCCAATATTAAATGAATGAAAAATATAAAGAAAAAAATAATATGGGTCATCTCTTCATTATAAATTTTTTAAGTTCCACATAATAAACACCTTACTAGTTATGTCTTGAAGAACATTCTCCACACCTATTTCTATGTTGAATTTATCCAAAAAATTACACAAAACGAAGCATCCTCAAATTTTATTATTAGAAAAACAACACTTAAAAGGTGAAATTCAATCACTAAGGTAAATGTAAGTGATTATAAAAACACCAACCCTAAGTTACATTTTTGTTGGAAAACTAAGTTTCATATTTCAGACATCACATAATATAGAATTTTTAGTGTCTTAAATATAAAAATACATTTCAAGCACCACATCTTCTATATTAAAAATGGTCCTATTTCAATCAGTAACTAGTTGTAGATTGGTGGAATTATCATGACAACAAATCAATCGAAATAAATTTCTTGGCTCTACATGGCCTTCAAACCTCTTGACTTCTACATCAAAGTACACAATAAGGTAGTTTGCTACCTGAATTATGAGGTATGTTACAGTACATCTCTTTCATATTTCCTGGTGATCTAAGCTCATTATGACCTAAGTTCTTGAAGAAAGGTTATCAACCAGCAAGAATAATTTCATGTGGCATGTATTTTACATATAACTTTATCCATGACTCCCAAAATCCATTAGATTACCATCTAATGCAAATCAAATATTACGTTTCTATTGGAAGACAAATCAATCTTAATCAATATGTTGGTACTCCATGGCCTTCAAACCTCTTAGCGTCTTCATCAAAGTACACAATCAGATAAATATCCTAGGACATTGAAGCATATACATACCAATCTTCTCGGTAGGATTGAAATTTGATTCAATATTTGAAGGCATTGTGTAGCTGGGAGCCATGTAATCCCCTACAACCCCAGTACTTAAATGACTATGAAGGGCCATTCTACTAGGCTCAAAAGATGGGAGAGAATGTATATCTTACATTTGATGAAAAGACAACCCATTCCATGTAGAATAAAGTAAGTCTTCAGAGAACTTGACCATACTCAACTAGCAAAATTTAGTACCCAAATGGGAAAAATATACTCTAAAAATTATGGGTTCCTAAATATGTGTTTCACATAAACAATATTTGTGCATATGGATATTGGCTAAAGGCGAATCATGTGTAGTGTAAACAAAGTGTTTTCTTGATGTGCTTGGATAAAACTTCCCATTATTTCCTTCGTGTTAATATTATTTAATATTCCATGTTTGGTGGAATCAAGGAATAACCTTATTTGGGATGATTTCTAAGAAAATAATAGTGGCATTTGATTAGAGTAGTAATAGGTTTTCTAATTTCTAGATAGGTAAATGCTCATTATCAAGTTTCTAATAAGTATTTAAATACATTAACCAGTCAATTCAAGATCTTTTCCCTTTTGATCATGAGAAAAAGTGGAACTTGTTCTTTTACCTCTAACGTGCTCCACAAACATTGTATGTAATTATTCAACCACAATTTTCTATGTTGTCATATAGTTCTCCAAAATGTTAAGCTTATTGAAACCCTGTGAGCTTTCCTCATGTTCCAATGCAGTAGGTTGAAGTTTTTTTTCATTGCAAGCTTCAACACCAAAGATCCCAAGGCTCCTAGACTACTTGCATCCTCTCTCCTTCAAACATCAAATACTTGAGCTTCATGGTGATGGGTGAACTTCAGCATACAAGTTTCTCTACTCCAACCTCTCCCCTCATCCAATCTTAGTGGACAGAAAGAATGGAACTTTGGTTTTGTTAGACCTACTTATTTCTAACCTCCTATTAACAATTATTTAAATTACACTGTATAACCTATCATGAGTTATTTAGGATTGTAGTGGCACATTTGAGTTTATAAATCTAGGAAATTTACATCATATTTGAACCTTCATCATATGGAGTCTGTATATGCATAGAAATATGTATATGGATTTGAAACCAAACAACCTACAATCATTAGCCACATAATTTGTTGGAATATGGTACCTTATATTTTAACATTATCCTAGAAGAGATGATAGATTAATGTATTGTGTTGGACTCCCCTTAGCTATTGGGTAGCATTTTTTCATTATCCATGTTTCTTGTGATAGATGGAGCTGAATTGTTTGAGAAAATATTACAACCCCTAGGGACATCCCCCTCAAACTACCAAGCCACTCTTCTGTCCTATGGAAATTCAATAGGCATATTAAGAGATGACAGACAAAATAAAGGCCAGGCCGCATCATTTATCATCAGACTTACATAATCTAATTCTTGTTATTCATGTATCAGTCTCACGCCCATGTCTTTTTGTATGCAGTTCATTGTTGTAGAAAGTTAATATCCACAACATTGGGTTTGTCTATGTTTTATTTTGTAAATGTGAGCTATACTAGGGATTGTAGTTCGGCGAGGAATTTTGAAACTATCGATATGCAATATTGTTTGTAGAATTTGTGGAGATGTTTTGTACATAAAGAATTTTTTGTGCATAAGTATATTGGTTGAAGGGGGAGGATGTGTGGTGTAAACAAAGTGTTTTATTGATATGGTTGAACAACACTTCCCATTCTTTCCTTGGTGTTAATATTATTGAATATTGCATCTCTAGTGGAATCAAAGAAGAAACTTCTTTGGGTTTATCTATGAACAAACAATAATGGAATTTCATTAGTCCAGTAATAGGTTTTCTAAATTGTATATAGGGAAATACTCATTCTCAAGTTTCTAACTAGTATTTAAGTACTTTAAGAAGTGAGTTCACGATATTTTACCTTTTGATCATGGGCCATAATGGAGCTTATTTTTCTACCTCTAACATGCCCCTGACACATTGTATGTATATATTCAACCACAATTCTCTATGTTGTCATATAGTTCTCCAAAATGTTAAAATTATTGAAACCCCGTGAGCTTTCCTAATGTTTCAACGTAGTAAGTTGAAGTTTTTTTCATTGCAGGCCTCAACACCAAAGCTGCCAAGGCTCCTAGACTAATTGCATCCTCTCTCCTTCAAACATCAAATTATCGAGCTTAATGGTGATGGGTAAAATTCAACATACATGTTCCTCTAAAAAAACCTCTCCCCTCGTCCAATCTTAGTAGACAAGAACATCATACAACCCTAGGGACATCCCCCTGATACTTGAAAAGCACTAGTAGAAACAGAGGCACATACAGAGAGGGTTTAGTTGTCTAGAGTTTGTCCACAACTCTGATGACATAGACTAAGAAGCTTAGATACAAAATAAAATAGAAAGTTCATCATAAAAGGTGATTCGAAAATTCATGTTGATTTTTTAAGAAATAAGATAGAAGGCTAGCAAAATATTGAACTTATAAATTGATACAATATCAAAATAAATATACTCGTGAATAATCCAACGACGATACTGAAGGAGTGATAAGGAGGAGATCTTCTACTCTAAACTTGTTTAATCTGCTAGTTCAACCATTAATGGTTCAATATGGAGTTGATTGGCTACAATGACTCATATTAGGTAAGTTTCATTAAAGATAGGAAGTCCACTTCAGGGAATTTTTGTGAACCACATGTTACAAGCTCCAAATCCGTAGAATCATTTTTAGATTTGGGTGCTAACTAATTTACTAGGGCAATGAAATTCAATGGATTAATGGTAAATTACTAAATGTGATGATATTTTTCTGAGGGGCCATCTCGGAAAACCACGTCTCAATCTCGCTCTTTAAGTGCGCCTGATCTTGTATATTATGTGGGTTCCTTCCTTTGGACCACCTATATCAACTGGATATAAATAAAATCAATAACTTGACCTTCTATGCTTACTTATGTAAACGTGATTAGTCAAACTTTTGATATGGGAGCTCGCTCTACCGCCATCGGGAGAGGGGACAGGATATTATTATATAAGATGCAATTACGATGGGGACTATTTGTTTAAGTTAACAGCTCAGTTGATAAGGATGAGAGGGAGTGTCCAATGAGTTGTACAACTCCATTCATAATATTAATCCATTATTCCTCCTAAGCTCATGGTTCATTAGAGTGTTGGAAACTACTTCGTTATGCAAGCTTAATCTAGGGCACTTATGAAATCCTACTCTGTGCTCTTAATTATGTTACTCAATCAGGTGGCCATGCTGATTTGATGTTTTGGAACTAATATATAATTTCCTCTTTGTTTCTAGGAGAGAGACACTTGACTATTTACTTTCTGAAGCCCACCTTGGTTTTGTCCCTATTTTAGCCATAGGTTTAGTATTTGAGAAAAAAATAAAACCCTATAAAGGGAAATTCATGGCTAGATTGATTGAATTAACAGAAAGAACTTACGAGGATGGGAGGAAGAACTTTGGATTCTTGAGTAGTACTTCATTAGATGCGTTCTTAGTGCCATAAATTACATGTGATACTGATAGTGGTAGTAGTGCTTCATCAGGGTGAGCTTGCTCCCTCTCCTATAATGAGTCATCTAATGCCTAGGAACCATCTAACTCTTTTGAGCATGGACTAGTCCTAAAAGGTAGATCCTCCACAATGGTTTGTTACTATTTTTACTTTTTTGGCCAATCCAACATCCATTTTAGTTACAAATTCATATTTTAAAATGAGATATTTAAAATCAAGATTGTCTTTTTATCAGAATATTCAAGCGCACGCCAACTAACCTTCTAAATCAAGGTTACAACCAAATAAAAGGAACTCACCATTTAAAAAATACAGACTGATCTATAGAGTTAACTCTAAGAACTGACTTTACACCTGAAATATATATATATATATATATATACTTGGTTACATAACGAAGTCCAAAACATGGTTGTTGTTGTTGCTGCTATAAACCACCCTCTACATATTAAGAAAACACTTACATACCTAACTATACGTAATCCAACTGAAAATTTAGGGAAAATAAATGGTTGATTTTTTTCAACAGAACTAGAGAAGGGATACTAGGTATCATGGTCATGGTCGTGGTCGTGGTCATGGGATTCTTCATCATCATCATTGAAGACAGAAGAGGTGGACGATGAGAACGCAAGGTATGACAGAGAGTTGAATGTGGAAGGAATGGTGTTAAGGTTATAGATGGAAGAGTCCAAGTCATAGTCGTCATCCAAGTGCAGGGAGTCCTCAATGTGACACTTGGAAGAACCGATTATCATTATGGTTTCATGCATCATCAAATGAAGAAAATTATTTCAAATTACACCACTATCATCATCATATATGAAAGATTCCATATTTCCATCACTGTGACAAGTGAGGTCGATAGAATGGCACACACAATGGGCCACTCGTTGAGCCTGTGAATAGGAATCACTAGAAATAGCTTCCCAATATTCCTAAAGGGAGGGCTTGACTTGAATATTGATAGATTTATGTGACACATGGTGGGCCCTTTAGCAATAAGAGAATATACAGTATCACACATTTTGTCTATAGTGGCTGACGGTTCAAGCCCCAAGAGCCATTCTTTAAACAAATCCAAGCACCATCCTTTCATATTCTCTTTATGGATTTTCTTGTTATGGAAATCCCACATGATAATATTAGCCCTGATTGACTTATACTCACCAACTAATTCCTTAGCCAAATTTTCCACCAGAGGCTTCAGATCTGTTCCATCCACAACAGTAGATACAAAGTCCTTTTTGTCATGTAAAGACACAACAAAAAACATGAAAAGAGAATGGTGTGAAACTAGATCTCTCTGACATTCATTGCATGTGATGAGATGGTTTACCCATTTATGGTTATAGGTCATAGGTACTGCCTTCACCACATCTATTGAATATTCTTCCAGACTCTAAGAAACAAATATATCAGAATAAAAAGATTCGGTACCTTCATAATAAATACCAAGCCCTCCTCCAATGTCAGTGATATTCATATTTGTGCTCAACTTAACCAACTGATAATATATATATGTCACTTTCCTCACACCGTCATTAATAACTACAATGCTTGGGATCTGAGACGCAATATGGAAATGAAGAATCTGGAGATAACATCCCCAATTTCTACAATTTCCAAACAATGCAAACAATTTCCAAACTTGTGAGCTTAAATTTTCCCTTCTCACTATATGTGGCACCGAAATGGATGCCATGTTTGGTCCTCAACTTGGCTCAAATTCAAATAAGATGCCTCACAATTAACTTATGTCTCACACTAAGAACCAAATCCAATTCTTTGTCTTGCTCCAACACAATAATGAAATTAAAATTCAAGGGTATGGTAGTAAGCAACAACAAAATATATTCTTCATCTTTGTAATCATTACAGCCAAGACAAGTCACATGTATTAGTTTACACATGGAAGCCATGGCTAGCAAAAACTCTGGTTTCAATATAGCTCCAAGCCCAAATGCATAGGGCTTCCTAAACTCCATAATGTTCTCCATAACATATCGATCTTGATTACATTTAATAGGAGAAAAACTTGGAAGATAAGACATACGGCTACATTTGCATTGAAAAATCAAAGGTTTATTGCAAAGATTCCATGTTGTGCTTCAACAAATTAGGAAATTAAAATAAGATGCCTCACAATTAACTTATGTCTCACACTAAGAACCAAATCCAATTCTTTGTCTTGCTCCAACACAATAATGAAATTAAAATTCAAGGGTATGGTAGTAAGCAACAACAAAATATATTCTTCATCTTTGTAATCATTACAGCCAAGACAAGTCACATGTATTACTTTACACATGGAAGCCATGGCTAGCAAAAACTCTGGTTTCAATATAGCTCCAAGCCCAAATGCATAGGGCTTCCTAAACTCCATAATGTTCTCCATAACATATCGATCTTGATTACATTTAATAGGAGAAAAACTTGGAAGATAAGACATACGGCTACATTTGCATTGAAAAATCAAAGGTTTATTGCAAAGATTCCATGTTGTGCTTCAACAAATTAGGAAATTTAATAATTAGTGGCACCGACATTCCCAACCCTCCCAAATATTTTGAACCAACCACCTTCTTGATGAGCTTCATCACATTGATTTCTTCAGAAGGAAAAGTTTGATAACCATGAGGTCGAACAACCATTTTCACATTATAATTCATTACAAAATATGGATCTACCCACCACTTGAATAGATATAATATAGAAGAATGGGTAAAAAACTAGGAGATGGGTGTTGCAATAATGCTTACATCGCCACCATTGGGAAATAAGGAGGCAAGAAAAATCAGAACCAGAAGAATAGGAAGAGAGCCCTCCCTAGGCAAGCCATATCTATGAAGGAGGTTATGATGGGGAGACTCCACAATGCCCCAACGACTTAGGGGAAGCATACCTTCCCACCTTTTCATTGTCTCTCAAGATTCAGAGCGACATGGGTCATTATGGTAACGAACTTCTGGAGCAATATTTACTGTAACTCGTTATGATGATCCAATTTTGTTTTTTTGAAATCACCTAACACATCACATCAACAATGCAAGACAATACACAATGGCATATAGAGGATTTCTTATCAGAGGGAAACATCGTAAGCACATAGGGGATTTCTTCTCAGAGGGAAATGCCTTACGACATAATTATTGGTTTGAAGCATTTGCTATTTTTTTACATTGAGGTTAACCAATACAAAAAAACACAAAGGCGTGTGTTTCATTTGAAATAGGGCTTCCATAATTTTGATTTAATTATCAATAATTATTAGGTGAATTTAACCTCCACAAAATATTTTAAAATATTCTTAGTTGTATGTAGAAATCAAATGTTAAGATTTATATCCAAAGTAGTTATGCCCTTTTTTGCATTTTTAATTAAAGTGAATAATTAAAGAAATGTCATATTAACAAGTTTCAATATGAAGTGACTCATGGTTTATTAGACATATAGTATTCATAAGCCATGATACTTATCCATGGTATTGTAACAAAGCATATAAAGTGAGGGTGAATCTCCATGGTTAAGAATATTGTCACGTAATTTTTTTAAATGTATAAATATTTAATTTATATAATAATAATAAATAACTTATAATTTAGTTAATTTTTATAATCTTTTGTAATTTAATAATTTGAAATGTATCATAAATAATTATTTTGATGTTTTTCATAAATAAGTGTTGTGATGCTTATCATAAATTTAAGTTTATATTTTATTAGTGTTTACTTACTATTTAGTTTATATAGCTAAATTAATTATTATTAAAAAAAAACAAAAGACATCAAAATAGTTTAACAAAAATTATAAGATTAATGAAAAATAATTTGAGTTATATTGAGTTCTTTGAGTGAAAATGTAGACACTAGAACCAATAAAAGACTCAAGATGGAACAAGGAATAGTCACGAATATAAAACACCATATTGCATGAAGAGTGAAAATAATGAAGTTCCCAATACCATCAAATTACAGGAAGAGTCAAAATTAATATTCCCAAAAGGGTTTGAACCCCATACTCCATTTCACCATGAATAAACCACTAAAATAGTTAATGAAATCGCATTACCTAGTGGAGCGATTAATGTGAATGTATCGCTAACCCTTCTTTCACACAATGAGCGGTACCTAACATGCAATGTTGTCCATAGAGAATGGGTGATCAATCATGGGTCTATTCTACTTCTAGTAAGGTGGGAAAATTATATCCCTCATTAGAGTGCGAGGTTTTATGGTTCAGAGATTAGTTACAAAGATTCACCCACATATAGGGGTAAAATGAAACAATGTGTTTGTTTGTTGAGAAACATTTTAGGTAGATAAGTTGCAATTTTGATATTAATTAGATCGATACAACTACATTAGTAGATATGATGTTAGTAGATATGGTTGATGCACTTAAATTAGCATATTTATATGTTTATTATATAATTTATATAAATATTATTTATATATATATATATATATATATATATATATATATAATGATATTAATGTGGTTATTTTAACTAAATAATGATATTTAATGTTAGTAATGTCATTGTTTTAGTTGATGGTTTATGAAAAAAACATAATCCATAGTTAACTATAATTATCAAAATAATTATTTTGTCTAATTTTTTTCACAAAATATGCACTATGTTTATAGAAATTTTAAATATACTTAGAATCCCATGTCAAAAATATTATCTAATTATTTGTGTCCCCTTTTGCATAACTTACAGAATAAAACCTACATCTGTAGCGGTATCACAATACTCACACAAATTCTGTTAAAAACTACATTTCAGATAAGTTATTGGAAGGTATAAAAAAATGAATTTCTAATTTATCCAAGTTTAATGCCTTTACTTATTTAATGGTTTTCTCACTAGTTGCATGATATCAGGCTCATCCTTACACCTTTAAATTATAATATCCAAATTTTTCTCATGATTTATCGGACCAAAAGAAAATTTTGAGACTGTGCTACTTTTTTTTCATATTTTTCTTTTTGTTTCAAAGATTTTGGGTAGTTTAAAAATGTGGTAAATTTTTAGAATACAACCTCTTAGATCAATGCTACTATGAGTCGCATAATTGGGAAAAAATCCAATGAAGATCTATATTTAAGTAAGTTAAAAAAAATAGCAACTCACAACTATTATCACCAAAAAATTGATCATCTAGCCTAATTTACTAGATGGATCGAAGTACACCATGTAAACCCAATTTTACCATAGTAAAATTGCTTTCACTATGAGAAATTAGTTAATAAATCACCTTTGCTGTAATTTATAGTTAAACCCATGAAGAATAATTAAATAGATCACTATTTACATGATTTTATTCTAGGAATAATTAATTAAACCATTGTTCAATTATTATTCCTTGTCCTAATTGACCCAATCATGAAAAATAAACAGATAAATCATTAATTATCTTATTTTTCTCTAAGAATAATTAATTGATCACTAATTAATTATCGTTCTTTGTCAAATTTGACTAAATTCCTATAGAAATAATTAAATAAATCCTTATTTGATTATTATTCCTTAACTAATTCCTTGAGATGATAAATAAATCATTTATTTATTTATTATTTCTGAATAAAAGTTTAAATATATTTTCCCTCCTAAAAAAATATAATAAATATTCCAAGTGGTTATTCCAAGAATGGGATCAATAATATTTTATTATTGCTCAATATTCGAGGATACTCAATATTTTGCTATAAATAAAAGGGTTTTCACATTATAGAGGAGAGAGACTCTACACAAGCTGAAGATGTTTGAGGATAGCCAAGAACCCATCCCATAGAGGCTGACTGGTAACATTTATCTATTCTCTTCACAGGTGTTATAATAAAATCATTCTTTACATATTTGGTTTCCATAGGATCATTGGAGTTATTACTCTTTATTTTTGTTGTTTAACCATGATTATAACATAGATCTGGACTTTGGCAGGTTTTGTTTCTATCAGTTGCTACAAATCTACAATGTTTAGTAGCCATTTGTATTGTTGAGATTGTTTGTCATCCACAATCTTAAGTGGGTTCTTTTCGTACATCTTTGACAAGAAAACACAGCGAAAAAATTTGCAAATCCACTGGTTTTATACTTCAGATCCAGAAACCTAGGTGACCTTCAGTTTTAAGCTTAGGGTTTCTTATTTTTTCAATTCTCTTAATGTTTCCTAGTTTTTTAATGGTAGATCTATTAAATTTCTTACTTCTGCAAGCTTTTTGGTCGTTTCTGCAGGTCAAAGGAACTAGTTGCGACAAAGGTGACACTTTTTTCCGAAATTTTCCGACCGAGATCCACGGAGAAGAAATCACACTTTTTGTCCCAAAAAGTATGATTTGGAGGCTAGAAAGCATTAAACACCCCAAAAAGTGTGATCCTTATAGAGAAACATGTCAGCACCTGTGATTTTTGGGTTTTAAGGATTTTCTCAGATCGATTTCTAGGCTTTATAGGGAGTTGTCTGCTAGGTTTTCTGACCTCTGTCCCATCCCTATTATGCCTTGATCCACTCTAATTTACTCGCTGAATTCAGATTTAGCCTCCCCTAGGGCTTCTAGTATGCTTCCACCTTTCTAGGAGGAGTTTAGCTAAGTGAGTAGTCTGAGTATCTGCAGCGCTTTCAACCACATTTTCTAGATTTGTACCTTTCTGTTTCAAATATATTAAGATAGGTTGTTAACATCCATAGTTTCACATTTAAGCTTGTTTGGTCATTTTCATTAGGGTCCCATCGGTTGCCCTAGGTGGTTCACCCATCTCCCTATCTTTTTGCAGCGATCTTCCCCTCTGGTTTTTTGTTGTTGCTGCACCACTTTCCAACAGCTTAGTGTCACTTGATCCCAGTCACACTAACATTCAGATACCTTGACCATTTTAGTGTATTTTCATCGGTTTAGCCACCAACTAGCACAGTGTTTGCAAACCTAGTTCGGGTGGGGTTTAGTTAATTATTTTGTTGTTCATTTTCTGTTATTAATTTCAGTTTATTTTCAGCAAGGTTTTTTCTTTTTTTACAAATACAATCTAGGCTTAATCAATTAATACAATTGCACACAAAAGAACACCTTAAGCGAAGGGTGCTTGGTTTACACTACCAAGCCAAGACTTAACATAATAAATTTATCTCGCCGCATTGAGACAAAGATATATTGTTGATCTTCCTTCATAATTTATGTGTGACGTGTGTCCTAAAACCATTGTTCTACCAAGGAAATTGTCATGGAGACTATTAGGCCTTTACCCCTAGTTTGCACTTCGGCATATTACCCCTCCCCATCAGGTTCAAGTTTATAGCCCTCCGTGTCCCCACACCAACTCTTCTCTTGGTTCATTTGATTTCGAGCCCCATTCATCGCATATTGTCACCATGTCTGGACCCATAGCTGGTGCAAGAACCCAACCTTGTGTTGGCTCTGATTCTATCCCGGTCGTCACATCAAGCGAAATAGTCCCAGGAACTATTTCAGCAAACCACATGCTCCCCTTTATGGCTGGGTTAAGTCTGCTAGATTTTAACTAGTTGATAAACGACCACATACACCATGATGCTAGTTGGCCCTCTATGTCGACTAAGCTTCCCTCAGACATCCTGAAGCTTGAGGGTAATGTTGGAGAGTATCCTACCAACCATGTCTGATCCTTTCACATGTGGTGTTCGTCCAACTCCATAATCGATGACTCCATTCATCTTTGGCTATTCCAACACATGCTCACTGGAGACGTTGTAAAATGGTATGTAGACTAGACCTCCACATCTCATTCTATCTTCGTGACACTTACTAGAGCATTCCTTTCATATTTCTAGTCACCTCTCCAGTACGACACTAGTACGAAGCTATTGACCTCACTCCATCAATCCTCTGCCACTCACCTTTCCGACCATGTTCAAGAGTCGTATCGAAGGAGGACCACATTTGGTGCCCACCTTTTAAAGACCATGTCTATCTAGATTGGTTTCTTAGGAGCCTTCGAACACCGATTGGAAAAGATGTCACATCCCATTTTCCTCAAACCGAAGAAGGATCTCCCTAAACCACCCTGAGATATGACCTAATTTAAGCTCAATCCGGTTATGTCTATACCGTCATTCTAGACCTCCCTCATCCTGGAAGTGCCAATGCACAGGGGCATCTCACGTTGTCGACGGTTTCATTGGATCCCTTTCACAATTTTAACCACATACTCAGCAATGTTATGGCTACCCACACGGGGGCACTAGTTCCTCCAGCACTTGTACCCCTCCTGCTAGCAACATGTTTTAAGGGCCCCAACCTGTCTACCAAATTTTTTCTCCTCCTTATGCACAACCTCGCATTCCAGGCCCTCAAGTATTAGCACCATAGGTTCCCATGCATCCTTAGCTCCAGTAACCACTGCTCCCTCAGGGTCAAGTGTTTGTGTAGTAGAGAGTAGTCAATCCCCAAAATTCAATGAAAATGAATAAGGGGAAGGGTAACAAGGGTAACCATGGTAAGGAAGGTAATCAACCTAGTGAACCCCGGTGGAAGTAGCCTAATGCCAACAAACAACAACAGGGCAGCCAGCCCAAGTAGAACAAGGTTATTCATATGAACAAGCCTTGTGGATGTTGTGGTGTACATGGAAATTATACACATGAGTGTCCTCTCTTACCCCATATGTGCCAAATGCGGGAAGCTCAAGCAGGTTCTAGAGGTTAGCAAGGATTTGTTGCTACTAAAACTCATTCAGGTTAAGTACCCCATCCCCCCCAACCTTTTGATCCTAGTGACTCCCAAATCCTTATGATGAAATCTGATGAGATTAACCCATCCAATATTAACTTGCAAACTCAGTCGCTTCAATATGACAAGCCCTCGACTCCGTCTTCCATTGAGTCCAAAACCAAAGTATATGTTGAGCTTCTTATGACACCAAATGGTCTGTTACAGATCCCTCAACCTAAAGTTGAGGCAATTCCTAAGATCCCAAAGGGACCATTACATCATAATGTGGATTCTGACACAGTTTCCCATACATATAGTATAGTAGAAGACTTGGCGCAATCACCTATTTCCATATCGACGCTGGAAGTCCTCCAGTCATGCCCATCTCAAAAGAAATCTTTTCTAATTGCCTCGAGTGCAATAAATCCTTCTAACAATTGTTTGATTGTCTTCCTAGTTGATACATCAGAGCACCCCCCATTTCCTTCATCTGTTGCTTTCCAAATACCAGTTAAAGTCTATAATGCCATCATCTCTTGATGCATTATTGATGAAGGCACATCCACCTGTGTGATGTCTGTTGTAATTTGGAAACAACTTAAGTCACCTGAGTTGCGCCCCTTCACCATCAATTTTCATGCTTCGGATGGACACTCCTCCCAGCCCCTTGGCATGTATCGCAACTGTCCAGTGACCCTTGCGGGCAAGACTATCCATGTCGACATTGAATTCATTGATACCCCTTTGGATTACAACATTATCTTAGGTCATACATACACATTTGAGATGTTGGTCGTCACATCTGTAGTGTTCCCAATGATGTGTTTCCCTCATGAAGGGAAGATCGTTAAAATTGATCAGTTGAATTAATACGAGCCGACATTGATACCATCCCCCAAGTCCATTATCTTGTCAATGTCCGACAAAAAGTCTTCAACTCCTCCCACAAGTTTTTCACCCAAAGTCTATAAATATTCCTCATTGTTAGGTGCTTTCCCTTGTCCTTCCCCTCCCATCTCAGAGCCTAACTCTATGAGTGTTTGCATGTTACAAGCATCATGGGCTACCCTTAAGTATTTTGGTATGCCTGATCAACAACCATCTCCTCAACACCCTACTATTTCCCTTCAACCTGAGCCCTCTGGATCCACCCCCCCAAGACCTCCTCTATTTGTGGGTGCCTCTCCTATGTTTCCACCAGGTCTCAACCATCCAGGAACTATTCTATAGTGACATTACCCTGCAGGCTAGATACCTTTCTTATCCCCCCCTCTGGAAGTATTTTCTGTGGCTTTCATGGCTTCACTGGTCCTTCCTAATATGACTTTGCGGATCCAAATATGGTACATCGATCCCCCAGCAAGCATTTTGCGTGGTCATTTAAGACCTTATCATGCTTTGACCCTAGTTCAACGGTCCCTACAAACTCTATCGCTGCTTCAGTTCCAACAAAACCTCAACAGGAACCCACAGGAATTGCGAAAGCATCCAAAAATGGGGGCAAATCTAAGAGGAAAGAACCTAAGGACAAGTCTCCCCAAGATCCTTCAGCCCCAAAGTCATCACCACCATGTTCTTTGTGTAAAGTTGTTGGGCACACCACCAATAATTGTCCTGAACTTCCTCAACTCAAACCTTTGTTTCATGAAGCATTCCCTAAGTCAAATATCATGGAAGTCCATGTTGACCTGCCAAGCCCACCTAAGAAACTCAAAACGTTGCGCACAAATCACCCTTGTGTAATGTGTGATCATCATGGTCACTACTCCCATTTTTTCCCTCTTCTCGATGAATTTCATGATTGCCTTGGGGCACTTCGCGAATACAAGGCCACTCATAGTGCATCATCTACTCTTCTACCCATGGATTCTGGTAATCCTATTCAATCAAAACAAGGGGACTTTGGTCCCACCATTGTGATCCCTCCCCTAGATGTCGAGATGACAGACACCACAAGCCATATCCTTTACCTGTCAACATCCTTGAGTTCCTCGTAGGCAAACCTTTTTGAGGTTTCTGTGCACACTTCTATAAAACATCTTTCTATAGAATCCCTGGTCTAACCATTTGTAGATCCTCCATCTACCAGCCCATCATCTACCGTTAAAGATGATGTGTATGTGAACCTTATTTCCTAGGTTGATGCACTAGGTAATGTCACCACATCATGTATTCAGTCTTCCTCTTATCCACCCATCTTCTAGCCCGATGAGGACACCATGGAAGCTATGTCTACCACTGATTACCATTGATTACCCTTGCACTTAGACAAGGGGGTATTTCTATGGAGGATTTTGAAGTCCATTTCCTTCCTAATTCTCCCCATTCGCTCTACCTCAAGAAATTTCACTCATAGCACATCCCTTTGACTTATGTGTCTTTATTTCTGCCATGAAGTTGGGTAGATTGCATCATCTCATCCGTTGTCTTTTGCACTTTTCTGATGGATCCATCGTCCACACCGTATACTGGTCATGCCAACGGTGCAAGTCGCTTCTCCGGGAATCTAGCCTTGAGAGCCTGGGCCATTTTTACCCCCTTTCATACGTTAGTCCTTTCAAACGATGTGTACATTGGATCTGCCACCAATAATCAGGTCGAATATGATTCAGTGATTAGTTTGTTAGTCGATTCCCTCGCTCATCGCATCCTTCATCTTCATGTTCATTTAGATTCCTTGCCACTTGTCATGAAATTCAATGGTATGTATCATGTGCATAACCAAGTCCTATTTAGAAAACATCTATGAGTTAAGTTGTTGGTACATGAATTTGAAACCATTACGTTCAATCATGTGCCTAGAGCCAAAATTCACTATGTAGATACCATTGCAAACAACATTCTAGATTTACATTTATCACATGTATACCACAAAAGGTAACCATAAAAAACAAATGGTGAACCATCATAATCATTTAAAATTCTTAATCACATTATGTATCATAAAATTGTTTGGAGCCGTAGCTGTAAATGCATCAGGTACGCCCATGGCATACTAGGGCGCACATAGGCCCCTACATCAACTTATCATTCTTTGGAGGATCTCATGCCAAGTTGAGCCGATACTCTTGAATCCCCTTTTCGAGCACTCGACACACAATGGTGCTCCACAAACTCATCCTACTAGGGGGCATCATTCCTACCTTTGCATACCAGATCATTCCCTCCATCACATATGTTTGTGGGTAGTATCACATGCTTGGGGGCATGATGGTTTTCCCATAGCCATCTTCTCAGTTAATTATTGGCCTCGATCCCACCGAATCTAGGTATGGTCGATTATCCTCCCATTCCTTGGATAGTTTGTCCTACAGGCCTCTCCAGAGAGCCATATGCACATCGAATATCCTAGATGTTTGATACCATATCATCAAATATTCTACTCTATGTCCACATAGTCCCCATGTTTGACTTCATGGGTGAGGATGATTCTATACCTCCTCTAGTGGTTCATTTTCGTTTTCCTCTTCCATTAATCCTTCATCAGAAACCATCATTCCAAGAAGCATTAAGGCCATCTTTAGACAAGTAATGCCACCTACTTGAAAGTCACAGATCTTGATTCTAACGGTTGGTTTTTCCACTATGATCTCCACAAGATTTAGGACCTTTTCCTCCTCTGCAAATTCACCACCTCTCACTTAACAAATGAATCCAAATTGGAGTGAAAATGTCCTTTCATAAAAAAGTACACAATTTTTCTATCGCCCATGACGACTAGACTGTAGCTCAGTTTGACTAACCGTCAGCACCGTTGGAAATCTCTAAGAGAAATCTATAATATGTCTTCCTCAATATTTAATGATTTGACACTTCACCAAGAAGCCACTTTTCCAAGAAAGATCACTTCGTTGCCTCTTAAAATCAATTTTCATCATAAAGAGACACTTTTACTTTGAGTTCCATCTCCTATTAATACTTTCATACGATATGTCAAATTTCTTCATGAGTAACCATCATTTACTCATGTTTTGATGGTGCCCACTAGGCCTAGTCTGTATGGCAGCGTCATTGGGTCACCCTTGCATTCTTGGAGTCTATTTCATGTCTCATTATATCATTTCACAATATTCCAGCCATCTTTGCATATCGTTCATCTTATGTTGCCCATTTTGGCTTCCATTCATATTGTCCCCATCCCCTCGAGAGTTGAGTCAGTCACTGCAAGGTCAACCATGCACTTTATGCTCTGACAAGGGAAGTCGTCTATTTGTCCCTAAGTCCAACTTTTTTTCCAGTATCCCTGGTGATAGTCCATCAGTCACATTACTATTTTCCCTCATGCTTTTGTGAAGTATCCTCATTGCCTCATCTATCACGGGTCCTATTTTGTCGACACCAGTAATTTATTCCAGAAGAACAACCTAGAGGGTGGTGTATCTTGGTTCCATATTCCACTATTTTTAGGTGCCTTGGATCAAGTAGAGGGTCTCTTTATTTCCCTTTGACTTGGTTCTTTCATGTCCGTGATCCATACACTTGATGGCCGAGTGATGCAACAGATTATGCTAGTGATTCCCATGCATGTGTGAGATGTTTCAGACCTCATGAGGAGGTCGCCCTTTAGGTAGGCCCCAACATGCTCAGATGCATGCCTATTATTATACAGCCTCAGATGCAGTTCCATAGAGTTGATGGGTTCGATTCCTACCGATCGCATTGTTCATAGCATGCTCATCTCCTCCAGATGAGCCATTCACTTTTGCAGAGCCCTTCCTTGTTCAGCAGGGCTTCTCCGTTTATCCTACCCTCCATCCCACCCATTGTTTTTTAGGGAAGGGGCTTTGTATCTCATGTAGTCAGATATTACTATATTCAGTCCTGGCTCATGTTTTTCTAGGTGCATTATGCATATGGGACACATTGTATTATTTTCTGTCTCTGTAATGCCAGCATGTCATGTACCATTCAGCATGTACTTCATTGCTCAGTTTTATATTTCTGGGTGAACCATTATTTTTTACTAAGTTATCTCGGAATGTATGTGTATTCCTCCCTCATCTCATTTAGGTTTGGTACCACAACATAAAATGAGACTTGCATTAGTCTCACCCCCTCTATCCATATCCTCTTTCAATTCAGCTTTATTGGTCTCTCTCTCTCTCTCTCTCTCTCTCTCTCTCTCTCTCTCTCTCTCTGACTCCCCTGTGTTTTCTAGTGATTGTGTCTTTACAACCTACTTCGGTCATATGTTTTTCTCCTAACAATAGTACGTTTGGAGGCAATCTGTTATCACTTAAAAGTTGATCATCTAGCTTAATTTACTAGATGGATTGAAGTACACCATGCAAAGCAAATTTTACCACAGTAGAATTGCTTTCACTATGAGAAATTACTTAATAAACCACCTTTGTTAACTAACTTATAGTTAAACCCATTAAGAATAATTAAATAAATCATAATTTATTTGATTTTCTTCTAGGAATAATTAATTAAACCATTGTTCAATTATTATTCCTTGTCATATTTGACCCAATCATGAAAAATAAATAGATAAATCATTCATTATCTTATTTTTCTCTAAGAATAATTAATTAATCACTAATTAATTATTATTCTTTGTCAAATTTGACTAAATCCCTTAGGAATAAGTAAATAAATCCTTATTTGTTTATTATTCCTTAACTAATTCCTTGAGTTGATAAATAAATCATTTATTTATTTGTTATTTCTAAATAAGTTTAAATACTTTTTCCCTCCTAAACAAATATAATAAAATATTCCATGTGGTTATTCCAAGAATGGAATCAACAATATTTTATTATTGCTTAGTATTAAAGGATAACTCAATATTTTGTTATAAATAGAAGGGTTTTCCATTCATTATTCACTTTTGATTATTCTCATTGTTGTAACTCTAATTATTTTCATTGTCACACACCATATTTTTGTTGGGTTTTCACATTATAGAGGAGAGACACTCTACACAAACTAAAGATGTTTGAGGATAGCCAAGAACCCATCCCATAAAGGGGTACTGGTAACATTTATATGTTCTCTCGATAGGTATTATAATAAAGTAATTCTTTACATATCTGGTTTCCATTGGATGATTGGAGTTATTAGTATTTATTTTTGTTGTTCAACTATGACTATAGCATAGATCTGGACTTTGGCATGTTTTGTTTCTATCAGGTGCTACAAGTCTACAATGTTTAGTATCCATTTATATTGTTGAGATTGCTTGTCATCCACAATCTTAAGTGGGTTATTTTCATACATCTTTGATAAGAAAACACTACAACAACAACTCATGTTAACATTTTCAAATTCTAAAAATAAAGATAAAGACGAACCAAATAAAAATGAACATTAAGCAAAAATATTCTCTATTATTAAGAAAAACAAATTTCTATTACCATAAAAAAAGTAACAATATCTCATATATATATGAACTATTATAAAAAAATTCTTCTGATTTTTCTAGACTAACTAACATCGTCGGCCTGTCAGAGACAAAGCCTATCTAACCCCGCCTAATAACACCATTACATCTAAAGCTAGTGCATCTTGTATGGAATTAAAGTGTTTACTCCACCATCGAAGAATTATGCCAACTGACAAGATCTTTTGCTCCAATTGTAGCTATAAAAACAACTTAACTAGGTTTAAATGTAGAATAATTAACAACTAATTTCAACTAACTTATATTATTCATTTGTATATAGAAAGCATGAACTCATGTAGTCATAATTGGTTGGGTACATGAAATAAATCTTGTAGCTTATTTTTGAACATATAATATGGATTATTGAGTTATTGAAGACTCTAAATACGTCTACGTGCACACACAACATGCCATATTCAGCCACAAATACATGATTTCCATTGTAGGAAATTACATAAGAGTAAAACTAGAGAAGTCCGAAACTCCGCAATGCTCTCCAAAAGACATTGATCTTGATTTCATTTAACAGGGTAAACCCCCTAAAAATAAGACTCATACTACTACATCATCGTGACAAAATAAAAGGCCTATTGTGGAGATTCCATGTTTTGCTTCAACACATCAGGAAACCTAATTATAAGGAGTGTTGACATTCTGAGCCCTCCCAAATATTTGGAACTAACCACCTTCTTGACGACCTCCATCACATCGAATTCTTTATAAATGAAGAGTATGATAACCACATGGTAAAAAAACCATGTTCCCTTTCTCATTCACCACAATATATGGAGCTACCCACATCTCGAAGCTATACAACATTGAAGAATGGGAAACAAACTAGGAGATGGGTGCAGCAACAATGCCTACACCACTGCATTTGGAAAAGAAGGGGTTGGGAAAAGTTGGAACCAAGTGAACAGGAAGAGGGCCCTCCTCGGGAAAGACATAGGTAAAAAGGGGGTTATGATGGGGAGACACCACAACACCTAAGCAAGCCAGGGTCGGCAACCCTTCTCACCATTTTACCGTCTCTCGAGATTCACAGTAGTGTGGGTCATTATGGTAACAAACTTTCAAAACAATGTTTACTATAACCACTTATGATGATCAGGCGGCGATTTTTTTTTTAATCGTCTAACATATCAAATCAACAACGCAATACAATACACAATGGCACATAGTGGAGTTCATTTTAGAGATAAACACCTCATGGTGTAACTAATAATAAAAATAATAAAATTGAATTTTTTATATCATAATACTGTTTTATTAATGAAATTTCAAATAATTTTTTGGACAAAAGAAAGTCATAATATATAAAGTCAACCTAATGTTTGTGGTTCATAATTCTATATAATGTGCGTTCATTCTAGAAGGAAGTGAGAGATGGGAACGATGAAAGCGCTGAATGGAAATATATTTTGAAATCCAACTAACTTGGTAGTGACCCCACTTTGATTCTCCTGGTTTAGAAGGCTCGAGCTTGAACCGAAAAACTAGAGTCGCTAGTCATTTTACAATAATAGTTCATTCCCACTTCAAATATATACTAGACACAGTCACACACACACACACACGCACACACACAGAGATATATACGGAGATCATCTTGGGGAATAAGGATAATATTAAAAACGTCATTATTTCTAGATTTAAGGAAAAGTTGTGGAGTGATAAGGAGTTAGAGGGGAAAATAAACTTAAGATACTATAAATAGGTAATCATCCCTACACTTGCTAACCAAAACCACCTTTTTGTCTCAACATGTTCTAAAAAGAGAATGAATATTGCAAGGATCAGGACTAGTTCTCATGAAGTCTAGAGTGGAACTGGATTTTCGTCTCTTCCCAAGATACCTTGCGACGAGAGAATATGCCTCCTCTACAATACTACGAGATTCAAAGATGAAAAGAACTTTCTCTTAGATCATCAGACCCTTACTCACATCCACTCTCATTTCAAAAACATTTTTCCCACTACCAACCTCCTTGACTTATTTAATTAGCAAAACTATAGTGACCTCAGAATGCTTCTTTCCCTCCTTTTTGATCATAGAAATAAAATTTCTAATAATCCTAATTAACTTCTCCTTTCTTAAGGTCCCATAGACCATATTAGTCTTCGTGGATGTTAATCATCATCATCATCACATATATATATATATATATATATATATATATATATATATATATATATATATATATATATATATATATATATATATATATATATATATATATATATAGAGAGAGAGAGAGAGAGAGAGAGAGAGAGAGAGACATATATCACATTAAAGTATATAACATATAAATAGTAGTTATCATTTAAGATCTATTTTACCATATAAACTAAAATAATGATTCCACAATCATATTTAAATTTAATTAATAATCCCATGAAAACTTAATACTTACAATAAATTTAGAGTATAACAAGATTCCTAGCCACCGATATTCACTCCACTTTACCATGGATATTATTAACTTCTAAATAGAATTTTTACAATACTATGGGCCAAATGTTTAATGTTAACATAATTTTATAACATTTTTTTAATTAAATTTAAAATAAAATATTCTATAATTACTTTTGAGATATATCTAAACCTTTTATACTCATTAATACCAAAAATACTCCATGGATATTCCATAAAGATTAAAACAAGGTGAAGTAAAATTAAATATGTGAATTCCTTTATATATAGAGGTGTAAAATTTATATAAAGTAAATAATATTGTTAAGAAAAATGATATATCCATCTTAAGTAAGGATCTAGCAAGATATTAGAGGAATTGAATATCTTGAGATGCAAACCTTTCTTCAAATTTTTCAGTCAAGAAGAAGCTTGCATCATGAGAATTTTGATCCCTCTAAGTGGGTGGTAAATCTCGAGTTAAGATGGACCTATGTTGGTAGATGAGCATCAACTAGATTAAGAATAATATATGTTGCTTATCATTTAATTTTACCTTTTTCAGCCAACCAGTGTCCTATAGTGTGAAACTTGTCTGAATATTGTAATTAATATTTTAATGTTAAACTAAACTTGATTTAGTTGATATTAACTTGAATTGACCGATGTTATGGAATCAACTTTTTAGATGTTGCAAATTAATATGTTTAAAATAGATAAGAGAATTATGTTATGTCTTTTTGAAAGCGTAATCGTAATAATAGTTATTGTTTTGTTTAGCATGAGGAAGATGTGTAATTCTTTTAGTGGTCAACTTCGAGTTGACAAATTTGTCTAACTAATCTGTAAATAAGAAACTAATATCAACTATAATAGAAAACAAAAATGAATAACCATATTTGGTTAGATTTAATTAAAACAATTATAAATCATCAACAATCACATGCTCATTGTCCTAACCATAGACATGCCCGTGAATAAACTCCACAACAAAATTTGATGTATTGAGTTTGAAATAATTTATCTATACAAAGGAGGAGCACGTAGGAGACTGTTATGTCTAATTATGTGTCAATAACTCCTCAATGAGTTATCAAAAATAATTAAAACTATCACCTAATCAATTATGTGCAATACAATCTCAAAGCATTAGTTTAACAACCACCCCTCCCCCCCCGGCGCCTTAATCCGAAGGGAAATTTGGCATGCCAAGTAACATTCTGAACTTTCCAAACCTTTTACATCCCAATGCTTTGGTAAAGATGTCTGCATATTTCTCTAAAGTAGGAAAATGGTTCAGATGAATGTTTTTGGCCTTTAAATGACGTCAAATCAAGTGATATTGTGTGTTTATATGTCTTTTTCGATCATGGAATCTAGGATTATTGGCCAACTGAATCGCATAAGTTTTGTCAATAAAGAGAGGCATTGAAGTCTTTTGTTTCTCCTACAAATGTTCAAGTTTTCTTTGAAGCCAAATTATTTCTTTTATATCTTGAGATGAAATAAAAAATTTAGCATCATTGTTAGAATCAATAGGTACAAATTTCTTTCATGATATCCAAGTGATAGATGTTGATCCAAGATTTATCAAATAACCAGAAGTAGACACCCCATGATTTTTATCACCATCGACAACAACATCTAAATAACCAGTGAGATGGAAGTTTGATACTTTAGAGCATTTTAGGACATACGACTGATTTCCTTTTAAATATTTGAGCACTCATCATGTTGCAACCCAATGAGCTTCACAGGGTTGATGCATAAACCTAGAAAGTATCCCTATAACAAATTTTATGTTAGGACGAGTAGTAGTAATATAAGTCAAACTTCCAACAAGTTTCCTATATTCTACTGGATCTTTGAATGGAATGTGTTCATTTCAAGTAAGCTTTAGGTTCTATTCCATTGGATTATAAATAAGATTACAATCCTGGATTCCAAATTTATTCAAAAAATTGTCCAATATATTTTTCTGAGAAATAAAAATATGGTTTTGTTTTTTATCAATTTAAATTCGTAAATATAATGAAGTAAACCCAAATTTGTCATACAAAAAAATTTTCGTAGCTCCTTTTTAATAAATTCTATATATTCATCATTGTTCCTCCTGATCTTTAAATCATCAACATAGAAAATTAGATTCACAACTGATCTTCTGACTTTTTTGATAAATTAAGTTGCATCATGTAGATCTAAATTATTATCATTCAACATAAGAAGATGCCTAGTTATCTTTTCATACCATTCCTAGGGTGAAAGAAAAGCGAAAGTTCTAATAGCTCCCCATTTACCTATAGGAGCAATGTTTTTGTATAATCAACACCTTCCTTTTGTTCATACCGATTTTCTAGAAGTCTTGCTTTGTGCTTTTCATGTGAGCCATCTTCCTTATACTTAATTTTATAAACCCACTTATAACCAATGGGTTTGATGCCAATAGGAGGATCCACCAACCTCTAAGTTCCATGTTTTATGAGAGAATAATATTCCCTTTGGATGGCATCTTTCCATTCACTACAACTAATAGCGTCTTCAAGGGTAGTAGGTTCATTAACAATAGAAAAATTAAATTCACAAATATTTTGTTTAGTAGAAATCCATGTGAAAAATTCATCATCCTTTTTTGGAAATATCTTGTTTTCTGTTGATCGTAGTAGTGATTGCTATGGTGGTTGCTAATCTTGAAGTAGAGGCTCTTCAAGAGTAGTTTATAATCCTACAAAAACAATATCATCATCCAATTTTAATTTTTCGAGAACATTTAAATCATCCAAAATACTGTTTTGTAAAAACAACATTATCATGATCCAACCTTTCTTCATTCTCTCTTGAGCATGGAAAATTTACTGAAGGAAAGCCACACACCGATCTAGAATGCGAATCCCCCCTTCATAATTTGGAAGATCATTATCTCATTCATACTAAAACATTTTCGAAGTTAACTTATCGAAATGAATAAGTTGTCTATCAACAATGGAAGAATATTTAGTAGATTCAAGAAAAATTACATCTCGTAAAATATTAAATTTTTTGTTCTCCTCATAATACAACATGTAAGCTTTATATGTAGTAGAATATCCTAAGAAAATACATTTTTTATTCCTAACACCCAATTTGTTACGTTGATGTTTAGGAATCAATGCATAGAATAGAGAGCCAAAAACTCTAAAACGTTGACCAACAGGGAGACAATTATACAACATTTCATAGGAAGACTTATTAATGATCGAAGAAGAAGGACATTGATTGTGAATATACACTACACATACCATTGGTTCTCTTGAAAACATCAACTTAACAATTCTTAGAAAATTTATTGATCTCACCATATTTAGTAATGTTTCATTTATATTCTTTGCAACACTATTTTGTTGTAGGTTATGATGAATTGTACTTTGATGTTTAATTCCCTTGTCCTCCAAACATTGTTCAAAATCATGAGATGTGTATTCACCACCATTAACAAATCGTGAAGTTCCAATGTTAATTTGAGTTTCAATTTTAATCGATAAATGGAAATTTTTAAAAGTTGCAAAAAATTCTAATATTTCTCTTTCAATAAATAAGCCCAACACATCCTCATGTAGTAATAAATAAAAGTCATCAAATATTTACTACCATTGGTATATGGAACAAGCATGGGCCCACATAAATGAATGCATGAGATCTAACTTCCTAGAATCTCTAGAAGAAGAGTTATGAAAATGCTGCTTACTATGCTTGCCTAAAATACAAGCATCACATGGAGTAAGTTTTCTTTGAACAATATGAAGCCCTTTAATTCGCCACTGTTTTGTAATCTTGATACTATCATATTTTATATGACCAAAACAAGAATCCAACAACAACTTGGAAGACAAAGTATCACTTTTCTGAGTTAAAAGAGCATAATTAAATGTAGAAGATGATGTTCCATTGAGTTTCAAAATTTTATATTCTACAACACCTGCCATAACAACCTCATCATTAGAGTCTCCATGGATTTCAACTATTCCATCAAACATATGTATAAAATGTCCTTACTACCAATATTTATAAGAGATAGCAAATTTTTTTGAAATTTAGGAATATAAAGAACATCATGTAAAACATAATCAACAAGTCCTGATAGTTTTAGTCATATAGATCCAATTCATGAAGGCTTTATTTGTGATTTATCAACAAAAAAAATTACTCCATCAATATGATCATTCAGTTTTTCTAATAAATCTCTTCTAAAGGTCATATGAAAAGTGGCTCCAATGTTTAATATCCAAGTTTCTTGCACAGAGGAAAGTGTAGAGCAGAATATATCATTTATACTAAAATTACAATGTCCAACAATATAGTGGGTAGATTCAAGTGATTTTCATTTTTCTGGAGGTTGTTTCTCTTTCTTCTCATTAATATTTTCCCAAGGTCTACGACAATTAGGGGGGATCCAAAATAGCTCTAATACCAAATGTAGGTTTTAACCCCATACATAAATTACTTACATACGAATTCTAGAACACAGAAAATAAACAATGCGAGAGAATAACACATAAAACACATACACAGAGATTTTCCCCTAGATCCCAAAACAGGGACTACCAACTTGATTTTTCATTATGTTCCTTTCAATGTTACAATACATATTTATACATGTCGAAGCATCCAATACCATGGACCGAAAACCATCGCGTCCAAAACCATGTGTGAAAAATCATGCACAAAACCATAGGTAGGTCTACCCAACCTAATATAGGGTCCAAAAACAAAATTTTCTAGGGCACTGCCCCAGACCCCATAGAGTGGGGTTACCTGCACTCCTCAAACCCCATGTGACTCTCCTCGCTATGCAATTGGTGCAACGAAGGGGTGGCTATGCACCCCTTCTAACCCCCAAGTTAACTACGTGGGACAATCGTGGAAACAATATAACACACCCCAACATTCTCCCACTTGTTCTTTTCTTTCCACAGGGGGCCACAAGAGAGCTTAGTGAATTATCCAACCCTACAACACCCATTGTTTCTCTACACCAAGAAAACTTCTCAAAGCTCACAGATTTTGTCAATGCATTTGCAGTATTCTTCAATGTGTGCACCTTTACCAACAACACCTTTTTGCCTTCTATCATATCCCTCACAAAGTGATACTGAACATAAATATTCTTTGTCTTTGAATGGTATGTAGGGTTATTTTCCAAGAAAATTGCACTTTGGCTGTCACAGTCTATCCTTATAACTCCTTGTACTAACCCCATACTTGAACAAAATCTCTGCAACCAAACTACTTCCTTGCTTGCATGAGTGGCTACCATGTATTCTACCTCTGTATTTGATAGTGCCACTATAGATTGTTTCTTACTCATCCAACTAACTGCACCTCCAAATAGGTTAAACTCATACCCACTTGTATATCTTCTCTGATCCAAATCTCCAGCCCAGTCTGCATCAACAAAGCCAAGAATATCCAACACTCTATCCAATCCTAGTCTTCCTAGGTAGCACAAACCATAATCACTAGTTCCATGTGAATACCTGAAAACCCACTTCATTGTTGTCCAGTGCTCCTCCCCTGGTTTTAACATAAACCTTCTCAATACTCCCATTGCATGTGAAATGTCTAGTCTTGTACAGACATCGCATACATCAGGCTATCGACTACACTTGCATATGGAACATGGGACGTGTCTTCTTCCTCTTCTTGTGTCTTTGGACACTATTGAGCAGATAACTTTACAACTACAAGAACATGAACCTTCACTGGTTTACTATCCTGCATATTAAACCTCTGCAATATTGTCTCAACATCCTTCCCTTGGTTTAACCAGAGCTTCCTCTTTGTCTGATCTCTTTTAATTTCCATGCCCAAAATATAGTTTGCAGCACCAAGATCTTTCATGTCAAATTTGGACGACAAATGGCTCTTCAAATCCTAGATAATTTCTTTGTCATTTCCAACCAGCAACATATCATCCACATACAAGACCAAATAAATAGCACGGTCACCAATTAATTTAGAATGCACACGGTGATCTACTTTTCTTCTGGTGAAGTCAAGTCCCCATATAAATGTATCAAATTTCTGATACCACATCCTTGGTGACCATTTTAACCCATACAGAGACTTCTTTAACTTGCATACAATTTATTTCTTACCCTTCACCGCAAAGCCTTCAGGTTGCTTCATGTAGATCCCCGTGAAGAAATGTTGTCTTCACATCCATCTATTCTACCTCTAAATCAAAAGCAGTAGCAACATATAAAAGTGATCTAATAAAAGTTACCTTGGAAACAGGAGAAAAAATATCACCAAAATCAATTCCCGGCACCTGAGAATAACCTTTTGCCACCAAGCGAGCTTTGTATTTCTCCACCTTTCCTTCTGAATTTGTCTTCTTCTTGAACACCCATTTGCTACCAATGGATTTTCTTCCAGCCGGCAACTCCACCAGATCCCAAGCCTCATTTTTGTGCAAAGATGCCATTTCACCAACCATGGCCTCTTTCTAGAGTTTTCCATCCTCTGAATCTACTGCTTCCTTCACAGTTCTGGGATCATCATCAGTAATACATAAAGCAAAATTTCAATAGAAAGCAGATGGAATATACCTTTTTGGCTACCTTCTTTCTAGAACTGATCTTCTCACACCCCGAGTTTGTGGCTCTTCATCTTCTAATTCCTCCTCTACTATAGAGTCTGATTCTTCCTCCTTTAACTCAAACTCTATCTTCTCAGGTTCGTTTGGTTAGACTTCATGTTTAATAACAACTTTCACCTCTCTGAACACCACATCTCAGCTCTACACAAACTTCCTTGTTACTGGGTTTCAAAGCTTATAACCCTTTAAACCATCCTTATACCCAATAAACATGCACTTTTCAGATTTACTATCCAACTTGGTTCTTTTCTCCTTTGGAGCATGTACATATGCATCACATCCAAATACCCTTAGATGTGAAAGAGAGGGTTTCTTACTAGTCCATACATCTTGTGGAGTCTTATCCTCCAACACTGATGAAGGTGATTTGTTGACCAGGTAACATGCTATCTCCACCACCTCTGCCTAGAATTCTTGTCCTAACCTGACACCATTGAGCATAATTCTTGCCCTTTCCATCAAGGTCTTGTTCATTCTTTTTGCAACTCCATTTTGCTCAGGTGTGTATGGTGTAGTATTCTACCGTGCTATACCACACTTCTTCCAAAATTCTTCAAATTCCTTACTACAAAACTCTCCACCGTTATCTGTCCTCAACACCTTTATCTTCTTCTTTGTCTGGTTTTCCACCAAAGCCTTAAATTCTTTAAACCTATCAAAGAATTTAGATTTCTTCTTCAGGAAATATATCCATGTATTCCTTAAGAAGTCATCTATAAATTATACATAGTACACAGACTTACCTAGTGATGGAACCTTCAGAGGTCCAAACACATAACTATGCACAAGCCCTAATATTTGATTTGCCCTCTTACCACCGGAGGGGAAACTCACCCTATTATGCTTCCCATATACACAATTTTCACAGAAATCAAAATCCAGAGAGTTATTACTCATACCTTCTACCATACGTTTACCATGAAGTATTCAAAGGCCCTTCTCTCCAATATGTCCAAGCCTTTGATGCCACAACATGGTCTTCTCTCTAGAGACCAATAGATTTTCTGCTCCACTTTTAGGAACCACAGAACTATTGCACCCATCAACAACAGTGCTACCTTGCAGCTTGTACAGAGTTCCAATTTGAACTCCTCGAATCAACACCAGTGCCCCGGAAACCATCTTGCAGGTATCATTCTCGAACATCATTTCTACACCTGCATCATCCAACTTGCTTACATAAATCAGATTTTTGGCTAATGCAGGAATATACAAAATACCTAGAAGTATTCTAACCATTCCACCTTGCAACTTCAACTTTACCTTTTTGTGACCAACGATTCTAGCATTCTTGTTATCCCCCAAGAAGACATCACCACCATCATATTTCTCATACTCGCAGAACCACTCTCTATGGGGAGTGAAGTGAAGGATGCACCTAAGTCAATCAACCATACCTCATGATCTACATGTGTACTTGAAGAAGCCAAGTACACATCCCCACCTTCATTTGAGGTGGTTTTTTCCTCTACAGAAGGAGCATCATCAGATCGATTTCCTTTATCAAGAGCTTTAGATTTACAGTCCCTTTTGTAGTGCCCTTCCTTTCCTCATTTCTATCACACCACCTTTACATGTTTTCTTGGAGATTTACATCTCCATCTAGATTGAGATCTCCCACTTGATGAATTATTTTTGTTTCTTTTATGGGACTGTTCTCATACATACAACGTATCACCATTCTGGCTCTCCATATTTTTTCGTCTCATTTCCTCCATCAGCAAGGATGAGACTATTTCATCAAACTACAAGGAAGTTGCATTGCTACCTATTGCAATAACCAGACTATCCCATGAATCTGGTAGACAAAACAACAAATTGATGCACTTATCTTCATCTGAAATTTTAATATGAACAAATAATAACTGACTTACCACAATATTAAATGTGTTTAGATGCTTTGTCACCAACTCTCCATCTTTCATCCTCAAGTTATACAGCTTTTTCCATAGGAACAGTTTATTCACAAGTGACATAGATTGGTACAAAGTCCCTAACTTGTCCCGTAAAGCCTTCGCCATAGCTTCCCCTGATACATTCAACAATAATGAATCTGAGACACACAATCGTATTGTGCTCTTTTCCTTCTGATCTAACTTCTTGCATTCTTCATCGAACACTCCCATTGGTTTAGTACCCCGATCTACCATGATCCACTAATCATTATCCACCAACAAATCCTCCATCTTGAGTTTCCACAACTCAAAACGTTGACCATTAAAGTTCTCAATCTCTATCTTTCCACTACTCTCCATCTTCTTTCACCACCAGAATCGATTTCGTAGATCTCCCACTGAACAGGGTCTACTACCGGCCCGAGCAAAACCCCTTAGCAACAAAGGCATCCCCTTGAAGCCAAAACAACTCTGATACCAAATGTAGGTTTTAAACCGGTACGGAAATTACCTACATACAAATTCTAAAACATAGAAAATAAACAATGCAATAGCATAACACATAAAACACATATACACAGAGATATTCCCTTGGATCCAAAAATTAAGATTACCACCTTGATTTTTCATTATGTTCCTTTGAATGATACAATACATATTTATACATGCCGAAGCATCCAATACCATGGACTGAAAACCATCACGTCCAAAACCATGGACTGAAAACCATCGTGTCTAAAACCATGTGTGAAAAATCATGCACAAAACCATAGGTAGGTCCACCCAACCTAATATAGGGTTGAAGAACCTAATAAGGGTATCCCATTGAGTGGGGTTACCTACACCCCTCAAACCCCCTCTGACTCCCCCTGCTACGCAATTCATGCAACGAAGGGGGGGTTCTGCCCCCCTTCTAACCCCCTGATTAACTACGTGGGCTAGTCGTGGAAAGAATATAACACAACCAAACAAGTATGACCAAGTTTATGACACCTATAGGACTTAATAATTTGTTTAGAATTCTAAAAATGTTTTTGCTTCCTGTCACCTTGATGATTGTTACCCACTATCTCTAGATTGTTTCTTACCAAGACCTCTACCACTTTTTCCATTCCTATTAGATACTCCTTGAGACTTTTGTTCCTTTTGTGCGAGATACAAAGTCCCAACATTGGAATTGGGAAGTGACTCCTTCTTCGCAAAGGATTTATCTCTTTCTCTAATTTTCTCTACAAGTTTATTAAAGGTCATGGATTTCATTTGTTCACTAGCTTTGAAGAGACTCCAGGTAGTGTGAATAGGTAGGGTATGGGAATTTAATGAATGTCATGAGTTTAAATTTAACACCATCAGAATTAATATCATGATAAATGGATTTAATTTATGAGACTAACTTCATTGGACCATTTCTTTCAATCCGTTTGATATAGCTGGATCTTCCAACATTTAAGGGGATCTCCTCAGTAAGAATTCCCAACTAGAACTCAGACCCTTTGGAGTAGGATTCCCTGTAGTGAGTGGTCACGTAGTGCCTTGGCCATGGTAGAACACACAAGTAATTATGATGACTTTGGTTGGAAGCAAGTGTTTAAACTTGCAGTGAGGGAAGTGAGATGTGTCAGGGTTGTAACACATGGAGGGGAAAATAAGTGTGTCCCTTAAAAGCCTATGATAGTATGCATCCTGGAAGGAACACACAAGTGAAATGACATCACAAGATGGAAAGCATAATAGTACACAAACCAAAGTGATGGGTTATTCTAGAAACACACATTAAACAAGATTCATACAATTGCATAGAAATTAGTTCATAAGAAAATGCATAAGTTAAACAACATATATTTCTAAAGAAACTAGAATAGTCCAACTATAATAACAAAATATGTATGAAAGTGTGTTGGCTCTGTTATTACTATTTTAAGTGAAAGTTCCATCAATACATAATTGATTGATGCCAGTAGCCCTAATAGTGGAACATTACAGTTAGGAACACCTTCTCCTCCAAACAAGTATATTTGCTCTATGTTGTGGAGAAGAAAAGGCTCGTCACAATACTCCCAAGCCTTTTCTAAGCCTAAGCCTAGCCAAAAGCTTGGATCCCAAAATCCCCTTCTATGAGTTATGAGGTTCTATTTATACCAAATGGTGGGGTGACCCTTGACATTACCCTTTGTGACTCTTTGACTACCCTCATGAATCTTCAATTTCCTTTATAAATAATTCATTATATTACATAGTGATTATTCACATTCCGCTAATGACAATTGGAATTTCACTTACAACATATTTACAGATAATATACATTTTCGACATGTACCCATGTGAGACAAAATAGGCTACAGACAACCTAAGAAGGAAAAACACAATGACTAAGAAGTTTGGGAAAAGACCAACACGACAACCTCCACTTGATGACTCTTAGTGACGTAGTAATACCAAACTCCTTGATAGTGTCTTTTTGATAGGGGACTCTTGCCTCCATAACTTCTAGTTATATTGTCTCAGAACCTTTTTCCAACTCATCCTGAAGCATGTGTTTCTTGGTCTTAACCACTGCATGACCACTAATAGACTTCTACATGTTTTCTACGCTCAGCTCCAAGTAATTGGTGGTTATCTCTCACCTTATGTGCTCCATGTACTTTTCAATCTTTATATGGACTTGGTTCTTCTCCTTAGCTTCGGTGAGTGAACCGATTGACATGATCCTATGTGTTCTCACAATGACATCTAATATCTTATAAAATGACACATATGAAGCCTATATGTTATTGAAAAATGGGGCAAGCTTCTCATAATTTTGGATCTGCATCCATATCTTTAATTTGTCTAGCTCTGCCTATGGCTTGATAATTTTGAGAAAGTGAAGCGGGGCTCCTTGTATCTCATTGTCCATTATTTCACATTGGTGATAGCAGCATGTATGTCCCTAAGATCTTGGACAATATTTCCTCTCTACCACTGGAAACCATATAGATGGACAACCGCCTTATGCATGGTGACAAATACATCATAAAGTTTTCACATGGGGCCTCAAGAGTTGATACTTCAGCAACTATCACTTTCCTCATCTCTGCCACTACAAATTTCTATGCCACCTATTCATTCTCTGCTAATAGGAACTTGACATTTGAGCTCATGGCTTCTGCATAAGCCATAGTGGCATCGACCATGGTGACTGGATGCTTTCTGAAATCTGACACTATCACCCTTTCTTTCGTAAATGTCGGTGATGCGTGATCATCTGGGAAATTATTTCTCCATGCATGTATAGTTTTCTATTGCAACTCCTTGAATGATAGATTGTACACATCCATCACTGGATCATCATCAACGCGAACAATCTCTCGTTTCTATCGTAGGACTTGTTTTGATACTCGGGGTGTTGGAGACTCAAGAGAAACCTTAAGAACTCTCGACATGAGGTCAGTATCTTGTTCATGTGGCTCCTGTCCCAACTCCATGTTTGTTTCTTCAACCATTTTCTCAATCTGTTGATCAATCTCCTGATCCTAGATCTCCTCATTGTCTTCTTCATTTTCTAGGTATTTTGACTCCTCTACCTGTATGGGCATAGTTTTCTCTATCATCTTGCCTTGCCCTTCTTGTTGATCCTATTTTTGCTTCTTATCCATATCTCTCCTTCTTATCTCTTGTTCTTCCTTCAACTTCTTCTCTGTTTCATGCAACTTCCTTTCTACTTCCTTGAACCTTTTTTTTTCTCTCTTCCTTCACTCTTCTCTATCTATGCATTGTTTCCTCATTGCCTCCATTTCTAAACCTTCTTTCTAAATGGGAGGATTTTCTTTGTACTTGTAGCTTTTATTAGCCTCTGCATTCTTCAAAATCTTCCTTTTACCCTTGTCCTACATCGCTTTCCTTCTTATTGTTGATGTTGTTTTTGCTTCTGTGGTGTTGATGCCTGTAGTGCAACTTTCCATGTTGTGGATACACTGACTGGTTCATTGAGCTTGGAGTAGTTGTAACAATACCTCCAAGGGTCCACCTCTTCCTAATGACATGTCCCATGGATCCATGGATAGTACACCTTCACACAATGGTTCTTCCAAATACTGTGGGGATCATATGGATTGAAGTCTTTGGTGCCAAACTCAAACTTCTCTATTTCATTAGCTTGAAAATTTGGATCTTTAAAGCTCTTAATCTCATACAATCTGACCAACAAAGGAAGAGCGGGCCATGGTACTTTCTTCATCCTATGTAACCCTACTGATAACCTTGTGGAGATGTGCTATGCGACCTCTTGCATGACCAACTTATCTGTGGCATACCTTGGTAGAACATGTGAAGGCTTCTCTCCACTAAACATCTTGCTATAGGTGTCACCAAGTGAGGCATACTAGTCTACAATGTTGAGTATTGCCTCCATCGCTTCTTGGTACATGCAAGGTGGATCCTCCTCGAAGATAAAGTTGTACATCAAGATAATGAAATTGTAATCTAGCCTTGCCATAACTCCTTTGTGGCTACATTCAGAAAGTAAATTGCAATAAATGTTGAAGACATTATATTAGGGTGTCAATGTGCAACCCATGCCAAGAAAATGATGTTGGGCACAGATTGAATTAAGTAAATAAGAAAAAATATAGAATCTCTCTTGCTCATCATTGGGCAAATTCCAAGCATTAGTCACATGGACTCTCAACTGAAGATCTAATAAATCTGACCAAATGAATGCCCTTCTGCCATTCACCAACTGGTTCAACACATTCACCTAATTCTCTTGAAAGGTCTTCGTGATGTCTTTACTATACAATTGGCCTGAAAATATGATCAGGAGATGGTAGGACATTCTTGGTGACTTGGTCCTGTAAACATGATTGGGTGTTGATCTATACTTTGATGGCACTTCCACCCAGTGCTTTATAATATCTTTGGTGATTATAGTGTTGTTGATGGCATAGAAAAGTGTATCCATGCAGTTCACCCACTAAGGTAAGTGATACATTTGATGATAGTTCTCCATCTTGAAGGTAGAAAGTTGTGTTCCACTAGCACTACTCAATGTTTTAGTCTCTGGAATAGTGTGTGAAATAATCCAGTTGATGATGTCTACACATGGGAAAGAAGGGTACCTTCATGTAACCTTATGTAAGCTGACCAGGGGATATTGACATACAACTGTCGATCCTCTAGATCTTCTGTCAACTCCCCTACAAAGATATCATTGATTTACTACCATGTTAAGGTCATGCCATTTCTTATGAACAACTAAGTGTCCAAAGAAACCGGAAAATTCACTAACACTTGCTCAACTACTTCCCTAGTGCTACTCTCGACAATATCCTATGATGAAGCTCTCTATGAAGCCATGTTACTTGTAACTATTGGAGATTTTCTCAACTGTTATACCTAGAGACAGAGAAGACACTCATGGCATGAAAATGTTAGCTTAAAACCAAAATCACTTCAAGAAAAGACCAAACAACAAATGCTGCAACTCTTGGGAAGAATGCACAATCTAGGCTCTCAGAGCTGAGTCACTACCAACTGCTAGTGGGGAGGTCTTGTTGACTGGAACTGCACAATGCGCCATTTATTCAGGGTTAGGTGAGATGATACTGTGTGTTGTGAAATCCCAATGGCTAAGGCTCAGGACTGACTCTTGGAACTGTTTAGTGCACAACTGGAGTGAGGTCTTGGTAGCCTCTGCATAATTCTTGGAGCTAAGGTAAACCCTTGAAATCCAGTAATGCACAGTGCATGCTGGGAAGGAGCTAGATTTGAGCCAAGGAAGCGAAAGTATGCCCAATGGGATCATAAAATTGAGACGATTTAAAGGAGGGGATGGTGGTGGGTGCGTATTTGAGTGAATGATTATGCATACAAATAAAATGGGTGCAGGAATCAATCAAAAGGAAGAATAATGAAGCATGTGGAGAGAGTTGTCACAATGATGACTGTTAGTGCAAAAACTATGTAATGCATGCAATACTTGGGAAACGCAATAAAAAACTTAAAACAACACTTATAAAAGCTAAAAAAAATCAAAACGCCAATGTTCGGTCAATAAAACAAGTAAAAAAACACTCTAACAAGCCAAGCAAACAAAAGCAATAGAAAAGCAAGACTTACTTGGAAATGTTTTGATGACTATGCCAAAGGTTCCTAGATCTCCTCACAAATGCCAGAGCTCCAAGATTGAATGTGAAAATGAGCTTTGGTGGCATTCATTAAATAGATTTGGTTTATTTAGGGTTTATGATGTGGAGGCCAAAAATCTAGCAAAAAATAACACTTGGTGGAAGTTTCCAAAAATAACTCAAATGCTAACTCTGACTGCTAAAAATATATCCTTATTTTCAAGGGGTGATTTTCGACTTTTTGATTTTTTCTTTTTCAGGAATAGCTGCCATTCATTTCCCAAAGAGATTGCGCAGTTTTGAGGAGAACTGAGGCAACTCACTAGCTCATGCATGGGGTAGCTTTTGAGGGAAATCTTCTACACAATTTATGGGTTGAGTGGCTTTAGGCTACCTCTCAGCTGAATGTTGGCTATCAGCTAGTTCTGTGGAATTTTGGAGCTGAAGGCTAGATACTTGCTTGGATTGTATAATTTTCGAGAGTAAGGTTGGATGTCCTCAAGGATTGTGCATTTCACTAAGGTAGGCATGGAATTAGGTTCAAACCAAGTCAAGAGATTGGCTTGCGGGTTATACAGTAAATAGAGTAAGAAAACACAATCCAGAATTCAAAAGGTAAATTTCAATGAAATCAAAAGTACGTGGGTGAGTGTGAGAAGAGATGTTGTTATTTAGGAGGTAGGCTCGAAAATGAGGCATAGGAAAAATTTTGGAGTGTGGCTGTAGCCACTACGACATTGGCAACACACTGGTAGAACTCTAGCTCTCTATATGGACTTTGTCTCCTGTAAAGCGAGTATAACTCGTCTCGAAGTATTGTTCATTTCTTTGAGCGTCATGACTTCTTCATTAGCTTGAATTAAAGATGTACTCGACACAATTATCTTTATCGATAGCACGCATACCAATCCAAGTCAACTAAGTTGTTTCAACTGGGGATCAGGGGTATATTGGTGCACAAGTAATATAGACTGTCAATTTTTTAGTTTCATCTCTAGTGTTTCTCTACTACCAGTAGCCCTGGATAGTACCCCAATGGAGTCACTTTAGGAACCCAAGAATTTCTCTACTACTAGATGGATTGGCCAATACCCTAATGGAGTTACTTTCTTCACGTCTTTGCACAGGATGCCTCTCTCTTCTTTCACCTTTATTTTCATTTCTTTTTTCATTTTCAAATAACTAGGCATAGGAACTTATTTATTTCATTAGATGGAAGAGGGATCTCGGCTTGTTGAAAGCATAAAAGGTTGTCCCTTTAGAGAAGGATGTTTATATATACCTATGCCATACTTGTTAATGTTTTCCCCCTTCACCTTACTCTACTTGACTAATTTGACAAGGGTTAATTGAATTATAGAAAACTGATTATAGTAGGCAGTACTAGTTAAGAGTGTGTTGAAGATGTTAGGTTCTTATACCAATAGGTTTCATTTTTCATGATTGACCTGGGAAGTGCCAAATATGTTCATCTTTTCATGCTGCAAAGGTTCCATATTTTGTGAAAAAGCATTAGAGGAAAGTTAAAAAATGTAAAGAGGGTATGCCCTAAAAGAAAAATAAAAGGGCAAGAAAATCCAAGTGGTCAGAAAAAATGATAAAAATGAGCCCCAAAGAAAGACCAGGAAAGTGGCTAGCCAAGATGCCACTTCTAGCTTGATGGATGGCCCAACAGTTCAATCTGGATCATGCCATGTTTTAAATTGCTTGTTCTAGACTAGAGAATCAACATCTGTCCAAACAGTTCAAGCTTGGCAGATCACTAGCTAGGTAGAGAAATTAAGGAGCCCAACTGCTTAATCTGGGCCCTTGGAAGAAATAAGGGTAGATTTAGATAGGAGGGCAGTCAAAAGAAAAGAGGATAATCAGGGTCTGCAAGCCTAAGTGCACCCATTCAAAAGGAAGAAAAAATGTTAGGTGTTTTAGGCCGGGTAGGTAGTTTGAGGTTGCAGAAGCAAGGTTTTGGTCACTTATGATACTGTCAAGGAGAGCTCATCTCATCGATGAAAGAAATGTCAAAGCAGTTGTTTGATGGCAGAACTATGGAAGCATGTCTAACTCCCTTTCACTCCCCCCCCCAAAGTTTCTTACTAACACCCCCTTGAGGGCCTTGGGATCTGCCCAATAAGTCCTGCTTTCACTTCATTTTGTCAAATACTAAATCAAGTTTTGGGTTTTCTTAAGGAAAAGAAACCACATATCTTGTGTAAAAGTCCTCATTCCAAATTCCATTCACTTCTTACATCCAAGTTTTCCTTCATAAACTTAGCTTCATGCCCCTACAATTTCACTTCACAAGGTCATATTAACTTCTAACTCTATTATCTAGCTCCCTAGATCACTTCCTTACCCCTATTATACAAAAAATTATATAAAAACGCAAAATATTAAATATTCCCACCCCATGGCACTATAGCCATATAATTCAGTCTTGGGAAATAATAGTCCATTTGGGACTATTATGAACCCTTCCGCGTCCTAAATCCGGAATTAGTTTAACCTCTGGTTAAATTAACAACCATAATAACCCCTTCCTAAATCACAGTTCATTAACCCCTCTGCGCTCATATACATTTTCGGGTTTTCTGTTTAAATGTTTAAACTAAACACTAAACTTTACCCCCGACGCATACCCATAAAACCCATATTACCCAAAGTCTAAACCTTGGCGCATATATTATAACGTTAAATATTTGGGCGGGTCCCGTACGTTAACATCCCGCCAGATCGCAGTTCCGTCCACCGTCGGATCGGGCCCTCCCCATCCGACGGCTCTCGTTGATATCGGAGCGCCCCCGACGTACGGGAGTTAGCGTCCGATGGAGGGTGGTTTTGCTGCCGTACACGGGGACGTGTGGCCCATTCTGATTGCATCGGGCCCGCGCTGACACTTACCACCCCCGTACCAAAGGCGGTCCGATAAAACCACTTACCGCCTTCTGTCCGGGCGCCACGTCCCCGTGACGTCACCTTCACGTCAACCCGCTGTTGCTGCATGTCACTGCCACCGCATCTGCCTGCATCCCTACCCTGCCACCGTGTCCTGTGCCACGTCATCGACACAATCAACTACCACGTCACCTTGCCATACCAAGGACCCGCCGATGACGTTATGATGACGTCATCGCAAAAAAGTGCCAAAATGCCTCAAAAACCCAAATTTGCGTTAAAACTCGCGAAAGTGTCATTTTTTTTTATGCAACTAAAAGATGCAAGCTTTTGCATGAAACTTACATCCAGTTTGCATTCGACGTCCCCGTATGCAACCCAGACCTACTCGACGTGCAACCCGACCTCTTCGGCCTCCGCCTGCAGCTCTTCACCACAGCAATTTCATGAAAGAACAAGTATTTACCCGAAAAAATGCCCGTAACCCTGTTTTTCATAAATTCTCTGCAAAATTTTCCATTACACCTAAGAATTCACCAAGAAGACGTTGGCACCTGTGAGATTCTCCTCTCTGCCCCATTGTATAACTTGATTTGTGGCCAAAACCTGGCATCTCTGTCCCCTTTGATAAAATTGCCATTTCTAGCTCGAATTCCAGCTCCAATTTGCCCGCGGAACCACTAAAGACAGTTTGCTAAAGCCCTTTATTTTTCTCCCTTTCCAGTGTACTTATTGCAGAGCCCTCCACAAGTCTTCATTTCATTGAGTTTTACTCATCAATAACATCTCTGCACAGAACTTGAAACTGTGAGTTCCTTGCCCAGGAAACCATTATCACAACTCTGTTCCTTGGTGAAATACAGACCTAATCCTACTGTAATCACAATCAAAACATGGAGGCCCTTGTTGCCCTCAATATTTCACCACTAAATTCACCCCATAGACTGTTAGAATGGATTCCACTGGTAGATAGAGACTATCAAATTACTGATATGGAAGGAGACAAGCCTCATCTTCAGGTTTTCTATGAGATAAGGAACAAATTTAGAAACAAAGATGACCCCATTGCGAATATGGGAGTCCAACATGCCTATGTACTACTTGCCCTCAGTAAATGTCTTTCCTAACCTAGTCCATCAATGTTGTTCAAACTATGAGCCCTCTCAAAGGGCAGTAATGGGCCCTGCTAGTAAAGTCCTCTTCTACATTACTCCTCCGTCCATCAATGAGATTTTGCAATTCAAACCAACTCAACCTTTGGTCCCCCTTTCCATGAAGAATCCGCTAGATCAAGCCTCAAAGCTGCCCTCTGCAGAGATTGACCGAATTGCTAAGTTGTTCCTGCCACCAGACTATTACTCCAGATTCACAATTCCCTATCTCCATGTTGCATTACTAAGGAGGGAAAAATCCTTATAGATATGATCTCCTACATCCTGGGATTCAGAACAAGTGAAATTGCGGATAGCACTGTCTTCGCCTTGATGTCTATCTTCACTCCTGGACAACCCCGTGCTATCAAGTATGATTATGCCACCTTCATAGCTGATAAGATTCATGAGGAATTCATGAACCTAGAAAGGGAAAGGGTATTCAAATACACCTCATATATCGATCATTTGCTGCTATATTATCAGTCTGAAAGTTTCCCAGTCGTCCTCAAAAAATTGGATGCTAGGGGGGAGAGGAGGTCAGTCATATTTTGGTCATCAGTATTCCATCATTTTAGTTACTCCCCATACACATATTGTGAGTTCATTGACCTTTTTATCTATCCATCTACCTACTTATTATCAACAGATCCTCCTCACAGACTCACTGATGAGATGCAGAAGATTCTACAGCTTTCTAAAAGCTACAGCATTGGTGACTGGTATTTTTACCAAAACCACACAATAATAAGGGTTTATGGCTGTGAATTAGCCCCCTACCAACTGCCAAAATATGTCCCTATGAGACTCTTTGCCTTAGAATACTTTTGGCAATTTGGTAATGCAGATATGATTCATCTCCATGGCAAAAGCAAAAAGGCACAACTGAAAATCAGACATCAATTGGGCCCCTTTATTTTCAATAAGAGAGAAGAAGCATGGAAGGATGCTGAACAGATTCTGGGAGAGAAAATTAAGCTCAAACTAAGTTTCATTTGGTCACCATATGATCCCAATCACTCTATAAGTCTTAGAAGAATCAAATATAGGCTTGCAGGATATGTACATTGCAATATCCCTCAACTTGAACAATATGCCAATCAACAAAAATGGGTAGAAGGCACCCTAATGGAAGAGCTCACTGAAGAAGAAATAACAGAAAAAGCAATCAAGAATCTGGAAAAATCTATTGACTTGGAATCTTTTGGACAGGTCTTTTTTACAGCTCCTCGGCACCTTGGAGAAGGCACCTCATCTGTCACGGCCCCTCAGCAACCAGCTCAAGAAAGTGCTCCACTACCAGGGACATATAAAGGAAAAGAGGTCCAACATTCAGAAGAGCAAGTGCACAATTTAGAGCAGCAAGAAACAATTGCAGACCGGCCAGTTTCTACAGATAAATAGGGTCAAGGACAAGACCCTTTAACTCAAGCAAAAGTGACTGAAATTCCTGTGTTGCAGACACCTCTTAATGAGGAAAGGGCAAAGAAAAGGGATAGACAAGAAGAAACCCCTCCAAGGACATCCACCGAGCAGTAAGGAGAAAAGAGACAAAGGTTAAATCCTTTTTCATAAGAGGAAATTCCAGAAGGACAAACAGAATAGCCAATTCCCCCAAGCATGGAGACATCGGCCAGCTCCTTTCAGTAGGAGGAAGAGAGACAATAGGGGGTAGAGGTAAGATCCACCAGGCAACAGGGCCGATAGGGCTCTGACATTAAAAAAGCATTCGTTGATATCAAAGCTAGGAATGATCCAGTGAGATTACAGCTATACAACCAGCTAATAAGGATGGCCCCCACCAATCAGCAAAGGCTAATGGCAGCCTATGACATCCAGGAAGGGAGAATGACCCTCGGTCACTTCAGACCTACAATTCCGCAACCCCAATCAGCTGTTGACTATATTAGAACCAATCTAGAAGTGTTCGCCAAAGATATCCATCTGATGGACCAGATTGAATTGCACAAGCAGACCGGGGAGATGGTATATTCTACTTTAGCAGGTAAAACATTGTTAGCCCACAGATTGAAAAACTCTTTGCACAATACTGCTGCCCAACTAGAGTTGGAGAAAGCTTCATCACAGGCCAAGGACAATAGAATCAAATCCTTGGAAGAAATCATTATTGAGCTGGGACATGATCCCACTGATCCCAAGGGTGTGCAAGCTTTGATAAAAAAGAAAGATGAAGACATAGCCGCCCTTAGAAGACAAATCAAGCTGCCAGCTACACTGCATCCTCAAACTACAGAGGTAGCACAACAAAAAGAGGAGCAGGATGTCGTAGCTTTGCTTACGACCTTACATAAAAGTTTGGTAGAGATAGAAAGTGCCTTGGAGGCATCATTATAGGAAGACAAGGAGAATTGGCCTCTTAGCCAATTCAAGAAGCTCAGATTCTTACAACTGCTCCTCCTACGGCCACCACAATAGTCCCTCCCACTGTTACAACATCAGAAGCAGGTGCTTCAAGCTCAGCACCAATTTCAGCAACTACTTCAGCACCTACAGAGCAAGGCACCAGCTTGAGAATGGACAATATGATGAAGGAAATAGAAGCTCTGGAATTACAAATGGTGGAATTGAAAGAAACCAAGGAAAAGCTGGCTAGAATTGAGGAAAAATATGACAAGTCAAAGCAGGAAGTAGCTGAGAAGACAAGGGAAGTGAAAGCCCTGGAAAAAAGAATAAAGGAGCTAGAGAAAGAGCTTACTTTTGATAAGACTCTAGCAGATATCAAGAAAATTTTGTGGGCCAAGATTGGCCAATCCATTACAGACCAATGGCAATCCATCGAAACCATTCATGAGCAAATGGATTTGATAAGCTTGGCTCAGTTTGAAAACCAAAAGGCTAGAGCATCTTTAGGAAATATGCCTGAGCAAGCTAATAGAATGATCCAATTCCTGAATACTCGCACCAAAGGGCAGTTGGCAGCAATGGGAATCAGGAACAGGACTGAAACTATCTTGCTAATAAAAAGGGTGTTAACCCTTAGGAATTTTGTGCAGACATTAGAAAGAAAATTCCAAGAGATGCAGGCAAAGGTGGATGAGTTTAGAATAAAGATCACAGCATTACAGAGCAGAGGGCTACCTATCCTAGTAACAAGTGCTGAAAGACTGTTGTCACATGAGCATTATGCCAACAGGGTGAACAATTATGCTTCCAATCAAATCACAGCTTCCTCAAGCACATCAGAAGAAACAGGGCCTCCATCTGCACAGAGTGTCTTTGATAAATTAGAAAATCTATTCTACATTGCACATGATATAAACCATCTCTTTGAAGCCCAGCCAAAATTCTATAGATACACAGAAGCTGATGAAACACTGATAAAGATACAAAGGCATCAGCTACCTACAGAAGATTGGTGGAGAGGAATGATGGAGACATTGCTCAGGTGATTTTGGTTATTAATTCTTTTTTGTAAACTACAGTTCAGCATATACAGATGGCATGGTCCACCTGTCAAAGGATTAAAGCAGCATAAAGTAGAATTGGAATGGTAACTACAGCTCATTAAATGTAAAGAAACCCAGCACACGCAGAATGAATATGCATCAAGCAGCCGACTCACCCAGCCCAAAAAAGTCAAAACTTTCTGACAAAATAGACAACTAGCAAGCCAATATTAATTGCAGCGTTTAATTCTTCATTTACTCCCTTGGTAGAGTTGGTGATGTAATTTATTGCATGAAGACTCATCATCTAGATGTTTTGTATCTTATTTTTGTATATATACCTCCCCATAGAACGTATTTGGGGTTGGTTGGTGATTCTCTCTAAGAGCTATGTTGTAAATTTTCAGACTTTTAATACAAATTGCTGGTGAAGTTCATGGTCTGTGCACTGTCTGGATGCGGAAGTAATGAACTGCGTTCTGCTACAGAATTCCTTTGTCGTTTAATGGAACAATAAGTTATTCTAAACTGTGTTTTGTCTTTCTGTGTTTGCAAATTTCACATATGTTTCATGATCTTAGTAACAGAGAAGAAGAATAGCTCAGGACTTGTTTGAATACACCCTCTGCTCAATCTATGTTTCTAATTGTGTTTTCTTCAGAATTAGTCATAAATATGAATTCTTAGTTGCTCATGTTTGAACTAATTCTCTCATTATGGATGATGTTTAGGAATCCTTAACTGCTCCTAGATAATATTCTCACACTTTCCCTCTATCAGCATAGTGAAATATCCTTGATTGCCTTTCATTCCCTGATTTCATGCCATCGATTCCCAGATTTGAAGAATTGTTCCATAGGTGCCTATATGGCTCTGTAGCATTACCTTTTCCACAAGAAACACTTACAGTAGTATACCATCATTGACTCCATCTCCCAATAGTCTAGACTGTTCTAAAAATGCATCCCAGTTCTGTCTGAACTCATCATCCAACCAAATTTAAAACAAAACCCTGTACATCATAACTAGCCTAAAATTACTCCACAACAAAGCTAAAATATAAAGAGAGAGCCCTCTCTGGCTGCAAGTAGGCTAGGACTTGCAGCTAAAAGATTGGTTAGTGGTTACCTCGGTCGTATTCCCTTAGGAGCCTGGGAACAACCTGAGTGATAACATCATTAGCGACTCCATTGGGGACTGAATGACTGTTTTCCACTACTGTCCATTTTCTAATTTTTTTTTTTAGACAGTTCTTACAAAGATTTGACCAGTTTCCCTAGTTTGAACATATTCAAATAAAATCCAAAGTCTCCCTATCTCTAAGGAATTCTTGTAAAACAATGCCAAAAACTGTGATTATAAAACATTCCTAGAAAATACCAAAAGCAGGTTTGGAAGCTGGCTCCAGAGAAGAAAACTCGTTATACTAGGTCAGATCCTGACCCAGATCCTCTAGCTGTTTTTGAAAATCCCAACCTGATCCCTAAGATCCTTAGGAAACAAGCGGAACAAGAAGATCTTGCTGATTCTAGCCCTGAAGCAGTTTAGGAAAGTTATATTCCAACCCCTGCCAAACCTTCAGTCCATCCTCACATTGCTCCTACTTCTTCTTCTCCCTCATCCACCTCTCAAAGCACTCTCCCTACCCCTCCATTCACTGCACATATTTCAACTCCCCTTCCCGCAGTTCCAGCTGTCCCATTTCTTCCTGTTGTTCCATTTGTCCCTGTAAATATGGCAAATCGTTATGACCCTTTATAGCTACCTGCAAATCCAGGGGCTATGCCTCAGGATTATCAAAGTAAGATCACTTATTTTGATGGTACTATTACATATACTGCTCTACAACATAGAAAGAAAATGAAAGACTATTTTGAGAATTATGAGATAGACGATGATGATGTAAGAATGAAAATCTTTGTCCAAAGTTTAACAGGAGAAGTAAGAACTTGGTTTAGAGTACTTGCTGCAAATTCAATAGCCAATCTGGATGCTCTTTACCACACATTTCTCAACAGATGGGAGAAGAAAAAAGATCCACTGCATAGTTTATCTGAGTATGACACTATAAAAAGAGGCCCACAAGAAATTGTCCTAGATTATTGTGGAAGATTCAACAATGTTTACAATGCTATTCCTCAAAACCTCAGACCTCCACCTGATTTAGCTTTAATCAAATTCCCTGATGGATTTGACTCTGACATGGCATATCAAATGAGGGAAAGAGCCCCTCCGACCTTAGCATACATGCAGAATATAGCTGTTAGTGTAGAGGCAAACCTAATTGCTACAAGAAATAGGGCAAGAGCTGAAAGAAGAACTACTTTTAAAGAAGAGCCTTCAACATTTGAACAAAAATTGGATGCAATCATCAAAGGTATGGATAGACTTGGGGATAGGGTGGAAACCATCGAAAGAAAGTCTTCATGGGAAGGTCAACCAAGTACTGCTAGAAACCCAAACTTTAGAAAGAATCAAAATCCAAATGTTGGAAGGGTTGTTCCCGACCAGAACATCAGACCTCCTTTTCAAGAAAACTATGCCGAAGCCTGAACATCTAGTGAACCAACCGAGGACCCTCACATCAACTTGATGGGTTTGGACAGTGACCACCAAGTCTTTTTAACACAAGAAGATCAAAAGGCCCATAATTGCAATAAATTTCATACCAAATCAGGAGAGTCATTTGATTTTAGGGAAGGCTATGATGCAGCAGTTTATGAGGTTCACAAATAGTACAAATTAAGGAGAAGAACCATAGATGTGCCTGAAACTATCAAACCAAAGGATGCTAAACAACCAAAGAAAGTAAAAGATAAAGCTACTCTCACAGAATTCTCTGATAAAATAGACCCAAACCCAAGAGAAGTCACTGTGGAAGACATATCAGATGTACAACCCTCTAAAAATCAGACATTCTCATCCATCCTCTCAAAAGAAAATTCAAACAGTGTTCCTGAAAATATTTCTAAAAAAGAGGTACTTCAAAACAACAGTCAAAATGAAGAAAAGGTCACTGAAAATTAAGCTAAAAAGGAAAAATTTGCTGCCTATAATACAAAGATTCAGATAGAAAAACCTTTTAACATGGAAACAGAAATAGGTAAGCTGAAAATAGCTATTCCCCTTTCTGAATTGGCCAAACATGAAGTATATAGACAGCAAATCAATAGGTCACTCCAAATACCAGACAATAGGGATGTTGTAAATGTTTTAGATGATCAACCTGAATTACTTTTTGGTCCTGAAGTTGATGGAAAGACAACAAATGGAGGAGTTCCACCTTTTTATGTCAGTTCAAACATTCATGACAAAGTGTTACACAATGCAATGTTTGATTCAGGAGCCTCCCATAACCTAATGCCTAAATCCGTGATGGAGAAACTAGACCTAGAAATCACAAGACCCTACAAATATTTATTCTCATTTGATTCAAGCCAAGTCAGGTGTCTAGGCCTAATTAAAGATTTGTGTGTTTCCCTGGTCCAATACCCAACCAAAACAATTCTGATGGATGTGGTGGTAGCTGACATTCCACCCAAATACGGTATGCTTTTATCAAGATCATGGGGGGCCAAACTCCAAGGATCCTTGCAATTAGACATGTCTTATGCCACTATTTCGGTCTTTGGACAGCCAAAGAGATTGTACCGTGAAACACTAATGAAATATGTGGTGAGTAGTCAAGAAAAGCCCCAAAACTTCCCCATCTACTCTATGCATTCTGATATGGACTCATTCATTTTATATAATGCTGATATGTGTTCCACAACCGATGTCAAACTCTTAGAAGCAGCACAAACACAAGGCATAGATGAACAATCTAGTGGCCAAGAGCAAAAAATCCTTGATATGGTTAATGCAACAAATGGAAAGGACATAACAAATGACTTACAAGAACCCAATCTGCCCATGGTGCAACTTTCTAAAAAACTCAATACTAATCTTGACCATGAAATCTTATGGTACTTAGAGTTTGATGGCTCAGTAAACAAATTAGGAGCAGGGGTAGGGGTCTGGACACACAATATGAAATATGACCATGCTGAAGGTCATGCATATAGATTAAACTTCAGATGCACAAACAATATGGCCGAGTATGAAGCCCTTTTGCTAGGACTCAAGCTAATCAAAAACCTGGGTGCAACCAAAGTCTCAATTTTAGGGGATTCAGATCTAATCATACAACAGATGAAGGGAAATTTTATGACAAATGATCCTAGGTTGAGGGCTTACAGAGGTGCAGCCATCGAAATACTTAACACTTTCTTAGAATCTCAACTCACCAAAATCTCAAGAAAGCATAATTTACATGCACATAGCTTGGCAACCTTTGCCAGCACATGCAAACTACCATTTGAACCCAACCAAAATTTCACTGCTGAAATCAAACGTAGACCTACAGTCCCGGATAATGTCAAAAATTGGCAAGTCTTTGAAAGTGACACATAGATAAATAACTTCCTGACCTTGAAGGAGGAATTTTCCAGCATGAATATTGATACTAGCACTATGGATGATCAACAACAGATAGATAGAATTGAACAAAATATATCAGCTGAAACAGTAAGTCTGATTTTTCATCCAACTACTTTTAATGACAAAAATGTACAACAGCTGAAGCAAACAGACATTGATGAAATAGCTGAGGGAGAAGCTGAAGTAATTGAACTAAAAGACAATTTTCTGCCCACAGGTTTAACCCCTTTGGAGGATTTATTCGATTCAAATGATATTTCTAGGAAGCCCACAATGCAACCACTGAATGCTGAAATTGAGTACTGCAACATTGGAACCACACAAAATCCCAGAATGGTAAAACTATCCAAAGCATTGCCTGCTGATCAGAAATTGAAATACATTGACTTGTTTAACGAGTTCCAAGATGTGTTTTCTTGGGGTTATGAAGACCTCAAATCTTATGATACCTCAATAATCCAACATACTATACCCTTGAAAAAGAATTAAAAACCTTTTAAACAGAAGCTTAGAAGAGTGAATCCTATCCTTCTCCCTCTGATTGAAAAAGAATTTAAACGAATGTATGAGGTAGGAATCATTGCTCCAATTAGGTTCTCAGAGTGGATTTCAAATCTAGTGCCTATTAGGAAGAAAACGGGAGAGATAAGACTGTGTGTTGACCTAAGAAATTTGAACAAAGTCTCGCTCAAAGATCATTACCCCTTACCAAAAATGGACCATATCCTACAAAGGGTAGTAGGAGCCTCTAGGATCTCATTGTTAGATGGATTCTCAGGATTCAATCAGATTTTACTACACCCGGATGATCAAGACAAAACTACCTTTACAACACCTTGGGGAACCATCAAATATGTGAAAATGCCTTTTGGACTCAAAAATGCAGGGGCGACTTTTCAAAGATCTATGGATATAGCCTTTGCCAAAGAGATCCATGATTTCCTAGTAGTCTACCTTGATGATCTTACTGCCTTTTCAAAATCAGATCAAGAACACTTAGAACATTTGAGGCAAGTTTTCCTAATTTGCAGAAAATATGGCATATTGTTGAATCCAAAGAAATCACTATTTGGCCTAGAGGAAGGTAAGCTCCTAGGTCACATCATTTCTAAAGATGGCATTAGGATTAACCCGGACAGAATTCAAGCTATCCTTCAAGTGCCTCATCCAAGAAACATCAATGAACTACAAGCTTTTCTAGGGAAGATTAACTTTTTGAGAAGATTCATTCCTAATTTGGTCGAGCTCATAAGACTGTTAAACAATATGCTGAAGAAAGATTCTAAAGTCAAGTGGACTATGGAAGCCAAACAAGCCTTTGAGGACATCAAAAGAGCTTTGACAAATACGCCAGTCCTCACAAGTCCCAGGTTTGATAGAGATTTCATTATTTTTTCCTTTGCATCTGAGCATACAATTGTTGTTGTCTTATTGCAAAAAGATGACCAAGGGTGTGAGAAGCCCATTGCCTTTTTCAGCAAAGCTCTTAGAGATGCTCCCTTAAAATATCAGATCATGGAAAAGTAAGCTTATGCCCTGGTAAAGGCCATCAAGGATTTCAGAATTTACATTCTATACTCTCATGTGATTGCCTATGTCCCAAATGTTGTGGCTAAAGATATTTTAACTCAAGAAGGAATTGAAGGCAAAAGGGGCAAATGGATTGCTAATATCTTAGAATATGACATTGAAATCAAGCCTACAAAACTGATAAAAAGACAAGGGCTAGCCAAAATGATGACTGAAACCAATTTCCAAGCCCTTGATATCAATGAACTGGACAACGAACAGGAGATGGCAACTCCACAGATCAATCAAGCCTTTTTTACAATCTCCTTGGTATGCTGATATATGTTTTGTATTGCTAAACCTGCAAGCTCCTCCATGGTTGTCCAGAACAAAGAAAAGATTCCTAAAAATGAAAGCATCAAAGTTTTGTATCATAGACAATGTTTTGTTTTGGAAAAATCATGAAGGAATTTTACTCAATTGCCTGACATTGGATGAAAATGACAATGTCCTCAAGGAATTTCATGCAGGTGACTGTGGAGGACACTTATACTGTAAATCAACAGCTGATAAAATCCTAAGGGCTGGATTTTATTGGCACTCCCTGTTTGCTGATGTAAAAAAATTTGTAATGTCTTGCCATAAATGCGAGATCTTTGAAGGCAAGAGAAAGCTGTTACCTTTACCACTTAAACCTATTTCAACTGAAAGACCATTTCAATAATGGGGTTTAGACTTCATAGGTGAAATCCACCTTTCATCCTCTGGCCAACACAGGTGGATCTTGACTGCCATAGACTATTTTACCAAGTGGATAGAAGCCATCCCTTGTAGACAAGCCAATGACTCTATTATCATGCAATTCTTAGAAACCAACATCTTGTCCAGATTTGGTTGTCCAGATAAAATTATTATAGACAATGCTGCTGCTTTCAAATCCAAAAGAATGATAAACTTTTGCCATAAGTACCACATTACCTTAGGCCATTCCACAGCCTATTACCCTCAAGGCAATGGCCTAGCTGAGTCCTCCAACAAAAGCCTCATTAACATCATCAAAAAGGTCTTGGAGGAGAACAAAAGGAATTGGCATAAGAAGTTGGTAAATGCACGATGGGCAGACAGATTGACCACCAAAAGATCTATTGGTACAAGTCCATATGAGCTAGTATATGCTCTAGAAGTTGTTTTCCCTTCATCTTTGGGAACCCTTGTGATCAAGTTATTACAAGAAATACAAGCAGAACATAATGATATTCAAAGAAGGATCAATCAAACTATCCACTTGCAGCAAACAAGAGAAGAAGTATATCAGAGAAGTCAGGCTTTACAAGAAAAGTTAAAAAAGATGTTTGACAAAGGAACAAAAGCTGAAGATTTCTTCATAGGAAACAAAGTGATGAGATGGGACTCCAGGAGGGAAGATAAAGGGAAACATGGAAAATTTGATTTTCTGTGGAAAGGACCTTATGTTATCCATGTTGTACAAGATAACAATACCTACTTCTTGAGGTGTTTAGATGGCACAAATACTGAGGAAGGCCCAGTTAATGGGCGAATGCTCAAGCATTATTTTGATTCCATGTAATCAGCATAACACCACTGTGTATTGTACATAAATATTTGTATTTCCAACAATTTTTTATTTTCACAGCAATCAAATAAGGAACAACATGCAGCAGCTTTTGAAGAAAAAGTTAAGGAGCTACACCATTTTGGTGTATATTTTGAAATTAGCAAAGCAGATCAAGAAGAAGACTTGGGAAGTATATAGATGATGATCAATACTCAGAGAAACCAGTATAGACAGAGCTATAATTTTGCACAGATCAGCTCATAAGGACTACATATAGGATACAAAGGTTCAGATCATTGATATTCAAAAGAAGGAAATTTCAGGCTACAGCAATAGTGGAAAAACAAGGCAATCTGACCTGCTGTTCTTGGCTTTTCACCAAGAAAAGACATCCCCAATTGGAGCCACTGTTAGGTTCCTATACCAATAGGTTTCATTTTTCATGATTGACCTGGGAAGTGCCAAATATGTTCATCTTTTCATGCTGCAAAGGTTCCATATTTTGTAAAAAAGCATTAGAGGAAAGTTAAAAAATGTAAAGAGGGTATGCCCTAAAAGAAAAATCAAAGGGCAAGAAAAATCAAGTCGTTAGAAAAAATGATAAAAATGAGCCCCAAAGAAAGACCAGGAAAGTGGCTAGCCAAGATGCCACTGCTAGCTTAATGGATGGCCCAACAGTTCAATCTGGACCATGCCATGTTTTAAATTGCTTGTTCTAGACTAGAGAATCAATATCTGTCCAAACAGTTCAAGCTTGGCAGATCACTAGCTAGGTAGAGAAATTAAGGAGCCCAACTGCTTAATCTGGGCCCTTGGAAGAAATAAGGGTAGATTTAGATAGGAGGGCAGTCAAAAGAAAAGAGGATAGTCAGGGTATGCAAGCCTAAGTGCACCCATTCAAAAGGAAGAAAAAATGTTAGGTGCTTTAGGCCAGGTAGGTAGTTTGAGGTTGCAGAAGCAAGGTTTTGGTCACTTATGATACTGTCAAGGAGAGCTCATCTCATCGATGAAAGAAATGTCAAAGCAGTTGTTTGATGGCAGAACTATGGAAGCATGTCTAACTCCCTTTCACTCCCCCCCTCAAAGTTTCTTACTAACACCCCCTTGAGGGCCTTGGGATCTGCCCAATAAGTCCTGCTTTCACTTCATTTTGGTCAAATACTAAATCAAGTTTTGGGTTTTCTTAAGGAAAAGAAACCACATTTCTTGTGTAAAAATCCTCATTCCAAATTCCATTCACTTCTTACATCTAAGTTTTCCTTCATAAACTTAGCTTCATGCCCCTACACTTTCATTTCACAAGGTCATATTAACTTCTAACTCTATTATCTAGCTCCCTAGATCACTTCCTTACCCCTATTATACAAAAAATTATATAAAAACCCAAAAATATTAAATATTCCCACCCCATGGCACTATAGCCATATAATTCAGTCTTGGGAAATAATAGTCCATTTGGGACTATTATGAACCCTTCCGCGTCCTAAATCCGGAATTAGTTTAACCTCTGGTTAAATTAACAACCATAATAACCCCTTCCTAAACCATAGTTCATTAACCCCTCTGCGCTCATATACATTTTCGGGTTTCTGTTTAAATGTTTAACTAAACACTAAACTCTACCCCCGGCGCATACCCATAAAACCCATATTACCCAAAGTCTAAACCTTGGCGCATATATTATAACGTTAAATATTCAGGCGGGTCCCGTACGTTAACATCCCGCCAGATCGCAGTTTCGTCCACCGTCGGATCGGGCCCTCCCCATCCGACGACTCTCGTTGATATCAGAGCACCCCCGACGTACGGGAGTTAGCGTCCGATGGAGGGTGGTTTTGCCACCGTACGCGGGGACGCGTGGCCCGTTCTGATTGCATCGGGCCCGCACTGACACTTACCACCCCCGTACCAAAGGCGGTCTGATAAAAACACTTACCGCCTTCTGTCTGGGTGCCACATCCCCATGACGTCACCTTCGCATCAACCCGCTACTGCTGCGTGTCACCGCCACTGCATCTGCCTGCGTCCCTACCCTGCCACCGTGTCCTGTGCCACATCATTGGCCCAGTCAACTGCCACGTCACCTTGCCGTACCCGGGACCCGGCGATGATGTCATGCTAACGTCATCTCAAAAAAGCGCTAAAATGCCTCAAAAACCCAAATTTGCGTTAAAACTTGCGAAAGTGTCGTTTTTGTTTGTTTTTTATTCAACTAAACACTGCAAGCTTTTGCATGAAACTTACGTCCAGTTCGCATTCGAAGTCCCCATCTGCCACCCAAGCCTACTCGACCTGCAACCCGACCCCTTCGAACGCTGCCTACAACTCTTCACCGCAGTAATTTCTCGAAAGAACAGGTATTTACCCGTAAAAACGCCCGTAACCCTGTTTTCCATAAATTCTCTACAAAATTTTCCATTACACCTAGGAATTCACTAGGAAGACGTTGGAACCTGTGAGGTTTTCCTCTTTGCCCCATTGTATAACTTGATTTGTGTCCAAAACCCAACATCTCTGTCCCCACTAATAAAATTGCCATTTCTAGCTCGAATTCCAGCTCCAATTTGCCCACGGAACCACTAAAGACAGTTTGCTAAAGCCCTTTATTTTTCTCCCTTTCTAGTGTACTTATTAAAGAGCCCTGCACAAGTCTTCATTTCATTGAGTTTTACTCATCAATAACATCTCTGCACAGAACTTGAAATTGTGAGTTCCTTTCCTAAGAAACCATTATCACAACTCTGTTCCTTGGTGAAATACAGGCCTAATCCTACTGTAATCACAGTCAAAACATGGAGGCCCCAGTTGCCCTCAATATTGCACCACTAAATCCACCCCATAGACAGTTAGAATGGATTCCACTGGCAGATAGAGACTATCAAATTACTGATATGGAACGAGAGAAGCCTCATCTTCAATCTTTCTGTGAGATAAGGAACAAATTCAGAAACAAAGATGACCCATTGGGAATATGGGAGTCCAACATGCCTATGTACTACTTACCCTCAGTAAATGTCTTTCCTGACCTAGTCCATCAATGTTGCTCAAACTATGAGCCCTCTCAAAGGGCAGTGATGGGCCCTGCTGGTAAAGTCCTCTTCTACATTACTCCTCAGTCCATTAATGAGATGTTGCAATTCAAAACAACTCAGCCTTTGGTCCCCCTTTCCATGAAGAATCTGCTGGATCAAGCCTCAAAGTTGCCCTCTACAGAGATTGACCAAATTGCTAAGTTGTTTATGCCACCAGACTGTTAGTCCAGATTCACAATTCCCTATCTACATGTTGCATTTACTGAGGAGGGAAAAATCCTTATAGATATGATTTCCTACATCCTGGGATTCAGAACAAGTGAAATTGTGGAGAGCACTGTCTTCGCCTTGATGTCTATCTTCACTCTAGGACAGCCCCCTGCTGTCAAGTATGATTATGCCACCTTCATAGCTGATAAGATTCATGAGCAATTCATGAACCTAGAAAGGGAAAGGGTATTCAAATACGCCTCATATATCTATCATTTGCTGCTATATTATCAATCTGAAAGTTTCCCAGTCGTCCTCAAAAAATTGGATGCTAGGGGGAAGAGGAGGCCAGTCATATTTTGGTCATCAGTATTCCATCATGTTAGTTACTCCCCATACACATATTGTGAGTTCATTGACCTTTTTTCTATCCAGCTACCTACTTATTATCAATAGATCCTCCTCCCAGACTCACTAATGAGATGTAGAAGATTCTACAGCTTTCCAAAAGCTACAACATTGGTGACTAGTATTTTTACCAAAACCACACAATAATTAGGGTTTATGGCTATGAATTAAGCCCCCTACCAACTGCCAAAATATGTCCCTATGAGACTCTTTGCCTTAGAATACTTTCGGCAATTTGGTAATGCAGATATGATTCATTTCCATGGCAAAAGCAAAAAGGCACAGCTGAAAATCAGACATCAATTGGGCCCCTTTATTTTCAATAAGAGAGAAGAAGCATGGAAGGATGCTGACCAGATTCCGGGAGAGAAACTTAAGCTCAAACTAAGTTTCATTTGGTCACGATATGATCCCAATCACTTTATAAGTCTTAGAAGAATCAAATATAGGCTTGCAGGATATGTACATTGCAATATCCCTCAACTTGAACAATATGCCAATCAACAAGAATGGGTAGAAGGCACCCTAATGGAAGAGCTCCCTGAAGAAGAAATAACAGAAAAAGCAATCAAGAATCTGGAAAAATCTCTTGACTTGGAATCTTTTGGACAGGTCTTTTTTACAGCTCCTCGGCACCTTGGAGAAGGCACCTCATCTACCATGGCCCCCTAGCAACCAGCTCAAGAAAGTGCTCCACTACGAGGGACATCTAAAGGAAAAGAGGTGCAACATTCAGAAGAGCAAGTGCGCAATTTAAAGCAGCAAGAAACAATGGCACATCGGCCGGTTTCTATAGATAAATAGGGTCAAGGGCAAGACCCTTTAACTCAAGAAAAAGTGACTAAAATTCATTTGTTGCAGACACCTCTTAATGAGGAAAGGGCAAAGAAAAGGGATAGACAAGAAGAAACCCCTCCAGGGACATCCACCGAGCAGCAAGAAGGAAAGAGACAAAGGTTAAATCCTTTTTCAAAAGAGGAAATGCCAGAAGGACAAACAGAACAGCCAATTCCCCCAAGCATGGAGACATCGGCCAGCTCCTTTCAGCAGGAGCAAGAGAGACAACAGGGGGTAGAGGTAACATCCACCAGGAAACAGGGCCGACAGGGCTCTGACATTAAAAAAGCATTCACTGATATCAAAGCTAGGAATGAGCCAATGAGATTACAGCTATACAACCAGCTAATAAGGATGGCCCCCACCAATCAGCAAAGGCTAATGGCAGCCTATGACATCCAGGAAGGGAGAATGACCCTCGGTCACTTCAGACCTACAACTCAGCAACCCCAATCAACTGTTGACTATATTAGAACCAATATAGAAGTGTTCGCCAAAGATATCCATCCGGTGGACCAGATTGAATTGCACAAGCAGGCCGGGGAGATGGTATATTCTACTTTAGCAGGTAAAACATTGTTAGCCCACAGATTGAAAAACTCTTTGCACAATACTGCTGCCCAACTAGAGTTGGAGAAAGCTTCATCACAGGCCAAGGACAATAAAATCAAATCCTTGGAAGAAATCATTATTGAGCTGGGACATGATTCCACTGATCCCAAGGGTGTGCAAGCTTTGATAAAAAAGAAAGATGAAGACATAGCCACCCTTGGAAGACAAATCAAGCTACCAGCTACACCGCATCCTCAAACTACAGAGGTAGCACAACAAAAAGAGGAGCAGGATGTCGTAGCTTTGCTTACGACCTTACATAAAAGGTTGGTAGAGATAGAAAGTGCCTTGGAGGCATCATTATAGGGAAGACAAGGAGAGTTGGCCTCTCAGCCAATTCAAGAAGCTCAGATTCTTACAACTGCTCCTCCTACGGCCACCACAATAGTCCCTCCCACTGTTACAACATCAGAAGCAGGTGCTTCAAGCTCAGCACCAATTTCAGCAAATACTTCAGCACCTACAGAGAAAGGCACCAGCTTGAGAATGGAAAATATGATGAAGGAAATAGAAGCTCTGGAATTACAAATGGTGGAATTGAAAGAAACCAAGGAAAAGCTGGCTAGAATTGAGGAAAAATATGACAAGTCAAAGCAGGAAGTAGCTGAGAAGACAATGGAAGTGAAAGGCCTGGAAAAAAGAATAAAGGAGCTGGAGAAAGAGCTTACTTTTGATAAGACTCTAGCAGATATCAAGAAAAATTGTGGGCCAAGATTGGCCAATCCATTACAGACCAATGGCAATCCATTGAAACCATTCATGAGAAAATGGATTTGATAAGCTTGGCTCAGTTTGAAAACCAAAAGGCTAGAGCATCTTTAGGAAATATGCCTGAGCAAGCTAATAGAATGATCCAATTCCTGAATACTCACACCAAAGGGTAGTTGGCAGCAATGGGAATCAAGAACAAGACTGAAACTATCTTGCTAATAAAAAGGGTGTTAACCCTTAGGAATTTGTGCAGACATTGGAAAGAAAATGCCAAGAGATGTAGGTAGAGGTGGATGAGTTCAATATAAAGATCACAACATTACAGAGTAGAGGGCTACCTAGCCTAGTAACCAGGGTTGGAAGATTGCTGTCACATGAGCATTATGCCAATAGGGTGAACAATTATGCTTCCAATCAAATCACAGCTTCCTCAAGAACATCAGAAGAAACAGGGCCTCCATCTGGACAGAGTGTCTTTGATCAATTAGAAAATCTATTCTACATTGCACATGATATAAACCAACTCTTTGAAGCCCAGCCAAACTTTTATAGATACACAGAAGCTGATGAAACACTGATAAAGATACAAAGGCATCAGCTACCTACAGAAGATTGGTGGAGAGGAATGATGGTGACATTGCTCAGGTAATTTTGGTTATTAATTCTTTTTTGTAAACTACAGTTCAACATATACAGATGGCACAGTCCACCTGTCAAACGATTAAAGTAGCATAAAAGAGAATTGGAATGGTAACTACAACTCATTAAATATAAAGAAACCCGGCACATGCAGAATGAATACGCATCAAGCAACCGACTCACCCAGCCCAGGAAAGTCAAAAATTTGTGACAAAATAGACATCTAGCAAACCAATATTAACTACAGTGTTTAATTCTTCATTTACTCCCTTGGTAGAGTTGGTGATGTAATTTATTGCATGAAGACTCATCATCTAGATATTTTGTATCTTATTTTTGTATATATACCTCCCCATAGAATGTATTTGGGGTTGGTTGGTGATTCTCTCTTAGAGCTACGCTGTAAATTTTCAGACTTTTAATACAAATCGCTGGTGAAGTTCATGGTTTGTGCACTATCTGGATGCGGAAGTAATGAATTGCATTCTGCTACAGAATTCCTGTGTCGTTTAATGGAACAATAATTTATTCTAAACCGTGTTTTGTATTTCTGTGTTTGCAAATTTCACATATGTTTCATGATCTTAGTAACAGAGAAGAAGAATAGCTCAGGACTTGTTTGAATACACCCTCTGCTCAATCTCTGTTTCTAATTGTGTTTTCTTCAAAATTAGTCATAAATATGAATTCTTAGTTGCTCATGTTTGAACTGATTCCCTCATTATGGATGATGTTTAGGAATTCTTAACTGCTCCTAGATAATATTCTCACACTTTCCCTCTATCAGCATAGTGAAAGATCCTTGATTGCCTTTCATTCCCTGATTTCATGCCATTGATTCCCAGATTTGAAGAATTGTTCCATAGGTGCCTATCTGGCTCTGTAGCATTACCTTTTCCACAATAAACACTTACAGTAGTATACCATCATTGACTCCATCGCCCAATAGTCTAGACTATTCTGAAACTGCATTCCAGTTCTGTCTGACCTCATCATCCAACCAAATTTAAAACCAAACCCTGTACATCATAACTAGCCTAAAATTACTCCACAACAAAGCTAGAATATAAAGAGAGAGCCCTCTCTGGTTGCAAGTAGGCTAGGACTTGCAGCTAAAAGATTGGCTAGTGGTTGCCTCGGCCGTATTCCCTTAGGAGCCAGGGAACAACCTGAGTGATAACAAAAGATGCTAGACCCACCAACATTCAGGCGATACACTACAACCAAGAATGAAAATAGAAAAGAGTAAAGAATTTCGCTAAATCAATTATAGAAACTAAATCATTCATGCAGAAATTAAAACACTCTATCAAAATTAAATCACGCTTCACAATTATGAGAGCAAAGGTGCGCCACACACTATATTGATAACTACACTAGCTAGTCAACTACCATACTGCTAATTAAATTGGTGTAACAACATAACATAATTATGGATCTCAAGCAGATATATTCTACAAACAATAAAGAGAGAAATAATATACAGCTACTCTACTGTCGTAGTCCCTGCTAAACAGGAGGGCCCTTTGTCCCTAGAAGGGCCATGGGAATGAACACGAGATTAGTTAAAGAATCAAATTAGAAACAATAGCAACATCACAGTAGTGTCTTTTATATTAAAAATAATTAAAAGTTAGAAGATCAAAATAGCAGTACTCTCTATGTCATCCCCCGTAAACAATTCATAACTTCCAATATATGTTACATGGAATAATACCCGCGACTTTGGCACCTATAGTGTAACATCATCCTGTGGTCAAATGATAGTTTGGGATGTAACAAAAATCACTGGGTAACAATGACCTTGTAATGGCACCTGAGGTGTAACAATGGTAACCTGTGACAACAACATGGTCTAACAACAACACTTGTTACAACATCGTGGTGTAACAACAAGATCTATAATAGCACACAGAGTGTAACAACAATTTGTTCCATCTAGCTGTTAGACCGATCAGCATGGCTGTTCATTCCATAATGTCATTCTTGCAAGAAACACCTGAAAAAGAGGAGAGGATCCAAAAGACTTATCCAATGCTTACCCCAATTAGCCATAAAAAGGAATATTGCATCGTTATATTCAGAAAAATGGAAAAATAACATGATGGAAAAATAGGTTGTTTATAATAAGGAAAAGGTGATTAACATGTAAAGTTTTTTTGGCCTGGAGGGAAAAAGGATCAAAATTGGGGAAAGAATGTATAAGAAATAGATATAAAAACTACACCCAACATCTCCCCAAAACTAAAGAAATTTCATGTCCTTATGGAAAACCTTAGTTTCTCTTGATATACCTCTTATGCAAGTCCGTAAACGTATAGGCACCAGTAGTATCTTCACCACAAGACCTGTATCCCTGAGTACCCATCAACTATTGTGGCTGAGATTCCTGTTCATAGTCACACAAGTGGTAATATGACTAGTATTCCTCCACTGGTAACCAAATCAGAGTATATTTGAATCTAAGGCTGATCCAGAAGGCTCCCAATTTTTGCACCACCCAAGCATATTTCGGTACTCGGGTAACAACAACCCCAAAATCCTTGAATTGAAAAGGATCTCCTTCTTGCAATCTAGCACTATAGGCTTCGATCTGCTTAAGGCACCTTTTTAGTGCTTGACTTTTCATATGAGCATAGAGATTATGAAAATCCCCACAATCCTTTTTCTGTAACCGGTTGACGATTCCCAAATTCCTGGAGTACTCAGGAACAACTTGAACTCACCTCTCAATTCATAAACCATTCATAGTTCTTCCCTAATCCATAATGTTGTGCTTTCTTCATCGCTCTCAGCTAACTTCATGTCTAGATGCAATTCGATTTTATTCCTCATAGAATAAATAAAGGCTTGCAACTGTAAATCCCCCATATAAGAGAGAAAAGTTGCCACCATCTTTCTACTGACATATTCACACATCATGTTATGCAAAAACAACTTACAAAGTAAGCTTTGTTCATCAAAATCACAAGCATGAAAAATTTCAAGAAAAGTACGGGTAGAAGAACCCAAATAAGGCTTGTTTTCAAAGACTTCTTTTAAATGAAACAAATAGTAACGTTCCCATAGGAACACTGGATATGATGGGGAAGGCTTCTTGCATCGTAGCATGTTCAAGGCAAGCTCACGAAGCTTCGTCTTATCATTTTCTAGATCTAGAACCTATTGTTGTAACAACTGTAGTTGTACGTCTTTCTTCTTCATAGCTTCCTTATGCCTCTGCTCTTCGCATTCTCTCTCCCATTCTTCCTTTAACCATTTTTCCCTGAGTGAATTTGTCTTTTTCTTATGTGCCTTGAGAAAAATCATTCCCTCTTGTAGAGAGAGCACCCGTTGCTTCCATTTTTGTAACTCTGGTATTAACAACATTCTTTCATAACACCATCCTTCATTAGGACCTGGTGTTCTTCCACATGCACAAAGAAGTGAAGGTGTAATAGCCTCTTGAGGGTGAAATTGCTCCATTTCAAGTATTGGTTCTTATGTAACGGTAGCGTCATCAATGGTTTTGTGTAACAACTTCTTTTTGTCCCTGGTTAGCTTCCACTTCCACTGCTAGTTCTTGTGTAACAACACTGTCATCCATTAGTTCTTGTGTATCATTTTCCCCTTGGTTAGCTTATGTTTCCACTCCTAGTTCTTGTGTAACAGCCATGTCAACCACAAGTTCATGTATATCAACTTCTTCTTCTTCCCCTTGGTTAGCTTCCACTTCCACTGTTGGTTCTTTTGTAACAGCAGTGTCATCTAAGGGTTCCTATGTATTAGCTACAAAATTACTCTCTATGTGTTGGGCATGGAATCCCCCCACAGCAGGTTTTGGGGCTCAAAGCCCAAGTTTTGGTTAAAGATGTTGTAAAAATCTATGAATTGTGGGTGCATAACATGAAGTGTACAATTGAGTCATAGGGTTGTCTGCCCTAAACATTGTATTGTAAATTAGTGTAAAGTTGGCCTACCCGTGGTTCGCAGATCATGGGATTGTATAAATAGAGTGAGGCTCTAAGTTGTAAAGATAGTGATTAAGGGAGAAGAGGAAAGGAATAGTTTGAGCTTAGAGTACAGTTCTAAGTGTCTTGGGTTGTAGTAGTAGGAAGAGGCCTAGTAGAGTCCGTAGCTAAGTGCACAAACCCCTGCAGCTGAGTCCGTCAGGTGGAGTCAAGTCATGTAATTGGGACAGAAAGCTAATAAAGAGAAGTTTATTTTATTTCTATGTAACTATTGTGCATTATCTTCTTTATGTTTATATTCGTTTATGTATTGTGCGCATTGATATATGCTTTAATAACCATAATTCTCACACACACCAGTTAAGTAATCGTTTAAACAACAAGGAACTGTGGTATGATATGGGTTGAGCCTCGAGTAGGGATGCGCAAAAGCCGTACCGCAGGTAGCGAAGGGATCGCAAGTGCGTGTTGCAACCGATCAAACTGCAAACTTCTAGAAGTCCATTAGACATCCCAAGGGTGCGGAAACTTGGTTCTAGCACCCTCCCATACTACTCCGGCTGAGACCTCAGTCTGCGCTCTGCAACCTGTTTCCAAAAGGGCCATTAGTACTGGGATTTTCTTGGCTAAATCACCTCTGAACTTGGGACAGGCCCCATTAAGCCAACAAATGGTTTCGTTGCCAGGATTGGGGTCTACATAAAGGATGCATGATGTCATGCCACCGGAACCCTACAAAGAAAGAAATTGAAGAGTGGTTGGACAATAAGATTCACGAGTTTGTGGCACAGGAAAACAAAAATCCATGAGTATCTAAGGAGAAGTGGTTGGATCTCTACTTGTACACTAAAATCCACAAAATTTTCTTTGCATCTTTTCCATCTGAGCTATATGAGTGGATCACAAAGTTAGCAAACAACTAGGGAAGGTGGAAGCTCGACAAACCAATAGTGTGGACTCTAGAACTAGTGCACAGACTAGAAGCCTCAAAAGAGAATATAGCATGAGCTATGGAACACTAGCTCAACCGAATAATAGGAGGATTTATCACTAAGTTCATGGTAGAAACGACTATCAGCTACAATGAGGCAGAGCGACATTTTCTCAAGGCACTGCGAGGTAAGTACATTAAATCTTTGAACACTTGGATTAAGATGCTATTGTGTGAAAAGAGGGTTATGAAAATAAATTAATGTTTGGGACTATGTGGATTGGAAATATCTACAGAAATAGAAGTAGTGAAGAATTAAGAAACAATCCCTTAATTTCACCCTCATGGGAGAGTGAGGATGAGCTCACGAAGGTTTCTCCAAGTGTGGTCAGTTTGATAAGGTAGTGAATTCCTCGTTTACCACCTCCACCAACACTGCCACCCACTTCACCCCCCTCACCTCCATCTCCACCCACTCCACCTCTACCACCTCCACAGTTCATTATGGTGAGCATGATCAAACTACCAATATTCAAAGGAGTAGGGAATGAATATCCAAACAAATTCTGGTTCGTAGTAAGAGCAGTATGGGAAGCACAGGGCATCATGGATGATAATATCAAAAAGGCTACGCTAGTGAGTGTGCTACAGGATCGTGCATTAACGTGGTATATCAAGAATTGTAATGACCACCCGAACGTAGGAATCGCAGAGATCCAGAATGCGTTGAAGAGGGAATTTAGCAGGCCAAAATCAGAGATGCACTCAATCATCAGGTTTAAAGAGATCAAGATGCTTCCAAGCGAGACCCCCTAGGATCTAGACCAAAGGGTGAAAAGTATGATCCGCGAAGCCAATATTACTTTAATGGATGCACAACATCGCGCATGGTTTATGGCCTCACTTATGCTACACTTAAGGATGGTGCTGTCACAGCAAAAACTTTCCACCGAGGCCGAAGCGTTTGAGATGGCAATGAGGTTGCATGAGACCCCTATACAAGACCCTGGATTGGGAGTCCAACAAATCCACATGCAGCTACAAAATTTGTGTCTGGCAATGCAAAATTTGAAATAGGATAGGGCACCTTGACTAGAGACGTGTGAAGAAGTATGGTGCATAAAATGCAAAGGCCAGGGCCATGACAAAGATCATTGTCTAGTGTTCACGAACTACTTGGTAGGAGGAGGGCCAATGCCATTAAGACTGGAGGCACAGGTGGGGCCGAGAACGACATCTGCGTTATGGTGCGCGATCTAACAGATAGGAGGAAAACATACCATGGATAATTGTCATTTGTTGTAGACGTATACGCAGACATGCTAGTAGTTTTTTTGTAATTTCTATAGGTCGGTAGGCCATGATGAATGCAAATACCAAGATATGAACTAATAATGGATCGGACCCTTGCCTACAAGATGTAGGCCGAAACATGAACTATAAACCCAAATGCAAGGATTGTGCGTGCTAGGTTTTAGGGGCACAGTTAGGGTTGAGGTAGAATGGGACGAGGGAGGGGTTGCAGACAGATAATCTGTTACAATTGTAGAGGGCCAGGGAATTATGCCCACAATTGTACGAACCCAACTAGGATATCATGTTGGTACTATACTCATTTTGATCATGAGGCAGAATATTGCCCTTCACTCATAGCAAAGATAAGCGAAAAAGGGGTACTCCAACGCCCACCAATAGAAAAAGAAAAAATGATGAGGTTTGAAATGCGCGAAGAAGACCCCAATGTAAAAATGATGCTCAGGAGAAGTATGACGATAGTAGATGATAAAGGGAAGCAGCCAGAAGAAAGCGCATGGGCTCGCAAGGCTCCTACAAAGGAACTAGAGTTTTATTTAGAACGCGTGAAGGAGACATTCATGGAAGCTAAGAAGAGTTTCAAGGAGGCCTTCACTTCAGGTACTAAGGATCAACTATAACTAGGGATGGATCCTTCCATGCCCACAACCTTTCTGAAGACATGCATGAACCTGCTGCACGATAGCAAGGTAGTCAAAGGGCTATAGGAACTTATTACTAGGTGTGCAGGGTCAGGAGAATTGTGCATGGTCTTAAAACTAGGAAAGCATGCATTGCACACAAGAAGGGAAATGATGTTGATGGCGCAAATAGGTGAGTATGAAAAGGATATTTTGTGAGTCAACAGGGATGTTACATTTTCACCATCATTTTTAAATAGTGACAAGTGATCTATAACATTCGTCGACACATCGAGATCATGAGCATGAGAGAAACATGTCGGGGTTGAGATTGTGATGTATGTCATGAATGATGTGGAGAGATTGAAAATAAACTTTGAGGGCTTATCATGTCACCTAGAACTCCTTCTAGTCCCAAAAATGTTAAAGGTGTTGGACCCACCAACATTCAAGGGGATCTCTCTGGTAAGATGTCCCAACTAGGCCTCATACTGTTCGGAGTAGGAGTCCCAAAAATGGGTGGTAATGTAGTGCTTTGACTATGGTAGTACGTAGAGGTAAGTATGACGACTTTGGTCGGAAGCAACTGTGTGACCTTGAAGTGAGTCAAGTGAGATACATGGGAGTTATAGCACACGAAGAGGAAATGAAGTGTGTCCCTTAGAATCTTGTAGTAATATGCAGCCTGAAAGAAACACATGAGCGGAATGACATCATAAGATGTAAAGAAAAATAGTCCACAAATCAGAGTCATGGGTTAATCCAACAAAACACATCTAACAAGATTCATAAAATTTCATACAAAGTATTTCATAAGGAAATGCATAAGTTAAAGAAAATGCATTGCTAAAGCAACTAGAATAGTCCAACTACAATAACAACATATGCATGAAAGTGTTTTGTCTAAGTTATTATTATTATAATTGAAATTTCAATCCATGCATACACCATTGACAACCACTAGCCCCAATAGTGTAACATTATACTCAAGAACACCTGCTCCTCCAAAGAATTATACTCGCTCTAGATTGTGGAGAAGCCAAGGCTCGTCACAATACTCCTAATCCTTTTCTAAGCCCATGTTATGAAACTAGCGCACAAAAAGATAAAAATATAGATAAACGCCTTAGAATTTAGCATATTCAAGGGGGAAACCTCCTTTACATTACACAAATGAACAATTCTTGGATGATACAAATGACAAGACCTCCTTTCTATATATAGGAGTCTAAGGGGTCATCATATAATTGGAGCCAACATAACAATAACAATGTAAGGGCACAAGAATAATAATAGTGGGCTTCTATGGGGCACAATAATAACAATCTGGAGACTACATAGGTACAACAATATAATAAAGGGGTTGTACTAATAACAATAAGGGGTTACACTAGTAGTATAGGGGCCTAACGTGCCCTTCTCCTTCAAAAAGTGTTGTCCTCAACGCTTGAGTATTTCTTGATGCTTCTGTATAAAATTCTTGTCCTCCCATGTGGAATCTTTGGCAGGTAAGTTCTTCCACTTGATGACATACTCTGAAGTTGATCGATTTCGTAGTTTTCAGGTTCTTGTTTCTGTGACTGCTCTATGACTGCTCCAAGTTCCGATATGATTTTTCCTTCGTCTTCAAGTTCTGGCAATATTGTTTGAATTGGGATATTATGCAACTTTTGAATGAGTGGCCACACTTCTTTGTCCTTTTTCCATTCATCCCTTGCTTCATTTATCCAATCTGGTTGGATAATAGAGATAACACAAAACAATGCTTCCACATCCTCATCCTTTCTTGAGAGCGCAACTGCAACAAAATTTTTCTTCCCTTTTCTATAGATGATGTCAAAGTCATAACCCAACATATTTTTGACCCATTTTTTCTGTTCTTCTAAAGTTAATATTTGTTCTAAAAAGTATTATAGACTATCATGATCCATTTTTACCTTGAAGTGTCTTCCCATTGGGTAAGGTCAACATTTCTTAAGTGCATGTAGTATTGCCAACATTTCCTTCTCATAAATAGCTTGCTTGATATATAGTCGTAAAAATACCCAGTCACCTACATCAAAACTTTTTTCACCGCAATGTTGATCTGCCTATTGTTTCATTTGATTCTGCACCAAAGTGGTGTTATCCTTTAAAATTTGGATAACTAGTTGTTGATGCTTGATGTGATCTTTCACTGCTTGAACATTTTTCTTCTTGATATGTCCTTCTATCTTGAGAGTTTGAGGAGTGGTAATTTCCTCCAATGATTTACAAGATATGGTCAGAATCATTTCTTGATTCTCGATGTGATCTTTCACTTCTTGAACATTTCTCTTCTTGATATGTCCTTCTATCTTAATAGTTTGAGGAGTGGTAATTCCGGCCAATGCATTACAAGACATGGTTGGATTAATTTCTTATTTCTCGATGTGTTCTTTCACTTCTTGAACCTTTTTCTTCTTCATATGTCCTTCTATCTTAAGAGTTTGAGGAGTGGTAATTCTTGCCAATGCTCTACAAGATATGTTCAGATTCATTTCTTCTTTATCTCGGGTTCGGTACTGGTGTATATCATCTTATTTTGATGTTTTTTGATCCTTTTCTTCCTCTTCTTCATACTCAAGTAAAATAATTTCTTCCTAGCACACTTATGACCTTTACTGCATTTTCTATCGTAATTGTAACAAAGCCCTTTTTCTCTATTTTCTTCCAATTGTTGTAGTGTAAACCTTGTAGGTTGTGGAAGGCTAGGAGAAGAAACACTTCCATAATTATAGTCATGAGTGGTGGGATTCCTTATTTCCATAATTTTACTTTCAATTTTTCTTGCCCACCTGAATGCCTTCTCCAATGAATCAGGCTCCCAAAGACGAACCTCATGTTGAATGTCACCCTTTAAAGTTCCTATGAAGACATCAATCCTTTGCTTCTATGGAATATCATTTACACTTATATTCAATTTTTGGAAGTCCTCAATGTTCTCTGTGATTGAACACTTTTGTTTGAGATCTATCAATTGGCTAAAGAAGGTGTTTCTCTTTGTATCCTCATAATGTACTATCATTTCCTCTGTGAAAATTGACCACGTACCAAGTGGTTTACAAGAACAAAGAAATTTATATCATCAAAATTGATCCGGTTCTAAATATGAAGATGCAATACATACCTTTTGTAATAGTTTCACCTCATGTAGATCAAAATATTGCTCCATCTGTAGTATCCAATTTACCGGATCCTCACCATCGAACTTCCTCATCTTGCCTTTTCTTGAGTTTAGGAGCTCCATCTTGAAACAAATGTAACTCTATAATTTCAGCTCTTCTAGTTCTCAAATCTCGATCTACATTTTCCCTCTGTGTCCTCCTTCCAATGCCACCAGTCTGATTGAAATTGGATTCTCCAAGAAAGTGTTATGCACAATCTCCTAAGATGACTTGATTATATACCTTTTCAGAAGAGCGAATTTGTATAAAGTGCCACGTGTCACTATTTTTACCTTTGGATCTAAAAAATATACACAACAAACTATGGTTTGTCCTCTTTCTATAACTTCTTACGAAATTTCAATCTGATGCTCAGAGAGACAGTTATGACAATTTTGACAAGGTGACTTGTTTGGAATGTAGTTCGGGGGTATGAAGAAACCCTAACTTCCTCAGACTATATCTCCAAAATTGTAGCGACACAAGATATAAAATTCAGACTTGAGGTTCAGCGTGATTTCATATCAAATGGGTTTTTTTTCCTCTTTTGAACCGTCCCAGAAAAAAGTTATATCGAAAATTCCACAATGACCTATTTGGAGCAGTGAAACCCTAGAATCCAAAGCGCTGATACAAAATGTTATGAAAGCAGCTCACAAAAAGATAAAAAATAGATCAATGCCTTAGAATTCAGACTATTCGAGTGGGCAACCTCCTTTACATGACACAAATGAACAATTCTTGGATGATACAAATGGCAAGACCTCCTTTCTATATATAGGAGTCCAAGGGGTCATAATATAATTAGAGTCGACATAACAATAATAATGTAAGGGCACAATAATAACAATAGTGGGCTTTTATGGGGCACAATAATAAAAATATGGGGACTACATGGGTAAAAAAATATAATAAGGGGGTTGTAATAATAAAAATAAGGGGTTACACTAGTAGTATAGGGGCTTAATATCCTAAGCCTAGCCAAAAGGTTGGCTCCTAAAAGCCCCTTGTATCAATTACGAGGCTCTATTTATAATGAGGGGTGGTGTGACCCTTAACATTCACCTTTGTGAATCATTGAATACCCTCATGACTCTTCAACTTCTTTTACAAATAACTAATTACATTACATAGTGATTGTTAACATTCAACTAATGACACTTAGAATTTCAATTACAACATATTTAAAAATAATATACATTTTCCACATGTACCCATGTGAGACAAAATAGGCTAGAGACAGCCTAACAAGAGAAAACACTATGACTCAAAATTTTATGGAAATACCAACTCAGAAACCTCCACTTGTTGACTGTCGGTGACATACTAATACCAAGCTTGGTATTGTCCTATGGTGTCCCATACTACTTGATAGTGACTTTATGATAGCAGACTCTTGCCTCCATAGCTTTTGGGCATATGGTCTTGGAACCCTAGTCCAACTCATCCTAAAGCATGCGTAACAAGGTCTTGACTACGGTAGGACCACTAATGTACTTCCACATTTTTTCTGCGCTTAGCTCCAAGTCATCATTAGTGACCTCTCACCTTAGCTTCTCCACATACCTTTCGATTTATAGTTGGACTTGGTTCTTCTCCTTAGCTTGAGTGAGGGAACCAATTGACGAGATGTTGTACATTCTCACCATGACATCCAAACTCTTATAAAACCATGCATAGGAAGCCTGTATTCTACTAATGAATGGATCGAGCTACTCATAGTCTAGATCTGTATCTGAATCTTTTCTTTGTCCAGCTCTGCCTGTGGCTTCATCATTTTGTGAAAGTGAAGTGGGGCTTCCTTTTATCTCATTGTCCTTTCTTGAACATGGGTGATAGTAGCATGTATGTACCTAATAGTTTGGAAAATATTGATCCACCATTGAGAAACATATAGATGTGCAACCATCTTATGCATGGTGGCCTCAAGAGTTCATACTTCAGCAAGTATTGCTTTCCTAATCTCTCCCACTGTGGATCGTGTGGATTGTTTTACCTTCTACCTGAGCACTTGCAAATTATTTTCCATATGTTAATTCTCTTCTAACACGACCTTGATATTTGAGCTCATGGGTCCTGCATAATCCATAGTGGCATCGGCCATGGTGATTGGATGCTTTCTAACATCTCAATGTATCACGCTTTCCTTCATAAATGCAGGTGATGTGTTATCATCTGGGAAATTCTTTCTCCTCAGCTATACAATATTCTCCTCTAACTCGTCAAATGATAGATTGTACACATCCATCAAGAGATCATCATAAAGGCAAACAACCTCTCCTTTCTTACGCGAGACTAGTTTTGATATTGGAGTTGGTGGAAACTAAGGGGTGACCTCAGGAACTCTCCGCATGAGGTTCATATCTTGTTCCTATGGCTCCTATCCCAACTTCATGTCTGTTTCTTCAACCATTTTCTCAAATTGCTGAGAAAGATCCTGATCTTGCATCTGCTCACCCCCTTCTTCATCTGCTTGGTGTTCTAACTCCTCGACTTCTGTGGAAAAAATTTCTCTTTTATTGTGCCTTTCCCTTCTTCTTGTTCCTATTTCTTCTTCTCTTCCCTATCTCTCCTTCTTAGCTCCTATTATTCCTTCAACTTCTTCTTCATTTCCTGCAACTTCCCTTTTTCTTCCTCCAACTTTTTCTTTTCTTTTCCTTTTCTTTTCTCTCTTTATATGTTGTTTCCTCTTTTGCTCTGTTGGCAAAGTTTCTTTCTCAATGAGAGGATATTCTTTAAACTTGTAGCTTCTCTAAGCCTCTGGGATCTCAGCAATATTCCTCTTACCCTTGTCCTGCATTAGTTTTTTACTTATTGTTGTTGTTGTTATTGCCTCCTATGGTGTTTCTTCCGGCAAAGAAAATTTCCATGTGGTGGCTATACTAAATGATTCATTCAACTTGGAGTAGTTGTAACGATACCTCCAAGTGTCCTCCTCTTCCCAATGACATGTCTTGTGGATCCATGGATAGTACACCTTCATACATTCATTCTTGCAAAAGCCATGGGGATCATATAGATTGAAGTATTTTGTGCTTAACTCAAACTTCGCTATCTCCTTAGCTTCAACATATGCATCTTTCAAACTTTTAATATCGTACAATCTGATCCACAAAGGAAGAGCGAGCCATGGTGCATTGTTCCTCCTATGCATCCCTACTAATAGCCTTGGGGAGATGTGATATGTGAGCTCTTGGATGACCAAATTGTCCATCGAATACCTTGATAGAACATGTGGAGGCTTCTCTCCACCAAACATCCTGATGAAGGTGCCATCGAGTGAGGCATACAATTCTACAATGTTAAGTATTGCCTCCATCATTTCTTGGGACATGTAAGGTGGATCCTAGTCAAATGTCAACTTGTACACTGGGATAATGAAATGGTCATCTAACCTTGCCATAACTCCTTGGTAGCTACATTCGAAAATGAAATTGCAATAAATGTTGACGGCATTCCCTAGGGGTGTACATGTCAAACCCATGCTATAAAATTAGTTGGACACAAATTGCATAAATTAAATATGCAGATATATAGAATCTCACTTACTCATCCTAGGGGGTAATTCCAAGCATTAGTCACATGGACTTTCAATTGAAGAGCCAACAAATCTGACCAATTGAATGGCCTTCCATCATTACCCAAATGGTCCATCACGGCTAGCCAATTCTTCAGAAAGATCTTCGAGCTCTCTTGATCGTACAATCGACATGCAAATATGATCAAGAGCTAGTAGGCGTTTCTAATTGACTTGGTATTTTGAACATGATTGGGTATTGATCTAAAATTCAATGACTCTTTCACCCAATGACTTAAATATATATCTCGTGTTTACAAAGTTGTGGGTAGCATAAAAAAGTGTATCCATGCAGTTCAGCGACTGAGGTAAGTGATGCATCTGATGATAATTGTCCATCCTAAAGGTAGCAAGTTGTGTCCCACTAGCATTGCTCAATTTCATAGTCACTGGATCAGTGTGTGAGAGAATCCAGTGCATGATGTCCGAACATGGGAAGGTGGGGTACCTGCATGCAACCTTATGTAAGACTGACAGTTGGATATTGAGATACACCTGTTGATCCTTTAGATCTTGCTTGAAGTCCCATACAAAGATATCCTTGATTTCTTTCCATGTTAACTTTATTCCCTTCTTAATGAAGAACTGAGTTTCTGCATAAAATCACAAATTCACTAACACCTGATCAACTACTTCTCTAGTGCTACTCTCAATAGTATCCTTTGATGCATCTCTCTTTGAAGCCATGTTACCTGTAACTATAGAGAGACTCTCTAAAACTGTTGTACCTAGAGATAGAGAGGACACTCATGGCATGAAAATTTTAGCTTGAAAGCAAAAGCACTTTAAGAACATACCAAACAACAAACTCAGAAACTGTTAAGAAGAATTATTTAATTTGGGCTCTCAAAGGTGAGTGAATGCTAGCTGGTTTTGCGCGTTTCATAGTTGTAGTTGCCAGTGGGGAAGGCTTGCTGACTAGAACTTCATAATGCGTAGCACAGTCGGGATTAGGCCAGGTGAGACTGCGCATTACATAATCCGAGTGGCCGAGTCTTAAGACTAGCTCTTGGAACTATGTAGTGCTAAGTTGGAACCATACCTTCGAAGCCTCTCCGCAATTCCTGGAGCCAAGGCAAAGCCTTGAGATCCATAATGTATAGTGCATGCTAGGGAGGAGCTAGATCTAGGCCAAGGAATCCCAGGTCAGACCAATGGGATTATGAAAACGAGTGGATCTAAAGGAGGGAATGATGGTAGGTGTAGATATGAGTGAATAATGATGCATGAAAATAAAATGAGTGCAGGAATCAATCAAATTGAATAACAATGAAGCATGTGGAAAGAGTCATCATAGAGGTGATCGTTAGTGCAAAAAGTGGGTAATGCATGTGACACTTAGGAAAGGCAATGAAAAACATAAAACAACACTTCTATAAGCTAAAAAGATCAAAATTCCAATGTTCATACAAGAATATGGGTAAAACAACACTCTCACAAGCCAAGTAAACAGAAGCGATAGAAAAGCAGCAAAAGGAAAACTTACCCAAAAAAGTTGTGATGACTGTGCTGAAGGTTCCTAGATCTCCTTGGGAATGCCAAAGCTCTAAGATTGAATGTGAAAATGAGCTCTGGCATCATCCATTAAATAGATTTGGCTAATCTAGTAAAAAGTGACACTTGGCGACAGTTTCCAAAAATAACTCAAGTGCCACCTATGACTGCTAAAAATACATCCATATTTTCTAGGGATGCTTTTTTCATTCTTTTTCTTCTTCTTTTTTTTTCAGGAAAAGCTACCATGCATTACATGGAGAGATTTCACAGTTCTAGAGAGAACTGGGGGAACTTACTGACTCGTGGATTAGGCAACTACTAAGGGAAATCTTTTGCATAATTTCTAGGCTTATTTGCTCTAGGCTCCCTCTCAGGCTCTTCGCAATTTCCTAGATGAAGGCTAGGTGTCAGCTAGTTATATGTAATTATGGAACTTAAGGCCCTCAGCTGGCTTGGACTATGCAATTCCTGAGAAAAAGGCCAGTTTCCCTCATGAATTTCACAGTTCACTGAGGTGGGCCTGGAGTTGGGTTGAAACCAATTGAAGAGATCAACTTGTGGGTTAGACAGTAAACCAAGTAATAAAACACAAGTGAAAATGAAAAAGATAAATATCAATTAAAGCAAAAGTACTTGGGTCAGTACGATAGGAGTTGTTGTGATCTAGGAGGGAGGCTCCAAAACTAAGCATAGGAAAAATTTTGGAGGGTGGTTGTAGCCGCTACAACATTGGCAAAAAAATCATAGAATTCCATCTCTTAGTATGGATCTTTTCTCGAGTAAAGTGAGTCTAACTCTTCTGAAAGTATTGTTTGATTCTTTGATCATCATGGCTTCTTCACTAGCTTGAGTTAAAGATGTGGTCCCTACCATTCTCTCTATCGACAACACACATACCAATCCAAGTCAATTGATTTGTTTCTATTGGGGATGAGGGGTATCATAGTGCACAGGTAATATATATTGTCTGAGTTTTGTTTTCATCTCTGGTGTGACTTCGCTAACAACATGCCTAGACAATACCCTAACAAAGTCCCTTCAAGAACACAAGCATTTCTCTTCTACCAGTGGGCTTGGACAATACCCCGGTGCAGTTAGTTGCTTCACCTCTTTGCGTAGGAAGCCTTTCTCTTCTTTTTCCTTGATTTTATTTTTTTATCTTTTTCATTTTGAAAGAACTGTGCATAGGCACTTATTTATCTCATGAGGTATAAGATTGATCCCGACTTATTGAGAGAAGATGAGGTTGTGCCTTCAGAGAAGGATTTTTATATATACCTCTGAAATACTTGTTAAGGTTCCCCCCTTCACCCAAATCTACTTGACAAATTTGACAAGGATTAACTGAATTATAGAAAACCGATGAGAGTAGGTGATACCAGTTAAGAGTGCAAGCATTGTGATTTCACCAAGACTCACACTGAAAGGAACATATTTTCCATCAAGGTATCATCGACTGGGATAAATGCAAAATATTGATAAGAGAGGGAATAGGTAGATAACCAAATGTTGATATTTGTAAAAGTCCTCTTGGATTTCATTCTACTTGTCTCAAGAAGCCAAATGTGGTTTCATGCAAAACTAATCCTACAATTGCGTAAAAGAAACAAATAAACAAAGGAAAGAAGTAATATGAAAATAGAAACAGGTAAGAAAAAACAAAATAAGAAAGGAAACACTACTTCTACTCCTAAGTTAAAGAGAGCATGAGCCAACTCACTGAGGTGATGATCCGAATTAGATCCTAGAACACTCTCTAAGTTTTCATGAATTCTTAAAAAAATATGCCAAAGTTTTGAAGTCTTATAAAGGTCAAGCTTATCATAGATATCCTCGTGACAATGGAAATTTGTGATCAGTGCGGAGCAACGAGGACCCTCAGTCGAGTGCGTAGACCGTTAGCCCATGGTAATGCACGCTGGCACAAATTGCCAAAAACAGAGGTTAGTTAAAAAATGAGGGCAGTTTTTGATATGAGATTAGCGACTTGGTAGTTTCTAATATGCGATTAGCGACAAGTCGTTTATCGCATATCGCAAGGAAAACCCCTCAAACAAGGATAAGCCCCGAGTGCCCAGACCTGAAATATTATGAAATGTGGAAAAGTAATTAATTTGGTTCCGACGGAGCGGGATTCCACAAAACCGGTAGGATATTCAAAGGGCTCGAGGTGGTAATTGGTTTCAACTGAGTCCTGCCCGATGCCATACATCGATTACCATGCGTCCGGTGGAAGAGAGAGAAAACCACTCACATCAGACGGGTAAACATCATATTACTTACCAGCTCGATATGAACGATGACTGTTGGATCTGGAGGCCCCAGATCGATGGCAGAGATGCGATCTGATGGATGAATTGATTCGACAGGGTAAACAGGCAGAGTTATATAAGATTTGAAGTCCGATATGGATGATGCGTTGGCAGAGATTTGTATTTTGCGGGCATTCTTGGAGTTAGTAGACAAAATGATCATTCAAAAATTTCCAGTGAACCTGACACACTCATCTATTACAGAATAGGGTGGCCACCTACCTGTGAGGCGTTATACAGTGAACCTGACACACTCATCTGTTACAGAATAGGGTGGCCACCTACCTGTGAGGCGTTATACAGTGATCATTATGCCAAGTAGAGGGATTCAGATGAATGGAGGCAGGGAAACTAGAAAGTTGAGAAGCATAAATGAACAGTTAGGAAGCTGATGACAGAGATAGAGCAAGCAAGCAGGAAAGAGAGTTAGTTAAGAGAAGAGAAAAGAAGTTGAGCTAACCTACAGAAGCAAAGGCATCATCGAGCCAAACAGAGCTAGAGAGTGTCAGAGAGTCTGTGTACTCCAGGGAAGGCTTGAGAGCATCAAGCGAACTCCTCTACATATGCCTGTCATGTATGAGTCTCAGATTCGACACATACTACTATGACCAATAGAGGTCGAGTTTCAGTAAGTAGAGTCTGTGTACTCTAGAGACTTGGGGAGGATCCAAGTATAGTATTTTTGATTCATATCTGCTGTGTGAGACTCAAATTAAGCTCATTGTTGTAAAAGCTATTCTTTGAAAGCATAATAGAGAGGCCACCACTGAGGGCTAGACTAGGAGACGTAGCCCAGGAGTATTGGGTGAACTCCTTATTAAACTTGTTGTGTTTACATTTTTGCCTGTTATGTTTTATCTAACTTCTTCAGTGTCTGTGTATTTCACAATCTTATCGATTTGTTGCATAAATTAACATAGGCACATCCATGCACATGAGTCTGTAATACCTTAATTGTTTGTCTTAGATCAATTTCAGTTCAAGTGGTATCAGAGCTCTAGGTTTGCTAAGGTTAGACAAGCTTGTGCTGGAGTTTTTTGTTGAATGCTAACTAGATCAAAGCTTAAATTAGGAGAAGAAGAGCTGGTTGAAGATAACCCGGAAATTGGAAGAGTCTATCATAAGAGGAAAATGGCCAAAGAAAGTCCCTTGGAATCAAACCCTTACTTCATGGATAGTTTCATGACCATGAGTGCCATGGTGGAGGAAATGTATAGAGAGTTTAAGAAAGGTAGAGAAGAAGATTCATCAAACTCTCAACAAGATAAAGGAGCAGAATAATCACTCCTCCATGACCAGTCTAAAGGAAAAGGGAGAGAATAAAAGCTTCCCACACCTCATGATAGCCTTGAAAATAAAAAGAAGACCTCTTTGATTAAATTAGATGTTAAATTTGATTTGTCGATATATGATGGAGAGCTAAATGCAGAGAAGATGGATAACTGGAGTAGACAGATTGATGTGTATTGTAGGGTGCAGAGCATTGATTCAGACAGTAGTAAGATTTAGTTGCCCAGCCTACGCCTTAGAGGCACTGCCTTGGTATGGTGGGAAGGTAGGACACAAGCTAATATGAAGAAGCATGGTAAAATTCTTTCTGTCTAGAATGAATTTGTTTCTACAATTAAAAAACAGTTCTATCCACTAGCTTATATGTAGCAAGCCATGATGAGTTTTCAAACTCTTCGACAATTTAATGGGCAAAGTGTAAAAAGTTACACTCAAGAATTTAGGAAAAGAGCTTTGATTCTAGGAATTTTTTTAGACTCACCTAAAACTTTGTTGAAGTATTTAGGTGGTCAACACAGCTATTTAAAGCATACCATTCTCATGGTTAATCTGACTATCATAGATGAGGTATTTGTTCAAGCTACACATCTAGAGGCTAGAGGCAGGATTGTGAACCCAGAAGTTGGGGGATCATCAAAACCCACTGCAAGCAAGAATAAGGAAAAGAGAAAACAGGAATGGAAAGAGAGGAAGGAAAATGCTATACGAAAGATGAAACCTTCATTCACTCACTACAAGAAGGATGGGCATGATGATGAACACTGTTAGATTCAACATCCAGAGCTAAAACCCAAGAAGTATGATGGAAAAAATAAGAAGACTACTGTAGCTATTCGAAAGTATTTGGGGTCAGACTCCAAGGATGAAACAACAATCAGAGCCATAGGTATAAAAGGTAAAAATTCTTAAGCATCTGCTAGTAATTATGCACAATCTACTGATAATGAAAAAAATGAGAGAAAAGACATGAGATTTTTCATATTAGAGTTATTTCCAAGCATCAAAAGATTGATACTTTGTTCGATGGTGGCTCACAAGTAAATTTAATTTCTGAAGCAATTGTAAGGAATTTGGGATTACTAACCACAACTCACAAGAAACCATATCCATTAGGTTGGTTATGTGATAAAGCAAAGCTACAAGTGACTAGACAACGTAAACTTAGGTTTTCTTTTGGGTCGACATTTGTAGATGAGGTTGAGTTAGATATTGTTCCCTTGGATATATGTGGAATTGTTTTAGGAATTCCTTACTTGTATGATAGAAAAGCTATTTTCTATAGTGTAGAAAACAAGTATCAGCTCGTTAAAGATGGAATTGAATATATTGTAAGAGCTCATAAACTCAAGTATAATTATACTCTCATAAACTTAGGGCAGATGAAAAGAATTGTAAATTCATGCAAACAATTTTTACTGATGGTTGTAAAGGAAAAGAAGCCTGATAAAACCAATGTATTTAAAGGCTATAATGCTAAACAGCAAGTTGGTTTAGAAAAAGTTGTTTCAGAATACGATATACTATTTCAAGAACCTAAAGGTCTGCCACACAAAAAGGAAATAGTACATGATATTAATTTGCAGCAAGATGCTCCATTGCCTAACATCGGAATGTAAAGCTTGTCTGCTTTAGAGAATGCAGAAATCAAGAAGCAGGTATAGGCGGTGCTCGAGAAAGGGTTCATAAGACCTAGCACATCACCATGTGGATCTCCAATTGTCTTGGTGAGAAAGAAAGATGGCTCATGGAGAATGTGCATTGATTACTGAGCACTGAACAAGATAACGATAAAAAATCGTTACACCCTTCCTCGCATAGATGATCTATTGGATCAGTTGAAAGAAGTTATTAAATTTTCCAAGTTGGACTTGCATAGTGGCTACGATCAGGTCAAAGTTGCAAAGAAAGATGCATGGAAGACTACCTTCAAAGCAAAGCAGGGATTGTATGAGTGGTTGGTTATGCCTCTTGGCTTAACTAATGCTGCTACTACTTTCATGAGAGTAATGAATGATGTAATTAGGCCTTTTATTGATGATTTTGTCATTGTATATTTAGATGACATTCTTATATTTAGTAAAACATGGGAACAACACTTGAAGCATGTAAAGCAGATCCTAGATGTTTTGAAAAGAGAAAATATTTATGTTAAGCTCTCAAAATGTGAATTTGGAAAAATGTCTTTGAATTATTTGGGTCATATGGTAGGGCATGGTGAATTGAAGATATATCCCTCTAAGGTTGCGGTCATTGTAAACTGGCCTAAACCCAAATCTGCTATTGAATTTAGAAGCTTCCTAGGAGTAGCACAATATTCGAGAAAGTTTATTTCTAACTTTTCCTTGATTGCAGCCCCCTTACATGATTTAACGGGATTGAACAAGGTGTTTTAGTGGGGAGGAAAATAACAGAAAGCTTTTGACACCTTAAAAGAAAAGATTAGTACAACACTAGTACTAGCATTGCCTGATCTTCAAAGACCATTCAACATTGAAACCGATGCCAATGACTATGCCATGGGAGCGGTGTTGATGCAGCACGGTAAACCCATATGTTATCATTCTGAGACATTAATTCTGCAATAGTTAATTATCCCACATATGATAAGGAACTATATGAATTAGTATAGAGTATTAAAAATTGGAAACATTATCTAATGGGCAAAGAGACAGATATACATGCTGATCATCAACCACTTCAATATTTACACTCACAAACTAAGTTGCAGCAATCAAGACACTATAGGTGGATGGGTTTTCTACAATAGTTTCATCTTTTCATCAGATATAAAAAGGGCATACACAATAAAGTTGCATATATGTTGTCTAGACCAATCATAAATGCATCCACTATACTTAAGCATAATTCAATATTGCATGAAACCTACATTGAACAATATGCTCAAGATATAGATTTTAAAGATGTATATGAAACTTTAAGTCATGGCAAACAAGTAGAAGAATTGGATTATCATGTTAAGGGCCAACTCTTGTATCATTTTGGAAAGTTATGCATTCCACAAACTGAAAGAGTAAAGATAATTCTAGAAGCACACACTTCTCTAATATTAGGTCACTTTGGGGTAAGTAAAATAGTTGCACAACTACAAAGATTTTGTTATTGGCCAAAAATGCATGAAACAATTTCTAGATATTTAAGAGGATGTACAATATTTTCTAAAAGCAAGCCCAATAATAGAAAAATAGGCTTGTACACTCCACTACCACTTCCTTCTCGTCCTTGGGAAAGTGTTTCCATAGATTTTGTTGGGGGACTGCCTAAATCTATAAAAGGTCATGACTATTTATATGTTATTATGGATAGGTTCAGCAAAATGTGTATTTTAATACCTTGTAACAAACAGATTACAGCTGAACAAATAGCAGAGTTGTTCTTTCAGCATGTATGGGTTCATTTTGGATTACCCACTTCCATTGTATCTGATCGATATTCCCGATTTGTTGGGAAATTTTGGTTGAGTCTGTGGGAATTGATGGACACTAGACTAAAGAAGAGCACAACCTTTCATCCACAAACAGATGGCCAAACAGAAGTGGTCAACAGGATAGTGATCGAGTTGCCCAGAGGCTATTGCAAAAAGCATCCCAAGCTTTGGGATGAACACCTATGCTATGTGCAGCATGCTTACAAATGAGCTAAACATTCACACCAAGGTTCCCTTGGATTTTGTCTTTGCTAAAGACATATTAGTTGAAGGACACAGTGATGTGGAGAAGGAAACCAAGTTCATTAAACAGATCCATGAGATTCACTAGGTAGTAGAGGAACAATTGGAAAAGAGCCAAGCCAAGTACAAGGCAAGGCATGATAAGCATCAGATTGAGCATAGTTTCTAAGTTGGTGATCAAGTCTAGCTGTATATCATCAAAGACAGAATGCGAGGTGAAGGTAAGAAGCTAAAGCCAATAAGGTATGGATCTTTTAGGATGCTTGAGAAAATTGGTGAAAATGCTTTTCGCCTTGATTTGCCAGCTTACATGCACATCTATCCGTAGTTAATGCAGAAAGCTTGAGACTATTTGAACCTTCATTGATTGAAGATCCCAAAAAGCAGAGTCAATTGCCTTCTATTGATGATCTATTGCTTGAATATCTCAATGAATTGTAGGAAGATACAGTTCTCGATAGGAAGGTAAGGACAACACATAGAGGGGATGTTGAGTACCTCAGGATTGGGCTCAAAGGTTCAAAACCAAGCAGTGTGAAATGTATAGAAATTGGGCAAGCAAGGAATTTATACCCTCACTTGATTGATGCTTAAAAAATAACTTTTGGTGGTCCAAAAGCTTTTTCAATGGGAAGGCCATGATCCAAATTAGATCCTAGGACACTCTTTAAATTTTCACGAATTCTTAAAAAATTATGCCAAAGTTTCAAAGTCTTATAAAGGTCAAGCTTATCAGAGATATCATTGTGGCAATGGCAATTTGTGATCAGTGCAGACCAACGAGGATCCTCGGTCGAGTGTGCAGATTGTTGGCCCGTGGTAACATGCACTCGTGCAAATTGCCAAAACCAGAGGTTAATTCAAAAAATAGGGGCAGTTTCTGATATGCGATTAGTGACGATTAGTGAAAAGTCGCTAATCACATATTGCAGGGCAAACCCATCAAGTAAGGATAAGCCCTAACCACCCAGACCTGAAATATTATGAAATGCGGAAAAGTAATTAATCTGGTTCTGATGGGTTTTAGATTCCACAAAACTGGCAAGATATTGGAAGGGCTTGATGTGGTAAGCAGTTTTAACTGAGTCCCACCCGATGCCACACATCGATTGCCACGCGTCTGGTGGTAGAGAGAGAAAACCACTCACATGGGACGGGTAAACATCGTGTTAATTACCCGCCCAATATGAACGATGACTGTTCGATCTAGAGGCCCCAGATCAATGGCGGAGATGTGATCCAATGGATGCCCATATTTGTCGGGATAAACAGGTAGAGTTATATAAGATTTGAAGTCTGATATAGACGATATATTGGCAGAGATTTGTATTTCACGGGCATTCCTACAGTTAATGGACAAAACGGTCATTCAAACATTTCCAGTGAACCTGACACACTCATCCGTTACAGAATAGGGTGGGCACCTTCCTGTGAGGAATTATACAATGATGATTACGTCGAGCATAGGGATTCAGACGGACTGAGGTAGGGAAACCAGAAAGCTAAGAAGCGAAAATGAACAGTCAGGAAGAACAATGGCTTTAAATCCACGAACTGACAGAGACAAAGAAAGTAAGCAGGAAAGAGAGTTAGTTAAGAGTAGAGAAATGAAGCCGAGCTGACATACAGAAGAAAAGGCAACATCAAGACAGACAGATCCAGAGAGAGTCAGAGAGTCTGTGTACTCCAATGAAGGCTTGAGAGGTTCAAGCGAACCCATTTGCATATGCCTGTCATGTATGAGTCTCAGATTTGGCTCATACTACTATGACCAATAGAGGGCGATTTTCAGTAAGTAGAGTCTGTGTACTCCAGAGACTTGGGGGGGATCCAAGTACAATATTGTTGATTCATATCTGCTATGTGAGACTAAAATTGAGCTCACTGTTGTAAAAGCTTTGCTTGGAAAACATAATAGATGGGCCACCCCTGAAGGCTGGACCAGGAGACGTAGCCTAGGAGTATTGGGTGAACTCCTTATTAAACTTGTTGTGTTTACATGTTTTCCTGTTATGTTTTCTCTAACTGCTTTAGTGTCGATGTATTTCACAATCTTATCGATTCGTTGCATAAAATAACATAGGCACATCCATGCACATGAGTCTATAATACCTCAATTGTTTGTCTTAGATCAATTTCAGATCAGGCGATATTTCCAATGCAGTCACCGACGGATTGGTTGACCCATGAAGGTGATGGCATTGTTGACAAGAAAAATATTCAAGAAAACCAATAGGCAAGAAAGATAAAGAAATGCAAACCAAAATGTACGAAGTTTGAATGCATCCACAAAAAAGAAATAATTAAAATCACATGCAATGAACTCTACAAATGTATCATGGTGTTGTGTCATATTCTCCATGGACGACAAGCTTGTACACTCCTTCAAACTTGACAAATGAGAAAACATGAAGAAAGAAAAAAAAATCATTTCACAAGACTTATTTCTACATATGACTCCTCCAATGCATGAGTGATAAGTTCATGTGATTCTTGTGGAGGATGTGAACATTATAACCTAGATTGATTTTTATTGTGAACAAGAGAGTGATGAGGAGCCTAGGGGGAGTCAACGGATTTCTGATCAAAAGTGGAACTAAACTGAAGGATACGAGAACTTGACATAACCATCATCTCTGACAAATGTGACTCAACATCTTTAGGGATTTCCATTTCATCAAAAGATAAATAATCAAATATCAGTGACTTGAAAAGATCAACATTAGGTGATTTAGAATCGTGATCAATTGAATGAGTGAAAGATCATGACAACCATGATTAGAAAATTCAACATAGACATCGATATCCTCATGGTCTGCCAATCATAGAGAGGTGTTAATGAGAAACAATTTTTTTCACCCTCTAAATTTGTAGAAAGGAAATATGAGAGCTTAAGTGGATTCAGGAAGAAATATTTGTCCTTTCCGCAATCAAATGAAATATTAACATCTTGTGCATTCTGTGAATAATCGAAAGTGGAAACATCCAGGGATAAAATTTCACAAGAAAAATTAGAAATGGTAGAATCATGGAAGATGTGATGATAAAGAGAATGAGGTGTGGATAGAAGGAGGTCATCCTTCACCACAGCTTCTTCTTCAAATTCCCACACATACTCATAAAAACTTATAGCATGGGTTGGTTACCCAACACCAAGTCTTTCCATAACTTGATCCTTGTGAGAATTGCATGTGACATTTAGAATGGATGAACACAAAGAACCAAAATCCAAAGGATCAAAGGAACCAATGGATAGAGGTCGAGGGGATGAGACGTCATGACAACCGTTATGCTTGCAGTCCAAATCCGCAGAGAAATCAAGAGTGGGTGGGGTGGGAGGAGAAGGTGATAGTTAAGTAGGTAGGTTCACAACTTCTCCCACCTTGTCCTGCGGAGCTAGACCTATTTGATGAGAAGGAGACAGAGGGTAACTTGGAAAAATAACCTTGTCAGTCTTAGATTTAGAAAATCTAACACTGACATATGTTGGGAGGGGATCAAAAGATTCTAACTCATGTGGATTTTTTGAGAAGTGAACAAGATAGTGAAATATTTCAGTCAGAAATTTCCCATCAACTTCATCTTCTAGAAATTCAAAACAGTAATGGTGGAAGCATTCATAAAAGTGCAGAATAGATTCGTCTGCTGATTTTCGTAATTTTAAGATTTTGTGATTAAGTGCTTCACAGTCATAAAAGAAGAAAGCATGACCTAACTCTTTGAATATGTTGTTTAAAGAGTGTATAGAGGCTATGGAAATGTGAGACACCATTGCTTAACACACCCCTCAAACGTGTAAGCAAACAACCCATAGACAATGTCATTTGACGGGACTTCATTCCTGTCACAGAAAGCCAAAAAAATAAAATTGTGAGTCTGTTATGAAACCAGCTCACAAGAAGATAGAATAGAGAGATCAACGCCTTAGAATTCAGCCTCTTCGAGGGGGCAACCTCATTTACATTACACAAATGAAAAATTATTTGATGATACAAATGAAAAGACCTCCTTTCTATATATAGGACTCTAAGGGGTCGTAACATAATCAGATCCGACATAACAATAATAATTTAAGGGCACAATAATAACAATAGTGGGGTTCTATGGGGTACAATAATAACAATATGGGCACTATGTCAGTACATCAATATAATAAGTGGGTTGTACTAATAACAATAAGGGGTTACACTAGTAGTATAGGAGCCTAGCATGCCCCTCTCCTTCAAAAAGCATTGTCCTCAATGCTTGAGTAGTTCTTGATGCTTCTGTATAAAATTCTTGTCCTCCAATGTGGAATCTTCAGTGAGTAATTTCTTCTACTTGATGAGATACTCTGAAATTGATTGCTTTCGTAGCTTTCAGGTTCTTGTTTTTGTGATTGCTCCAGGTTCCAATATGATTTTTCCTTCCTCTTCAATTTCTGACAATATTGTTTGAATTGGGAGCTTTTGCAATTTTTGAATAAGTGGCCATACTTCTTTGTCCTTCTTCCATTCATCCCTTGCTTCGTTTATCCAATCTGGTTGGATAATAGAAATAGCACAAAACAATGCTTCCACATCCTCCTCCTTGAAGAGTCTTCCCATTCGGTAAGGTCGCAATTTTTTAAGTGCATGTAGTATTACCAACATTTCCTTCTCATAAATAGCTTGCTTGAGATGCAGCAGTAAAAATATCCAATCACCTACATCAAAACATTTTTCACTATGATGTTGATCTACCTGTTGTTTCGTTTGATTTTGCATCGAAGTGGCGTTATCCTTTAAAAGTTGGAGAGCTTGTTCCTGATGCTCGATGTGATCTTTCACTACTTGAACCTTTTTCTTCCTGATATGTCCTTCTATCTCTAGAGTTTGAGGAGTGGTAATTTCTTCCAATCCTCTACAAGATATGGTCGGATTCATTTCTTTTTTCTCAATGTGATCTTTAACTTCTTGCACCTTTTTCTTCTTGATATGTCCTTTCTTGAGAGTTTGAGGAGTAGTAATTCATGCCAATGCTTTACATGATATGGTTTGACTCATTTCTTCCTTCTCTGGGGTGGGGTCCTGGTGTATATCCTCTTATTTTGATGTTTCTTGATTCTTTTCTTCCTCCTCTTCATATTCTATGTAAAACAATTTCTTCTCAGCACACTTATGACCTTTAGTGCATTTGCTATCACAATTGTAACAAAGCCCCTTTTCTCTTTTTTCTTCCAATTGTTGTGGTGTAACCCTTGTAGGTTATGGAAGGCTAGGAGAAACAACACTTCCATCTCTATAGTTGTGAGGGGTATGCTTCTTGGTTTCCATAATTTTGCTTTCCACTATGTCACAAAGCCCTTTTACTCTTTCCAATTATTGTGGTGTTTCTCTAAGAAGGTGTTGCTTTTTGTATCCTCATAATGTGCTATCATTTCCTCCGTGAAAATTTACCACGTAACAAGTTGTTTACGAGAACAAAACCCTTCATACCATAAAAATTGATCCGGTTCTAAATATGAAGATGCAATACATACCTTTTCTAATAGTGGTACACCATGTAGATCAAAATATTGCTCCATTTGAAGTATCCACTTTACCGGATCCTTGCCATCAAACTTCCTCATCTTGCTTTTTCTTGATTTTAGGAGCTCGATCTTGAAACGACTGCAACTCTATATTTTCAAATCTTTAAGTTCGGAAATTGTGACCTGTAGTAGCCCTCTGCATCCTATTTCCAATTCCAGAAGCCTGATCCAAATTGGATTCTCCAAGAAATAGTTATGCGAAATCTCCCACAGTGAACTGATTATAGACTAGTTCAGTAGAGAGAACTTGTACGATGTGCCACAAGTCACTATTTCGACCTTTGGCTCTAAAAAATATATAGAAGAAACTATTGTCTGTCCTCTTTCTGTACCTTCTTACAAAATTTAAATCCGATGCTCAGAGAGAAATTTATGACGATTTTACCTAGGTCACCTTTTTGGAATGTAATTCAGGAGTCTGCAAAAAGACAAACTTCCTCAGATCATATATCCATAAATATAGCGCGAAAATCTCTGAAATTATAACTCAAGATTCAGCGTGATTTCTTCTCAAATGGGTTTTTTTTTTAACTTCTGAAACGTCGCAGAAAAAAATTTATAGCGAAAATTCCACGATGACCTGTTTGGAGCAGCAAAACCCTAGAATCCAAAGCTCTGATACCAAATGTTATGAAACCATCTCACAAGAAGATAGAAAAGAGAGATCAACGCCTTAGAATTCAGCCTCTTTGAGGGGGCAACCTCCTTTACATTACACAAATGAACAATTCTTCGATGATACAAATGAAAAGACCTCCTTTCTATATATAGGTGTCTAAGGGGTCATAACATAATCAGATCCGACATAACAATAATAATTTAAGGGCACAATAATAAAAATAGTGGGCTTTTATGGGGTACAATAGTAACAATACGGGAACTACGTGGGTACATCAATATAATAAGTGGGTTGTACTAATAACAATAAGGGGTTACACTAGTAGTATAGGGGCCTAACAGAGTCATCAGGGATGTTCCATTTTCACCATCATATTTAAATCGTGACAAGTCATCTATAACATCTACCAACACATCGAGATCATGAGCATGAGAAAAAAATGTCGGGGATGAGATTTTGATGTATGTCATGAATGATGTAGATAGATTGAAAACAAAATTTGATGTTTTAGCTTGTCATCTAGCACTCCTTCAAACGCCATAAATGCAGATGGTGTTGGACCTGCCAACATTCAAGGGGATCTCCCCGGTAAGATGTCCCAACTAGGCCTCAGATTGTTTGGGTTAGGAGTCCCAATAGTGGGTAGTAATGTAGTTCCTTGACCATGGTAGTGCACATAACAACTATGATGATTTTGGTCAGAATCAAGTGTGTGACCTTGTAGCGAGTCAAGTGAGATGCATGGGGGTTATAACACACGAAGGGGAAAAGAAGTGTGTCCCATAGAAGCTTGTAATAGTACGCAGAATGAAAGGAACACACGAGTGAAATGACATCACAAGCTGGAAAGTGGAATAGTCCACAAACCAAAGTGATGTGCTAATCCAACAACATGCATTCAACAAGATTCATACAATTGCATAAAACGTAGTTCAAAAGAAAATGCATAAATTAAAAAGCATAGATTGATCAAGCAACCAGAATAGTCCAACAAAAATAACAACATATGCATGAAATTGTGTTGGCTCAGTCGTTATTACTATAAGCGAAAGTTCCATCCATACATACACCATTGATAGCCACTAGCCCCAATAGTGGAGCATTACAGTTAGGAACACTTGCTCCTCCAAAGAAGTATACTTGCTCTATGTTGTGGAGAATTGAAGGCTCAACACAATACTCCCAAGCCTTTTCTAAGCCTAATCCTAGCCAAACGATTGGCTCCTAAATGCCCCTTCTATGATTTACCAGGTTCTATTTATAACCAATGGTGGGGCGACCCTTGAAATTCCCCTTTATGACTGTTTGAATACCCTCATGACTCTTCAAAATCCTTTAAAAATAAATCATTACATTATATAGTGATTCTTCACATTCCACTAATTACATTTGGAATTTCGGTTATAACATATTTATAAATAATATGCATTTTCTAGATGTACCCATGGGAGACAAAATAGGCTAGAGAAAACCTAACAAGATAAAACACTATGATTCAAAATTTTGTGGAAATACCAACTTGGAAACCTCAAGTTGATGACTCTCATGACATACTGATACCAAGCTTGGTATTGTGCTTTGGTGTCCCCATACTGATTTATAGTGTCCTAATAGAGGAGTTTTTCCTGCATATCTTATGGGTAAATGATTTTGGAACCCTTGTCCAACTGATCCTGAAACATGTGTAACATGGTCTTAACTACGACAAGACCAACAATCTACTTCTGCATGTTTTCTGCACTTAGCTCCAAGTCATCATTGGTGGCCTCTCGCCTCAAATTCTCCATGTACCTATTGTTATCTAGTCGGACATGGTTCTTCTCCTTAACATTGGTGAGGGAACTGAATGAAGAGATCTTATTCATTCTCACCATGACATCCAAACTCTTAGACAACCGTAAATATGAAGCATATATGCTACTAACGAATAGTGGGAGTTTCTCATAGTTGTGGATCTACATCCAGATCTTTTCTTTATCTAGCTCTGCATGCGACTTCATCATTCTGGGTGAGTGAAGTGGGGCTCCCTTGTATCTCATTGATCATTCTTGCAAACTGATGATAACAACATGTATGTCCCTAAAAATTTGGATAATCTTTCTACTCTTCCACTGGAAACCATATAGATTGAACACTGCCTTATGCACGTTGAAAAATCCATCATAAAGTTTCTACATGGTGGCCTCAAGGGTTGATACTTCAGCAAGTGTGGATCCTACGATATGTTCTAACTTCTTCATGACCGCTTGAAATTTCTTTTCCAAGTGTTCATTATTTGCTAATAGGAACTTCACATTTGAGCTCATGGCTCCTGCATAAGCCATAGTGGCATCAGCCTTGGTGACTAGATGCATTCTGAAATCTGACACTATCACCCTTTCCTTCATAAATGCAGGTGACGTGTGATCATCTAGGAAATGCTTTCTTCGTGCCTATAAAATCCTCTACTGCAACATGTTGAATGAATGATTGTACACATCCATCATCGGATCATCATTAAGGAAAACAACCTCTCCTCTCTCGCTCGAGACTAGTTATGATATTGAAAGCAATCGAGACTTAGGGGAAACCTTGAGAACTCTTGGCTTGAGGTTGATATTTTGGTCCTGTGGCTCCTATCTGAATTCCATGTCTATTTCTTCAACTATTTTCTCAATCCCCTAAGCAAGCTCTCGATCTTGCATCTCCTTAACCTCTTCTTCCTCTTCTGGGCATTCTGACTCCTCAACCTGTATGGACACAATTTTCTTTATCGTCATGCCTTTCCCTTATTCCTATTCCTATTTCTTCTTGTCTTCCCTCCTTCTCATTCTTAGTTTATTTCTTCCTTCAAATTCTTCTCAGTTTTTTGCAACTTCCTTTCTACTTCCTCCAACCTTTACTTTTCCCTCTTCCTTCACTCTACTATGTTTATGTGTTGTTGCCTCTTTGCCTCCACTGTGAAAGATGATTTCTCAATGAGAGGATATTCTCTAAACTTGTAGATTTTCTCATCATTTAGGTCCTCTGCAATATTCCTCTTATCCCTGTCCTACGTCAGTTTGCTGCTTATTGCTACTATTGTTGTTACTTTTTGTGTTGCTGCTACCTGCAAAAAATCTTTCCATGATGTGGCTAGAATAACAGGTTCATTGAGCTTGGAGTAGTTGTAACAATACCTCCAAGGGTCCTCCTCTACCAAGTGACATGTCCTGTGGATCCATGGATAGTACACCTTCACACAATGGTTCTTGCAAATAGAATGGGGATCATATGGAGTGAAGTCTTTGGTGCTCAAATAAAAATTCACTATATCCTTAGCTTCAACATCTGCATCTCTGAATCTCTTATTCTCGTACAATCTAATCTAAAAAGGAATATCGTGCCATGGTACCTCCTTGCTCCTATGCAACCCTACTGATAACCCTATGGAGATGTGATGTGCAACCTCTTGCATGACCAACTTATCCATGGCATACCTTCGTAGAACATGCAGAGGCTTATCTCCCCAAAGCATCCGAATGAAGCTACCACCAGGTGAGGAATACCAATCTTCAATGACAAGTATTACCTCCATCGTAATACCTAGATAGTATTTTTAACACCGAGATAATGAAATGGTCAGCTAGCCTCGCCATAACTCCTCAGTAGCTACATTTGGAAAGCTACTTGCAATAAATGTTGATGACATTCTCTTGGGGTGTCCATGTCCAACCCATGCTAGGAAACTGATGTTGGGCACAAATTGCATCAAGTAAATATGCGGACATATAGAATCTCGCTTTCTCAACTTTAGGAGGATTTCGAGTGTTAGTCAAATAGACTTTCAACTGAAGAGCCAACATATCTGACTAGTTGAATGACCATCCCTGATTCACCAACTGGTCCAACACAACCACCCAATACTTCAGAAAGGTCTCCTTGCTCTCTTGAGTAGAAAATCGGCATGCGAAGATGATCAAGAGATGGAAGGCCTTTGTAAGTAACTTGGTCTTGCAAAAATGAGTGGATGTTAATCTAAACTTTGCTGGTTCTTTCACCCAATCTTTATAGTATCTCTGGTGTTTACGAAGCTATGGGTGGCATAGAAAAGTGCATCCATGCAGTCCATCGACTAAGGTAAGTGATAAATTTGATGATAGTTCTCCATCCTAAAGGTAGCAAGTTGTGTCCCACTGGCACTACTCAATGTTATAGTCTCTCGATCAATGTGTGAGACAATATAGTGGGTGATGTCCCCACATGGGAAGGCAAGGTACCTGCATGCAACCTTATGTAAGCATGACTAGTGGATATTGTCAAACACCTTCCGATCTTCTAAATCTTCCTTGCAATCCCCTGTAAAGAGATCCCTGATTTCTTGCCATGTCAACTTCATGCCCTTCTCAATGAACATCTAAGTGCTTGCATAAACTCACAAATTCATTGACACCTACTAAACTGCTTCCCTAGTGCTACTATCAATAATATCCTTCGATGCATCTCTCTTGGAAGCCATGTTAACTGTCACTATTGGAGAGTTGCTAAAAAACTATTGTACTTGGAGACAAAGAGGACACTCATGGCATGAAAACGTTAGCTTGAAACCAAAAGCACTTCAAGAACTGACCAAATGAAAAACTGGGCAACTATTGGGAATAATTGCAAAATCTAGGCTCTCAAAGGTGACTGACTGCTAGCTAGTTATGTGCATTGCGCAGTCCAAACTATCAATGGGGAGGGCTTGCTGACTGGAACTGTGCAATGTGTAGTTGAATTAGGCTTAGTCTAGGTGAGACTGCGCATTGCATAATCACAGTGGCCTAGGCTCATGACTCGCTCCTAAAACTATGCAATGCATAGTTATAGCCAGGCCTAGGTAGGCTCTGTGCAATTCCTGGAGCCAAGGATGAGTGTTGAGATCCATAAATGTGAAGTGCATTCTAGGGATGAGCTAGATTCGGTCTAAAGAAGCCCTTATCTGCCCTATGGCATCATGAAAACAAGCAGATATGAAGGAGGGAACAATGGGGGATTCAGATTTGAGTGAATGATGATATATGCAAATAAAATGAGTGCATGAATGAATCGAACTGAAGAACAATGAAGCATGTGGAGAGAGTTACTGCAACGATGACCGTTAGTGAAAATATTGGGTAATGCATGCGACACTTTGGAAAGGCAATGAAAAAATTGTAAAAACACTTCTACAAGCTAAAAAAATCCAAAATGCAAGTGGCCATTCAATAAAATGTGTAAAAAAATACTCTCACAAGCTTAGCAAATAAAAGTGACAGAAAAACAACAAAAGACTAGAAAAGAAAGACTTACCCGAAAAAGTTGCGACGACTGTGCCAAATGTTCCTATATCTCCTCAAAAATGCCAAATCTCCAAGATTGAATGTGAAAATGAGATCTATTGGCATCCATTAAATAGAATTGGTCGATTTAGGATTTATGACGCGAAGGCCAAAAATTTAGGAGAAAGCGATAGTTGGCGGAGGTTCCCAAAAATAACTCAAGTGCCACCTCTGAATGCTAAAAATAAATCCTTATTTTCTAGGGATTCTTTTTCACTTTATACTTTTTTATTTTTCTAGAAAAGCTACCATGCATTTCCCATAGAGATTACATAGTTCTGGGGAGAACTGGGGAAACTCACTTGTTCATGCATTGGGCAGCTACTGAGGGAAATCTTTTGTGCAATTTCTAAGCTAAGTGGCCCTAGGCTGCCTCTCGGGCTCTTTACACTTTCCCAGCTAAAGGCTGGATGTCAGCTACTTTTGCACAATTCTAGAGTTGAAGAGTCACTACTGGATTGGAGTACGTAATTCTTGAGAGGAAGGTTGGTTTCCCTCAAGGATTGTGCAGTTCACTAAGGCAGGCATGGAACATAGTTGAAACCAAGTCAAGTGGTCAACTTGTCAGTTAGATAGTAAATTGAGTAATAAAACACAATCCAAAATGCAAAAGATAAAGCTCAATCAAGGCACAAGTACTTGGGCCAGTGCGAGAAGAGTTGCTATGATTTAAGAGGGAGGCTGTAAAATGAAGCATAAGCATAATTTTGGAGTGTGGTTGTAGCTGCTACAACAAATCCAAAATTAAATAATTTCATCAATAATTGTATGATTTCCAAGTCTATAAAGAAGTCATAAATATCTTTTAATTTATTTAATTTTTCGAATGTTGTGGTACTGGTAAGAATATGTCGGCTTCCCTCTTCTATTACAGAAGAAAAAATCAAAACATGTAACTTTTTGTCTTTACTCTTGCAAATTTAAAGCCTTTTTCATCTCCAGGTTATTCTCATTCACTGTCATGCTTTCCCTCTCACTGTCATGCTTTCCCTCGCAAACAACTTCCCATAAATCTTCAAAAATAAGAATATTTTTAACATTTTGAAACTATTTTGAATAGTCGTCCTTCCCAATGAGAAAAACGCCTACTACGGAGATCAAAGAATTCATACTTGTAGTAATATTTGGCATCCAAACAATACTAAAGAATCCTCAACAACTTTCATGATATTTAAATGCATGAAAATAATTAATTTATTTAATCTCAATGCACGAAATATATTTCAATCATTCTGTAAGTCAATAGATGTACCTAAAGTATTAGCATTAACTTGTTCCAACGGGGCTGATTAGAAATGTTGCAACCACTATAAAGGGAAACATTTCCATATACGTAACTAAATTTGAGTACCATACATAATCAATAATGTGATGTAAGACCAAAAACAGTTCACTGTGATGTCATAAAATAACGAAATTAACTATTGGAGTGGGTAAACACAGACAGGTTTCTAAACGCCCCCTCAACATAGTGTAACATAATGGACGTTGAGCGCAAAGAAGGCACTACAACCTCACATACCTCAACAACAAGTTATTGATGATTTTCATTCTCGACTGGCAGTCACACGTCCTCCTCTGTAGTCTCATCAATGACTTCTTAGTGGGTTCTAGTCCCTAGAGTTGTGCTAATTCTCCAATGCACCTTGCAAATTCTCTGATGTGTTGGATGTTTCACAATTTCTAAGATAATGTTCTTTTACAACCCTTTCTAGATTCTCCAATTTCCTAACGCATTAGTCAGCTTTAATAGGACGATTTCAAATGACGAACCTGGGAAGTCTGACAAATGATTGAAACGAGCGTTCTAAGATCACTTTGATGAATGCAAAACTCCATTGATCAGGTTCAATTCCCAGAAAAAGCACCATCAAGAGGTGGAGATCATAATTTCACTAGTTCTCCAATACCACTGTACACATGTCCATAAATAAAATCTACAAATAAAACCATCACCTAATTAATTATGCACAATACAATCCCCAGAGATTAGTTTAACAATAACTTGGTTGGTTGTTACAAATATTTCATTCTCACTCTTAGCCATAAATAAAATATTCCCACTCCCATGTTAAATCCCATAATGTCATATTAACTTTAAAGAGATAGAGTAATTAAAGATAAAAAACATTACATTTTCACTTTAAGGAAAATATATATTATACTTTTTCAAAATATTTTAATAAAGTAATTATAAACTATTTGAACGTCCATGTTAATTAGTATTTTTGAATATCAACTTCCTAAATATATGGATGTTAGTATCTAAAGAAAAGTAATTAAAAATAATATATATATATATATATATATATATATATATATATATATATTTTCTTAAGATACGGAAATGCATGCCTCATCTTGATATAGAATTAATATATGGCATTTATAAATATTATTAATAATAAAAAATTTAATGTCACACATAAACAAAATATTTCGATATGTTGAGATATATCATATGGCTTATCGTGGTGATTATCATCCACTAGGATCAATATGGTTTGTGGGACCTTATAAGGGTGAGAGATTAATTGAGATTCATTAACATTTTATTTATACGCCTCGAAAAACTAAGAGAAACATAAGAAGATCAACATAGTTCTGATCACTTAACAAATCAAGAAGGTTGGTCATGTGATAAATGTTTTGAAATGTAGAATAGATGTGAATAAAATATGGACAATAAAAAGAAAATCTTGTCCATCTTCAATACTATTAGTATCAAATATGTGACAAACTATTTCATCCCATAGAATTTTTGGAATTAAACAATGTGGAGTTTCACTTTGGAGCTCATGAGAATTAGTTCTTTTCTTAAAAATATTCTTTCTCTTTCACCCCATAGAATTTTGGGCATTGAGCAATGTGCAGTTTCACGATGCAGTTCATGAGAATTAGTTCTTATCTTAAAAATATTTTTTTCTTCTTGACACTAGTCAAGATATATAGGTAATTTTGGCTTTTGGGATTGGGGTTGATCAACTCCTTATAATATCTTAGTTTTCTTGTTCCGTGTAATCCTTTATCACCCCTCAACATATCCTAAATATGGATGTAATCATATTTTCAGTATTATCCTTACTCTTCAGTATGACTTTCTCCTTCATGGCCCAATGGTTTAGCCAAGAATGCACATCCTTATGTCATACTCGTGTGAGTAGAAAGTGGGGATTTTTACTAGAGTTAGAAGTCATTTTATGAAACCTCTTGGTTCCATATTGAATAACTTCTTCTTATACATGAGATACCTAGTCATAGCTATGATTTCAATATGGGAAATATATTAGAAACAAAAAAATATTTTAATATGTACAATGAGGTTCATAAATAAAATATTTCAATATCAATTATCTATACATAATATATCTTTAAAAAAAAATATTTATTCTATATTTATATTATATAAAGCAATTTAAAAAAATATTTTTTTTTATATAAAACTTTTCAAACAGTCTCACTATTTTACATTTTTATAGTTTTTAATAATAGTTTGTTAAATCAATTTTATTTGAAATCCAACATATATATTCAGTTTTTTTTTATTATTTTATTGGAAAAATCAAAATCAAATTATATCTCGACTTTCGAATATAATCTTGTTATATATGGTTCCTATATATTTTTATTAATAAAATTCCCCAATTACAAACTAGAAAAACCACAAAAACTAAATTGATATATATATATATATATATATATATATAATTCTATCTAGTTTTATGTCAAATGAATAATACCATAAAATTGTTAAAAAAACGGATTTGTTCACTGTAACAATTTGGTTACATGTTAATCGTTTTAAAAAGCAAAATCATTAAAAAATGGATCTTTTTAATGTAACAATTTGGTTACATGTTAATAGGTTTAAATTTCATTTAAAGGAATAAAGATATAGTCTAACACATAAAATATAAGAAATGTGAGCGGATAAAATGTTAAAATATCGAGTTAGGAAAGATGAAAAATAAATTATAAACTCTATCATATTAATTGGTAATACTTATTTATGAATTATGTAATAGTTTTGCTTATGTGAAACATTGTCATTTGTTAATATTTATTATGGTCTAAAATGTAGTTTTATATTTTTTGTTTTCCCAAGGTGGTTGCAAGCGACGGAAAGGTTATATAAAGGATCATTGGCATGTGTGGTAAGAAGTGGACTTAGTAATATTATCTAAATATTTCTGCTGGTTAACGGATTTTGTTGAAGTATATTTGATGAATTATGCGTAATATTTGTTGTAATGTTAGTTTTATATATATATATATATATATATATATATATATATATATATATATCGTAATGGGTTTAATATGTTGTTTCCTGTAGTATAAGTAAAAAAACATACTAGTAGTGTTTCAAAAGCAAATTGATAAGAGTTTTACTTGAGTGTCATTCAAAAGCAAACTAATAAGAACTTTGTTTGATGGGGTGTTACATGAAGATCATTTTGTATGGTTAGAGGGAGGGTTTTTATTTTTGGTAGCTAATCATTCTTTTAAATTTAAGGTAAGACTCAAGAGTGTGAAGTATTTATGTTAAATTCATGGCACCAAAACTATTATTATTGTCGGGAAATGAAAAATAAATTAAAAGTGTACAAGTGTTTGGTGATTCAAAGATTGTCATTATATGGGTAAAATTTTGATCAATATTTTTATAAGTTGTTATGTTATAAAAGAGGTCAAAGGTTTGAAAGTTTTTTCAGTCATATTTCTCTTCAACATATGTATAAAGAGAAGAATATAAAAGTTCATAATTTACTCAAAGTTGTAATTCTAATGTAGTGTGGTAGATATATGATAAAAATAATAGGAATAGGACACTCCAAAATATTACCAACTTCCTTTTCATGAATTAGTGATAGGCGAAAGAGATGTTCTTCTTAGGAATTTCTTATATTGGATCATACACACACTTGTTAGCAATATTGATAAATATATTTATTCTCTTTTTAGAAAGTAAATTGATATCTATAACAAGGAACTGATATAAATCCTTGAGAGGATAATTGATTCTATTTTTAGAAAGTAAATTGATATCTATAACAAGGAAATGATATGCATCCCTTGAGTGGATAATTGAAGCTTTGAGAAATATACATTTTATATTTGAAATGTGTAATTTATAATATTTATGAAGAAGTGATTAAATTATGATTTTTATTCCAAGGTAAAAATAAGCTAGTCCTTCTTGGAAGTAAGATTCTTCGATCTTATATTTCCCTCATAATTATTTGAGATTAGAAATCAAAGTATTAAAGGTATCATTCTCACACTCACATATTTAACACGATGAACATTTATAGAGAAATGATGTGATACAATTTCTTACAAACAACCATGATATATTTTATTAATGATAATTTTATTTAATTCGATTTTCAATGTGGATAATCTAGTTGACCAAAGCACCTTCACATCTTTTCAGGTTTGGATTTCTTAGGTTCATTTATGTTTATACTATTGTTATAGAGTTATTTGCACTTTTAGTAGCTTTTAGGCTCTATATAAACCCATCTCCTCGAGTTCAAAGTTTAGGTTTTCATTTAAGTAATAACTAGATTAAGTATGCAGTTAATTATAATAAATAAATAAAACGAAAACATTATTAGGAGAGACAATTCAGATCGAACTCACCATAACTAGAAATAAGATTTTAAGCTATAAAGATAGCAAAACTTTTTATTAATAAATTTGAAATACAATACGAAAGAACTTATTAGGCCTTTGTTAATTTATTCTCACAAGAATCAATTTGATACATTGAACATCAAATAAATGTAAAATTAACCATTGACAAGTAAAGTTTGACGAATAAAAATCAATTGAACAATAAACCAATGAGAAATCCATTGAACTTGAAAACTAAACTTGGAAGGATTCTAAAACTCTTTACGAGAGGGTCCTCTTTCCACCTTGACTACTGATATCATGTTTGGAATGTTTGTTAAAATGGAAAGAGTAAGGGAATGTTTGTTAAATTAGAATGAGTAAAATATAAGGTAACGCTAAATTTTTTTTTATTTATTTTTTTTTTTCACAGGAGATAGATCAAATTTATATTAAAAATCAAATTTTACATAGGTTTTTATTTTCTTGGAAAATTTTTATTTGTTTAATGTTGAAACAGGTGGAAAAGGCAGCAGAGCCATCATGTGGTCTCTCATGCTCATGTAATTCTCTCTCTTATTCAAATAATTTAATAATACATATAAATACATGAGGAAGTGGTCTTAAGATAGTGTGTCTATCTTAGACTCACTTGGTTGAGACATTTTCTCAACTTACACACTAATTTAGGAGAACTAGTTGCAGATAATCTCTCCTCCTAACTAAACTCCTTAGTTTGAGAAACTAACTCTCATGATTTAATTTAATTAATAATTTAATTTGGATTTATAATTGTTTTTAAGAGAGTGAGGCTAACATTTAAATCATCATATAGATTTAGGGGCAGTATGACCAAGTTTACCACACTTATAGTACTTAACAGTTTTCTTATCATTCTAAAAATGAATTTTTTTCCTATCACCTTGACAATTATTACCCCCTTTCCTCTACCATATTTCTTACCATGACCTCTACTACTTTTTCCATTCATGGTAGACTCTCATTTAGACTTCTGCTATTTTTGTGTAAGACACAAAGTCTCAACGTTGGAATTGGGAAGTAACTCCTTTCTAAAGGCTTTCTTTCTTTCTACAATTTTCTCTACATGTATATCAAAGGTCATGGATTTGATTTCTTCACTAGCTTGAAGAGAGTCCAATAAGTGTGAATAGGTGGGGTATAAGGATTTAATGAATGCAGTGAGTTGAAAATCAACTTTAACACCAGTGGAATCAATGGCATGATAAATGGATTTAATTTTTGATGCTAACTTCATTGTATCATTATCTTTCAATCATAAATTAAATAATTTCATGAATAATTATATGTGTTATAGAGTCTGGAGAATTCCATGATACAAATGTTGTGATTTATGTATATTATTAATTCAATTAAGGTTACATTTATACTTGAAATGGATAGTTATGTATCCATAACTGGAAATACCTAATTATAACTATATCCCTAATCATAACTATGTCATCCCTAATCATAACTGTGTACAAAATCCTGAAAGATTACAACATTTCCCCCCTTAATCCAAAGGGACATCTGACATACCAAGTAAGGATCTAAAATTTTCAAACTTTTCACCCCCTAACGCTTTGTTAAAGATATCTACAATTTGTTCTCAAGTTGGACAATGTGTGAGATGCTTTTTTTTTTCCTCTAAATGATGTTGAATCAAATGATACTTGGTGTTGATATGGTTGGTTCAATCATGAAACTTTGGATTCTTGGGCAATTGAATTGCACAAGAGTTGTCAACAAATAGAGGAGTTGAAGCTTTTTGTTTCTCCTGCAAATATGTAAGTATTTTCCAAAGCCAAATGATTTTCTTAGTGGCTTGAGCTCCTACAACATCTTCATCTTCGATGGTAGAGTTAGCAAGAATATATTGCTTTCGTGATCTCCATTGGATTGTTGTTGATCCAAGATTGATCAAATAACCAGAAGTAGAGAATCCATTCTCTTTATCTCCATCAAAATATGAATCTGAATAGCTAGCAAAATGGAAGTCTACAACATTGGTATATTTGATTCCGTAACTTTTTGTTCCTTTTAAATATTTCAATACTCTTTTTGTTGCTAGCCAACGACCCTCGCAAGGATGATGCATAAATATGGAAATTATTTCTATAACAAAGGTTATATCAAGACGCGTAATAGATAACTAAATCACTTGCAACAAGTTTCTTGTACATTGTTGGATATTCAAACAATTTTCCTTCTTCTAGAGTGAGTTTCAAATTCTGCTCCATTGGTGTAGCAACATGATTACCATATATCATAATTTATATGTTCAATAACTTACCAACATATTTCTTCAGAGAGATGAAAATAAGTTGTGATTTTTATCAACTTCAATTCCAAGATAATAATGAAGTAAACTTAAATATGTCATATCAAAGACCTTTTTCAATTCCTTCTTAATATATGATATATATTCATCATTGTTTCCTGTGATCATTAGATCATCGACGTATACAACTACATAAACAATTGATCTTCCAACTTTCTTAATGAAAAGAGTTTCATCATCTAGGTCAAAATGTTTATAATTTATCTTAAGAAGATGTTAAGTTAGTTTCTCATACAATGATCGTGGCGCTTGTTTCAAGCCATACAAAGACTTCATTAGTTTGCAAACCTTTTGTTATTTCCATTTAATGGAAAAGCCTTCTCGCTGAAACATGTAAACATCTTCTTTCAAATCTCCATTTAAAAAGGTTGTTTTGACATCCATATGATGAATTTTCCATTCTCTCTAAGCTGCAATAGCAAATAGAGATCTAATAGCGCCCTATTTAGGAGTATGAGAAAATGTCTCTATATATTCGATACCCTCTTTCTGTGCATATCCCTTCACTACAAGTCTTTCCTTGTGCTTATCAAGCGAACCATTAGGTTTATACTTAGTAAATTATAAATCCATTTGTAATGAATAAGTTTGATGCCAACGAGAGGATTCTTGAACCTCGATGTGGCATTTTTTACAAGAGCATCATATTCCTTTCGAATTTTATCTTTCTACTGATCATAGCTAGCAGCTTCTCCAAAACAAATAGGTTTGCAATCCACATAAAAATTAAATTCACAATGAGAATAGTTACTTGATGAAATTATTGTCTTAAACTCATCACATTTCTTTGGAAATGTTTGAATATGAGTTAATGTTTTGAAAGGTTGTGTAGGAAGTTTCACATCTTATTCATCTGCCTGAGTTCTTGCTATCTCTGTCCCTATCATATTCGTTTCCGTCTTTGTCCCTGTCATCTCTATTGTTGTCTTTGTCCTTGTCATTTCAGTAGAATCACATGCATCTACCAATGTCTCTTCAGAAGGATAATTATCATCATTGAGAGAAGGAAAATCAACAGAATTATCTAATATAGGAATCTGCACTCCACGATGTGGAATTATATTATCCGATTCATAATAAAATTTTGAGACATAAAATTTTCTATCTGATTAAGTTGTCTATCAACACTAAGGGAATCTTTATCAAATTTAAGAAAAGATACATATCTGGACAAAATAAACTTCTTGTTCTCTTCATCATACAATCGATATGTCTTAGAAGTCATAGAATACCCCTAGAATATACATGTTATGCTTCTTTTGATCAACTTATTTCTTTGATGTTTAGGAATCAAAGCATAACATTGAGAACCAAAAATTCTGAAATCTTTAACAACAGGAAGATGATCATACCACATTTCATATGGAGTTTTTATGTTGATCACAGAGGAAGGATATCGATTTCTAATATATGTTGCATAGACCATTTCTTTTCCCCAAACATCAATTTTACATTCTTAAAAGACATCACTAACCTTACCATACTAAGCAATGTTCTCTTCATTGGTTTTGCAACATTGTTTTGTTGTGGATTATATGGTATTGTGGTGTAGTGTTTGGTGCCATTCTCTTCCGAATATTTTTCAAACAAATGTGAAGCATATTCTCCCCCATTATTAGTTGTTATAGAACCGATATTAAGTTGAGCCTCATTTGTAATCAAGAGATGAATTTTTTTAAACACATTAAAAACTTGTGATTTTTCTTTAAGGAGATAAACCCAACACATCCTCAAAAAATCATCAGTATAGGTCTGTATGTATTTATTACCATTTGCAGTTATTACAGGCATAGGTCCACATAAATCAGAGTGTATGAGACTTAATTTCCTTGTAGCTCTAGAAGTAGAATTCTGAAAAGACTCTTTGTAATGCTTTGCCAATATACAAGTATTAGATAGGGTCAATTTTCTTCGAACCGTTGGAAGTCCTTTAATCCCATGTTGTCTCATAATCCTAATACTTTCATAATTAATATGACTGAAGCATACATGCCACAATAAAGATTATGGCATGGTGTCATTTTGTTCAACCAAATAATTAGTGTTCGATGCAACAGTCGACACACCTTCCAACTTCAACAATTTATGTTTTTCCACTCGATTCATTACAGTTTTATTCTCAGATGCTCTTCAAATTTCTAATTTATCATAATATATGTGAATCAAATGTCCCTATTCTTGTATTTGTACAAGAGATAATAAATTCCTTTGGAAATGAGGAATGTAAAGAACGTCATTCAAAGTACAATCAGAAATTCCATGAATTTTTAACTGAATAGAATCAATCCCTGATGGTTTGATTTGAGACTTAGTAGAAAAATACAGTACTACATCAATATTATCACTGAATTGTTCAAACAAATCTCTTCTAAAAGTCATATGACAAGTGGCACCTATGTCTAAAATCCAACTTTCGTGACATGAAGAAAAAGAGGTAATAAGTATATCTTCCATACGAAAATTAAAATGAGGAACAACATAATGTGAATTCTCAGAAGACTTTCCTTTTTCTGGAATTAGTTGATCTTTTTTTCAAGCATTTTTTCTCTTCTTTCATTAGTTTTATCCCAGTGAATTCTACAATTTGTAGCAGTATGCCCAATTTTACCACATCTAAAACATTTTACAGCGTGTTTATGAAAAAACTTTCTTTGTTTATCATTCTGTTGTCTATCTCCCTAAATAAATGTATTTTTAAGCCTCCTAAACCATTCTTAGTAATTTTCCTTTCCAGATAGAACAACCCCAGTTAAACATACCAAGGAGTTCATATTTTGCAGATAGATTTATAGAACTACCAAAAAGAATTGTTTTGATGATGGGCACGAAACTTCTTTAGAAAAAAAACTTATGTTTCAATCACACAATTTTTTTCGCTTCACTCATAACGATAGGCATAGATTTCTCTTAAAAATAATTTGTTTTAACTTATAGATTCAGCAATTTTCAACACTTCTGTCTCAGCCACAACTAGGCACAAATTTCACATAAAACATTGTGTTCTCTATTTTAACTCATAGATTCAATAGCCACAGGTGATTTCACCTATGCACCATCCTGTCTCTAAAGCCCGATAACACTAAGGAGTCTTCACTCGGCCTATACAACTTGGGCATGGCGATCGCATGATCAAACTATGAATACCCACTTCAAACTTAAAGAAAAATAGACGGAATGAACCATTCAGAGTTCAAAAACAACCACAAAGACTAGTGGGTACCTTTAGAGTTACGAAAGAGGATAAAATTTTAAATACCTTCAGGAGAAGAGTCGATGAATTTCACTTAATAACTTTTCATTTGCTTCGGTGAAGATAAGAATACAAGCATATATTCTTCCCTCGAGTTAAACTATAGTTTGCTTAAGCACTTGCTGTCTGCTCCAAAAATGATATTGATCATGCCATGTTGCTAGGTCAATTCACACTAATGAAGTTGGAATCAATCTCGCTAATGGTGTTCAATCTAGGCTCTGGTACCAATATTATACAGTTTGGAGAATTCCATGATACACATGTTGTGATATATGTGTATTAATTCAATGAAGGTTACATTTATACTTGAAAGAGATAGTTATGTCTCCATAACTAGAAATACCTAATTTATAACTATATCCCTAATCATAGCTATGTTATCCCTAATCATAAGTATGTACAAAATCCAAAAGGATTACAACAACATGATTTATAATTCTAAATAGGAGTCATAAATATATTTTAATTTATTTAATGCTTTAAATATTGTGGTGCTCGAAAGAATATTTCAACTATCCTCTTATGTTACAGAAGGATAAATCAAAGCATATGATTTTTTGTCTTTACTCTTCCAAATTGTAAGGTTTTTTTAATATTTAGGATGTTCTGGTTCACTTTTATCCTTTCCTTCAAAAATATCTTCCCATAAATCATTAAAAGTAATAATATTTTAAACTTTTTGAAACCACCATAGATAATTTTCCTTCCCACTAAGAACAACACCTAGTATGGAGATCAAATAATTCATACATGTAGTAATATCTGGCATCCAACTGTACTAAAGAACCCTCAACAATATTCTTTAAAGTTTTAAAAGAAAAAAACTAATTGTGTTCTTCTGGCACGGCTAATCAAAAACATTTTCATCATTATATAAGTCGATAGATGTACTTGAAGTATTAGCATTAACGTCTTCCAATGAGAACGATTAGAAATGTTGTAACCATTATAAAGGACAACATTTTCAAACATGCAATTGAATTTGAGTACCATACATACTACATAGCATGAAGTAAGACCGAAAATAGTTTTTTCTGATGTCATAAAAAAATGAAATTAACTAGTCGAGTAAGTAAACGGAGACAAGATTTTAGAGGTCACCTCAATGCAGTCTAACATAATGGAAATCGGAGGCAGAGAAGGCACTACAACCCTACCTACCTTAGAAACAACTTCTCGATGGTTTCTAGTTTCCACTTGTAGTCATACATCCTCCCATGTAGTCTAAGTAATGACTTCTTTGCTTTCTTCATTCCTTGGAGTTGTGCCAATTCTCTAATGCACCTTGCCAATTCTCTGATGCACTAGATGCTTTACAATTTTTAGGTTAAAGTGCTTTGACAACCCTTCCAAGATTCTATAGGTTTCTCATGTGTCCATAATTTTTTATAGGACAGTTTCAAACGACAAACCTGGGATGTTTGAAAAGTGAGTCAAACGAGTATTCTTTGGTCACTTTGCTGAATCATAAAATCCATTGATGATGTTCGACTCCTAGGAGACACACTGTCAAAACGTGGAGGTCATAATTGCATCAATGCTCTGATACCACTGTAAGCAGTCCCGTGAACAAACTCCACAACAAAAAATGATGTATTTACATTGAAATCGTTTATTTATATGAAGGAGAAGTAGGTAGGAGACAATTATGTATGAAATAGTCCTTGATAACTTATTAAGGAGAATTTAAGTTATCACCTAATTAATTATGTGCAATATAATCTCGAAGGATTAGTTTACCGATAACTTGGTTGGTCATTACAAATATTTGACTCTCACTCTTAGCCTTAAATAAAATATTCCACTTCCATGTTAAATCACATAATTTTATATCAACTTTGAAGAGATAAAGTAATTAAAGATAAAGAACGTTACATTTTCTCTTTAAGAAAAATACATAATTAGATTTTTAAGAAATATTTTAATAAAGGACATATATGCTATTTGAACATCCGTGTTAATTAATATTTTTTAATACCAACTTCATACACATATATGGATGTTAATATCTAAGGATAAGAAGTAAATAAAATAAATAAATAAAATCTATTTTTCCTAATATAAGGAAATGTATAACTCATTTAACTCTTAATATTAAATTAATATATGGAAACTATGATTATTATTATTAATAATAAATTTAATGCGCGTTATAAATAAAATATTTCAATATGTTGAGCTAAATCTTATTGATTGTGATTTGATTGTCATCGACCAAGACTAATATGGTCAATGGGGCCTTAAAAAGGTCAGAGATTAATTGAGATTCATTAACATTTTATTTATGTGCTTGAAAAAGGTGACAGTAACAAAATTAGATCACCATAGTTATGTTGACATAACAAATCAAGGAGGTTGGTTGTGTGATAATTATTTTGAAATGTAGAATAGATGTAAATAAAATATTGACAACCAAAGAGAAAGTCCTCGCCATCTTCAAACCTCTTATTATCGCAAATGTTACAAGGTCTTTCATGCCATAGAATTTTAGGAATTGAAAAATGTTCAGTTTCACTTCGGCTCATGAGAATTAGTTCTTATCTTTAAAAAAAAAAAATCTTGACACTAGTCAAGATACATAAATAGTTTTGGCTTTTAGGATTGGGGTTGATCACCTCATTATCATATATTAGTTTCATTTTCCCCTATAACTCTTTATCACCCAACAACATATTCTGAAATTTGGAGGTAATAATATTTATAATATTATCCTTATTCTTGAGTATGAACTTATTCTTTATTCTCCAAGGGTCTAGCAAATAATGCACATCCTTATGGCATCCTCATGTGAGTAGAGGGTGGGGATTTTAACTAAAGTTAGAAGCAATTTTATGAAAACTCTTGGTTTCCATATTGAATAACTTCTTCTTATAGATGGGATACCTATTCAGCACATTGATTCATTTCCCAAAAAATAATGAAGCAAACTTACTAGTAGTAGTTGAAAATAAAAATGAGAAAAGTTTTAAGGGAGATATACTAGTAATAGTTTAAAAGCAAATTGATAAGAGGTTTACCTGAGTTTTTTTTGGTGGGATGTCACACAGAATCATTACCTTATATTTAAGGTAAGACTAGGGAGTGTGAAATACTTATGCTAAATTCATGGTACTAAAACTTTTATTATTGCACGAAAAAAATAAAAATAAATAAATAAATCAATAAAATCAATTAAAAGTCTACAGGTGTTTGGTGATTGAAAGGTTATGATCACATGCTTAAAATTGTGATCAATATTGTCACAATGTCTTAGGTTTTGGATGAGATCAAAGGTTTGAATGATCAAAACTTTAAAAGTGTTTTTAGTCATATTTCTATTCAACATATATTCAAATTATAAAAATAGAAAAATATAAAAATTTATAATTTACCAAAATTGTAATTAGGTTTTGGATGAGATCAAAGGTTTGAAAGATCAAAATTTTAAAAGCGTTTTCAATCATATTTCTATTCAACATATATTCAATTACAAAAATAGAGAAATATAAAAATTTATAATTTACCAAAATTGTAATTCTAATGTAGTGTGGTAACTAGATAATAATGTATTGTGGTAACTAGATAATAAAATAAAATAAAAATGAAACATTATTTATTATAATATTATTCAAATATTTTATATATAATTTATATTAAAATGTTTTTTAAATATCTATCAATGAAATCCGGAAGATAGAAAGAATAGGCTATCTTCCGTACGTTCCCTTGAATGAAATGCCAATCACACCAATTTCATTACAACAATATCTTCTTCTTGTTTAAATTCTGACCATTTATTTCCATTACAACAATATCAATAGTAATAACAATTTCAGTTAGAATATTATTAAACAACTTAACATTATCAACAATAAAATTATACTTAACAAAGTGTATAAAGTAAGCAGGCTCCAAATTTAGGAAATAAAAATCATTTTCATTGGGATTTTTTATTGCTATATTTAAATTTGGTCACAATAATTTTCAAAATTTCATTGTAATCTTTTATTAAATTGTATTTTATTAATATATATAACATTTAAATTTAAATTATAAAATTATAAAATGTTAATTAATTTGATTTTTTTTTATTTTATATTTTATTTCTCATAAATTCTTTGAATTTTCTTTTATTTTTTGAGTTAGTGAGTATATATATATATATATATATATATATATAATTTATTTGTTTTGGGTCCAAGAGATTTGGAAATTGATCATTCTCGTATTTGTGTGACATTGAGAAAGTGATTGAAGTTTTTAATATAGAAGCTTGTACTCACATTTGGTTTACATTTTCAAATACTTTCCAAGTGACCTCCTAAGGGCACTTTTATTCCCTATTTTTTGGTAAGGTAATTTATACATGGAGTATCTCAAATAATTATATCCAAGATTCTTTTCTTATTTCCTTTTACCTACCAACACAGGAAACTATACAAGAGGCAAATGTGTAGGGAGTAAACATAATTAAGCCTTAGATTATAACTTGATACCTGGAAGTCCATTATAGAATTGTTGCCACACCATGAGGGATGACAACAAAAAGGAAATATAAAAAAGTTGTGGCATTTGAATTCCATAAATTCTCATAAAAAAAAGTTAATAATACAAAACAAAATACCTAAAAATAAGGTGCCAACAACCCTAATGGACAAACATAGAAAATTCAGAATAAACACCATGAAAATAAGAAAATTGAGCTTTGCCAACAACCCTAGTGGACAAACATGAAGCTTCAGAATAAACAACATGAAAAATAACAAAATTGAGCTTTACGTGGATAGTTAGGTGTGAGACATCACTCGATATACTTCGTACAAAATACAAAAGATTACAATTTGGTATCAAGTTTCACTAACTTGTAGCATCATCGACAAACATTTATTTTATTTTATTAAATGTTTCAAGAGAGAGTTCCAACCTTCAATAGATCACAATCAAGGGATTCCAACCCTTCTCTGTTGTTGAAATTTTGCAAAAGAAACATAATCTTTCATTAAGGCATAATCAATTAGACACCATTTGTAATACCCCTATGGCTTTACCTTTTAAACATTTACTATTTTTCGACATTGAACTTGGCAATGAAATCCATAATGTTACTTATGTAATGACATAATTAATTTATTACTATTTCAGTTAATAAATAAATTTCTTCAAAATATTTCAAAAAGAGCACTAGATTTTATAAGACATCGTGTGAGCTTAGAAAATTTGATGGACCTTCTGAAAAAGTTAAAATTGATATAATGAGAGAGAAAGATCATGTTAATCATTTACTTAAAGATAAATATTAACTGGAATGGAATAAAGCATCTCAGGAGAGAAATACATGCTTTAAAGAAAAAAAAAAGAATATTTATCCAGAAAAAGAAAAAAAAAAAAACTAAAACAAGAAGGCTTAGGAAAAAGGCTAGCATACCTTAAAGTAAGACATTGTTAAAAATCTGCAAAGAAAAAATCTATGGATCACAAAGATTGTTGATTCCTGGAGGTAAGAAGATCTTAACTCGGAGAAGACTATTAAAGATAATTCATGGTCTGGTGGCACCTACTCCAATGCAGAGCAATTACCAAATAGTATATATGGTTGGGCGAATTATATTTTATGCAAGTTACTCATTCTATTTCTTAACTTTTTTGATCGTTATTGATTAATAGACCTGAGAAATTAAGGATGTTTATTTACCTAGTCTATTATTTTTAAATATGTGTGGTTTGTTCTGCATGCATATCTAATTACTCTCATTTATGCTTTGCATGCATAGTTTAAAGTAGTTCCCTGCAATTCGAGTTTATCTGTATACAATCATAGCATGCATGGCCAAAAAAAAATTCAAAAGAAAATGTCTATAATATTAATATTAATATTAATATTAATATATATATAATATTAATATTAATATATATATCTATATATATATATATATATATATATATATATATATATATATATATAAATAAAGGGAAAAAGAAATTTGAAAAAATTGTATAATTTATATGCTGAGCGGGCAAACTGAAGTAGTTCCATGCATAATTTAATTATTCATATATATATATATATATATATATAATGTTCCTATTTCTACACGTATTACATGCATGCGAGAAGAAAAAGTAAAAAAAATAAAAACAACTTATTAGAAGGAAATGTTTAGGGTGTAAAAATTATTGGTAATTAGATTAGAGAATGAGATGAAAGTCACATATTCATTGCTGAGTTAATCAATATTAAAAATTGTACAAAGACATTGGATGAGAAATAAATTTCACAAAAGTGGGAGAGCATATCCTATCGTAGGAGTAGTATGAAATAATAGAGAATAAAATAGAAAAATACTTTTATAAGGGAATGTGTCACATACCCCGGTAACCTCGCGGGTAAAAGTAGGGAGTTAGAATTAATTTATACAATTACCACAAGTAATTAATCAATTAACAACTCCACAAATCATCACTAACCATTAGATATAACATTCACTAATACATCAAGTAAATTGCAGTGAAAGACAATAAGTTATATATCCATTTTCATAACCGTTAACCATCCATGTGGTAGTGTTCTGACATAAGCTGTCTCATGAATCCCTGCATCCATTACTTGATATCCTTAACCATATTAAATAATCATGCACTAAGACATTATGCTTGTCACAACAAATAAAGAACCATCATCATCAAGGACCCATCATCAACAACGGACACATAAGGCAATCACATCAATCACACCATTTGAACATGGATATACCCTGGAAACCCCGTAGGGTGAAAACCAGCAAACGTTTAATCTTATTATTAAACGCTCGTGAGGGTTTTCACCCCTCACTCAATGGCTTATAAGGGATTCCATCCCTTAACCATTGTATTAAAATCTTTACAATGAATTATTATCAAGCTGTCACATAACCAGCTAAAAGCTAATAAAATTTACATGTAATCTTTTATTTACATACCGCCACATGCAACATTCCTTGTGGCATAATTGTTCTAGCAATGGACAATCCTGCATGGACGAATAATCCTTTCCTGCCACTGTCAAACATTACTTTCCTTTGGCACCAACCGTCAACGTTTCCTGTCAATGCTGTTGACAACAATCTTGGCAACAAGATTAGTTACAATATCAATAATCCATTAAACAACCTCTAAAAATGATCTTTATCATCTGCTCATCTGCATGAGTAAGCATCACATACTACTACTAGTACATCTATTCCTGTACATTCTTATTCCACTTTTCACACATATCTCTTTCTAAGAGATCTATCCAATAGTGTTACAAGTAAAACATATAACACACTACTGCTCTGCGCCTTTGCACATGCATTTCTTATCCACGGTTATTTTCCAAGATATTATCATATTCTGGCTAACATACAAGAACACATACTTGAAGTACGTATTCTCTTAAAGAAGCTACAAGAATAAATACTATATGCTCAAAAGCATGCCATTAGCTAACCCTTTCCACCGTAGTGAAGTCCAATCAACCTAGTGTGACTGTCGAATTCTTTGGTCGCACCGTGTCTTTTTATTACCTCGAGTGCCCTCCTCTTTTACTCTCTGCATCTAACCTTTGCAGAAAAGGAATCAATGCCAGCCAAGACAGCATTTAGCCAAAACGCGGAAGAGTAATATATATGAAACGCGTTGTCAGGGATTTTCTCAAAAAATTCTGAAGAATTCTCGGAATTGAGAAAGTAACTGTCCGTTGCCCACTTCACTCAGATAAGTATTTGAAGAGTAGCATATAGCCATCTTCCGAAATCCTTTATACCCAACGCTCCTGCCAGGGCGCTCTAAGATACGAAGCACGCCATTTCGAAAAGTGCACCTTCTATTTCAGAGATTTTGAACTACTTCTCTCTTTGCAAGATCTGGCCCGAAGAGAGATTGTATGTCGGAATCAGAGAGAATGTAAAACCCTTCGGCACGGTTTGCAGGCAGTTTTCTCTTTGCCGGAATCGATCTACGTTTCTTTGGCGCAGGAGGACAGCAGAGCGCCTGAGGTATCCTGTGCTCCTGCAACCTAGGAGTCTCGCATTTTTCTTCATCGACTTCCCCATTACCTCCTAACGGATCTGGGTATTTTTCTGAATCAGCAGCTTTTGTTTTCAATTTCAAAGTACCCTGAACAGCTGCCAGTGGTGGCAAAGCAGGAGTACTTCTCGTTACTCTGAATGAATCTCCTCCTGACTGACACGGACTCGCGTCTTTTATTCCGCCATTGCAAATGGTCTATTAACTGGAGCCATAATCAGAGCAGCTTCCTTCTGGAGCGCCATTGAAAATATTATCCACTGCAACCGGTGCCTCCCCCCTCACTCTTCACCAACCACAGACAGGTTATGATCATGGACGTTAACAACCGTTCCACAAACCACGAAACGGTCTCCCCTTTAACACAATGCAGCAGCACCGACTTTCGTGGAACGCACTCTCCAGCATTCAATGAAACGTTAAGGTATACCACCTGCCATTTAATTAGCGCACCCTCCTCAACACAACACAAGATTTCCGGTTTTTAATAACAACCGCACCATGAAACAGAGTACCAAGAATCCAAGAATCAGTTTCGAATGATAACTATTCATAACTGATAATCACACTGAGCTACTATGCACCTTCGGTTTATAACCGACCCGTAATATCTCATACGGTTTACTATGACGCGGTAGGGATGTTACATACTCCCCCCCTTAACATGAACACCGTCCTCGGTGTTCTTCTTTCATCGGAACTTGATATTTTACTCGTGATATACCATCTAAACCACACAAAATGTGATCCTTCCTCTTTAAAATCAAAGTTTTCGTGACAACAAATAAAGTAGTAATGATATAATCATAAGAAATATCATTAGTTATAAGCATCAATAGTCATAAGCATTCGTAATTGCAAATTATGCAACTTTTAATCGCCACCACCTGGCCCTTATTCATTCATAATAAACCATTCTCTGTTGTCAACTTACCATAACTTACCATCTTATGCTTGAGAATCATGAATACTTTCATGTAAGCCTTTTAATAGCGGTTGGACAATTCTTCAACCCTCCATGGTAAGTAACTCCTGTAATATATGACTAACAATTTAATCACATTAGTCACTATATTTTGAGTCAAATGAAATACGTTTAACCAACAATCAATTGAGCAATGTTAGATGCTTTCTAATCACAGTACTTTTACAAGTACTTAAAGAGCACTAGCACTAATCAACAAATGATAAATCACTGCTCACGTGCACATTGAAAGAATTCTTACTAAAAGACATCAGCAAAGTACTTCTAAAAGTACCAAAAGAGCACCTAGCTCTCTAACCATCAAAACTGTCAATCACTGCATCAAGCAAAAACTGTCTTAGCTCCCACTAAGATGTTCATAAAATTAATAATACAATAAAGGAATTAAAATTTCCACTTACTCCTTATTGAGCATTAAACTCATCTCCTGTTAAAAGTGCATAACACATTTCACACAACTATATGTAAAATTTATTTCTAACATAACATATAGCTGATTAGTTATTTCCTTTAGCCATGAAACCACAATGGACTAAAGAATTTCCAACCCATGGGAACTGATTTCCACAACCAAATCGAGTCATTTTCTCATCCAGACAGTTTCTTTGATAGAGACCTTACCAGGTCTAACATAGAATTCCACTGGCCAACCAGCTCAAGAATTCTAGGGAGAGGAGATCTGGGCAGACAAGTACCATCAACCCTTCCGGGCAGGTAGCTGCCATCAACCCAACTCCGGGCAGACAAGTACCATCAACCCCTCCGGGCAGGTATTGCCATCAACCCAACTTCGGGCAGACAAGTACCATCAACCCCTCCGGGCAGGTATTGCCATCAACCCAAGCACTTGCAGGTCCTACTCGACCGCAATTACACTGGTCTCGCCAGTAAACGCTATCTGATCCTAACCAGACATAGCGTACACAGGAAAATCCTTTTCCTCTTATGCCATCTGATCCTAACCAGACATAGCATGAATATTTTCTCTTTTAATACTCTTTCTCAAAGTAATTTACACAATGAACCATGTGAACATTATCATTAGCACAACAAACATGCATGTATATCATGCATTTACACTTAACCCCTAACATGGGTCCACAACATCAAGATTGATGGGAAACATATACGTCATACACATTGTATGCATGCAAATTTTCCAATTAACATAATTCATGCACATCATATAACATCATTCTTTCTCATTTATAATTGCATTTCACATTGAAGCAATTTATGTAATGAGTTTTCTTGTTGCCATTAAGCTACCACTACTTAATCCCATCAGCAACGTTAGTTATAAATATACATCAGTTAACACGTATTCCATTTCCAAGAATGTTCATGCATACAATATTGTCATGTATAAAAGCATATGCAAATACTCATTAATGTATAAATGTCAACAACCGTTGAGTTAACAATCTAAGCATTTCCAATTTTGCCATAGTCTGTTGTTCCAATTTCAACCATCATTAGTGGAGTATTATCTCACGTTTACTATGGCTAGCTTGGGTCATGCATTGTTAATGTAATTAAGCATAATCTCTCTAACATACAAAAGATCATAACTCTATATCATAATGACTAATCTTTGTGCATACCATTGCTTATCATATAAGCCTTTCTTTAATGTATACAACCCATATTCCTTTCACTAGAATACTATACAACAAACCACATACCTCTTTCTTAAAGGAAGTCATTTTAATCCTCACTTTTCTATCTTCCGATGTGAGGGTTTCTCCAGATTCCCTTTCAAGAAATTATTAAGGATATCTATCTTTAGGCATAAAAATCAACATACAAAAGCAAAGTTTACTTATCCTTTATGTATCAAAATCAAGCCATCGACACAGCTCATCCAACAAGGCAATCTCTCCAAGAGATTACTTTTTTCAAAGAAGCTAGCATGACCACTTTCTCTAAGTACACACCGACTTACAATTTCAAAGTCACAATAGCTATTCATATGCAACATGTGTTCTCCTAACACAATTACCTTACTTCAATGCACATAGTTCTTTTCATGAACAAATAAGGATTTTATAGACAAGAGACAAGCATTTCTCATACAAAACTCACGTGGAGTCTTCGCAATAAGAACTACCTATTTGCTTTATTAAGGAAGCATACAAAATAATCAATCTTTAATTGCATGCTTTAACACATTTTCTTTACCAAGAAAATCTAGAAAAGAACCATTCTTTCATTGCATGCATTCAATTACTTCCTCTACTAAGAAATAATATAAACATTCATATGTATTCTTCAAGAAAGTGAGCAAGGTACTTATCTTATCCTTGGATCAACATGCATAACTAACAAATTAAACCACCCTTACCGGAAGCAATTGCTCTACTTATGCAATTAGAAACATAATCTCTTAAGTGTCACACTTGTACCAGAGTTACCACTTGATGCTAGATGCAACAAATATCATAACACTACTATGTATCCATTTCAGAATAATGACTTCAAGGAGATATTACGAAAATCATTAACAGCAACACACTCTAGTTATCATTTTCCAATTCTTTAAGCATGGTCAAGGGAATACTCACATGCACATCAAGCGCTATCTAGTCATTCCTAGACTTTTTTTCCCATCTCCGTCTGTCCCTACAGCACGGTCTTCTTCCTTCTCCTTGCTTCCATTTCCTTTGGAAGCATCTATAGTTGGGGAAGGTAATTAGAGTTTACTGACAACTGTATTAACACAGGTAGTCTATTTATGAATAATTATCGCATGTACTCCAACCACGAATGGGTCCTAGAAATGTTACCCACTGAACATGCCTTTACAATTAACCTCGCACTGAATGCAACATGCATAAGAAATCCATCATTCCCATAGTAGAGATAAATTCAACCATCATTAAATCGAAGCTCGAATGATTTTTATCTCCCAACAAGTAATGATTAACATAAACACATAACATGCTAGTGAATTTCGATTAATTAAAGGGTAACATCATTAAATCTATGAAGACATAAGCATATACTATTCATCATGCATTCTCATGGTGAATAAAATTAAGATCTCTTCTCATAAACAACCGGAACTATAGCACAAGGAGAGTAAGAATCTTCATACACACATTCGTAACATCAATCAACCTTCGCTTGTTTACAAATTGTAATAATCTTAAGTCCAATTCAATTTATGCATGTAAGTTCTATGGGTTAGCCATACAACACTAACCAATCTCAACTACCAATCGTCTTCATGCATTCATGACAAGACTGAATCAAAAGTTAGTTATGACAACCAAGTCTCGCTGATTGACTCAATGCATGTTTTCATTATCTAAGGGTTCTTCTATTGTCCTTTTAAAACAATTTGTCATCCCATTCAAGGATGTTCCCCATAATTTATATTCATGCATTGACTCATTAAGTTTTGTTCATTGTAACTTCAGTTTTGTTCATTAAATGCATCATTGTTATTGCCATATTTGCAAATCAAAACTTGGTAGTTGATTGTCATTTCCTCAATGAGTGTTCAATTTTGTTTGTAAGTGCGACAAAAGTTTCATTGTCTTTTATCCTCATCAGGAATCCAACGTTATGAACGTAGTTATGCAACAACTTATTACTTACTTCTCAAAGAAGTTATAAACATGAATCACACCCATCATGCCAAAAGTAGTGTACGACATAAATGAATATGCGACTAATTAAACTCATACCTGAGTTAATGCCTACTGATGGCGTACCTCAATATCCTTTTCGCTTACCAATTCCCAAAGGCGCCAGTACTGCAACCTTTAGCTCTGATACCACTTGTCACATACCCCGGTAACCTCGCGGGTAAAAGTAGGGAGTTAGAATTAATTTATACAATTACCACAAGTAATTAATCAATTAACAACTCCACAAATCATCACTAACCATTAGATATAACATTCACTAATACATCAAGTAAATTGCAGTGAAAGACAATAAGTTATATATCCATTTTCATAACCGTTAACCATCCATGTGGTAGTGTTCTGACATAAGCTGTCTCATGAATCCCTGCATCCATTACTTGATATCCTTAACCATATTAAATAATCATGCACTAAGACAGTATGCATGTCACAACAAATAAAGAACCATCATCATCAAGGACCCATCATCAACAACGGACACATAAGGCAATCACATCAATCACACCATTTGAACACGGATATACCTTGGAAACCCCGTAGGGTGAAAACCAGCAAACGTTTAATCTTATTATTAAACGATCGTGAGGGTTTTCACCCCTCACTCAATGGCTTATAAGGGATTCCATCCCTTAACCGTTGTATTAAAATCTTTACAATGAATTATTATCAAGCTGTCACATAACCAGCTAAAAGCTAATAAAATTTACATGTACTCTTTCATTTACATACCACCACATGCAACAATCCGTGTGGCATAATTGTTCCAGCAACGGACAATCCTGCATGGACGAATAATCCTTTCCTGCCACTGTCAAACATTACTTTCCTTTGGCGCCAACCGTCAACGTTTCCTGTCAATGCTGTTGACAACAGTCTTGGCAACCAGATTAGTTACAATATCAATAATCCATTAAACAACCTCTAAAAATGATCTTTATCATTTGCTTATCTGCATGAGTAAGCATTACATACTACTACTAGTACATCTATTCCTGTACATTCCTATTCCACTTTTCACACATATCTCTTTCTAAGAGATCTATCCAATAGTGCTATAAGTAAAACATATAACACACTACTGCTCTGTGCCTTTGCACATGCATTTCTTATCCATGGTTATTTTCCAAGATATTATCATATTCTGGCTAACATACAAGAACACATACTTGAAGTACGTATTCTCTTAAAGAAGCTACAAGAATAAATAACTATATGCTCAAAAGCACGCCATTAGCTAACCCTTCCCACAGTAGTGAAGTCCAATCAACCTGGTGTGACTGTCGAATTCTTTGGTTGCACCGTGTCTTTTTATTACTTCGAGTGCCCTCCTCTTTTACTCTCTGCATCTAACCTTTGCAGAAAAGGTATCAATGCCAGCCAAGACAACATTTAGCCAAAACGCGGAAGAGTAACATATATGAAACGCGCTGTCAGGGATTTTCCAAAAACAAAATTCTGAAGAATCCTCGGAATTGAGAAAATAACTATTCGTTGCCCACTTCACCCAGACAAGTATTTGAAGAGCAGTATAAAGCCATCTTCCGGAATCCTTTATACCCAACGCTCCTGCTAGGGCGCTCTAAGATACGAAGCATTTCGAAAAGTGCACCTTCTATTTCAGAGATTTTGAACTACTCTCTTTGCAAGATCTGGCCCGAAGAGAGATTGTATGTCGGAATCAGAGAGAATGTAAAACCCTTCGGCACGGTTTGCAGGCAGTTTTCTCTTTGCCGGAATCGATCTACGTTTCTTTGGCGCAGGAGGACAGCAAAGCGCCTGAGGTATCTTGTGCTCCTGCAACCTAGGAGTCTCGCATTTTTTTTCATCGTCTTCCCCATTACCTCCTAACAGATCTGGGTATTTTCTGAATCAGCAGCTTTTGTTTTCAATTTCAAAGTACCCTGAACAGCTGCCAGTGGTGGCAAAGCATGAGTACTTCTCGTTACTCTGAATGAATCTCCTCTGGACTGACACGGACTCGCGTCTTTTATTCCACCATTGCAAATGGTCTATTAACTGGAGCCATAATCAGAGCAACTTCCTTCTGGAGCGCCATTGAAAATATTAGCCTCCCCCCTCACTCTTCACCAACCACAGACAGGTTATGGTCATGGACGTTAACAGCCGTTCCACAAACCACGAAACGGTCTCCCCCTTAACACAAGGCAGCAGCACCGACTTTCGTGGAACGCACTCTCCAGCATTCAATGAAACGTTAAGGTATACCACCTGCCATTTAATTAGCGCACCCTCCTCAACACAACACAAGATTTCCGGTTTTTAATAACAACCGCACCATGAAATAGAGTACCAAGAATCCAAGAATCAGTTTCGAATGATAACTATTCATAACTGATAATCACACTGAGCTACTATGCACCTTCGGTTTATAACCGACCCGTAATATCTCATACGGTTTACTATGACGCGATAGGGATGTTACAGAATGAAACAAATTTCTATCACGTAAAGAACATGGGATATGCATATTGTGCCTATACATTAAACAAGCCAGCACTTTTTCTCCCGAGGTTAGTAGGAAGGAGAAACTATTAGAACTAGGAATTGTCTGTATTTTCTTTGTGTCTAAATAAGCAAGATATAAATAATGGGACTTTTACTTAAAAAAGAAATTACAATTATTAAGAAAGTTTTACTCCAAGTCCAATATATTTTTATCATTCATGAGACAACCATAAAAAATGAGGGCAAGTAGTTCTAAGGGATTAATAAACCAGGAGCGGAAACCCGTTTCTTATAGAATTCCTTACAAACATGTACATGCAAACGTGTCGAAGGTATATACCCTTAGTTATTTTAACCAATAGTTCTATTCTGGTTCAGAAACTAGTCATTGAGTTAATGGAACGAACGCATTTTAGGGGCTATTTGGTCATAGATTTCAAGTAAAGATAATATACATATTTATCGAGGGCAATAAAAATAACTGAGAAGAGAATCGAAGTGATGGAAATAAGCCACAATTCAACACTAGGAATAAAGGTACAACTTAAAATAAATGAAGGTACTCTATTCCAGAATAAAATAATATAACACTCATGCTATGTTACTTCATAATTATAGTTGAAATAAATTATCTAGAATTACAGAGAGTTCGAAAATAAACCACAAAACCGTAACTCGAGCAATATTTACCTTCGCAAAAAGGGGTAACATAAACTTTTATATATATTGCATTAGAGTTAAACAAGGAAAATGCCAGTCCATAAGGGCAGGCAGAGGAAATAAGTCCCTTTATAGAATTATGTACCTTCCATAGAAATCAAAACTTCAATACATGCTCTAGTAGAGTTAGCACATCCTTGTGTGAAATAGTCTAAATTTGACTCTTATAATCGAATTAAATAAATAATAATCAAACAAGTAATACGTCAAGATTTTCTACGACAATCTTGAGACTAATACAACAGAGACGAGATATCACCCTCTACAGATCAACAAAAATCAAATATATAATAGATAATTGGCAACTAAATTGATAGGCCAAGATAATCTCAGAAGAAGTTGAACAGTTCAAAGTGTCGATCCGTGGAAGCATTTAGGCGAGCTATGAAACCAGAAGGAACAAAATTAGAAAAAAAAATGCCGGTGCAAAGTAATGAACCTTTGTCGAACATCATGCTTGACATAAACTATATTAGAGGCAACGCCTGACCCTACATAATATCTATAAAATAAACCGAAAAGTGAATGTAGAAAGGGATAAAATGGAGTTCGACTGAAATTATACATTTGTAGAGTTCTGCTGAACCGTTGCTTTGAGTTACGCATCTCACAACTACGAAAAGAGGAGTTAAGATGTAAATTAATAAGAAATAACCAACAAATTGTATTATAAACTGGAAATACAGCGCAAGGTAAAGGTTAGGGTTTTAATAAAACCCTGAAATGAAAGAAAATAGGAAAAAAATCATAAAAAACAATTCGAGTAATTAGCCAAAAGATTTTCAGTGGTGAATGGCCCGTGGAAATGCTTGATCTAGAATGGAAAACTACCAAAAAGGGAAAATCACAAAATCCTCGCAATGCCCATAATTCCCAATTTGTTTTCATGATGGCCACTATAGATTGAAAAAAAGGGAAGAAAAGAAATTATAAAATTGAGACAGGTTGCGAACAGAGAAGGGATTAAAACAAGATTCTACCTCTCTAAGGACTCGCTCCAGACATAGAAATATATACGCTTCCTCCATATGTAAATTGTACAATGTGGGAAATTGGTGATGAGATTCCGACCAATATATATATATATATATATATGAGATAAAACCCTTGAACGGATATAGAGAGGGCTCACTCCATCCCTACCTCTAAAAATAAATTGAAATCCTAGCAATTGAGTAAAATTCATTATCTTACTTGTTGTATGTAACACTATATTGACATAAGGTAAGAAAATCTAGGTATGATATGTAACAATGAAAGTAAATACTTTATTATTAAATAAAATAATTTAAAAGAGAGACACCATTCTTACCAATCCCATTGGTGGATGGTAATGGATAATTATTTCATGATAAAACTTATAGATCCAAATATAGATAAGCTTAATGGATTTCAAGATAAATATTCGTTAAGTTACTTAGCTGGAGAAATATACTAAGTTAAGAAAAAACATAAAATCCCGGGAGATAAAGGCAAGCTTTTGTTAGAAAAAGTCTTGCGAGAGAAAAAGGTAAGATTTTTTTGGAAAAGCCTAGGAAAATGGATAAAAGGAATCTATAAAAGCGATTCATGGACACCATATCATGAAAGAGGGTATTAACTATCCATTGAAGAGATCGACATGAGGTAGTTGATCCATGGCAAGAACTCTCGGCTTGGAGGTGAACTCGAAGAATCAGTTCTAAGTTGGGTGGCAGTGCCCGATTCTCCAAGTGACATAGTTTCCAATTTCTCTTGCCTAAATCACTTGTATGGGATGTACTGTATGTTTACTCCTTACTTTTTATGTTGTTTAATCTCTCTGCATATGTGCATAGTTGTATGGATCACCCTTATTTGGGAGGACGATTAAATACATGTACATGTAACCACTATTGAATCCAAGTGTAGCTTTGGTGATGGGATCATAGTAGTTAATTATTAAAATTGAGTCAAGGATCTATATAATACATGTGACTAATGGTAAAATCTACATGTGACCACAATGCACAAGTAGAATTTCTTGTGTTAAGTCTGTTATGAGATGATTATATATGAATGCAGGGGATAAGTATTAAATAAAAATTTAATCAAAATTAAATTTAGTGAAGGGACATATTATGTGGTTATTAATATAATATCAAGGAGATATGTGCCAATTGTATGTGTTTTTTTAATACTCATCAAGGCAGTATGTGAAAAATGGTATTGAAGCTCTAAGTTCAAACATTTCGGCATATGGACCAATACACCTCTATAAGATATGAGGAAGTTGTGGGTACTGGACTAGGTCCTACACAAATAAGAGGTTCCAATGAAAATCCATCAACATTGAAATTGAATCCTAAAATGATTTATTGGATGCAACAAGAACATATATAATATAGCATGTGTTGTTTATATGGTAATATTATGTTGATTACTTAAAATCAAACGACATTAGAATTCATAAGGTTGAAGCTAAATATGAAAATGAACTATTGAAGGAGGTTCTCTTTTGAAATTGAAAGTAACTTTGAATTGAGGTTGTAAAAGTTATGGATTTTGAAAAGTAGTTTGATGTATATATGACAATTATATATCATGACTAAGGTTGCAATCCCGCATGTTGTAACAAATATTCTTACAGACAATTCATATGTCTCCTACATATTCAACCAAGCATTGTTCCTCAAAAATATGAGGCCAAAATTTCTCATTGAGTGTTTGGAATGGCGATTAGATTGCCCAATAATTTCCAATAGAAAAATTCAAAGAGCTTTTCCATCCATGTCAAATGCAACGATTTATGGCTCAGAGGTGTAAAATCCTCTCCAAAGGTAGTTGACATTCAACTCATGTAGAATCTTAGAGGGGAAGGCATGGGATTGGTCTCTTTAGGCAGCTACCTTTTCTTTATGATTGGTATTACATAAAAAGAAAAAAACACTTGTTATTTTTCGACTCCAAAAAAAAAGTAATGTTAGTCATCGTGACTAACAATGCTTACATTACATATCAATGATGGGATGTTAAAAGGCCGTATACCACATTATAATTTGCTATAACACATTAAAATGGATACAATAATACCAAGGCTACAATGAAATGATTTGATGGGCTATCATATTCCTATATCTATTGGGCTATCATTAGTGCATTGGCATATTGCTATTGCTATGTCACCATTATACTAACATGATGCGATCACCAATGGATTATATTGAAAGCATGCATTATTAAAAGCAGACGCTCATGATATATCAAATTGTGCCATGAGAAGGTATATCAAAGAATATGGTAAGGAGGCGATACATTAGTTGTTGTTAAAAGGTTATAATGTGATAAGAAGGTTTTATATCAATGATGGGAGAGTGTGACCTCATAAAATTTTAATAAATGTGATCAAGAACTGTGTGATGAAGGAAATACCTAAAATGATGAAATTATTGCACAAACATTACGATGGAGATTATATCATAATGCAACCACTGTAATAGTTATCAAATGATGCAATGAATGATTTATCAAACACAATGTTATAGTAGGTTGTATATCAAATGTTGGGGAGGTTGTAAATCAAAAATTTATTTCACAATAATGCTTAACAACATCTCTAGCTAGAATCTAACTCGATAATTAATAAGATTGGGAAATTTATGACATTGGAATTCGTTGGACATTTTTTATATCACTAGGAAGGTCAATATGATCTCACATAGAGGGGGTTATATAATTGATGAAACAAAGAATCAATATAATAATAGTGACCTATAATGAACACCCTAAGAAATGTCAGAATCATTGCAAGCATTAGGGTTTTGTTGAAAACACATGTTTCTTAATTTTACTTTACATGATATAATTATCGAAAAAATTCATAGAACCTTGGATGGTATAGACTGTTCTCGTATGGAAGTTTAGTTATCATTCATTGTGCGGCACATACCTTTGAATCACAAATCATCAAGGTTAAATGCTAACAATGAAGAGTGCACATAAAGAAAAGATGCTTTTGTTGCCCAATAAGTTTCCTAAATACGAGCGATGCTTTAGCTCTGGAACTTGCCAAAATTCCATGATTTTGGTATTTAAGGTACGTTAGGTTGTGGTAGTACATTCTAAAATGCAAAACACACCTTTCGAATTGAGTGGTGGTTGATGTTACCTTTCTGATCTATAATGCCGACCTTAGTGGATAATGATCATCTAGATAGATATGCCTGAAAAGCATACCATGGATAAGGCATGGGATAAGGTTTTCCTTATTAACATCCCATAAACACATCATTTTTAGATAATGGTTATCCAGATGGGATAAGGGGGTAATGGTTAACTAAAAAATAATAAGGATAGGTATCATAGTGGTTAGTGGGAAGGAGTCATTGTAGCTATATATGTGCCAACTAGGCGAGGGCATCATTACAAGATACATTATGACCCCGACAATTGTTAACTCCACAGTGAAACCAAACAAACCTCGACAAATGAAGATGTGTCAGCCACCCAACTAAGGCCCATTCCTCCCTCTTTCTCAAAGAAACATTCATACTCCGTTGGCGACATAGTTGAGAGTTGTGCATCAACAAACTTCATCACACACACGGTGACGTATTTCGTAATTCATAATTCTTACACTGACTTGTTGATGAAATTCATCCCTTCAAACTACGTCATTCTCAACAAGGGTCCAAAGAAAAGAAATTGTAGTTGCATTCAATTTTTCATGGATTAATACCATGCATTGTTATCTTTTAAGGTGTTCTCTCGTTATTTTCCGATGAAGGGTTTGATGGAAGGTCCATAGTACTTCCTCTTGAAACCCTTGCCATTAATGATTACTTTGTCAGCTCCACGACATCACCATGAGAGCTATCGATAAAATAAAATATGTGGAAGGATCAATAAAGAATGTTGGAATTGTAAATAATAATATAGTGTTCACAACTACATCTTGGGGAATAAGAAGTGCATGGAGTGGACGAATTCAAGTATGTCAGGGCTCCTTCACCATGAGTATAGAAGGATTCTAGTCATGAAAATGGGGTTTGAATAAGGAAACTCGTGGTATTTGTACCCATTAAAGTGTGAAACACACCAAAGCATGTAGAATGTGGTTGATATGTAGGCTCAGGTTATTGCAATGTTTATTTGCAATTTATTCGACTGCAATGATATTGCCTTTAGATTATTTTTTCTACATAATGATGTCGGGCTAAGCCGAAAATACCCACAGTATGCATATAAAATTCATAATCTCATCAATCCAAGGAATTTCAATCTCCCTACCTAGTCAACCCTTCATAAATTACGGTTTAAGGCCCCTTAATAAAACCTCATGTGAAAATGTTTTGAAGGCTATTCAATAGTCTAATCCTTAGTTAACCTTTCAAGCGGAATCTTATTCAATCCCCATAAACTTTGGTTAACTTTTAAACCCCCACATATTAACCATACCCTCTTACTCTCATCTCGGATTTACTCAACACTAATCATACCATGGTTAATTTCCCTTAATCTGCTTTATTTCTATAACAACCTCATATAATAGAAATATACATAAACCACATTAACATTACCTTTTCACTTTTCCCACAGCCTTCACACATTTTCCGAGGCCCACCTTTATCGGTTTAATGTGCACCATCGATTTCATTCCATCAGATCAATGGTTGTCATGTGATCTCCAATCATCCTCTTGAACTCAAAGGACTTTAACTCGAATTGATAAACTTCTCAGGTCCTCTCAAAAATTGAACAAGAATTGAACAACAACTAAACACTAATTGAACAACAATTGAATAGCAATTGAACAACAACTGAACAATAATTGAACAAGAGTTGTACAACAATTGAATAGCAACTGAACAACAATTGAACAGAAATTGACCACAATTGAACAACAATTGGTATTTGAACAACAACCGGTCCCACTTTGGCTTCCGCATTGACTTTCCATTTTTTCACGGGTGCTTCGCTCTACGTTGTTGATCTTACCATTCAATCTGATGGTTGTTGATCCACCTGATCATTTCACATCGCACATCACAATTTCTCATGGCCAAGGTCCATTCGCTCATGAATGATGCGATGCGATATTAATCCAATGGTCAGCATCAACAGTGGTCCAACAGTTTACAGCCCTTCTACTAGCACACGACTTACCAAACACTCAACCCTCATAGTTGACTTTGACATAAGCATTTGAATTTGTGATCGACGTCTAAGATAGATTGTGGGCCTTCAACCGCGATCAAGAATTTCCTCACTCTCCTATCCCCACAGTCTAGTCCTCTGTCATTCTTCTTCCACCATTCATATCCATTGATCTAAAAGATCTGATGCTTCTCATTCTTTTCTGCCTACTTCGAGTTTAGGCCATTTCTTAGTCTTCCTGTGGTTTCGAGTTTCTTCAAGGGTTCTGGTCTTTTGCTGTTCTGCATCACGATTTCCTCCTTAACTCCGCTCACACCTTTATGCTTCTTTCACCTTCATTGTAATATTAAAGACTTCCTCCTGTACTGTCGGTGTGTACAAAGCTATAACACCACTCTATTACTCTTCTCTGTATTTTGCCTCTGATTCCGCACATGCAACTTTTGTTACATAGAACTACTCTAGTTCACACACATATTATAACTAAATTATTCCATACACACAGAGAAACTCATAATCGAGTTATATGTATTAATAAACACATATTTACACAGTTTCTTCTCCTAGGCTTGATTTCCAATATCAGTGGCCTCTGTTTCACAATCTACCCATAGGCTTACAATCAAACGTCTAATTCACAACCTCTAACTACTAAGTTGACTTGACTAACTATATAACCTCTGACTATGCCTTTGAGGCTTACATTTATACAAAAGGATTCTACAACCAATTCCTGGTTTAGATCCATAAAATTCTCAACAAAACCCTAAAATCTCTTCCTTATATCTAAGGATCCTCTCTAATCCATAAAATCATGAATTAGCTCCTAATCTAAGATTTACAATTAATTCTGAAATCTCTCAATCTCTCAACTATCTTGATTCTCTCATGTTCTCCTACAATCAAGAAAATTTATAATATGCTTCACAATACTTAATTAATTCCTATTTTCATTAAAATCTCTCAAAACCTAAGTAATTACATTAATTCAACACTTAGGAAACCAACTTTCTTAAAATACAAGAACTCCTATGTCTACTAAAATACAATGATATTGTTGAGCTGAATGCTCTTGCATCAAACTCCCAAAGTAGAAAATGTTCATGATCTCCTGATCATGTGTCTTCATATGTTTATAGAAAACCTCCAGGGTCCCAAACTTTAGTTTGTAATTATATGAAGGCTCTGCACCTTTGTTGTTGTTGTATGTCTACTATCTTCTATTTTATTTTCCTATCCTTGTTAATCAGGTTCAAGTTCTTATTAATCATCCTTCCTGCTACTATCAATCTTCTCCATATGGATTGTTTCATCATTAACTACCATATTTTTTCAATTTCCATTTCGAGCACATCCTTGGGCTGGTCCATACTTTGCCACTTACTGTTACCTCTTTCTCTTTATTTCACATTGTTGCTACTATCTAATAACTCTTCAAACTGTTGTTCTTCTCTTTGAAGTTGTCGAATTCTATCACTTACTGTTTTTCCTACACTTACTTTTTCTTCACTTATTTTTACTTGTTCTCTCATTCTTGTTTGCCTCCCTTTCATCCTTACCTTCTTTCATTTTTATTTGGCTGCTCATCTGTGCCAAATTTTCTTCAGCATATGAAACTAAACGTGCACTCACCAAACAAGTATTAAAATAAAAATAATAAGGCTTTTGTTCCTTTTCTTCCTTTGGCAACACATTAGTATGCTGCTCTAATTCTTCCTCCTCTATCAACACCTCAGTATGCTGATTTGAATTCTCAACAGAATTCATGAGACTATCAGCTAGTCTCTCTTCCACACCATCTATTTCAATGGTGCCTTAATGTCCTTGTCCACTGTAGTGAACTAATTCATTCTCATTCAGTTCTAATTTTACAACCTGAACACTTAATTTTTGGTTTTCTAGCCTTTTCTCCAAAAGACTTAACTCATGCCATAAATTTTCCATCTCACTTGCAATTTCTCCTAAAATATCTTTACAATCCTCACCATCTTCTTCTTGTCACAAGTATAACCTCTTGTTGAAACTACTTCTTCATTCTAATCCTCCATTTGTGTGATAGTTTTAAATGTCTGTCCATCACTCTGCCCTTGGCCATTCAAGAAAATAAATTCCTCTTTGTCCTCATTAATAGCAAATTCATTATCATAAGACATAACTATCTCATCTCTACTGAAGATATTTCTTCCACTAAGAAATGAATTTATGAACTCCTTCTGTTGTAATAGCTCAACTTGATCTTTATTTGAAATACAATCATCATCATACTTTACTCAGCAAATTTCAGCTTCATTCAAGACAGTTCCATAAGATGGTTTGTCTTCTGCAATACCTGCATTCACACACAACTTGTCAAATGTAAAACCAGAAGACCTCATGATCTCATTTGATGATTCAATCACCAATTCCTCCTGCTGTTCCAACTCCTTCACTTGATTTCTTGATATCCTTCTCTACTTCTTCTTTCAAAACAGAATTTAGATTTTGCCTATTTGTTGGTATCATCCCATGACCCCCTTTTTCCTCCTAAAACATATCATTTGCCCATTCCTTTTCATCATATATCTCTTAGAATCCTTGAAAATTGATTAATTAATAGTCCTATAGTTATTAAAATGCATTCAAATTGATTTAGGAAGTTTATGTTAAAGAATTAGAAGTTTTTGGTGAAATGGTTACAGGAAGTTCCAACATCCTGTAATTAGCTCATTGTTTGACATGTGGCACACCAGCTAAGCTAGAGCGAAAGGCATGGATGGAAAGTAGAATGTCCAAGCATGGACAAACACCTATACTACAGCAGAATCGACCCTCCTACATGCGCGGTCAACACAGGTCAAACCATGGCACACTGGCAACAAAGGCAGCAACAACAGCGCATTCTAATTTGATTTAGCTTTTGTTCCTTTTGAAATCAGTTAGGATAGAAACATTTTGAAAATCTCGATGTAGTAAAAGCGGCAACAGCCATATTCCAAATGTACATTCATTTTCGAAATGACATGGTTGTAATAGACATATGTAAATACAGTTCAATGTAATGAATGATGGTTAATCGTTGTATCATTCTGAAACAGAGTTTTTGAACTTAATACTAAGAATCCAGTTACAGTTACGACTCGTGTCTTGTGCATTGATTTGATAGTCGGTTGAATATAGTCCAGTATACCTCTGGAACGCGGACGGGCCCTGCGTTAAACCGGTATACTGTCCTTTTCATTTTATTTGCACTTAGGGTATTATATGGTTTGCACAGTAGTTACAATTGGTTTCCGATTTCAATTGAATGTATATGGTTTGCGTTTATGGTAATGCTTGAACAATCATCGTTGAGATCTTGAAGCGCGTCCTCTAAGGGATTCGATCCCTGTGTGTCTTTTAAAAGCAATGTCATGAACTTTATTTTCATTTCAAAATCCATTTATGATCTCTGTATATTTTTACCTTGTGTAAATATTAGTGAATGCTGGGTGTTTGCAGAACAGGGGTTTTATGTGTGATGTCTTTGTAAGGAGATCGAAAACTTGGTTTGCAATGATACACAGTGTTTAGGTTCAGTATTTAATTTGGTAAAAGCATTTAGTGATAGTATTGTAATCAGGTATGTTAGCAGAGTGACCTAAGTGTTTGCATGATAGGTAACATACCCCAATCTTCCGTAAAGAAGTATTGTGACCTACATCATAACCACTTAGCCAACAATCCTTTATGTCTATATACTTTAGACGCATGCCTCTAAGCTTACGCATCCTGGTCGATAATAAATATAGTCTAGTCTAGTACCCTAGCTACAACACTACATTTTGGCGCCATTGCCGGGGACGCGTACTTAAAGGATTCAGACAAAAAGAAAAAAATTTCAACACAAAAAAATAAACAAAAACACAGTTAGAAATCATGTTCATTTATGCCTAGATTTAGAGACAGTCAAGGTAGATTTGTAAAAACCCCCCACCATCTAAAAACTAACCCATCATCATCAGGAGCAGACTCTCTAGGGAATACAACACCAGCCGAGGAAGTTATCCAAACATTGGAAGAAAAATTGTATTCAGGACAGAAACTTACTCTTATTGAGAGGGAAACTTTATTCACACATAAATCGCAGAAGAAGCACTTTCCTAGACCTTCTACACAAGGAGAAAGTAGTATAGTTACCGAACAATCTTCCTTTCTCCTTTTTAACCAAGTGACACTGACACAGAGAGACCAATTAAAATTGCTGAGGAAGGATCTGGATCAGTACCATGCCAAGGAGATGAAGAGGAGTCAACTATTAAGTTCCCTATACATGAACCACAGGAGGATGATGAGATCAAAATGAAAAACATACCCCCATCCGTGCTACCAAATTTTTATGGTATGGCTTCAGAGGATCCAGACTCATTCTTGTTCGAGTTTGACATTTTATGTCGAACTTATGGCTATACAAATGATGCCCATAGGCTCATATTGTTCCTAGCCACATTAAAGGCATCAGCCTTAAAATGGTTCATGGGGCTTGGTGAGCATGCTATAGTTGATTGGGATGGCATGAGGAGAATATTTCTTAGGAAATATCAGCCTTATTGCAGATCCAAAGACTCTAAAGATGATATCTTTAGAATGAGTCAGCAAGAGGATGAAACCTGAGAGGAATATTTAGAACGGTTTGTCTACAACTTACAAAAATCTAAACACCGAACTATGCCTCCTGATCTGGTCCGCACAATATTCTTGAAAGGTATCCGAGAGGAATACATGGATGATCTCAACTTGATGGGCAAAGGTGACATTTCTGCCTTACCCTTTGAAGAAATCGCTGAGTTGTGCGAAAAATATTCAAGGAGTAAAGCTAAAATGGGAAGGAGAAGCCTATCATCAAGGGTCACAAAATCTTCCTCTGCGAGTGTCACAAGGGCTGAAATAGGGAATCTTTTAGAAGAGTTTAAAACAGATCTGTTAAGCACTCTAGGGAACCAAATTGACACTTTAAAAGCCAAGAAGAAACAAGAAGATGAAGATCATGTCATGGCTATCTTCTGCCCAAAATGCCGGAAGAAACATGCATTAAAAGATTGCCCTCTAGAGAACATCCAAGTTTGTGCTTTCTGTACTGAACATCATGATATGTTTAACTTTCCTAAAGTTAAATTTTGCAGAATTGTAATATGGTAGCCAATACAGAGATGGAAAACGTGTATTACATGGGCACAAAGCGACCATAGCAGCCAAGGCCAACACCCCAAGGTATGTTCCCAAATCAAAATCTGCAATTTCCTATGAATGATCAAATGTATGCACAAAACTCATGGAATGTACCCATGCCATGGCAGCACCAAAACCAACCACAACACCAATGGAGACCATCTCAACAGTACTCCCAATCTTATCATACATATCCTCAATCATACCCACCTTACTCACAACCATATCAACAATACCAACAGTCATATCCATCACATTCTCAACCATATCAGCAGTATCCTCAGCAAGTTGTTTATCAGCCCCAACCTCCTCAAGAAGCACTGTCTGCTCCTCCACCAATAAATGCACCACAACTGCAATTTCTAGCTCACAGCCTCCCAGACCCACTCAAATCCCTGCTCAAACTGTCCCAAATCCGAATAATAGAGCAGAGAGGTCAGCCTACAATGTAGAAGAGGCAACCTCATATTCCACACTGCCTTTGCAAAATATTAACTTGAGGTTTGGTAGGGTACAACACAAAGATTCTCCAATAACAGATAAGAAAGAAGAAAACACCGAAAATGAAAATGAAATGACAAATCAAACAAAACCAAACAATGATACCAAAGATAAACAGATGCAACCACTGCATCCACCTTTTCCAGACCGATTGGTCCAAATAAAACCTCCACTGCCTATACCACAATTTGATGTCTTAGATGAACTCAAGAATGTCAACATAAAAATTCCACTGCTGCAAGCTATAAAAGACATTCCTATCTATACCAAAGCCATCAAAGACATGTGCCTCAAGAAGCCTGCTAGAAAAAGGATTGATCCTCAAACCATTCATGTTTTAGGAAATTTAGCAGGCCTTATGACCAATACCATCTCCATGGAGAAGTATGTTGACCCTGGCATCCCCAAAGTGACCACCATCATTAACAACATACGGATTCCAAAAACTTTGATAGATCCTGGAGCCGTAATCAATGTCATGACTCTTGAAACCATGAGAACACTCCAGCTCATAAATTTGCAACATACAACGATTGTTCTAGAACTAGCTGATAGGTCCAAAGTCATTCCTGAAGCGATTTTGGAAGACATCATTGTCTCACTGGACTCTTGGGAGTATCCAGTGGATTTCTTAGTCCTTCAACCCAAATCCAATTTAGGAGGACACCCTATCATCCTTGGTAGACCATGGTTAGCGACTGCTGATGCATTCATAGGATGTCGATCGGGCAACATGATCATTTCAAGGGGGACAGAAAGAAAACGACTCACCCTTTATCCATCGGCACAATCACCAGCAGTAACACACAATTTGTGGCTTGATGATAAATTTAATGATAAAGAGGAAGTACAATATGTTTTTAGCATTGACCAAATCTATGATTTCCAGGAACAAGACAATAATGATTTGGTAGAATTATTCCTTTCTCAACCTGATATGTCTGAAAATTTGAGAAATGAACAATATCATGCTGCAGATGTGCTTCTGGCCCAAAAATTTCAGGAAACATGCACCATCCAATCTTTGCAAACTACATTTCACGACGTTTTTCCAGTTCAATCCATCACCAATACACAGAGTCAGATCATAGAGATTAGTCCAGGGAAAACTCTGAACATGGGCAATCACCTAGACTCATCTCAACAAGAGAAATTGATTCGACTCTTGAGAAAATACCAAAAAGCCTTTGCTTGGGACTACACCGATATGCTTGGGATTCACCCCGACACATGCACTCACCATATCTATACAGATAGCACCATTAAACCAGTGAGGCAACCACAGAGAAGAATGAACCCCATGCTCCAAGATATTGTTAGAGAGGAATTGCAAAAACTTTTGAGAGTTAATTTTATATATCCTATTTCTGACAGTCAGTGGGTATCCCCATTGGTTATAGTGCCCAAGAAAAATGTTAAGTGGTGCATTTGTGTTGATTACAGACAGCTGAACAAAGAAACGATCAAAGATTATTTCCCACTGCCATTTATTGACCAAGTGTTAGACACCCTAGCTGGCAAATCATCATTTTCTTTTCTTGATGGTTTCAGTGGCTACAACCAGATCAGGATCGCCTCAGAAGACCAGGACAAAACCACATTCACCTGTCCTTGGGGCACCTATGCTTACAATTTTTTGCCATTTGGACTTTGTAATGCTCCAGCTACATTTCAGAGAGCTGTGTTAGCTATTTTCGCTGATTTAATTCATGATTGTGTTGAAGTCTACATGGATGGTTTTTCAGTATATGGCAATTCATTTGAACATGCATTAGAAAATCTTGAGAGAGTTTTGAAAAGATGTATTGAAGCTAACCTGTACCTCAGCAATGAAAAGTGCTTTATGATGTTAAACGAAGGGATAGTGTTAGGCCACTATATTTCTTTTCAAGGCATCAAGGTTGAACCAGCAAAGATCCAGATCATTGCTGATTTGCCAATTCCACAAAATCAAAGAGAGGTAAGAAGTTTCCTTGGGTATGCAAGCTACTACAGAAGATTCATTGAACATTTTAGTAAGATAGCTTTACCTTTGTTTAAACTTCTAACCAAAGATGTACTTTTCAATTGGAATGAGAACTGCCAACAAGCATTTGAACAACTCAAAAAGAAGCTATCAACCGCACCAGTCTTGAGAGGGCCTAATTGGAGCCTACCATTTCATATCTTCAAGGATGCATCCGACACTGCAGTAGGTGCATCCTTAGGCCAAAAAGAGGAATATTGTACTTATGCCATTTATTTCATTAGCAAAAATCTAACACCTGCAGAGTTAAACTACACAGTTACAGAAAAGGAAACACTTGCCATCATTTATGCTGTGAATAAATTCTGACATTACATAACTGGTTATGATGTCTTTGTACATACTGATCATTCGGCCATTAGACATTTAATGAATAAACCAATAACTAGTGGCAGAGTTACCAGATGGTTACTATTGTTACAGGAATTTAACATCACAGTGTTAGATAGACCAGGCAAAGAGAACCAGGTGGTAGATTTTCTCTCTAGACTGCAAAATCCAGGTGAGGTTGTTCCAGTTGAAGATTTTTTTCCAGATGAAAACTTATTTTCAATTTCCATAGTAACTCCTTGGTATGCTGATTTGGCCAATTATTTGTCTACAGGAAGGACACCTCCACACTTTACTGCAAAGGAAAGGAAGAGACTAGTCAAACAAAGTGCTAGATATTCATGGCTTAATGGCGATTTATTTTACACTGGTTATGATATGATTATTAGAAGATGTGTAATAAATGATGAGGTAATTGATATTTTAAAATCTTTCCATGATGAACTGTGTGGTGGGCATTTTGCAGCGAAGCGGACAACATTCAAAGTTCTTACTCTTGGATACTACTGGCCATGCCAAGAAGTATGTAAAGAGTTGTGACAACTGCCAAAGAATGGGCAGGCCCACAGCTACCGATGAGATGCCCCTTCAGCCCCAAGTTCACTTAGAGCCATTTGACAAATGGGCTCTAGACTTTATAGGACCCATTAAGCCAACCTCCAATGGTAAGAAGTACATCTTAGTATGTACTGATTACGTCACAAAGTGGGCTGAAGCAAAAGCACTGGTTAGAGCAACCGAACACACAATGGTAAATTTCCTTTTTGAAGAGATTTTTGTGAGGTATGGAGTACCAAGGGAAATTGTGACTGATCAAGGTACTCAGTTCACCTCAAAGCTAGTGAAGGACATCACAGACAAATACCAAATCAAGCATAGGAAAAGTACCCCTTACCATCCACAGGCCAATGGGCAGGTGGAATCAACAAACAAAATCTTGGAAGGCATCATTACTAAAATTGTTGCAATGAACAGGAAAAATTGGGAAGAGAAGCTCAAAGATGCACTTTGGGCTTACAGGATTACCTGGAAAGGTACTACAGGATTTACACCATATCAGTTGGTGTACGGCAAAGAGGTAATGCTTCCTATTGAGTTCCAAATACATACTTTTAAACTAGCTGCAGATTTACAAATTGATTTGGACCAAGCACAAAAAGAAAGAATTCAGCAGTTGAACTAGCTGGATGCGATGAGGCAGCAAGCAGAGGAAACCACAATCCTCATGCAAAAACAAAGGAAGTAGTGGCATGATGCACATATTAAGAAGAAACAGTTCAAGGAAGGTGACTCGGCTTTACTTTTTGACTCAAAATTCAGAGATCATAAAGCCAAGTTCACCACCCATTGGATGGGCCCATACCAAATTGTTCAGGCTTATGACAATGGTTCAGTCAAGCTCAAAACTATTGATGAAGAAGGTCACTCCTTTACTGTCAATGGTCATCGCCTGAAACTATACACCAAGCCCATCAGCAAGCAAGATTTTCTCCATACACTATCTCAGCAAAGAGAGGTTGAGCTATTGCAGCCCTCAGTTGCAGTATCACTGCCTTAGTTTCTTTTATTTCAATTTCAGAGTCAAAAAGAATAAAAAATAAATAAATAAATAAATTTTATATAAAACAAAAAACTAAAAAAAAAATAATGGGTTTGATGTGAAAACCAGCCTCTGGCACACTCTAACCCCGAATTCCTACTTGAAAACAAATTCGTTGGCGGGTAAGAATTCTCTTTCTTTTGTTCACTGTTTGATTTATCAGCTGAATCATGACTTGAGGACAAGTCAAAATTTTAGTCGGGGAGAGAGGAATCAACATTTTGTTCTTTTATCTCTCCATTTTAAATTCTTAAAGATTTCTTATCCTATATCTTCACTGTAAATTTCCAAAGCAGCTTGTTCCAGCATTCCAGACTTCAATAAATAAGTTGTTTTGTCATTGTTTTATCTCAGAGGGACCTGGTTATAAACATTATGCAGGGGGAACTATTCTGTCCAGACATCTATGCTACCAACACCAGCAGTAAGGGCACGTATTTAAGACACCCAAAAGGGACCTGTTAAAGTGATTGACACCAAGGGCTACTTCAACAAAGTTTCATCAAGTTTCTACAAGGATTTGGGCACCAAGATTCCATCAAATGCCCAAGCTCAATGAACCTGTATACATACAAGGACCTGCATGAACATTTTCAATCTTTCTCAAGGGACCTGTTACATCTTCAAATTTTTCTCAAAGGACCTGTGCATTCAATCTTTCTTAGAGGACCTGTTACAACAAGCAAAAGAACAGTCAAAAGGGACTAGTCCTACTCAGCATGTCAATACAACAACGACCAACAAAAGAGTAATATGTTTCTTATTCTTAAACATTTAATTTCTTAGATTGATTTTTAATGTAAATTTGATGACTGTGAACTGTTATGATCGATTTCAAGGACATCTACATTTCCTATCATCCCTTATTCCACCGATTCTCATCATTTCTCATACATCAACCTATTCATACTTCTAAACCCATTACCAACACATCAACCTTGTCATACATCCTACAGCCATACCAACATCCTCCATCTGACCGAATACCAACCGAAACAGGACACATGGTGGATTGTGTTTTTAAATAAAAAGGGAAAGAAACAAATGTAAAGCGGCTTGGCTATTGCATTCCACGGGCCAAATCATGACTCCACCACCCAATGTACCCAAGTGATTCAAAGGACTCCCCGAAATCATGCCCAACATTATATATATATTCTCCCAGTGCTCTTGCAGTGACATCTATGTAAGCGTACAACACTCCTCTGTTCTATAAAAAATCGAATACGCTGTGAGTAAGTACAGCTGGTTATCCCACCATCATTTTCGCATTTGATCACTGTAACTTTCAAAGTAGAATCAGAAGCAGTGAGCACCGAAGAAGTATTACAATTTGGGTTCGACTTACACAGTGAGGATTGGAAGCAGTGAGCGCCGAAAGAGGAAAATATAACCACTCTGTTTCGACTTCCACCACAGTCATAAGACAATCGACCGACCGAGCATCATACTGAAGATTAAGGGAAGCGATACACCAGGTAACAAATTTGAAATTTCTTTGTTGAAATTGTAGAAACATAAACAGAGAAGGGTTAGAGCACGACCCTCTGCCACTATGACTAATAGGGTCGAGCCGAGTGTGTTCGACAGTTCACAATATCATGAAGATTGCATTGAAATTCTCAGAGAGATACAGTGGTTACCATTCTTAGAGAAATTTCATGGAAGTAATGAAGAGGTTACCAAGCAATTTGCTTTCACCTTCAATGGAGAAAAAGCCCTGATAGGTAACTTCTCATTCAGGGTTTCAGAGGATACTATAGCTCAGTCAATAGGGATTAGTCCAGAAGGGGAGAAGTACTTTAAAACCAAGCAATTTAAAGAGAAATCGTGGACGCAGTTTATGTCTAGATCCAGAGTCTCATCAGTTAACTGGAAGAAGGGTGTTCCAAGAAGTTAGTTGATGCATCCCTGGGATGAGACGGTCTACATCCTTAAAAAATTCATAACCTGTGAAGGCCGTTACAGTATTGTCTATCTATACCATATTAAACTACTCCTCCACTTGAAGAAACGATGTGTTATCAGTCTACCATATTTTCTATTACAAAGCTTAACCAAGATGTCCAAGACCATCCAGAAGCAGAAGGGGAATGAAGACAAGAGCCTATATCACTTTGGCTTAATTAAAATTCTTATTGAGCATGAATTGCAGAGAAGAGGGAAACCGTGGAAAGAATTCCTAGCTGCTAATCAAATTAGAGATGAGGAAGATAAAGAAGAAGTGCAAGAGGACTCAGGGTTCATGAAGGATATTGATGAAGAAATCCCAGTATCTAAAGCCAGCAAGGCACCTCTACCTGTGGGCAGCATAAGGACCAGGAACATGAGAAAGGAAGATGCTAAGAGGGCCGAACAAGATAAAATTTTCACCACTTACTCACGAAGAACAAGGAGGACACCAAAAGCCCAGTTACAAGAAAACCAGCTTGAATCTAATGCACCTCCACACATGGATGTTGAGAGTGGTGACCACTCACTACCAGGACCAGAAGTTGATATAGAGGTAGAAAGAAATAACAAGCAGGAAAAATTTTCACCACCTCCCATTAAGAGACAAAAGAAATTGGAGAAACAAATTGAAGAATTAAAGGAAGAGCTCATGGAGGCTAATATGCTAGAAAACGTTATCAAGAGAGAAAATGAAATGCTCCGAGCGCAGAGTAAAGAAACTCAGAAGAAGAATGAAAAGTTAAGGGAGAGAATCAGTGAACTGGAGGCTGAGCAAACAGAGATTTCTAACTGGGCCACTAAGTGGTACAATCAGAAGAAGACCCTCAAAGAAAAATACAGAAGGTTAAAGCAGGAGCTCAAGGGTCAGAAAGATAACCAGGTGAAAAAGAATGTGGACACATTGCTCAAGGCAGCAGAGATCCAGGTAGGGACAAAGTTCAAGGGAAGCACTTCGGGGATAGCATGAGGACATGCTAATTCCTTAAGTCAGGGAGAGATGTTGGTATCATCCCATGACCCCCTTTTTCCTTCTAAAACATATCATTCGCCCATTCCTTTTCATCATATATCTCTTAGAATCCTTGAAAATTGATTAATTAATAGTCCTATAGTTATTAAAATGCATTGAAATTGATTTAGGAAATTTATGTTAAAGAATTAGAAGTTTTTGGTGAAATGGTTACAGGAAGTTCCAACATCCTATAATTAGCTCATTGTTTGACATGTGGCACACCAGCTAAGCTAGAGCGAAACACATGGATGAAAAGTAGAATGTCCAAGCATGGAAAAACACCTATCCTACAGCAGAATCAACCCTCCTACATGCGCGGTCAACACAGGTCAAAGCATGGCACACTGGCGACAAAGGCAGCAACAGCGGCGCATTCTAATTTGATTTAGCTTTTATTCTTTTTGAAACCAGTTAGGATAGAAACATTTTGAAAATCTCGATGTAGTAAAAGCGGCAACAACCATATTCCGAATGTACATTCATTTTCGAAATGACATGGTTGTAATAGACATATGTAAATACAGTTCAATGTAATGAACGATGGTTAATCGTTGTATCATTCTAAAACAGAGTTTTTGAACTTAATACTAAGAATCCAGTTACAGTTATGACTCGTGTCTTGTGCTTTGATTTGATAGTCGGTTGAATATAGTCCAGTATACCTCTGGAACGCGGACGGGCCCTGCGTTAAACCGGTATACTGTCATTTTCATTTTATTTGCGCTTAGGGTATTATATGGTTTGCACAGTAGTTATAATTGGTTTCCAATTTCAATAGCTCTTGATTTCAATTGAATGTATATGGTTTGCATTTATGGTAATGCTTGAACAGTCATCGTTGAGATCTTGAAGCCCGTCCTATAAGGGATTCGATCCCTGTGTGTCTTTTAAAAGCAATGTCATGAACTTTATTTTCATTTCAAAATCCATTTATCATCTCTGTATATTTTTACCTTGTGTAAATATTAGTGAATGCTGGGTGTTTGCAGAACAGGGGTTTTATGTGTGATGTCTCTGTAAGGAGATCGAAAACTTGGTTTGCAATGATACACAGTGTTTAGGTTCAGTAGTTAATTTGGTAAAAGCATTTAGTGATAGTATTGTAATCAGGTATGTTAGCAGAGTGACCTGAGTGTTTGCATGATAGGTAACATACCCCAATCTTCCGTAAAGAAGTACTGTGACCTACATCATAACCACTTAGCCAACAATCCTTTATGTCTATATACTTTAGACACATACCTCTAAGCTTACGCATCCTGGTCGATAATAAATATAGTCTAGTCTAGTACCCTAGCTAGAGCACTACACCTATCTTCTTCCTTCTTTATGAAAATATCAACAAATTTTCCTTCTTCACATGTTTCACCTGCAAAAAGACACAAATTATCATATTTAAAATCATGTGACCCTTTGGTCTCACTTGAAGTTTCAATCTTCAAGTCTTCATCTTCACCTAGAACTTCACCCTGCTCTGGTTCACAAATGGACACTTCCATTTCCAACTCAGCTTCTCTGAGTTTTTCCGTCAGCCACTTTATTTTCTTTTGTCATAGCCTTCTCTGTAACTTATGACACTTCACTGGCTTCTTATTTAAGACCCAACCTAGTCTTTGGTTTTCCTCTAACAACATTGTTAACACATCAAGTTCTTCTCTTATCTCAGCCATCTCCTTGTCAAACTCTGCTTGACTCAACCTCTTGCCATTTCCCTTAGCATTCTCCTTCTTAACTTTTCTTCTGCTATGGTTTCCCTCAGAACCTCCACTATGACTATCAATATTCATCTTCTTTTCCATCTCTATGAGTTCCTCACTCATTCACTATGAGCTGCATTAAAGCCTCTGCAATAGCAAGTCCTCCCTGCTACCACTTACCTCACCAAGATTTCCTCTGTACTTGGTCTTTTGGGAAGCTCTTGGTTCACTATCTCTGGAACCTCCTTTGAGCACTTCTCTCTGCTCCTTCTAGGCTTCAACTCATCTGCATCTTCTAAGAACACAACTTTCCTCTTTATCCAACCTCTGTTAAAATTCCTCAAGGTTCTACCACATTTTTCTTTCATTCGGAAACTTTTACCCACTTCTTTTATCCCTTAGCAATTCTACCTACATCCTCTATGGAATTTCCTTTGTGAGCTGTAACAATACCTCGGTATGATCTTGTTCTACCATTCACTTGCTCTTTGAATGGATTGTTCTTTGTTTCTTTGAATCTGTAAATTCTCCCAATATTCTGCTATACTTTATCTTTGCGTGCCTACTGTTTGTCAGATTAGAATTTGATCTCCTCTTTCCTGCATACACATCTTAAAACATAACTATGTCCTAAATTCTTTTTAAAGAGATTTTCACATATAATTTCTTTCTACTGCTTTACCAAATGTCTCAACCACAATTCAACTCTAATACTAAAATGATTCCGGTCTAAGTTGACAATACCCATAGTATGCATATAAAATGCATAATCTCATCAATTCCAAGAATTTCAATCTCCCTGCCTAGTCAACCCTTCATAAATTATAGTTTAAGGCCCCATAATAAAACCTCATGCAGAAATGTTTTGAAGTCTATTAAATAGTATAATCCTTAGTTAACCTTTTGAAGCAGAATCTTATTCAAACCCCATAAACTTTGGTTAATTTTTAAACCCAGAGATATTAACCATACCCTCTTACTCTCGTCTCAGATTTACTCAACACTAATCATACCATGGTTAATTGCCCTTAATCTACTTTATTTCTATAATAACCTCATATAATAGAAATATACATAAACCGTGTTAACCTTTCCTTTCCATATTTTCCACGGCCTTGACACATTTTCTGAGGTCCACCTTTATCAATTCAATCTCCACCATCTATTTCATTCCATCAGATCAACGGTGGTTGTATGATCCCCAATTGTCCTCTGGAACTCAAATAACTTTAACTCGTGTTGATTAACTTCTCGGGTCCACTCAGCAATTGAACAACAATTGAATAGCAACTGAACAACAATTGAAAAACAACAGAACAACAATTGAACAACAACTGAACAATGATTGAACAACAACTGAACAATAATTGAACAACAACTGAACAACAACCGGTCCCACATTGACTTCTGCATTGACTTTCCATTTTTACACGGGTGCTTCACTCAGCGTTGTTGATATTACCATTCAATCCAACGATCATTGATCCACCCAATCATTGCACATCACACATCGTAATTTCTACCAGCCAAGGTTCATTCACTCTTGAATGATGTGATGCGATATTAATCCAACGATTAGCATTAGTAGTGATCCAACGGTCTATGGCCCTTCCACTACCACGCAGCTTACTAAATTCTCAACCCCCGTAGTTTACTTTGACATAAGCATTTGAATTTGTGATCGACTACTAAGATCGATTGTCTGCCTTCAATAGTGATCAATAATTTCCTCACTCTCCTATCCCCTTGGTCTAGTCCTCCACCATTCTTCTTCTGCCATTCATATCCATTGATCTAAAAGATCTGACAATTCTTGTTCTTTTTCACCTAATTCGTGTTTAGGCCATTTCTTAGTGTTCCTATGGTTTTGAGTTTCTTCCAAGGTTCTAGTGTTTAGCTATTCTACATCACGACTTCCTCCTTAACTCCACTCGTGCATTTATGCTTCCTTCACCTTCACTATAACATTAAAGGCTTCCTCCTATACTTTCAGTGTGTCCAAAACCATAACACCTCTCTATTAATCTTCTCTGTACTTCTCCTCTGATTCTAGACATGCAACTTCTGTTATTATAGTTATTTGAGCTATGTGAGTATAGTTATTTGAGCTATTTTTTGTATGCATAAAGACTCCCATAAAAATATGAATACCTCTTCAGTTGCTTGATATTGGAAGGTTGTACGTTATCCTTCTCATTTTTCATACGATGAGTAATGTTCAAACTCAATTGTGTGCATACATTTAGGGCTTATCATGAGCTCTCGATGAATTACATTATGTGGCTGCATGCATGGAGAACTCATATTTTCATTGTTACCATGATTTAAAATTGGATTAATATTTGATATTGATAAATGAACAAGGTTGGATTTAATCCTTACACTTATACTAAATATCTCAAATATATGGATAGTTATAGTAGAAATATGGGGAGAAGAAACCTGAAAGGCTACACTGGGACTAATAACTCTGCAATGTCGAACTCTGGTGGAGTGAAGAGTAATATAGAAAAATAACCAACAATTAACATATTGATTAATGTTAGTAAGTAGAATGGTTGACTATTAATTAGTTACTTTTATTGTGTCCACTTATCGAGAGATGTGAAGATTACAAATTCTACTTATTATATATTGTGAAAGTTTTCAAAACTTAAGTTATTGTTGAATGCTCTTATGACAACACACAGAATTTATATCTTGATTTAAAATTTATACTTGTATATTTTTAAATATGAATAGTAGAGTGGGAGAAATAAATAATTTGGTAATAATTCTAAAGTATGGTTATGGTATTGGAAGTGGGATGCTATACACATTGTATTAATGAGATATTCAATTTCGATAACAGGTAATGCATCTGTAAGAAGAATATATATCATTAAGGAATTAGAAGATTCAAATACTAAATGTATCCACATAAGAGGAGTAAATCACATAACCAGCTGTAGGAGGAATAATCAATATATTATGATTTGTATGATTTCTATGCAAGGAAATAACATAATAAAATGAAAATTAATGTCGGTAAAGATAGTCCAGTCAAGGACATAAATCAATGGAATAAAGTTATGCATATAGAGATCTTGAAACTTTATGAGATAAAATATCAAGTGTTTTCTTTCCATAGATCATGGACAACATGAGGAAAAATAAAAAATAAAAGTATATAAATGGGAATTATATAAATCATTAGGTAAGAGGCCCATGACATACTATCAACATTAACAAAAGTTGATGGCTAATTAAGTGGGTTCCATCCTAGAATAAATTCTAAGTTTTTATTTAAGGATACATATTCGTAAAGGTTCCCATGAAATATTGTTAATCTCATGAAGGACATGTCTCTGTATAAGACTATGTATTTGTACAAATTTTCTTTCAACTTAATATTTTGATTAGTGCATCTACATCTAATAATGCAATCCATTTTGGAATGTAATTTTGACAATGTGGAAGATGCTATTGAAGGGAACCTAACCTTACCATGTTATTATATTCAGTAGCATATGCATATCTCACTAGACATGCATAGTTTGGACTTACAGGTTCTTGAGTAAAAAATCATATAAATACTTTTAACTAATAAGAAGGGAAAATTCTATGTTCAAATCTAGATTGAACTAGGGTCAAAGTTGTGAAGAGTAGGCACACATGTAATACAACTTACTGTATGCATCAAGATACCATACATTAATACTTGTATGACCTGGATAAGAAAGTCAATGGGATTAACACCAAAAGTATCTCTAGTGTAAATACAAAATGGGAGTGTAAAAGCAACTCCTCACGCTTCTTGGCTAATAGCAAAAAGATGGTATTAAGCTTAAAAGCACATGCTCACTCAAATTCTAAGATGTAAAATTTTGCATCTTAAAATGTTCAACCTCAATCTCCACAACATTAATGAACATATCCATCCACATACATATGGGATTCTGTTAATATCTCACAGAGAAGAACCTTTCAAAAAGATGCTTATAGTAGGATGATTCAATACATTACAATTGTAAATTTTGAGGAAAGAGATAAGGTAAAAATGAGCAGTACGTTTCTACTTTATATAAACAACGTATACTTTTCACAGTAGATATGGTGGTGCTTGATGCATTAGAGAAATTAATAGCAACCTAGTGAATAACAAGAATTGTACACTAGATTCAAAACATGATTTTCTGAATTAATAAGAAAATTCTTGATAAACCCAAAAGTTTTTTGCATTAATATAACTTATGATGATCTAAGGATCTTATGCTAGTAATAAAATACATGCACCAAAGGGGTGACATATAAAAGGTTCTAGAAAAGAGAGAATAATAAACCATACAACAACTTGATGCTTTAACCATATTGGGTGGCTAAATGATACTAGTAAGAAAATTGATTTCAATAAAGTGATATCTAGCAATTGTCAATTGTACAATCTGAAATCAAGAAATATGGGAAAATTCTACTTGTCAGATTGTATTGATAGTGTTGTCTGGATTTGAATATGAAAACATAACAATTATTGCCTAAACAATTTGATTTAAGGAATTTAACAATTAACTTGGTGAATTTTATTCTACCAAGTCATGATCTAGTGTTAAGGTGGGGTATCCACATGAGTCCCTTGGAAAGTAAGAGAATGGGGAATGGGAAAACATTGTAACCTTTAGTCATGACTTGTATATACAAGGTGTATGTACTTACATACTAATTGTTTGATTGATTTTGAATATACATTGAATTATTCATGACCAACAAGGGGTTGGAAGTGGTGTTAAAAAGAGAAAACAAGAAATCATATGACATAACTAGTTTATATGTGGAGTACTTTTGAGTACCAAACGATTATTTTCTTGGCTAAAGATAAAAGTTAAGGATTTATGAGACTCAAATATAACATTGAAGTCCATACTAGATTAGCCATTATAGTCAATACTTTGTTTATGATTAAGCGAAGGTCATATCATGGTATTATTAAAACCTTGTCTATGGGACAACTTCAATCCCAAAACTCAAAGTTTTTGGTTTTGTAAACTTTTATTATGCATCTATGTTATAATTTTCTGAAAATTTCCTCCAACCCCAAGATACATAAAATGGATTATCTAAGTGAAAGCATTTGAATACTTTTACATAAAAAAAATTAGTTATGCTCTCATTGCAGAAATCGAACAGGTCCATGGATTCCTTATTCTCCAATCGACAAACCAAACATGGTTTGAATAGACTTTCATAAAGGTAATATGACTAATGGATGGAATTTTTAGCATAATACTAACATGGTTGAAAACATGTGGATGAATTATACGTTGTGTAGGTGATGCTATGGACATTGCTATGGTGTACAAGTTGTATCGGTCGTACTGTGTACAAGTAGTACAAATGGTACCGGTATGGATGCATGTAGTGTATGATGATATATGACATATATAATTATATGTGTTCACTACAAATTATGTGTAGGTACATATGGTTGGAGAGAAAAAAACTTGAGATTTCCATGTGTGGTAGTCGATCAAGAGTGCAAAAGTAAGACAAAGATGGAAACTAACAATTGGTATTGTGTACTAAGGATAAGTATCCATACTTTTTTTTAGGATTAGTATACATATGATGTATGATCCTAATTTTATGATGGTTACATATGGGTTATGATGTTGATGGTTATTTTTTAGATAACCTGGTATGATATTTTATACATGTTGATTGGTCAAATGTGCTAGTTTGACTTGTTGTGACAAATGTAGGGGAATTGCAGGAAGCAAGTGTTCGGAAAGAACACAACTACATTGGAGGAACATTTATTTCTTCATATTATTTAAATAATATTGAACAAAGGAATCACAGCTAAAGGGTGAGCAAAATTATCCCATAGTTACTCCTGTAACAAAAAAAAATTGAGTTTTTACATCTGGAAATCTATCACAAAATTGATTGAAACAAATGCACATGGATAGGGAAGGAGATTGCTGGTGGAAATCCTCTGTAACTGATCTATCAAAAAGTATGACTCAGGTGGCAAGGGCATGGGAACCTGAAAATTCAAAACAAATCCCTGTAAAGGAGGAAATAAATGGAAAGATGCATTAATACACCAAGGACAGTGTAAATTTAAGAGGGGGAGTATGTAACACCCCTCCATTGTATGTAACACTCTATTGACCTAACCTAATAAAAGCTAGGTCTCACATGTAACAATGAAAGTAAATACTTTATTATTAAATAAAATAATTTAATCACTGGGAAAAGCGAGACACGAAGAGATGAGATTCTTGCAAATCCCATTGGTGAATGGGAATGGATAATTATTTCATGATAAGACCTCTAGATTCAAATCCAGATAAGCTTAATTAATTTGGAGATACATATCCATTAAGCTACTTATCTGGAGAAAGATGCTAAGTTGAGAGAAAACATAAAATCCTTGCGGGAGATAAAGGCAAGTTTTTATGAGGAAAAGCCTCATGGGAGATAAAGGCAAGATTTTTTGGGAAAAGCCTAGGAACATGGATAAAAAGAATCCATAAAAATGGGACACTGCTAATGGAAACCATCTCATGATTGAGGGTATTAAATACACATTGAATAGATCAATAAGAGACAGTTGATCGATAGAATGGAAAGTCATAGTCTGGGACCCTGCGCGCGCCTCCCCCTGGCCATGACAGGCCTCTGACCTCCCCGCCGCCCCGCGCCCTGCAGCCCTGCTGCAAGGCTCTGCGCCCCTGCCTGGCCTCAGGCCCTCGTTCCCTTTTCCTCCCCTCCCCGTTCTTTCTTGACCCTACCCCGAGCCTCTTCTGAGTTATCCTTTGTTCAGTTCCGCTTCTGCGCCTAGCAGCGCTGCTGCTAGGTCGCCCAGTCCTTTTCTCCCCCGCTCATGGCGGCCATGGGCCCTTCTGGACCGGATCAGGATGACCTCATGAAATCCTTTGCCTCTCTAACCCAGGAGAACTCTTCGGAGAGAATCAGGCCCGTCACTTCTCGTTTCGTTAAAAAAATGGATGAGGTTCCAGAAATCCCGCTCCCCCCAGCCCTTCCAAGGAGAGCGGCGGTAGCCCTTGCAGACAGAGGCCTAGTGGGCCAGTTCACGGGCTTATGGCCCTCCCCTCGCACTGTCCAGCGATGGGTGGAAAGAAATTGGAACTCGATGGTTCAAGGTAAGATAGCAATCCGCTTCTGTGGAAGAGGGTTCTTCACCTTCCTCTTCGAATCCGTGGAAGACCGAAACTTAATCTTCAGGAATGGCCCATACTTCATGGACACAAGAGGCCTTTACCTGAACAAGTGGACCCCCGACTTCGACCCAGAGATGGACGTTCCTAATGCTGTCCCTGTTTGGGTCCGGCTCCCGCATCTGCCCCTTCACTGCTGGGGGGACGAGTCAGTGAAAGCAATTGGAAATGGAATAGGGAAGTATATCGACAGATCAGAGCCTAAGGAGAACATGCATGCATGCGCAAGGATTTGTGTCGAAGTGGATCTAGGAAAAGGATTGCCAGAAGCCATCAAGCTTAGAGTCGATCAATGGACGCACCTCCAGCAAGTCGACTACGAACAGCTCCCCTTCAAATGTAAGGTATGTCATGAGTACGGTCATTTCGCTAATAGATGCAGTAAAGCAAAGGCAAATCTCTCTGAATCTAACACTGAAACAGCAGAAGAAGTTTGGGAAACTGTAAAGAAAAAGAGATCTATCCCCTCACAAGGAAACAACAAGAACCCTCCTGCAGCCCCCATCCCCCCCTCTGAACCAGGCCCGTCTTTCCCTTTATCCTCTAATCAATTTGAAACCCTTTCTGACACTGATCCTCCCTCCCCCCCCCCATCCCCTAGAGCCCCCCCCGTGATCCCCTCCTCTCCCCCGCCATCTTCCCCCCACCCTTCCTCCCCTCCTCACACAATAGAGAGAATATTAACCAGGAACAAGTCTAAAGAAAGCAACACATCCGTAGAACCCCCAAGAAAAGTGGGAAGGAAATCAAACAAGGAGCTGAGGGATGAGACGGCAGCAAAAGAAATGACCACAGGGATTCAACAACCAATGGATACCTATCTGGACAAGATGAAAGGAAACGGGGAAAAAGGGAAAGAGAAAGGAGGTACCCACGCCAAGATTATTAAATGATGAATCTGGTCTCTTGGAACTGTAGGGGGATGGGCTCCTCCCTCAAACTTAATGCAGTCCGCGACCTCATTAAATCCGAACAACCAGACTTCCTCCTCATCCAGGAGACCAAAATAAGTGAACAAGATTTCAAAAATTCCCTAAAAAATAGCAGAACTCATGAAGGTATTGCAGTTAGCGCATCTGGCGCCTCAGGTGGCTTAGGTACCATTTGGAACAATAAAAAATGGAACCTCTTAAATCAAAGGCAAAGTAGCTGGTGGATTCGTTCAGACTTGCAGAACACGGCTAAGACAGAGGAATACACTCTCTACAATGTTTACGCTCCCCCTCACTACAGGGACAAGGATGCTTGCTGGAAGTCAATTGCGGCAGATCTCCTGGAGACCCAAGGCAGAAGCATTATCCTAGGAGGAGACCTGAACCTCATAAGAAGCGTAGAAGAAAAAATGGGGGGCAACTTCTTGGCGGATCCCTCAAGGGAAGCCCTAGAAGAAATTATACTAAACCACAACCTGATGGACTTCCCTCCTCAGAATGGGCGCTTCACCTGGTCCAATAAGAGAGCAGGCCGAAACAACATAAAGGAACGATTGGATCGCATCTTGATCCAAGACAGAATAGTTGCCAATTTTGCTTGCACCAAAAGCCTCAACATCCAAGGATACTTTTCAGATCATAAGCCTGTAGCTCTAAAATTGGATAAAGGAGCCAACCTGGGCCCGCTTCCATTCAGATATAACAGAGCATGGGACAACCAGGAAGAATTCCGAGCTCTGATAAAAGAACAGTGGGCAACAGAGATTATAGGATCTCCGCACTATGTTTGGGAAACCAAAATAAAAATCTTGCGCTCAGCCATAAAGCAATGGGCCAAAACTAAATCTATAGAGGAGAAAAGAGCTAAATCAACGCTCCAAGATAGGCTCACGCAGTGGGAAGAAGAGAAAGACAGCAGACAAGATACGGAAGAGGAGCAACTCAAAGAGACGGAACTCCAAAAGGAGCTCTACAAGCTGAACAGAATAGAAGAAGAAGAACAAAGGCAAAAGTCAAGGTGTCTATGGCTAAAGTCGGGAGATAAGAACACCTCCTTTTTCCACAACAATTTGAAAATGAGGAGAGCTGGCAATAATATAGACAAAATTATTGTGGAGGGCGTAGAATTAAAAAATCACAAGGACATAATGGAGGCCGCGTCCGCACACTTCCAAGATCTCCTTACCGCGGAACAGCAAGACGGCGATGGCTTGGAAATACTGGACACCATGGAAAGTAAAACCTCTGAGGAGCAAAATTCTGAGCTGGACAAAGAGATCACTGTCGAAGAGATTGAGCAAACGATTCGCAACATGGCCTCAGACAAAGCCCCGGGGCCAGATGGCTTCACTGTGGATTTCTACAAGAATCACTGGGACATCATCAAAAAGGATTACATCAGAACAGTTAGAAACTTTTTCCATAAAGGCAAGATGGGAGGTGGAATGAAATCCTCCTACCTAGCCCTCATCCCCAAAGAGCTCAACCCTCTCTCTTTCAACCGATTTCGTCCTATCTCCCTCTGTAATGTCTCCTACAAAATCATAACTAAAATCCTTGCCAACAGACTCAAATCTATTCTCCCCTCCCTCATCTCTGAGAATCAAGGTGGTTTTGTTCCTAAGAGGCAAATTGCTGACAATGTTATTCTCATCCAAGAAGCTATCCAAAGCAGTATCTCCAGGAAAGAAAAAGGCATGATACTGAAGTTGGATATGGCCAATGCTTTCGATCGAGTCAATCATTCCTTTCTTCAAGCCGTTCTCAAAAAGCTTGGCATATCTGAGCTGTTCATAAGCAGGGTGAGGGAGTGCATTTCAGGCAATTGGACTGCCCCCCTCATAAATGGAAGACCAAGCCCAGCCTTCAAAAGCTCAAGGGGCCTGACGCAAGGGTGCCCGCTCTCTCCCTTCCTCTACATTCTTATGGCGGAAGCCTTTAGCTCGAAGTTGGAAAACTTGAGGAGGAAAAAAGAAATAACGGGGATTGAAATCGTCAGAGGGTCGAAAGGAATAAATCACTCTCTGTTTGCGGACGACACCCTCCTCATAGGAGGTGCATCTTGCATTATGGCGAGGAGATTTAAAAAAGTCTTAGATCTCTTCCTTCTAGCCTCTGGTGGCAAGCTAAACAATAATAAATGCATGCTATACGCATGGAATGTCCCCAACCACTTCATCCAACGCATATCTCTTATCATGGAAATTCCAGCTCAGCTGAATTGGTCCTACTTCATGTATCTGGGGCTTCCTTTGGCCAAAGAGACAATCAAATCAGGGATCTGGGCCAAAATCATTGAAAAACTCAGAGGCAAATTACAGTTGTGGGGAGTGCACTGGTTAAACTTAGCAGGCAGGTCGACCCTAATTAAGTCCATCCTCACCTCTCTCCCCATCTATCAGTTCGCTATTGCTCTAGCTCCTGCCAGTATTCACAAACATATGGAACTAATAATCCGCAGCTTCCTGTGGCAAGCAGGCAAGCAGAATACCAAGAAGTTCAGCTTGGTTAAGTGGGACAAAGTGATCCTCCCTGTGGAAAAAGGAGGGCTGGGAATAAGGGTCCCAAGGCTAGCTAACCTAGCATTGGGCTTCAAGCTCATATGGCGGATTCTAAATGAAAAAGAGGCATGGTGGACTTCCATTATAAAGAAGAAATACATGAATGGCCAAAACAGTAACATCCTCACTGAAAACATCATAGAAAGACAGGGCACCCCTACATGGAACTTGATCAAGAAAACGCTCCCTCTCTTCAAACCTTTCATCTCGTGCGCTCCAGGGAATGGCAGGGAGGTAAATATATGGAATGACAGAATCATGGGGTCCCAAGCTAGAGGCACGTTCCACCATCTGCATCCTCTCCATCGGTGGATGTCTGAAGCGAATTACAACTCCCTCTTCGACATTTCTCTATGGGACCAGGACTGCTGGGCAGGCTGGACCCCTCTCAATCTCCCCATGGACCTAGCAAAACTTTGGAATGAGCTCAAGAGCTCTCTAAGTGGCTCAGCTCCCATCAACAAAAGGAAGGAGGACAAGTTTGTTTGGGATCCAAATGGTGGAAATTATTCAGTTAAAGAAGGTTACAAAGCCCTCCAGGTTATCTCAGAAGCCAACAATTGGCCTTTGTTCAAGGCTGTCTGGCGCCCTGAATGTATCCCTAAGATAAAATTTTTTAACTGGACTCTCATGCATGGCAAAATATTAACTGTCGAGAACCTCAGAAAGCGTGGTATACAGGGTCCTTCTATGTGCTGTTTGTGTAGGCAAGCTGAAGAAACCATCAACCATCTCTTCCTAGAATGCCCGATTTCTAAATCATGCTGGCATCTCTTTTCTGGCACAATCTCCTCAGATATCCTCCCCACTCAGATCTCGACTCTTCACAAAAACTGGGTCAAAAGAATTCACCATCCTAAAAAAGGAAATCTGATAGTGCACAGGATCTGGAATAGCATCCCTGCAAACCTGAGCTGGCAAATTTGGATTGCTCGCAACAAATGCATCTTTAACAATGAAAAACCCTCCATAATAGGTATAGTAGCTAAAACTATAGCCCTCACAGCTGAGTATTTCGAAGCAATAGGGGTCAACCAGAAAGACATGGAGGTTGTGGATGACAGGCTTAAGGAATGGCTGAGAAAATTCAACCTCAAACCAAGTCCTTATGTTTATATCCGAGAAAGAAATGATAGACATAACTGGAAGCTGCGTGGTACTGAAGAGGAAATCAACAACTGGTTAAAAAGCCAAAGGAGGCCTATCCTGTACTTCGATGGGGCATCAAAAAAGAACCCGGGACAGGCAGGGGCAGGCGGGATCATAAAGGACCAGCAGGGGAATACTATGGTTTCTTTCGAATGGGGTCTAGGCCGTCTGTCTAATAACAAAGCAGAGGCCTATGGCCTTCTTCTGGGCACGTCCATTCTAAAGAACCTCAGCCTCCAAAACCCCCTCATCTTAGGTGACTCAGCCATAACAATCGCAGCAATGTCCACTGGGAGAGATTTCAATCAACTGGCCCTCAACAACATCAAAATCCGAATTTTGGAGAATGTCAAAGATTTAGGTGAGGTGACCTTCAAACATATTCTCAGGAACTACAATAAAGATGCTGACCAGCATGCTAACCAAGCAGTTAGAAGGAAACTGGGTCAAGTCAGAGAGAACAATGCCATCTACGTCAGAGATATTCCGTAGCAACAAGCCTTCCGCCGTCCTCAGTCACTTCAGGAAGCAAGTATATCCGAGCGTATCTCCTCCTAGATCACAAAGCAGCATCATCGGGCTCCTAAGCGGATCTCCTCCTCCTCGGGCCTCCAATACAGTCACCCTTCTCAGAAATTGTATGATCTCTCGTCCCTTCGAGGCAGATACTCTCTGCGTTACCAGAAGAACCCATACCTCCCCCACGAGATATGTCAGCAGGGTAATCATCGCCCTTGACTGTGTCCTCCTTACTCTCGGGCATCTTCAGCTCCTCTCCTTTAGCGTCATCGACCTTCTTCCCTCTTTAAATATTGGTCATCTCCCCGACTCCCATTCAGACAGTGATCAAGTCTCACGAGCCATCTCCCCCGGGCGCATCGTGGATGATTTTTCTCCTCCAAAGTCTCGGCCCTCCAGACCAGATCTCAGAGTAAGAATCTCCCGTTCCCATTCTTTTCTGTTGTCTTTTAACAGTGGTCCTTTTTTGTTCAGCAGCGTTTTGAAGCAGGGAAGGAAAGCCCGCTCTCTCCTAAAGCTTCAACTCCTCAGAAGCCTTGTCCCTTCTGTCTCGATCCCTGGCCTCCTCATCTTCAGCACGTCCCTTGGTTTTATTCTGAGAGCCCCGCCCCTCTGTCTTAAGCCTCAGCACTCCCGCAGTCAAGCTCTCAACACAGCAACTCCAGCCTCTTTAAACATCAGTGAGCCCTCTGTTTTCATCCATCAGGCTATCACGATGGAGGACAAGCAAGGCCAGCCTTCTAATCAGGAATCAAACAAAGACCCTCTGGCGAATCTCTTCAGCAACAAAGAATGCAATATGTGCAAGGCACATACCATAATGATCAACAGCATTATAAAACAGCTTAAGGAACTCACAGAGGACTATCATGCTGATAGAGAATCCAAAAGAAAGAAGGAAATTGAAGATCTGAAGGACCGCTGCATCCACATGGAGGCGGTAATTGACCATCTTCGCACTCTCACCGAAAGCAATCAGGCAGAAGCATCGACTAGAGCCAGCGCCCAGAAGGATGATTCGGTCACTCCACACTTTCCGTGATTTATGCATTGTAAATTTGCTTGGTTAGGAGGATCCTATGTAAGGCAGTATAGCCGCTTAGTTTCAATTTCGTTTTCAATCAAGAGAAGCAAAGAGGATAACGGGTCTGCGAACCCGATTTTGTGCCTCTGCTCCCATACTCATCCTCATTATGTAACAGCACTTCTTTCAGAAAGTTTTTTTAATATATGAGTAGCCGACATTGTAAAAAAAAAAAGAGACAGTTGATCGATGGAAATAACTCTTGGCTCAAGGGTGAACTGGAAAAATTAGTTCTAGGTTGAGTAGCAGTGCTTGATTCTCTAAGTGACATAGCTTCCAATTGGTCTTGTCTGAATCACTTGCATGGGATGTAAAGTATATTTAATCCTTACTTGATATGTTGTTGAATCTCTCAACATATGTGCATAGTTGTATGGGATACCTTTATTTGTGAGGATGACTAACTACTTATGCATGTGACCACTATTAAAACCTAGTGTAGCTTTGGTGATGGGATCATAGTAGATAATTATTAATATTAGGTTAAGAAGATATATAACACATGTGACTAATGGTAGAGTCTGCACGTGAACACTATGCATGAGTGTAATTGCATGTGTTCACTTTGTTATGAGATGATTATATACAAATTAACGGGATAACTTTTGAATCTTAATTTAATAAAAATTAAATTTAGTGAAGGAACATATTATGTGGTTATTAATATAGTATCAAGGAGATATGTGCCAATAGTATGTGTTTTTTTAACAGATGTCAACGAAGTATGTGGCATTCCACCAATGCACTCATGATTCCATTCTGGGAGAGATTGAAGGTCACAGGGGAAATAGGTAAGTTCCCTTACTGGTAGTCACACAAAACAAAAATGAAAAGAACGTAACAAGAAATGAAAATATAAAGTACTAGAGGAGTCATTAAGTACTCAAAATAAAAGGTAGAGATGAGATCTAACCCTGGTTCTCTACTAGGATGTTAAGTTATGAGTAGAAATAAAATAAAAAACAGGGTAACAGAATCATATTATTAGAACAAATAACTAGGGCAGTGGGTTAGGAACATGCAGTCGCGCATAACACAAAAAATTAATGAATAAGTAAGGTTCAGTGATAACCCATAATAACATGTTATAAATTTTTGAAAACGACGATGTACAGTATAAAATGGGTATTACCACCAACGACTGGACCATACATCTTACCAAGCACCTGTAGAGTTAGTTTTATAGAAATTTCGAGAATGAATTTTAGGGAAGACTGCTAATTAATCCAAGCAAGCTCTCCAACCAGATAAAAACACACATTGAGCAATAAGTTCTCTAATTTGTCTCTTTTGGTTGTAAGAGTCATAGTTTAGAACTATTCAAGGATAGATGACCAAAGTCTATTGCATAATACCAACCACCTGTGAACCAAGAGAGTGACCTTTCACCACCACAACCAAAACCAGAATGAACAAATGAACCTGTAAGAAGGTTGTATTTTCTAACTGTAATCCTAATGGAATGTTCACCATTGGATTCAAAGATTTGAGATTTGAGACATAGGAAGGATGCCAACCATACAAGCCATGTGAAATCACATTGGCCCTAATGACATGGCCCATATGATTTACACCATGCATATGGTCAAACAGCCTTAGCAGAGCCATGAGATGTATCATAGTTTAACTGCCAAACAATTCAAGTTTTAAACATTTTAGGAATATTCCAACAAGAATTAATGACGTGTGTTATTATTAATTTGACTCATAAAATTATTGTGTTATGTTATAAGCTAGATGGGTCATGGGGGAATATGGTAATGGAATAGAGTATAACCTTATCCATGGTTAGCATATATAGAGTTAATTTAGGTTTTAAAAATATTGAGTTATTAACTTATATTAACTTATATGTATGATTGAAATCAATTAATTCAGAACAATTTCCTTAAGAAAAGGGATCAACATGGGTATATGAGACAAAGGGATATGAGGATTATAAATAACAAAGATTACATCAAGAATTTTACAAGAGAATTATTATCCAGGTTATGGTTGCAATTTCTTAGTAAGATAAATGAAAAAAAATTATTATCCAGGTTATGGTTGCAATTTCTTAGTAAGATAAATGAAAAAAATGAAAAAGGGAGATTTTGTGTAACAATAATATTAAAAACAAAAAAAGAGGCTATGAAATGTATTTAAGCTATTGAGGCAAAAAACAACCCACACACTAAGTACTATAGTAAAAGGAATTTTAACCCTCAAATATATCAAATAAAGGGATTACTAAAATGGTTGATTTTCATACGAAAAAGAAAAACAGACTGCTGCACAGTAAGAAATACCTGCATGACGTGATCTTACTGCTAGAAAGTGTAAAAGTGGTTACTTATTAGTTACATAATAAATAAATAAATGCAAAAATCATGTTTGTTATATATGGTATGAAAGTCACAGGTTCAAATATTGAGGTCTATGGGCCAACCCGCATCTTTAACACTGGAATGAGCATCAGCTAGATCAAATTTTGGTGCGAGTGGAAGATGAACAACCAAATTGTTGGAGGAGGTATGGGTCTAGAACTGACCAGTAATAAAACAATTCAAGTATAGGTTGAGGAAGAGAGGTAGTAATAACCGAATATTGGTGGGAGTTTTATTATTAGGAAGCATCAGGGATGACTTCATAAAATAATTTGTGTTAGAAATTCAAGTGCAGGTATTCTAAAAATACCCTTAGTAGACTGAGACACACTAAGAAAAAAAATTGAGGCAGTAGGGATACAAAGACAACAAAAAATTAAAGTACTTGTCTTATGTATCCTTTTTTATATCTAAACATAATGTAATATTATTATATAGTATATAAGTGCATGATAATATATTATCAAATGAATTAAACCTAAACTCGAACAAGGTGGATATAAATGGAAAAAAAGAAGAAAAGAAGGGGTATAAACCAGTTTGTTACAATTAAAGTATCTAGTGGTATATAAGCTAGAAATGCCTAAAGGCATACCATTACATACAATATTGTAAGAAATTGTTCTGTCTGACATAAAAGAAAGATATTCATAATGTGACCATTTATCCTTCGACTAGTTTTTTTATATAAAAGAGTTTATGGACATTGATAAGTTATTATCATTATATAAGGCTTGTGTGCCTTATAATCAAAGAACTCATCAAATAAATATAATATATTAAATGTTAAATCGAAAGACTGATACAAAGAAATGATATGGGATATAAATATCCCTAGAAAAAAACATAGATGTATAATTTATTTGCATCGAATTGTGTAAGTGTTAAAAATCTCATATAGGATATTAAAAGTAAGTTCTTGCATAATACTGTGTAATGGGAGTAAATTTGTATCAGAACCTTATAGAAAACTGTATCGTATGAATAAATTAATAAAAAAAAACATGGGTAAAATAGGAGGAATCTTCTAGTAGGAATTGGGGTATTGTGATAAGGACACACACACACACAAACACACACACAAGTTAGTGTCTGAGAATTAATATAAGGATTCAAGAGCTTAAATTATGACTCAATAATATCAAGTATTCTTAGGTATAATTTTCTGCAAAATGGGTTGTACATGCATACTTTTGAGATTCAAATGGATATCAAAGCATATAAGAAAGATTTTGACCCTAAGACCTAGGAGTATGTGGTGCATACATAAAGCATAAGATGTTGTAAGATATATAAATACTGAAATTAAATAGCTTAAAGGAGGGATTAAGAGCTAGTATCCTACAACTGTGATATAGCACAATAAAACAGGTACTCAAAAAAAATAAATTCTTAAGAATATTGAATACTAATATTGGCAACACTGAAACATATCTATCGAAGAAATAGATGCTAAAATTATAACAGAAACAAAAGTGGGCTAAATATATATCCTTACGGCTAAGAATAAAAACCACCAGGAAATTCCTAGATATGCATGTTTTGTAGGATTGATAAAGTTTCTAAAGGAACTGATAAAAATATTACCAAGGAAATAGGCAAATAGTTTTAAGACCTCCTCAATTGAAGATTCTTGGGAATTGGTTTCCTTGCGGATTACAAAATCCGGAAATTCAAATAATTGAACACCATCAATGATGGGAGTGTAGGTTGTGAATCACGAAATTTCCAAGTAAGAGAACATGGAAATATATATATATATATATATATATATATATATATATATATATATATATATATATATATATATATATATATAGATATATATATATATATATATATATTGTAGAATTTTGTAGAACTTTTCCTCAACTAATCAGCTAGCTTTGATACCATGTAGAATTTTTTCTACTCTGATACCATGTGGAAATTTCCCACCTGTAGATCAACTTGGTAATGCAATGTACTAAAGCAAAACACTTGATCTAATTCTACAAACAATTTAGCGGAAGCTTAATCAACCATGAGAAACATCAATAAGAACACATATAACTAATAAGAAGGAATCAATCAAACATAACACAGAAGAATTTACCCGGGGAAAGCACCTACCTAAAACCCCATCTTTGTATTATCATACAAGTGGAAATATAGTCTGGATTACACAAAGCCTTAGCTCGAAAGCTATCCAGCTCTCACTACAATTTCTCTACTACTCATAGATAGTCAAAGGCTTCTCAGAAACCTTCTCATCTGCCCTCCAAGCCTCCTATTTCTATGCACAGTTTTTCTTGGGTCCTCTAGCTGCAACCTATGTGATTCTCACCTCACACACAACACTGACCTCTAAAATAACTGCACAAACATGAAGGATATAAATCCTCATCATGGATGAGATTCCTTTATAGGAAAAATATTCATCCAACTTATAGTACAATGTCCCTTCTCTGATCTCAATTAGGTCTCTGTCTAAACTAACATGCATCAGTTATCCATGAGGGAATGCTCAGTTATCTGAAATAATAGTTGTCACATGCATGCAAACATTAACAAACTATATTTCATTATTTTAAGAACTTGTTAAAATAATATAACTAGACTTAACTAAGCTAAACTAAGTCAACTGATTCTCTCATTATAGAACTGAACGCTATTTCCTTTAATCAAGGGATAAATTCCTAAATCAAGGGAGAAAATAATTGCATGATCTCACAAAGACTTCAAGTTTAATTTTCCATAATTAATTAAATCATGGAGATTAATTAATTAATATTTTGAACTACTGTTAAGACAAATTCATTTTTACTTCCTATAGTTAGACCAGGGACTGTTAAAAATAGGAAGGGACCGAGAAATGCTATTTTTAGAAGATTATATTTTTCGCAGTTTCACCTCTCATCTAAGATGGCCAAAATGCTCATTGGTCAAACTACTATTTTTAGAAGTGCTATTTTTAGGAGTTCTATTTTTAGCACATTCTAAATTTAGCATTTCTTGTTGAACATTTTTCAACACACACACACACACATATATACCTAAGAGGAAATTACAATGGCCCTAAAAGGGGAAATTAATTCTTGATTACAAAAACTCGAGGAATGATATGGTCCTCAAATCCTTATGGAATATAGGGTAAAGAAATTGTATACAAGAGAATTAGTTAACAACAACAGGGTTGGAATTATGGACAAGGTAAAATATTACCATAAATGCCAACATGAAATTAACAAGTGCATAGAATAATTAGAGACTATCAAGCTGAAAATAGTAGTAATAATGGCATGTTAACTGCCAAGAACTAGAAAAACAGAAAGGCATTAAGAGTCAGAGCAGAAAAATACAGAAACAATCAAGTCTCACACATAAATGGATGAAAGTAAAAGTGATCAAAGACAAAAATCAAGAGTGAAAAATGTGTACTCCCTTAAACATAATTGTAATAGACCCTACAAAAAAAGGGAAAAGAAATTGCGGAGTGGCATAAACTTTAAAAATAAAAATGATCTCAAATTTTTATGGGGGTAGAGATTGGTATCATTGCTTCATTAGAAAACTTCACAAAATATATTTGTAAATCAAAATGACCAAAGAGGTTGATTAAAATGATGCTTATGCATAAACTAGGAATGTTGATTTAAATTTTGAAAGATCCTAATGGGAAAAAAAAAATGGTTTAATGGTGCAACCATAACCATGAAGAAAAAAATCGATAAACAAAAGTTGTGATAGTTGATCTATTATTGTAATATACATACAGCTATGTGCGTGAATATGAAAATTTCCAATATGGAAACAACTATACAAACATGATGTGGGTTAAACCAACTAATGGACATATAATTCAAGGGAAAAATACTCCATGGTTATAGACATGTATGAGATGCATATAATATTCATAAATAACCTGAAATGTGTGTCAAAAGAAGAAAAAGAAAAACTCATGGGAGCGAGTTCAAGGAAAGTAGTGGATACAGTGTAAAAGGTAAAATGAGTGTTATAGATCTATGGAGTTGCATTATCTATGTTGGCATTATATCTTTGTTCCTCATACTTGTGTGTACTTATGGAAAAGTAGGGAAGTCACTGGTAGAACCATTAGGAAGGACTTGATTAATTCCACCTAGGAGCCAAATGGATAACAATATAAAATATAATGCTACAAGTAGTCCTTACATTTTAATGCATTTGTGTAAGTAGTATGAAAGGAATTTGATAATTCCATATTTTGAATTTCACATTAGGTCGCGTCCTTCTCACCTACACAACTACAAATAAATCTACCAAAGGACGTATTGTATTATGGACATATTGTATTATCATGAGGCTATAATAATGATGTTGACCTTATTGGGTACATGTGGGTAGCTTTGTTGGCTAAAGGTTAAGAATCCAATGGTGGGATGCAAGAATAAAAATAGAAAGAATTTGTGTAGCATATGTGAAAGCATGCTAGGGAATGGAAATGAAATGAACATAAGCGTACTTTTTACTCTATAATTGAGTCAATAAAAATAAAGTGAAGTGGAAGCAGCTTTAGTATGAGATTGTAATATCCCTCTATGGATGTAATGAGTTATTTAAGACATGGATATGTTGTGTAAATAAATAATCTGAACAAAAAGATAAGTAGAAGGGGTTAGAAATATTTGGGAATGAAACACCTAGAAACGAGATGCTTGTCATGCCTTCATGATAAGAATTTTAGATGAAATTCTAGATTAGATTAATGGATGGGAGGGAAAGATCCATTAAGTTTTTTAGTTGGAGAAAGATGCTAAACATGTAAAATCCTAAAAGCTCTATGAGAGAGAAAGACGAGCTTTTATGGAAAATCCTAGGCAAGTGGGTAAAAATTCCACAAAATCAGAATGTTACTAACAAAAAATTTATCATGAAAGAAAGGTATTAAATACCCATTGAAGGGATCAATTAAGGGGTTGTTGGGACCCAGGCAAGTGCATCTTGCCTCGAGGGAAAACTGAGATTTGGGTTCAAGGTTGGGTTGACAGGTGTTTCCCTAGTTCGATTTTATCCAATTCATGGTTAGAAATTCCCCTTGCTACTAAACTAAGGAATTTTTATATTTTATTTATGAGTGAAATTATATGTTGCTAGTTTTGACTTGTTACTAATTTAGTTTCAAAATATATAATATATATGAGGATGAATTGAATCAAACTGTAATGATTCTTCCAGTATGGTCCCCTGTGTGTATAGTTAACAGAATGTGAACATGACAAAAGAAATAATGTGCTAGCAACAAGAAGAAATGATGTCTATCAAAAATTTGCTAAGACATTGTTATGTTGTAATTAGTAAATAAGTTCTTATGTTGCATCTAAATAAATTGTAAGAAACTTGAAGTCTGGTTGATGATGTAAAAATTAAGATGTTCAGATGTATGAATGGGCATATTTAATCTCTAGCCTATTAGTGATTGACTGTTCTTGTTGTAATTAGTAAATAAGTTCTTATGTTGCATCTGAATAAATTGTAAGAAACTTGAAGTCTAGTTGATGATGTAAAAATTAAGATGTTCAGATGTATGAATGGGGATATTTAATCTCTAGCCTATTAGTGATTGACTGTTCTTGTCACCAATTACTTGTTTTAGCAACTAAGATGTTATTTTGTACATTAGAATCAAGTGTACTATGTATAATAGGTATGACGAGGAAACCCTTTCCATGCATCGAAGCTATGATATATTGTTAATTGATTATAGAATGATTATAACAAAGTACCTACTCTGTAACTTTTAATGAATCTATACTATGAGATTTCGTTCTCACTAGGTGGGTCAGGATCTAGCCTTATGGCCATAACCACGCTACAACCACCGATTACAAATTCTAGGATAGAATTAGTAATTTCGATAGTTACGATGAGTAGGAGGATAATATTGAAAGGTATCCTCACGTGAGGAAATCGAGACATACTTATACATTTACTTGATTGTAAGAAAAGAAAAAGGTAATAGATTAACTAGTTGAAGGAATTATGCAGTTACACTAGCTACTACGCAGAAGTTGTGAACCCAAGTCGAAGATGAAATCATGAGATCCTTTATTCTAATATCTATTATAAACATAATAAATACACCATAAACTTGTCAAACCATTAAATAAAGGTTGATTTTCCACCCAGTTGAGGACCTGGGCAATTTATAGGACGCTAAAGGAATGTTTATACCTATATAAATTGACAGAAACTTGTTACTAGAAAATAACTAGAGACTCAAATAATACAAAATTAGAGGTAGGAACAAGTTCTTTTGTAAGTCATAAGAATCAAAATATAATTCAAACTATAATTACAATTCAATTTACCAAGGTTGATTCGTCCTTTTCGAAGAAGGACTGATTAAGTGCATAGTCAACAAAGGTATCCATATTTTACTATCTACATTAGACTCATGAGCTAGGAATCATTGCAGTAAGAAAATAGTACACATGGAATTAGAAGCGCAAGTCTTATCTACAAATATTCTGAGATGATTGAACCACGAATATTAGTGTAACAATATCATGACTAGAAAAAGACAACACGATGTTGATACGATGTTGAACCATATACAAGCTAGAATAACAATTTTTAAATATGCAAGAAAATATATAACAAATTCTTTACCATCAATCAATGAAGATAGTTGGTCCATGAGGCTGACTAAACACCAAAGTGTAGAACAACCAAGAATATATATATATATATATATCAAAAAAAATATCACAGTAGGTCGTTAGGAGGGTTGCAGTACAAATAAGAATATTACTTTTGTCTGATAGAAATATCCAAAACTGCAACCAGTTTTTAAGTCAAGGATACACACCTTGTATGTAAATCAATGATATAAGCCATAAAAAAAGTAATATACACACTTATTATATCTTCATATGGAATACAGTACACAAGAGGAAAGCCCCATGGTAATTTTAAATCAAAAACCCTCTTCCAGTACATTATTAAGTTCATATTTGACACCCCAAATCTTAGTGTCACCGAGCACAATGCGAATAACCTCTGTGGGGAAGTGCCTTAGGTACCCACCTAGAACATAGAAGAAACATTGTTATATAATTCTGACTTTAAGGTAAATCTCAATCAACAAAAGTGACTGGGGCACGACTCTAATACCTACATATTGCAAATGGTAAAGGTATGAGATTCATATTGAGACTGAGATTTTGAAAGAAGTGAATAAACCGAGAAGGAGACAAATAGAGACAGAATATACCTGGAAATTTGGGGGAAATTGGGTTTTCCTTTCACCTGTAAGCGAAAAACGAAAAATAACGGAAAACCCAACTAGAGAAATTAGAAGAGAATGTACACTAACAAAGGAATATCATGCTAGTACTCAGAAGAGATTTTACCTGAAAATTGTAGAAATTTTGAATAATTTAACACATATTCAACAGAGATTATCCTGATCATGTACTATTGCGGAATACATACACAATACATAAGCTCCTCTACGTTGATCATCAATATAGCAGCATCAATAACAATAAAACATCAAGAGCATTCACACATTAACAGTATGTAACCCGGGGAAAGCATCTCGCTAGAAACCCCACAGTATCTATATATTAATGATTGAGACCATGTAACATTACAAAGTACAATGCTTATCACAAGCAATCTAGTACCAGCTCCACCTGTTACACACAATACAGCTAAGATCTGATCTCCAAATCTATTCCACTGCTTGCCTGCCTCCACTACTCAATACCTGCTCAAGAATGAATGAGAATGGTCTACCAAACTTGTATTTCACCTCCAAAGAATCACTCACAATGTGTAAGACGTGAGAAGAAGCTACAAACCGGGCAAATACATGAGCAAATTCATTGGCATACTCAATCCCTTGATTGTGCAAGATGTGATGCACAACTATAGTCACAACTGATAGCAATGTGATTCTCTAACACCTGTCCCTGCTGAACTGAACATGCACTGACATGCAACTGAGTTAACTGATGTATTCTATAGTTGTATTATGAGTTAATAATTAGTTTAACAACTCATCATTAGTCTATTTGTAGTTAGACTAACTACAACTAGTTTAACCAAGTCAAACTAAACACAACTCCATCAACTCCACAATCAACTCCACCAAACTCAACTGATTGAGTTCTAACTGAAGTCATGCATGCAACAACTCAACTGACTCATAAGAAAAGCGTACTTCCTTCTGACAGCTGCATGGGCCACATCTGTAGCTCAAACTGAAGTGCTCCAAGAGAATAAGATCAAGTTTATAGTCCAAATATTATTATGAGAAAATAATATTTGACTTTTCTATTTTTGATAGTCAGTCTAAAAATAGACTTTGATCACCCACACTGTGGTCACCCACATTTTGGTCACCCACATTGTGGTCACCCACACTTTGGTCACCCACATTGTGGTCACCCACACTGTGATCACTCACACTGTGATCATCCACACTGTGATCAAAAATAGAACTTGCACCATAATTTGCCTGCGGGCCCACTTAGTGAAGGCGACTCTTTTCACTAAGCTCCATCATCTTGTTGCAATATCAACACTCCCTCTCGACAAGATATGGATTATCAGCAACCCCTATCCTGCCTCGGTGGTACTCGAATTTTCTCCTGGTGAGAGCCTTTGTCAGAATATCAGCATCCTGATCCTCCGTTGGAATGTATGAAAGCAACATGATCCTCCGCTGCACACAATCTCCGATATGATGGTACTTGATGTCAATATGCTTAGATATATCATGAAATACAGGATTAGCCGAGAGTTTAATGCAACTCTGGTTATCACAGTAAATCACAGTAGGATCCAAATGAGAACCGAACAAACCAACCAAGATCTTCCTCATCCATATAGCCTCGCATGCAGCCAAACTTGCTGCCATATACTTGGCCTCCGCTGAACTGAGTGCCACGGATCTCTGCTTCCTGCTGTACCAAGAAACTGTTGTTGATCCAATACTGAAGACCTCTCCTCATGTGCTGTTTCTGTCTGTTGGGATCCCTATCCAATCTGCATCCGTGAAGCCACATAGCTTCACCTCATCCTCCTGGCTGTACCACAAACCATATCCTGATGTGCCTCTCAAGTAGTGCAATACATGCTTGCCCGCCTTCCAGAAGAGCTTGGTAGGCTTAACCATAGCTTCTGAAAGCTGGTTAACTGCATAGCATATATCAGGTCGTGTATTGACCAAATACATCAGCGACCCCACCAACTGTCGATAAACAGTGGCATCCACTTCTTCTCCTGAAGTGGCATCCTCCTTCCTCCAACCTCCAGGAAGAGGAGTATCAACAGGCTTGCAGCCATGCATGTTGAACTTCTCCAGTATCTCCTGAGCATACTTGCCCTGAGAAACAAATAGTCCACCACTGCAGTGCCATATTTCCAATCCTAGGAAATAGTGAAGGAGACCCAAGTCCTTCATCTCAAACTCTGTAGAAAGATCCTTCTCGCATGACAGTATCAACAACTCATCACCTGTTAGAATCAAATCATCAACATACAGTACAATGATAAGCAACTTACCCTCCACCACAATCTGGTATACGTTAGGACCCGCCTCGCTCTTGGAGAATCCAAGTCCTGTGAAATAGCTGTCTATCCATGTGTACCAAGCACGTGGTGCTTGCTTCAACCCATACAGCACTCTCTTGAGCCTACACACATGCGACTCGCTGCTGAAGACCTCAAAGCCTTCGGGCTGCTCAATGTACACCTCCTCCTCAATGACTCCATTGAGGAACGCAGTCTTCACATCCATCTGATGAATGTGCCATCCCATCTGCGCTGAGAGAGCAAGAATCGTCTGTATGGAAGAATACCTTGCGACAGGTGCAAAGGTCTCCTCATAATCGATCCCCTCTATCTGTGAAAAGCCTCGGGCAACAAATCTTTCCTTGTACTTCTCCACACTCCCGTTAGCTGCCTGCTTCACCTTGTAGATCCATCTCGAACCCACCACTAATTTCCCTTCCGGTCTAGGAACAATCTCCCATGCACTGTTTCTGACAATAGAATCATACTTTTCCACCATGGCGTCTACCCATGTGGGATCCTCCATAGTTTCCTCGAAAGAGGATGGCTCAGTCACAACACACTTACTCATCAGAGCCATGTATCCAGTGTACCGATCAGGTGACTATCTCTACCTGCGTTGGGCTGTAGGTGGTCCTACAACTTTCTCTGCATCTTGAGCCAGTCGCTCAGCTTCTGTCAAGCGCTTTCGCCCTCTGATAGTTGGCGCTACATGAGTGGTCTCTTCCACTCCATGAACCTCGTCCTGTGGCTGATCCACATCCTGAAGCTCATCCTTAGGAACTAATAGCTCCTCATCTACATGCAAGTGTAGCTCCCTCTCAAGCGAACACTTCATGGCTTTCTCCTCCTGAAATTTTATATCCCGTCGCACAACAGTTTTACCACTGTCTGGCAAATACACACGATAGTTGTGGGGTGTATCAATGTACCCCACAAATATCCCAACCTCTGCGGTCGGCTCCAACTTCTTCCTGGCATCCTTCGTCACATGCATGTAAACATTAGCACCAAAAATCCTCAAATGAGAAAGATCAGGCTTCTTACCAGAATAAGTCTCCTCAGGTGTAATCATGCCAAGTATCCTATGAGGACAACGGTTCTGCACATAAACTGCTGTATTGCATGCTTCCACCCACAAGTGAAGGGGTAGGCCCTCATCATGCAACATTGCCCGTGCAGCACCCACAATCGTTCTGTTCTTCCACTCAGCTACCTCGTTCTGCTGTGGGTTATGGGGAGCTATGAGCTCTCTACGAATCCCTTCTACCTTGCAGAAATCCTTGAACTCGTCCGAGATGTATTCACCACCATTATCGCTCCTAAGAGCCTTCACCTTCTTCCCCGACTCCTTCTCGACCAGTGCTTTGAATTCACAGAACTTTGAATATGTCTCACTCTTCTACTGCATCAAGAAGATCGAGCACTTACAAGAGAAATGATCAACAAAAATCACATAATACCTGTGTTTTGCTGTCAAAGTAACTGAGAAAGGTCCACACACGTCTGTGTGAATTCTCTCAAGGATTTTCGTGGCACGACTATCCTTCTCGTGAAAGGTGGCTTTCACAAACTTCCCCAAAGTACACCCCTTGCACTGATCTGACTGCGCAAGTGTGCCTTTAGGAAGCACTGTAGTGATCTGCTGCAGTATCTTCAAGGCTCCATGGTGAAGGTGACCCAATCTCCTGTGCCACAACTTGCCATCATCCCGGCTCACCAATCCTTCTGCTTTGCCTGCCATTGTTGTGCATCCATCTACATGCAACTGATAAAGGTTCCTCACTTGAACCCCTATCTTCTAGGTCTCACCAGTTGTCTTGCTGCGCAGGAAAGCCTTTCCCTCGCTGAAAACAATAGCATACTCCTTGTCTTCTAACATCGCCACTGAGATGAGATTCTTCATTAATCTTGGAACATGCATGACTTCCTTCAATACGAAGGGTTTACTGGACTCCCTCTCAAAGGAAATGGTACCGATACCAGTCGCACTGTATCTACCATCATCGCCCATCTCGATGTGCACTCCAAGATCTTTGTCCTCCAGATCAGAGAACAAATCTCTATCTCCCGTCATGTGAAAAGACGCACCACTACCCAAGAACCACATTGATCCCATCACACTTGAAACCAAGCATGCGATCAATGAAAAATCAAGCTCAAACTGTGAGGCTAGAGCCTCTCTTGCTGAAGATCTAGCAGCCTGCTTATTCTTCTTCTTCTGCGGACAATTAGGGGCATAGTGTCCGTGCTAGTGACAGTGAAAACACTTCACCTTGGACATATCCTGCTTCTTGCCTTTCGCACCAGACTGAGAAGCTTTCTTGCTCTTCCCTTTCTTTGCTTTGGCAGCCAAAGCACAATTCTCTTCATCAGCTCCCTTTGACGAAGATCCATTCTCACCTTTATTGTTACTGAGTTTATCCTTGAGCGCCAGGTTGCTCTTGCTTTGGAATAACATTTGCAATCTGTTGAAAGACATTTCAAAACCATTGTTGCAAATTCGATTTCCACCAGCTCCGACTCAACTGCCTCGGATCTAAGATTCGTGAGAACACAATATTTCTCGTACATAGATTGACTGTATGGGCATTCACCAGATATCTCACCTTCCAAAGGATGGATGAATCCAGAGGCTACATGGCCCGATTACAGACTCTGCCTGAAGAAATAGAATGTAAACACTTCCTGAATAGTAGATCTGATGATCAACAACTCCGATACCATGTAGAAATTTTGAATAATTTAACACATATTCAACAGAGATTATCCTGATCATGTACTATTGCGGAATACATGCACAATACATAACCTCCTCTACGTTGATCATCAATATAGCAGCATCAATAACAATAAAACATCAAGAGCATTCACACATTAACACAGTATGTAACCCAGGGAAAGCATCTTGCTGAAAACCCCACACTATCTGTATATTAATGATTGAGACCATGTAACATTACAAAGTACAATGCTTATCACAAGCAATCCAGTACCAGCTCCACCTGTTACACACAATACAGCTAAGATCTGATCTCCAAATCTATTCCACTGCTTGCCTGCCTCCACTGCTCAATACCTGCTCAAGAATGAATGAAAATGGTCTACCAAACTCGTATTTCACCTCCAAAGAATCACTCAAAATGTGTAAGTCGTGAGCAGAAGCTACAAACTGGGAAAATACATGAGCAAACTCATCAGCATACTCAATCCCTTGATTGTGCAAGATCTGATGCACAACTATAGTCACAACTGATAGCAATCTGATTCTCTAACACCTGCCCCTGCTGAACTGAACATGCACTGACATGCAACTGAGTTAACTGATGTATTCTATAGTTGTATTATGAGTTAATAATTAGTTTAACAAGTCATCATTAGTCTATTTGCAGTTAGACTAACTACAACTAGTTTAACCAAGTCAAACTGAACACAACTCCATCAACTCCACAATCAACTCCACCAAACTCAATTGATTGAGTTCTAATTGAATTCATGCATGAAACAACTCAACTGACTCATAAGAAAATAGTACTTCCTTCTGACAGCTGCATGAGCCACATCTGTAGCTCAAACTGAAGTGCTCCAAGAGAATAAGATCAAGTTTATAGTCCAAATATTATTATGAGAAAATAATATTTGACTTTTCTATTTTTGACAGCTAGTCTAAAAATAGACTTTGATCACCCACACTGTGGTCACCCACATTTTGGTCACCCACATTGTGGTCACCCACACTTTGGTCACCCACATTGTGGTCACCCACACTGTGATCACTCACACTGTGATCATCCACACTGTGATCAAAAATAGAACTTGCGCCATAATTTGCCTACGGGCCCACTTAGTGAAGGTGACTCTTTTCACTAAGCTCCATCATCTTGTTGCAATCTCAACAAAAATCACAATGTTAGAGAGATCGTCGTAGAGTGTGCCGAATCTTTCTTTTCATTTAGCAGTCGAAGAGACCAAGAGTTGTTCGTCTGATCTATGCAAACAATGAAACGAGAAATATTAGATAAATTTTGAAAAAATTTGAAAATTAAAAGGAACAACAATGTGAAACATTGGAAAAAAAATGATATGAGCAATAAATCATTGTAATACGTGAGAAATCCAATAATCTATCACTAAAACCGATATTTATAGATTACCTAAGAAACTATGGTGTCGAGAGGAAACTTGTGAAGGGTTTCCCGATTGGGTATTGGCCTCCTTTCTAATTTCTGCACAATTGAAGGAATCTTGTAAGAAGATGAAGTGCTGATTATAAACATGGAAATTCCGCCAAATACAGGACAACATAACATAAAAAATAAAAGTATAAAGTTACTTTCTCCTAGTGAAAAGCCATTACCTGAAAGGAATCGGAGATTTCATCGGAACATGTAACCCTTACACCCTCGATTAGAGAACTAGGCCACTGGCGACTAGTAAGAGCAGAGTGTTGCAGATGATGGAAAATAATTAACCAGAGTGTGGATAAGAAAGAAGGGTTCTTAAGGAAAATGATTGACACTTTTTGGAGACGCCTGAGGAGGTGCGAGTGATGATTATACCCGAAACATCTATGTGCAGTAAGGTAAAGAAGGATGCTAAATGGAAGAGAAGGGAAAGTTTCATTATCTCCGTCATTGTGGTATGTCACCAGGAGGCCATGTATCCATGATGATTCCATAATTGATTTACAAAGATACCATGCAAGGAAGCTTGCATGGGAAGGTGGCACAATGTTCACACGTTCATTGTATGGAGGGGTTAGGGTTAAGTGAATGTTTATCGGCTTTGATTATCCAACACACATGGACACCGTTGGAAATGACAAGTGATCTCATGCACCCACGTGAAGACTGCAAGCATGGAAATCGTGGAGTGGACCTTCAAAGTTCAAGGTGGAGTGCATCAAATAGCACCAAAGGAATATGCATGGAGCTGGTAATATTTCGTAGCTTGTATGTCAAAAACTCCTAGTTCTTTCGTGAAAGGCCAAACCATTAATTATAACATTACCTCTATGCAAGGTGGCATTCAATACCGAAATAGGCGCAACCAAAAAATACATAAAACTTCACACCTTGCCACTAGCCGAATAGTACACTGGACCAAAGAAAAACTAATGGAGGTTAGTAATTGAATTAGATATATTAAATACATGAATGAAGGTCTCCAGTACCATGATTTTATCATAGGGGGGAAAGTACATGCATAATTCAAGTGAGTAACATCTTTTACAAATGTTCATGAATTTTTATGTTAAATAAATAAGCTACCAAGTGTCAACATCAAACCATTAAACATTATAGTAGGATAATGGTTCATAGATGACGATTAAATGTTAGCAACAATAATTAAGGCAAGTGCTTACCAATGTGTAAGCATAGTGCAACATCGATATTAAGATATATACCCTTACAACCAACAGTGATAAAGAGCCTTTCTTGTAACCAAAGGGTAAAGTTTTGCCCAATGATATTCTGAGATATCTAACCCTTGCACCAAAGGTAAGGCGTGAATGAAAATTTAATACGGTGTTAACTAAACAAGAGGAAATTATGCACTAGTTGGGTAGCAAAGACAACATAGGAGTTGGTGATATGACATAAGAATCGTGCCCGGTAAAATTTATGCATTGATTAGATCGATAGTGTATGGTGAGGATTATCAAGCTAATACAAAAGCTACTAAGAAGTGCATTTAAATCACAACTCAGCCATGAGAAAAATTATGGCACTACAAGCATTATTATATTATAAATTTTAAGTAGTTAAATGGGTGGTTATCATATAATTATGCAATGTTTACATGGAACGTAAAACATGAATAACATTCTAAGGGGAGGAATGTGAAGGTAATTCTAGATGAACCGAAAATAAAATAAATTTGCATGTTACTGTATGAGCGAGGATGTGACAGAGATATATTCTTGTATGAATGAAAGAAGAAATACAAATGGCATTTCCTTCCCTTTAAAAAACAAATGGAATTAAGAAAACACTGAGGATAGTGTTTACTAAAAAGGGGGAAAATTTAACACCTCTATGGATCTTCCTTTTAAACATTTAATATTTTTAGACATTGAACTACTCTTGGACTCAATCACGATGGAAGCCATGATCAGACTTATGTAATGATGTAATTATTTTATTACTATTTTAGTTAATAAATAAATGTCTTGGTAATATTCAGGAAAGGTCATTAGACTTTAGAAGACTTCTTTCTAGCTTGGAAAATTTGTTGGGGGTCAAGTCCATAGGATGGACATTCCAAAAAAAAAAAAGTCTCTTAAAAATCCCTAAGAGAAAATAATGAAAAGAACTAAAAATTGACATAATAGGAGAAATATTATACTTACCACTTAGTTGGAGATAAGTACTATGTGGGGTGGAATAAAGAACAGCGGGAGAGAAAGTCATGTTTTAAAGAAAAAGAAAAGAATATTTTTTAGAAAAAGAAAAGAAAAACTAAACTAAAAAAGGACCCAGGTAAAAGACGAGCTGACCTTAAAGCAGTTTGTTGCTAGAAATCAACTAAAAAAAACTATAAAACAAACCACGTAGCTTGTGGGGGACTATTGGAGATAGTTCATGGTTGGGTGGCATGTGCTAGCATTCTAACAAATTCCAATAGTATATATGGTTAGACGAAATTCTACTTTATGTTGGTTAGTAATTCTAAAATATGTTTATAGTTATTGATTAATAGAATAGAGAAATTAATGATGTTTGTTAACCTACTCTATTATTTTTAACTATGTGCTTGTCTTTTTTCATTGATATCTTTTTTACATGTATATTTAATAATTCTCATTTAAGCTTTGAATGCACAATTTAAAGTGGTACCCTACAATTTAGGGTTATCTGTATACAATCATAGGGTATATAAAAGATAGATACTATATAGTTGTAAGTGTTTAATCATATCTAAGATAGACATCATATAGTGTTTTATAGTCTTGATTAAAAGGGAAAAATATATCTAGAAAAATTGTATAATTTATATGTTGAGTGTGCAAACTAAGGTAGTTACATGCATAATTTAATTATTCTTATAAAAAGTCAGCATCAATCAAATATAAGAGGGAAATTGGATTGATTCTCACTTGTTAGCAATTTTGATCAATGTATTTATTCTAGTTCTAGAAAGCCAAGTGATATACCTAAAAACGAAAAGATATACATCCCTTGAGTGAATAAGTGAAGCTTTGAGAAAGAGGAATATTGTACTTGAACTTATTTTTGTTGAGATTTCACATGTTTCAGGGGAAAGCAAGTGAAAAATGTAATTTTGTAAAAATTTTTTAATAAAATGAAGAAATTCTGATTTTTATTCCGAAATTAAAAAAAAGATAATGTTTTCTGAGAGTAAGATTCTTCACTCTTATCATTTCCTCATATTTAGAATTAAAAGTATCATTGCGAGGATTGTTTATTTAACACAATGAACGTTTATAAAAAAATGGCGAAAAACCACTTGCAAACCCTCACAATATGTTTTATGAATTATAATGCTTTGCAATTTAGTTTTCAATGTGGATAATCTAATGAAGAGAGCACTTCCAAGTCATTTTAGGTTTTGATTTGTTGGATTCCATTATGTTTATATTATTCATACTTTTGGTAGCTTTGAAACTATACGTAATCTCACATTCCTGACTTCTAAGTTTATATTTTCATTTAAGTAATAGTTAAACTAATATCTACTAAATATAAAAAACAAATAGAATAAAAACAATATTAGTAGAGGCATTTCGAATCAATTTCATTAGTGGAATTCTCAACTAAAAATAATATTTTAAGTTATAAAAATAAAAACTTTTATAAATGAACTTTAAACCTATACCAAAATTAAAAAAAAAAAAAAAATTATTAGGTGCTAGCACAATAAAATTGTTTTATCCTTACAAAATCAATTTGATAAATTAACCATCGAATGAATGTCAAATTAACCATTGCCCCATAAAATTTGGGGAATAAAGACATATTGAATAATTAACCAATGAAAAAGCCATTGAACTTGAAAACTCAAGAGGGACACTGGGAAGGATTCCAAAACTCCTTACGGCAGGGTCCTTTGTCCTCCTTGACTACTGACATCCTATTTGGAATGTTTGTTAAAATTTGAAGAGTAAAATATAAGGCAGCTCTAAATTGTATCTTTTGTATTTGTTTAAATCCTTATTTACATTTCTATTTCTTCTTACGCCCACTGATGTCTAATTAACCCTTTTTGATAGCTAATATAATTTGAATGGCTATTATGGAAGATCCATCTGAAAACGCAGCACCACTCCCGTTGTTAGACCCTTTTCCTTGAATGCGTCATAGCGGTTGCTTTTATTTTATTTAGAAGGAGATGAACGATCTTCATGCCCTTTTCCATGTAAGTAGTGAAACCATGAGAGGAATGTTCACGGCAACACCTAGGCAGGAATTTAGGATTAAGTTACCCTATTTGGTAGTCTAAAAGATGCTTTGTTAGACTTACAATTGATGCTGTCGTACATATGTTTTCCAACTTATGATGTTTCTATTTATGCTTACATGTTTACGAAGAAATAAAGTTAAAATGATAATAGATAATTATATTAAATACCCAATTTCACCTACTGAAAAAGATGATATACATTTCCACAATTAAAATGTTATGCTATCCTGTGAACTCGAGCGTGGTCAGAAACCTTATTGAGATCCACATATTATTTCTCAGACGTGGAACAAAGTTAAAAAAGTTATACTGTTTGAGCGTTCCAAGGTGAATCGATTTCTATATGCCCAGTTGGGGAAGATGATATTTTTTTGTACACATAAAAGTGCGCTGGTAGTCATCTCAGTTGATGTGAAGAAGCATCTTCGGTTTCCATCCAAGAACTTGGACAGATTTCTGGTTCCCCGATTTCTGTCCCTTTTGTCCACCCTGTCCCTAATGTCATTTTTCTTTTGACCCGATCGTGCGCATCTCGCAACCTATGTCTGAGTCACCAGCTGTAGAATACAACGGTCGACGTTTAAACCAGCATCGGCATGATATCTATCGATAAAACCAACATCGGGAGGGAGGCAATGAATGGATTGGAGGAACAACTAGGGAAGCTCACGAGATTGGTTGACCCCTCCATAGCTCTCTGCTCCCAATCCAATTCCCAAGATAAACATTGAAAGCGACCCAGAAAGCGGAATCTCTGAATTATTAGATCAGAAGGCGGGGCCTCATATCTCATTCTCCTGAAAGCAGGAGCAACAGCTGGAGAAACGGCTCATAAAGAGCGAAGTCACGGTAAAGCGTAAGAGTACCGTTACATATTTGGGCGGCAACCAATATTTCCAACCCCATAGGCCCATTAATACACTTTAAAGGACAGGGCGATTATTACTGCATGAGCATGCATGTTATTTCATGACCATTAGTTTTCCCATCGCTCCATTTTTCCGCGGAACCGAGACTGATAGTGTGGGCGACTAGACATCCATTGAATGCCACCCTCCTACCCGATTTCAAACTCGGCCGCCTTCCCACAATATGGCGTGGGGTGAATTTAAAAAATTTAAATCAAATATGGGAGGGAGGTCAACATGAAAATCTGTAGGATCCCTCATTGTATTGTCTTTCAAAAAGTCGAAATGTGTAGCTTGGCTTACATTCTTGATGGTGTTTGGCCTGCTATTACATCAAATGTGCTAACATTTTATTTGAAATCTCCATCAGGGTAGTTGCTGTAAAAGTATTAATGGTATCTCCATCGGTCGTCTGGCATTTAACAGCTAAGCATTTGCAACTATCACTGGTATATTCCAAGGCCATTTATCTTGTATGGGAAAACCAGAGTATTTGTTATGGGCAATGGCGTCTTTAGTATGTTGAGGAGGCGACGATCGAGATCTAGTGAAGACGGATCTATAAAATTGATTTTAGCATAGAGAAAGGTTAAGCGATTCAAGCGTCCTGTTTAACTGAAAGAAATCGTTGAAGAGTATCCGCACCATGGGATTTTCTACGCAGACAATGTGAAACGCTTCGAAACAAACGTCCTGAACCCTCCTCTGGATAACACCTCAGAGCTTCAACCAGGGCAGCTGTGTAATGCTATTCCTCGTTTGTCTGTGGGCTGTAGACTTGAAGGACAATGGAAATTCCCATTAGGAGATTATTTCCACTTCATCCATACATGGAAGCCCTGCATTGCGAGTGAGGTTAGGTATGAGGAAGGGAGATGCGACATCATTCCTTAATTCAAACAACATCAATTTTGGATACAATTTTGTTCGGAAATGAGTTACAAGTTTAGCGTGTTGGGTATTTTTAAACGGGAAAAATACCAAAACCATACAAATAGACATCACAGAGCCAATGCTCTGTTTCATTTCTTCCAGGACCTTTGCACAGCGGAGCTATTAATAAAAATTACTGAGGAACAGAGTATTTCAACACCATAAAAACATTTCTATTCATTAATATATATGCCTGATACATATTCATCCTCTTTGCTGAGAGGGATTCACCACAAAAAAAAATACATTCAACAAAAAAAAACATTTAGTCTGTTTCACCTGAGAATTCACTGAGCTGGGTTTACTGCTTTAAATCCCCTTTTACATTCACTGCTGTGAAAGACACTTTACTGCTGTAATAAAAATTCACATATACATACAAATGCGCTCCACCATTTTCTTTATGCACTGCTGTGCAAAACCACACATGGTTTTTCTTACACCTCTGTTTTACAAAAATGCCACTCAACACATTACAACCCTGTTCTTGTCCTTTTACACACTGCTGTGTGTTTCACCTTTTACTGCACCATCATCCTTTTACGCTGTTGTGAATACATCTCTATATTTCCTCCCCTGTGCCATACACATTCTGCTATTTCCATCATGCACTGCTGTGCACTCTCTCTTTTATTTAAAACGCTCCCCCAACTCTCATATTACAAAAATGCTCAACGCATATTACAACCCCACGCAACCATCACACACAATTTCAATAAAAAAATCACATAACTTTTTTTTACACACGGGCTTACATAACATATATAAAAAAATATAAAAAAACGTGGCCCATACTAATATTAAAGGCCCACACCTAAACTACGTACATGCATATATAAAAATATATATATGGGACGTATGCCCATAACCATTAAAAGGCCATGACTTTTCCTCCACGGCGGTCAAACCAAAAAGACAAACACTCCACGCAATGTGATTAATTTGCTGCAGACCCGTATGCACCTTACGCAATCGACGGCTGAGGACGCGCGAGGAGATCGGACGACGGAGGTTGATATCGGAGGGCAGTTTGTCACCGAACTTTAGCCTCCGATGAGTTTCGTTGGCTGATGTCATGCGGGTGACACGCGTCGCCTACATAGTTTATCGGAGCCCAACAATACGGAAACCACCTTTATGCAAAAGCGGTGCGATATGCCTGAGCGGGTTTGTGGTTTTGTTCTGGCGGTTTTGGGTTGTTGCCGTAATGTCCACGTCCGCCTGCACGGTGTTGCGACCTGCAGTTGGAATTACCATTCCAACACTCCCCTTTAATTTCAACTGCTGGGCATTCAATCTTACCCAAACACTTCCTCACATCGAGGGATTCACCAACACTGCTGTTACAAAGACATCTTTCTCACATAGAGGGATTCACCAACTGCTTCTGATGCAGTTCTTAAACAAACAAAGTTGTCTTCCTCTTAATAGAGGGATTAACCTGAAACTGTGCTTAAGAGCACCTTCCTCATGACAGAGGGATTTACCACACTATGCTGAAAAGCATCTTCCTCTTGACTAAGGGATTACAAACAGACACTGCTTTACATGCAGTTTCAAAAACAAACAATCATTGCACTGCTGTGTGTGCAAACTCATTACAATGTTCTTTTATGCTGATGCATATTCTCTGCTGCACTGTTGTGCCATCTTCTTTGTTGTGTCTACCCCACATTGCTATGTCTACACCTGTTGTTGTGTTGCTGCACTTCTCTTATATTTCTTTGCAAACTCTGCATTGTTGTGCCTTCCCTTTCTCACATTCACCCTGTTGTGTGAGAATTCTTTACTTGTGCACTTATGCGTGCTTCCCTTCTTCACAATGAGAAAACTTTTCTTCACGCTGCTGCGTGCTCCCCTTCACTCATTACAATCATACTTTTGTTGTGTCTCACTTGCATTTCAAATGCAACCAACACACTTACTGCACTTACATTTACTGCTGTAAGGAAAATTTCTTTTGCATGTGCTGTTGTCCATAACTTCTTGCTGCTGCATTGCCTCTGCAATTTGCACTGTCGCTGCCTTTTGTTTCATCATACTGCTGTGTGCCCATACTCTTGGCACTTCATTCTCCACAAAAAAAATAACACAGGCTGTTGCCTTTTCTCATGCACCCTTGCTTCACACAATCTTAGTCTTCATTTTTTTTTACACAATGCACTACTGTGCAATTCCTTTAGCTTTCTGCTGCCACACACATTCTTATACATCTAGTGTGCATTAAAAATCTGCTGTCCCTGTTTTCCTTTATGCATTTCTTTGCATGCTGCATTGCATAAAAAAAAATTCAAACTATTGTTCATTCTAATCCATGTGCTCCAAAAAAATTCCAAACTGCTGTTTTATGTTCTGTCTTCCCACTGCTATGAGGGTTTCCATGCTTTGCATTTTTCTCTTATCTCGCTGCTGCTCTTTACATTTCAGCGCTACCATCTTTTCTTCTTTATGCATTTCTGTGCATATTGCATAAACACAAAGCAAAAACATTGCTGATTTCATCACTGCTGCATATTACCTTTCAGAGGGTTTAACAAATATTTCATTTGCAACTGCTGCGCTACAATACATCCTCCATCAACAAATGACTGTTAATACAGTTCAGAAAACAAAAAAAAACAAAAAAAAATACAAGCTCCCCTTTAATGTGTGCTTGTCTTCTTTTGGCAGACTCTTCTCAAAACAAATTTAGATCAGCTGCGTTGCTTAAGGGGCTTTCACACTGTATTTCTTTTCTTCTCCATACTTGTGTAACTTTCTTCTTTTGCATGGGTCTAGCTTGTGTAAGAGCCCATGTCAAGTTACAATCTCGTGCCATATGCCCAATGTTATGACACTTGAAACATTCAACATTGTTCATGAATAACATTTCATGATTTCTTCTAAAATTGTTTCTTGGAGATTGTCGAAGACCACAACATCTATCTTTATGAAAGGCTCTACAGTCTTTTGCCATATGACCAAAGTTTGTGCAAGCATAACAATAACCATAAAATGAACTTTGGTACCTGGGAGATGGAGGTTTCCTTGATGCACTTCTGAAGCTTTGCTGCCTTGAGATCCTTTGATGATCACCATTGCCTCTTGCCTCTTTGACATCAGCTACATTTCTTCTTGGAGCTGGTTTTCTGCTTGGATCAGGATTTCTTCTATTGCAGCCTTCATTTTTCTCCTTGCCTTTGCTGGAACTAGGAGCATCACAACTTCTTTCTGGCTTCTTCACATCTCCTTTGCTTAAAGCATCCTCATCCTTGTTTGAGGGTTCACCTACATACCCAAGTCCTGATTTATCAAATGGAGATCTGTGATAACTGAGCATGTCATCTAGAGCTTGAGAGCTCTTCATGATCTTGTTCATCCCTTCAACCTTCTTCCTGAGGAGGACAATCTCTTCTTCTAACTTTTCACATTCATTATTTTTCTTTGCTAGTTGTCCCTCAGTTTCTTCCTTGCTACGAGTAGCTTCAGCTGCTACTATTTTGAAGGAGATAATATCTGTCTTCATTTTGGAGATTTCTTCATCTTTTGCTTGACTGCTCTTCATTTTCTTTTCAGCTCCTTGTGCCTGCTTCCTGGCTTCTTGTAGTTCGGACTTAAGGGAGGATACCTCTACCTTGTACTGTCCAATCTCTTCCACAAGCTTATTCACTTTCTTGTGTCTTTGTTCAAGTTGACTTGTCAAGACATCTGCCTGCTTCTTTGCACTATTCAGCTGATTTGTCATGGATATGACTTCTTCATGATGTTTCTTCTTGCATTGGTCAAGCTCCTTCTTCAGCTTGGTAAGCTCTTCATCCCTTTCTTTTATTTGAAGCTTGATGAGGTCAAGCTTTTCATTCTCAGCTTCTATGATGGGTTCTTCTTGACTCATTGTCATGGTCAGTGCTCCCTTTGCATGAAGGTCATGCAGACTATCCCATATATCCTTTGCTGATGAATATTTTCCTAGATTCCTCTTCACAGAATCAGAGAGTCCATCCAAGATTAGTTTTGCTGCTTGTGCATCATACTCCATGGATTCTTTATCCATCTTGTTGTCATCAATCACTGACTCCCAGACTTCAATCCCCTCAGACATTAGGAAAGCCCTCATCATTATTTCCCATACATCAAAGTTTCCATCAAACTTTGGAACCTCAAATACAATGCTTTCAAACAGATTGCCTTCTAGTTTAGTAGAGAAGGGAGACACATTTTTAGCAGGCTTGGAGGCTTTCTTCTTTGACCTTGCCATTCTTAACTAGGCTTCAAATACTTGACTGTGTTTTTTTTAAATCACTGACTGTTCCTTTAATAATAACTCAAAAAACTTGAGAAATACCTGAATCCCTTTGGCTGAAACTTCACACTGCTGGAGAGGTTTGACTGCTGCAACAACACCTTCCTTCAGCTTCTTTGAGTCTTCAAAGAGCCTGGACTAGCTCTGATACCACTGTTGGGTATTTTTAAATGGGAAAAATACCAAAACCATACAAATAGACATCACAGAGCCAATGCTCTGTTTCATTTCTTCCAGGACCTTTGCACAGCGGAGCTATTAATAAAAATTACTAAGGAACAGAGTATTTCAACACCATAAAAACATTTCTATTCATTAACATATATGCCTGATACATATTCATCCTCTTTGCTGAGAGGGATTCACCACAAAAAAAAATACATTCAACAAAAAAAAACATTTACTCTGTTTCACCTGAGAATTCACTGAACTGGGTTTACTGCTATAAATCCCCTTTTACATTCACTGCTGTGAAAGACACTTTACTGCTGTAATAAAAATTCACATATACATACAAATGCGCTCCACCATTTTCTTTATTCACTGCTGTGCAAAACCACACATGGTTTTTCTTACACCTCTGTTTTACAAAAATGCCACTCAACACATTACAACCCTGTTCTTGTCTTTTTACACGCTGCTGTGTGTTTCACCTTTTACTGCACCATCATCCTTTTACGTTGTTGTGAATACATCTCTATATTTCCTCCCGTGTGCCATACACATTCTGCTATTTCCATCATGCACTGCTGTGCACTCTCTCTTTTCTTTAAAACGCTCCCCCAGCTCTCATATTACAAAAATGCTCAACGCATATTACAACCCCACGCAGCCATCACACCATTTGAATAAAAAAATCACATAACTTTTTTTTACACACGGGCTTACATAACATATATAAAAAAATATAAAAAAACGTGGCCCATACTAATATTAAAGGCGCACACCTAAACTACGTACATGCATATATAAAAATATATATATGGGACGTATGCCCATAACCATTAAAAGGCCATGACTTTTCCTCCACGGCGGTCAAACCAAAAAGACAAACACTCCACACAATGTGATTAATTTGCTGCAGACCCGTATGCACCTTACGCAATCGACGGCTGAGGACGCGCGAGGAGATCGGACGGCGGAGGTTGATATCGGAGGGCAATTTGTCACCGAACTTTAGCCTCCGATGAGTTTCGTTGGCTGATGTCATGCGGGTGACACGCGTCGCCTCCATAGTTTATCGGAGCCCAACAATACGGAAACCACCTTTATGCAAAAGCAGTGCGATATGCCTGAGCGGGTTTGTGGTTTTGTTCTGGCGGTTTTGGGTTGTTGCCGTAATGTCCACGTCCGCCTGCACGGTGTTGCGACATGCAGTTGGAATTACCATTCCAACATAGCGATGGGACAGCACATAAACTAGGGTATGGGTTTACTTCTGAATGGAAACTTAACCTTGATGCTATGCCTGAACTCAACAATCATCAAGCAAGAAACTAAAGTAGAATATGATTTCCCTGTTTTATCTGCTAAATTTTGGCGTTCTAAGCATAGATATTGTGCAAAATCACGTAGCACAGGCTTAGTTTATTTTCTGTTGTAAGTTATATCATGTAACCAGATTCATCTGCCTTCAAATGAATAACTGTAACGTTTTATTAGATCTCAGTCACTTTTTTTGTGGGGAGAGAGGGCTGAATTACCTTGACCTTTAATGGTTTTCAGTCGTTGTTTAAGTGTCTTCGGATGTTTAATGTGGCCGAACTATATGAACATTCAATAACCTAACCCGATTCCAAAAATGTATTTATTGAAATACTGATAAGATATAAATAGGTCAAATCATTTTTTTTTTTACTTTCAGAACTTTTATTTATTTATTTAATCCAAAAATGGATGGAATTTCACATTTGTGAATGAATTTTTTTTAATTTTTTTGGTGCATGTGTCGTCATAGAAATTGAAAATTTTAATGTTATCTAATGGCCTGCTGATGTATTTATTATATATTTTTTAATTTAATTTTTGCAAAATTAAATAGAGATTTGTTGAAGAATACTTCACATAATTTAATTTTTCAAAATTATATAGAGATTTGTCTGAGAATACTTTACATGTTTATCAGAATGATGATCAAAAATCGAATTTATCTTCAGAATGATGATAAAAAAACGATTTTAAATAACAATAATCAAAATTTGGCCAAATTATTTTTCCCGGATTCCAATAAAAACTCTAATACACCCTTTCGTATTTGCAAACTTTAGATTTATGTATTTTAAATTGACGATGATCAAATTTCTCAGTGCCATTGAAATGTTTTTTTATCAACAATTTATGTGGTGCGCTGTGCTCCATACATTGGTGGTTTGTATTTGCAAACTTTAGATTTATTTATTTTAAACTGAGGATAATCAAATTTCTAGGTGCCATTGAAAGGTTTTTCTATCAAGAATTTATATGTTGCTATATGCTCCATACGTTGGTGGGAGTTTCGCTGCTCATGATAGTGAAAATCTTACCATACGTTGATGGGAGTTTCGGTGCGTGAAACTCTTACCATTGGTGACATATTTCTTCTGAAGAAATCGACTCACTCTATTCTTAAAATATATATCAAAACGATTTTTGTATCTAGTTTGATCGTACGAGATTTAGCCATGGAAATGAAAGTTTGTCGTGCTAGTGAGACTTCCAATCGTACGGGATTTAGCCATGGAAATGAAAGTTTGTCGTGCTGGTGAGACTTCCACCTCGTGTATAAAGAAATTGACCTCATGGATTTACTTTGTTGAAAAGAGTATTAAATGATATATATATTTTTTAATGATTTTAGATTTCGCTGCCAATATAATTGTTTTGAGAAGTTTCATGTGATTAATTTTTTTATTTAGGTTGTAAATCTTAAGCTATATTAATATTGTAAATGTGTTAGAAAACATGCACAGATAAATCTAGCTAGTAAAGATTGAACACACAGCTTTGCAGAACAAAAACACTAAAAGAAAATCGAAAGAACAAAAGAATGATTCATTAGAAAATAGGTTACAATGCTCATGATATAGCATTACTGGGTGAAGATCTGAAGGTAATGCACCATAGTGGTGATCAATGAGAAGAATCAACACCTACAACAAGTTCTGGAGATAACCAGCCAGTTACAGAGTTAAAGAAGGAGCAAATCAAGGAGTAAATCATGCAAAAGGAATCTTGCATGCAGTCCCATGCTCTAACTAAGAGTCCACATGTAGATGTGTAGTAGTCGCATGTAGTCACATGCTCTAACTAAGAGTCCGCATGTAGGTGTGTAGTAGTTCCAACACCCCCCTTGAACACCACTATGGGGGAAAATAGAAAATGGGCCCTGGAAACTAAGGCCAAAGGTCACCCAAAATATAGTGCAACTTGTACTAAAATTGAGGAAAGAGGGAAAACCTCGTGGGGAAACCCCCACCCCCCCTAAAAATACAATGTAATCAAAAGGAAAGAGGAAGAAAATATAGTTGCTAAGCAACTGCGTCCTTCAGTCCAAGACGATCACGCAGAGAGCGAAACTTCTGCTCAGTGAATGTCTTGGTGAAGATTTCTGCAGTATATTCTGCTGAGGGACAGAACTGCAAATCAATGACCCAATCATGTACTAAGTCTCTGATGTAGTGCATATGGATCTCTATGTGCTTCGTCCGTTGCCGCTGTACTGGATCACTACAAAATTTGAAAGTGCTTTGGTTGTCACACCAGATGACAACGGGCTGGTGGAACTAGACGCCCAACTCAGTGAGGAAGTCTTGTAGCCACAAAACCTGAATGGTGATGTTGACTACTTTGTACTCGGCCTCGGCTGAAGAGAGAGCAATAGCAGCTTGCTTCTTGCTCAACCAACAGATAGGGCCAGACCCTAGACTGAGTGAATATCTGTTGGTGGACTTGTGATCAATGCTATCGCCCGCCCAATCAGAATCAGTGAAGCCAAGGAGATTCAATGTAGTGCCAGCTGCATAGTGAATCCCGAAGGTGATGGTGCCCTACACATATCGGAGGATGCGCTTGGCAGCATTCTAGTGTAGCTCATGCAGCTCCTGCATGTATCTAGAAACTTCCTCTACTGCATATGAGAGATCTGGTTTGGAGTAGGTGAGGTACAATAAGCTCCCCACTAGCTGTCGGTAGAGAGTTCTGTCAACTAATGGAGTGTCACCTCCATCCTCAAGGCGGACCCTAGACAGAAAAGGAGTCGATGCTGGCTTGCAGTCAGTCATGCGAAATCTCTCGAGAAGATCTCGTGCATACTTAGCCTGAGAGAGTTTCATGCCTGTGGCATCCTGGCTAATCTCAAGACCAAGAAAGAAGTGTAATGGACCCATGTCCGTCATCAAGAATCTATCATGCAAGGCCCTCTTGACTGTAGCAATGGCTGAAGCCGAGCTACCAGTGATTAGGAGATCTGTTAGATTTTAGGTTTCTGTGGAGGTTTCTTGTAGCTTCATGACCCGGATTATCCACAGTTTCTTGTTCATTCTGCCAACGTTTCAAAATTAAGATAAGAAGAGAATCATGTGTCTTAAGCATGTAAACATTCGGATCAGACTTACATCTTTCAAAGTTTTGTGATAAGAGAAAAGAATCCATCTTCACGTACCAAGCTCTCGAGGCCTGCTTAAGGCTGTAGAGAGATTTCTTTAGTCTGCAAACCAAATATGAATACTGAATGAAACCATGTGGCTGCTCCATGTGGATCTCCTCAGATAGGTCTCCATGAAGAAAGGCATTCTTCACATCTATCTAATGTACTTCCCACTGCTGGGCAGCCGCAATGGCAAGTGTAAGGCGTATAGAATCCATCTTTGCTACTGGAGCAAAGGTCTCGTCATAATCAATGCCATGCACTTGTTGGAAGAATTTAGCTACTAGCCTTGCTTTCCATCTGGTGATTTGCCCATCTACAGCACTCTTGGTCCTGTAGAACCATTTGCATCAGACAAGTTTCCTTCCTGAAGGAAGGGGGACCAGATCCCAGGTCTGGTTCTCGAGGAGGGAGTTATATTCCTCCTCCATGACGGACTCCCAAGATGGATGCCTAGTAGCTTCAGCATAAGACTGTGGATCAGAAGATTGAACCAAATGACAATGCCAGGATGGCGATGTTTCAGTGGCAGTGAGGACAAGAGGATGCTCAATAAACTCTAAGCTAGTCCTCTACAAATCAGAATTATCCCCCACAAGACCATTTCTAGCAGCTGGGTGTTCTTGTGAATATATGTCATGTAAGCTCCTTGTTCTCTGATTTATGACAGGGGAATATGATTCACTATTGGAAGCCCAATCTGGACTTTGATGTGGATCACCATTTGCATGCACTAGATTTGTATCTGAAGACTCTGTTTCTGCATCTGCATGCTTTACCTCAGCATCTGCATGCTCTGTATTTTCATCTGAGTGTACTGAGTCATCATCTCGGACATGAGGTTCATAAAAGGTGTCTGCATGCGGCGATTGAGGTGCATGCGAGAGACTTTCCTCAAATTTGACACTTCGCTCAATGATGAGCTTGTCTGTAGAGGGAATCAGGAGTCAGTATCCCTTCACACCATCAGGGTATCCAACAAAGATGCACTCAATGCTCGATGGATCAAGAGCTTTCCTCTTTCCAGAGGGGATCCTGGCCCATGCTCTGGAGCCAAAAACACGGAAGTGGGTGACCTCTGGTTTAGTGCCGCTCCAAGCCTCAAAGGGGGTCTGATCCTTGATAGACCTATGAGGAGATGTGTTCTAGATGTAGTTAGCACATTTAAGTGCTTCGGCCCATAGCTTATGAGGCAATGACTTAGCATGCAGCATGCAGGAAGCCATGTCTTTGAGAGATCGGTTCTTTCTCTCAGCAACTCCGTTCTGCTGCGGAGTGTATGGAACTGTGTACCGCAGCTGTATGCCGGACTGAAGGCAAAGATTCTGAAGTTCTTTGTTAACATATTCCCCCCCATTGTCTATATGGAGGGCTTTGATCTTTCTCTCTGACTGTGTCTCAACTAGTGCTTTGAAATCTTCAAAGTGCGCAAAAACTTTAGATTTGGCCCTGAGAAGATACACCCAAGTATACCGTGAGAAATAATTAATAAATGTAACCACATACCTTGCTTTATTGATGGAAGGATGAGGAAAAGGCCCCATGAGATCACTATGGATCAGATCTAGAGGAGAGGATGCTCTGTGAGTCTTGCTAGTATCAAACTTTTCTATGGGATGTTTGCCAAGGACACACCCTTCACAAACTCCTTTCGAGAAACTGATATTTGGCAAGCCTTCCACCATCTCATTCTTCCTTATCTGTTGCATATACCTGTAATTTATGTGACCAAACCTCTTGTTCCAAAGCCTACTATTATCATCAGCATGTGTAAGCAATAAGGAGGATTCAGATTCAATAAATTCAGAAAATGTATACAGTCTGGCTCCACTGTTTACCTCACCAGTTGCAATTTTGGAGCTGCTATGTAGATCATATATATTCACTGCATATGGAGGGAATTCCACTCTCTTTCTGGTGCCGGAATGAGTGATCTAATAAACTGAAAGAAGATTTACCGAAAGTTTTGGAACATGAAGCACATCTTCAAAGCTTCTGTGTAAAAGTTCCACTCTACCTTTTCCGATGACCTCAATAGGTGAGTCATCTCCCATGAGGATGGGAGGTCCTTTGCATGCATCCAAAGAGGAATAGACTTCCTTTGCAGCAGCCATATGATGGATGCACCAGAATCTATAATCCATGCATCAGGAGAAGAATTAATTGCAACTAAAGCATGAAAATTATTACCTTTCCCGTGTGGCAGATCCTCAGTTTTCTTCTTGGCGCCCTGAGGGATGTGGTCCCCAAGGTTGTGCTTCTGAAGGATTTCTGCCATTTGGTCAATTTGTTTCTTCATGCAAGAGGATTATGGATGGAATCCTCTTTGACATTAGGTGCATCTGTTTCCTTTCTTCCCTTTCTCATTTCTTGAGCCGGAGGAGTCATTGAAGGGCTTGGTGTACCCTTCCTTCTTTGGATGGGAATGCGCTTTTCCCTTGTCTTTTTGCTACTGATTTTTCTTATTTGAATCAGATCTTTGATTTTTATTGTGGTTGCCATCATGCACAGCAAGTGCATGCGCTTTTGGAGGTTTGATTTTCCCCATGCCAATGAGTTTATCTTGCTCAAAAATAAGGGACTCCATAATGTTGGCATTATGATGCATGTGTTGTACTTGATGGCAACCCTCTCATACAAGAACATCTCACTTATGTATAACTGGATGAAGCTTCAGAAAAGATGTCAAATGTGACTGATGGAGGACAGCTCAAAGGAATCAGATGATAGTTCTAAGTGTAACAAGTTAGCTTTGCCATCAAGTCCAAAGGGGGAGATTGTTGGCATTATGAGACAAGTGTTGGCCTTGATGGCAAATCATACTGATGACAAATCATAGTGCAAAAGGATAGCAGCAAGGAATTGATGATCATACTACAAGTATGAAGAGAAAATATATACACGCTGGTTCACTATATACCAAGTCGCGTATACAAGCAGGTTCACTATATACCAAGTCGCGTATACGCAGGTTCGCTATATACCAAGTCGCATGTACATGCAGGTTGGCTTCAGTAAAAGAGCGTGTATGTGGAAAACTTATCTTTGGTCCGTGGCGGTTATTCCTTGGAAGTTGTGCCTATGGTTTCGGACCATGGTGTCTCGACGGACGTGTTGATCCCTAGTTTTGAAGTTGATGGTATTGGATTTCTATGGTTTTAGCCCGTGGTATTGAGCAAGGCCTAAGGCTATATAAGGAGAAGGAGATCATTAGGCAAATGTATCTGAAAAGTCTTGAATATCTGATGAAGTATTAGATCCAGTATGAAGGTTATGGGTCGATGATGCAATTGCTTGATCTGAGCTAAGGAGAGATCTCACCGGTTGATGGAGAACAAGATCTAAGGAGAGATCGGGATCAAATGGTTTGAAATGAACTATCTTTATATGGTAGATTATGCTTATTCTAGATCTGCATACTAACGCAAATAATATTCTATAAGTGTTATAGTATGATTGATGTCTGGTACAGCTGCAAAGTTATAAGAAATAATTTTAGATCTGTACGCGGGTTGGCTTTGGAAAAAAGGCGTATACACGCAGGTTGGGTTCATCCAAGTAGCGTGTACACTGTAAAGCTTGATATTTGAAGTTGCAGATGGGTCTGATGGTTATTGCAGAGTTCTGTGTCTGCTCTATGCTCTGGTGACTGTGTTGTTGACAGAGTTTCAGTGTTTCAGTGCTTCAGTAATTGATGATGCAGGTTGTACTACAATGGTGATTGTCTTATGGATCCAGTATGAAAATGTATGAAACGTGGTCCCGGGAAGATCGTAGAATTCAGTAGGTTGGCTCCTATGTACTGGTAAACATATCAGCCCGTACAAGAGACAGGGGGTTGTAGCTCCCTTCTAGGAGCAGCTGGAGAACGAGTAAAGGTTGGAGCATTCTGTAGGCAGGCACCTACGTACTAGTAAATGGATCGGCTAGTACAAGAGCTAAGAGGGTTGTAGCCCTCTGCAGGTTGTAGCCTGCGTACTGGTATAAGGCTGCACCAGTACAAAAGATTGTAAACTGAAGTTTCTTATTAAAGAAAGATAGAGACGACTTGCAGCAGGTGGTTTTCACCCACATTGGGTTTCCACCTTATATCATGGTGTTCATGTGTGTGGCTTTCGTGTGATGATCTGTTCTGTTATACTGCACCTGTTTACTGTTTAATATGGTTAATAATGTCATGATGCATTTACTGAAGATAAACTAACTGAATCATAAGATTTATGGTTATACGCTGGTTGCTTTAGACACAGTAGCGTGTACACGCTGGTTCACTTAACTGAAGTAGCGTATATGTTTCTGAGTATTGAAAAATTTTTATTGATCTGATAATACTGATTCACCCCCCCATCTCAGTATTATTTCCAACACATAAATTATTTGAGAGAAGGCATAATGTAGGATTTACCTGTTGCAAGCCTTACTGAATGAAATGTAGACACAAATACAAAGTATTCTGGTCTGAGCTTTGACATGATAGAGAGAACTTGGTGACTCTCCTCCTTAGATTTGTCAATTCCACAACCCTTGAGTTGCAGCAATAGATCATTATATTTGGTGAAGAAGTCTTGAATTGTGTCATAGTTCCATAGATCCAATGAGAGCAAATCCTTTTCGAGCAGATGTCCTTTCAACTCATCCTATTTCCCGTAGAGATCTTCAACCTTTTTCCAAATCTCATTGGGAGTATTGCAGGCAGATAGATGAAACTTCAACTCTGGAGAGATGCACATGCATATGGATCCATGGCCCTCATCCATACGATTGAGGTACTTGGATTTCTCTATGGCTGAAGTGGGTTCCACTTCTGTAGCCATGGTAATCCTATACAACCCTTTATGATGAACGTATCAAGCCATTTGGTCCTTCCATTCGTAATAATTGTATGGTGTTAGGATCGATGCTTTGGGAAACTCCATTTTTCTGTCGATCTTCGATCTCCAATACCTGCAAAATAAAGTACTGGTGCACCTTTTATCTAGCAACCTATGGGCTCTGATACCATGTAAATGTGTTAGAAAACCTGCAAGGATGAATCTAGCTAGTAAAGGTTGAACACACAACTTTTCAGAGAAAAAACAATAAAAGAAAATCTAAAGAACAAAAGAATGATTCGTTAGAAAATAGGTTATAATGCTCAGGATATAGCATTACTGGGTGAATATCCCAAGGTAATGCACCATAGTGGTGATCAATGAGAAGACTCAACACCTACAACAAGTTCCGGAGATAACTAGCCAGTTGCGGAGTTAAAGAAGGAGAAAATCAAGGAGTAAATCATGCAAAAGGAATCTTGCATGCAGTCCCATGCTCTAACTAAGAGTCCGCATGTAGATGTGTAGTAGTTGCATATAGTCGCATGCTCTAACTAAGAGTCCACATGTAGGTGTGTTGTAGTTCCAACAAATATTGCATATACTTTTTTATAAAAAATAGATAAGATGATAAGATTTATAATAAAATTAAAAGAGATTTGCGTATTTTAAATTCGTGAATTTAAAAATATTTTATTTTTAAGCTTGGAATCTTATTGTTTTCTTTTATTTTGTATACAGGTATATGTTTCACAAATTAATATCTTTGTTCTTATAGAGAAATTAAAATAAAATAGATGATACATTTTATATAAAGGTTTGTTGTTTTTGTATTTATTAATATTTTACAAATAAATTGATAAATTTATAAAGTTAGATAAATATGGAAGAAAAATAATTTGTTTTATTAAGTAGAAAAAGTTGTGATGAGTAATATTTTATTTTGCTTTATGATATCTACTAGTGTATCCATATAAATTAAATGACTAGTAAATCAAAACACTTTTCTATAATTTATTAAAAGAAAAGAGATTGAAGTAATTTTTGCCATATTAATGAATGAAAAGATAACTCTCACCATTGACTTTTATTAATTTGACCGAGTAAAAATCTTAAATAGGATATTACAACATCTCTAATAAAAGAAATTGTATCTCTTAGTGTAGTAAATCAAAAAATAAATTTATTACATATTATAAAGTATTATAAAATGAAAAATAATAAACCTCTTAAAAAAAACACCTTAGATCCAACTTAACTTCCGATCCACCAAATGCTTAAAAGGATCAAATCTATCAAATCTCAAGAGATTTGATCCATTTTGGCTCTTGATGGATAAGATGGATGTAGGTTAGTTTAAATATTAATTATAATTATAATTATTTATTTATGTTTTAATTGTTACTTTTTAATTGTTAAAATTTAAATTTGCAAAAAAATAAAGAAATATTATCCTAAACTTCATTTGGCATAGTCTAAGTAGTAGATGAAATGGTTTTTGGCTGAAATCCTGAAATACAATGTCATATCTCCAATTAATATGTTTGGTAAAAACATTACAATAAAAAGATAATTTTATATATATAGATACATATGCAAAGTTTACCACTGTATGAATTTAATTCATATCCATTTACTAGGTAGGTACAGATGAGTAATAGCGACATGATACCGCTGTTGAAAATCTCGAGCTTATCATTTGGGTTATGTGTCAATGGTGTTGTTGCATTTATTACCCATGCGCTAGACTTTCTGCCACAGTTGTTGATGCCGGTCCCATGGTGCATCAACTCTCTGATTTCTTAAAAACTTATAACCTCATGGCTTGGTGCTTGGGTAATTTGGTTGATTATGATTGTATATTAAATGCCTGCTCCATTCCCTGTAAGTGGCGTGGGCAGATCTAACGTATTATAGCTACCACCTCGGGGTCCTCATTGTATCGATGGAGGTAAATCCTGATGGGCGAACCAACGGCTGAGTTGATTCCGGCGACCTACACCTCCCTTAGTGCTGAAATGATGTCTCATTTTCTCAATAGTTCCAATGGAACCTGCTCCGAATCTTGTTTTCACTCACGAGCTCACTCAGCTATCGTTCCAGAGATCAACTGAAAATGGAGAACTCTCAGATTACCGATTCTTAGTCTTACTTCCAGAGACTGCTTCTTGGGTGACTTTGGTAATGTGATTGTGTTCGCAACATTGTTGTACAAATTTTCTAACAGAAGGTTGAGCTATTATAGGCTATGGCACTATCTGAGCTTTAACTTTATTTGTGGTGTTCTGTTTTGTAGGAAAGCTCTGCTACAAGACCCAAGACTGTAGTTGCTACCAGATGGGGTCCGTGGCTATCCTGAACAGGGGTGCCATCGGAGGGTTTTCACTGGGTATGAAGGTCTTCAACCTGGTTTTTTTTCGATATGGTATATTTTTTTAGATGCTGAAGCTAGGGTTTCAAACTTCTATCGCGAAAGGGGTTTATCCCTTCATTCTGTGTAATCTAGCTGTTTATTTTGGAGAATACCTACAAGGGTTAAGGAATGTTTGTATATACTTCCGTGGAGAATCCTTAATTCCTCTAGTTATGGTCAATAGGTCATGGAGTCATAATTTTTATGTTGAACTTATTTATTTGAGGAGGGTTTTACCCCTCCAGAAGAACTGTTGAGCCACCATGGCCACCTCCTGAAATTACAAACTTTGTAAGATTGTTTCTGATGTTCTAGCCTTGGTTCTGCTTGACACTTAATTTGGAATTTCATTTTGGGTTTATTTATATATTTGTATGTTTTCTGTTTTGTAATCGTTCATGAATTTCATATTCTAGGTTATGTACACCTTAGAACGGGTATTCAGATTTATTGCAATGACATCTTAAGTTCTATTTTTTTTCTCCTATTTTCTCTGTTTATCTAGTTACTCTACTCTGTAATAATTTAGAATGGAAAATCATCTCTGTTCCTTGAAAAATATTATTTGGCTCTTGCCATTCTTCATAGTTGAAAGTTGTTCCCATTGGTGTAATCCTTTCGAGGGTTTTGTACCCAGTTGGGCTTTTAGAGAATCCTACTGGTGGAATTATGGGGTTGAACGTAGGGTTACGGAAATATTATATGAACCCCTCTAAGTTGTTTCTGTGGTTCGCGGACCTTCAAGGTTGGCCAGAATCATCAATCTCATGGTCTTCGGTCTCACCACTGTATACGTTGGTATTTTCTTGAAAGATGTCAATTTAAATTCTCTATTTGCAGTTCTATTACCATTAACTGGTCAATAGGAAGTGATTCACTGTTTCTCCACGAAGATGACTTTGTTTTTTTTTAAAGGAAAATAGACCGTTCTATTTCTGAATGGTTCTGTGCAAGTTCAATTTATAGCTAGGTTGTTTTTAGTTTCACAAATGTTTCAGGGGCAAATAATCCGGTTCTTTCTTTTTATTATATCAGATAGGTTTCATAATTAAATTCCATTTCAAGAAATGGTTACTCATGCAAATCTTTCCTACACTTGGAGTGTTCCGCTTTAACAGTTAATAGTTACTACTATAATAGAGTTATTGATACGAATGACTACCAGTTAAATTTCGCACCATTGGTTGTTCCTCAATATTTAATAAGTAGAATAAAGTATTAACTCTATTGTTTTTTTCTTGTTATCTAATCAGCATAATATAGTTATAATTCTATTGTTGTTGAAGCTCTTTGTAACACTCGATATTGTATCAACATAGTAAAACACACTTTATTTTCTTTGTTTAATGTTTCAAATGCCTTTTTAAGTATTTCCACTTACCTGGAATGTTGTAGCTTATGAAGCTCTTCAAGGGCCCAGATCACCTATGTTCTCCCGCTGCTAGTCTACCACTTGTCCTTGAGATTCATCTTTCGGGACTAGAATCTCCCCCTTAGTTTACTTTCAAGACCACAGTCCTCAGAAAGTTGCTCACACTTAGTGCATTGCAATCTTGTCATCACCAGATGTAGCCACTTCCCCCTTTCCTGCCTGTCATTACAGCACAATTTTTTCCTCCCCCCACTTCCTTTTCTTTGGAAGCCTTTTCTAGTTAGGGGAGGTAGTTAGGTTTGTATTTCCAGAAACTGTCTTTTCCAACTCCCCTTTTTTGAGAAGTTACCAGTTCTGCTAATATTTAAGTCATTTCTCATTTTCAATAATTAAAAATATTATTCAATGCAAATAGGTAATAACACTAAATATTCAATTTGTTCTTACTACTGTAAAATAAAATATTTAAATTTTCCTGTGGACATTACGTCCCCCCCTCCTAAAATCAAACATTGTTTCGATGTTTTCTGGCCATGAACAGTCCCGGATAAGCTTCTCTCATGAGTTGTTCATCCTCCCAGGTGGCCTCATCTGCCCCAAAGTGCTATCATTGCACTTTAACCTCGGTGATGGCTCGTTTCCGTAGCGTTACTTCTCTCTGATCAAATATATTCAGTGGCTCGACCAATATTTATCCTTCCAGTTCAACCTGAAACACACAATATTTTAAGTCAGTTTTTCCTTCTTAGTCACAATCTGATTGGTTTACTAGAGATACTTTCTTACCTATATGTCCTGGCAGCTGATTACATGCTTAGGGTCATAGACATATTTTTTTAATACCGATACATGGAAGACGTTGTGGACCCATATATGACTTGGCAGAGCAAGCTGGTATGCCACCGGCCCAACTCTCACTAAGATCTGAAAGGTCCACAAAACTGGGGTCCTAACATGGCACTCCCACTCCATTGTAACGTGCTCCTCTTATCGCGAATTCTCACATACACATGATCACCTAGTTGGTATTCCCTAAAATTCCTCTTTCGGTCAGCAAAGTTCTTTTGTTTGTCTGGGCTGCCTTTAAATTGGACTGTACCTTCTTGACCATTTCTTCCATCTCCTTAAGCATTTTGGGACCCAACATCATCCTGCCTTATAGTCCACCCCAGCTTGACGGTGTGCGAAATTTCCATCCATACAGCACTTCAAATTGGCTCATTTGCAAGGACGTATGATAGCCATTGTTATATGCAAATTCAAGCAAGTGCAAATAATCTTTCCACTTGGATGGTTGTTGCATTACATATGATCTTAGGATATCTTCCACAATCTGGTTCACCTGTTTTGTTTGTCCATCAGTGTGAGGATGATAAGCAGTACTAAAATTTAGTTGAGTTCCTAATTCCCCAAATAGAGTTCTCCAAAATACTGATGTAAATTTTACATCATGGTCAGAGATTATTGTTTTTGGTAATTCGTGCAAGATAGAAATATTTTGCATAAAGATATGGGCAATCTGCATAGCTCTGTAAGTAGATTGCACAAGTATAAAATGAGCTGATTTGCTTAATTTTTCCACAACCACCATGATGGAATGGTTGTTTCTTTTTGACTTTGGTAGTCCTGTTATGAAGTCCATAGATATGGTTTCCCATTTCCACTCCGGAATTCGTAGTGGGTGTAATAACCGAACAGGTTGCTAGTGTTCTACTTTAACTTGTTGGTATTCTAGGCAACAGGTTAAGTATTTAGCTACATCTTTCTTCATCCCTGACCAATAATATTCCTTCCGGAGTGTAGTAATCATTTTCTGATACCTCGGGTGCCCAACATAATGAATTTTAAGAAATTCATCTAAAATCAAGCTTTTAATGTTATTTTGGTTGGGCACATACAACCTTTTTTTATAATACAGCATGCCAGCAACATCCATAGCATATCCTTGCTGATTTTCTATGATGTTTGAATTCTGAACTTGTTTTCCTATTTGCTGATATGTTGCATATTTTTCTGCTACTTTTTTAATCATTTCATCAAAGGTACTTTGCCCCTCGCTACAAGAAATTTCGTAGAGACACTGTATTTTCCGACTTAAAGCATCCGCTACCTAGTTCTCTTTCCCTTTTAGATGTTTAATCTCAAAGTCAAAACTACTTAGAAAATCCACCCACTATGCTTGTCTAGCATTTAAAGTGAGCTGACTAAAATAATTAGTCAAGCTGTGATGGTCCGTCAATAATAGAAAACTTTTACCCATCAAATAGTGATGCCACATTTTTAAGGCGTGAATAACAACTGCCAACTCCAAATCATAAGCATAATATTTCTTCTCATGATGTTTTAAATTCCTAGACTCATAGGCGATTACCTTTCCTTCTTGCATTAGTACCCCTCCTACCCCTTCCTTACCCGCATCAGTACACACCACATAGTCCTTACCTAGATCAGCTATACTTAATATAGGTGCTATGGTGAGAAGATTCTTGAGTTGTTCAAAATTTCTTTGGCATTATGCAGTCCATTTAAATTTTTTTCCTTTTTTTCTACAAGGAAGTGATAGGGTAAGCCACTCTCGAAAATCCTTCCAGAAACCACCTGTAGTAACCCACTAATCCCATGAAGGATATTATGTCCATCACGTCCTTTGGCATGGGCCATTCCTTTATGGTCCTTCTATTTTCAGGATCCACAACAATCCCGTCTTTAGTGATTATGTGTCCCAAGTATTGTATTTGTTCCTTAAAGAAGTCGCACTTGTTGTATTTGGTGTATAATTGGTGCTCTCGGAGAGTTTTCAATACCAATCTAAGTTTCTCCTTATGTTCCTCCATATTTCGGGAATATATCAATATATCATCAATAAAAATTAACACAAACTTGTCTAAATACTGATGAAATATGTTGTTCATTAAACACATAAAGGTTGCGGGGGTGTTGGTTAACCCAAAGGGTAACACCACAAACTCATAGTTTCCTTATCGTGTTCTAAAAGTAGTTTTGGCTATGTCTTCCTCTTTATTCCTAATTTTGTGGTATCTTGATCGTAAACCAATTTTTGAGAATACTGTTGCCTCTTTTACCTGATCAAAATGTTCATCAATACGAGGTAAAAGGTATTTATTCTTAATTGTCAATGTATTCAACTGACAATAGTCCATACACATACAAAGGGTCCCATCCTTCTTTTTAACGAACAACATCGGGGGTCCCCATGGTGACACACTGGGGTGGATGTAATTTTTGTCCAACAACTCCTACAACTACATTTTTAACTCTATCAATTCTGGTGTGCACATTCTATAAGGAGCTTGGGATAACGGAGCTACCCCTGGCACCAATTCAATAGTGAAGTCTATATCCCTCTTGGGTGGCAATTCTAGTATCTCATCCGGGAACACATATGCAAAATCTCGTATCATGGGGATGCTTTCCAATGCCTTAGTTTTGTCTTTTGAGTTGGCATAACCCCCTTGGATGGCATAAATATGACATCCTTTTCTGATACATTTTGCCAATTAAGAAGCGGTTATTGGTTGAATCTGCACTGACCTCTTAATACCTTGCATCTCTTGCTTTTCTCTGAGCTCATCCTTGTAGCAGATAGTTTTTGTTTTACTGTTTATAATGGACTAGTGTTTTTCCAACCAATCCATGCCTATCAACACATCATACGAACCAAGAGGAAGCACATTTAAATCTGCCATCACCGGCTATCCTGCTATCTTCAAAGGGTAGTTATTCACCTTAGCTAACACACGTCTCTTTGCCCCCATTTCCAGTTGTACTAGCCAAGGGTCTTTAAATTTAATTGTTTGTAACATACATTGTTCTACAACCTTAGGATCAAAGATCTTACCTTCAAATTTCACCATGGTCATCTGGTATTCTTCCTGACGATCTTCTAGAGTGGCATTAATTCTTGGTAAACTCCGTCCCATGTCGCCAACTATAGATGCTTCATGGATCTGTGAAACCCGTTCAGTACCATTTCGATGAGGATAGTTTTTAATGTAATGAGGCCCTCCACTACCCCAACATTGTACTAAAGGCCTTGTTGTCCCATCCTTGTAAATTTTTCCAGATTGTTCGCTGATTCTGGATTCAATGGGTGGCTTTAATCTGAGTGAGTTCTTTTGTATATTTCTGTTGTTTTTCCCTTTGGAAAATCCTTTGTTAACACTACCACGATTTCCTTTAGTATTCTCAGCCATCTTATTACTTCTCTTATCAATCCACCTTTTTCCTAGCATTTCTCCCTTCTGCTTACTTTGTTGATAACACATCCTGGCCTTTCGTATCACCTCATCCATTGTATTTGGGTTATCAAACTCAATTATTTCCATCATTGCCAAAGGTAAACTACTGACGCACCACTATAGCTTAGCCTTCTCCTCCCATATGTAGGGCACATAATGAAGTAACGAGATAAATTAGGTGATAAACTCATCCATTGTTTGTTGTCCAAGTCGCAAGTCATCTTTACTTTCTCGTCGTAAAATCGCTCAGTCAATTATCTTTCCTTGAAATATTTTTGAAATTTTTCCCAAGTTATATTTTTCTCACTTACACCTTGTACAATCTTGACCTCTTCCCACCATAGGATGGCCTTCCCTTGCAATTGGAAAATGGCCAGCTGCCCCATCAGGTTGTGATTGTATTCGTATAACTAGAAATATTTGTTCATGTTAATCAACCAAGCCTCGACTACCTCCTCCAGTTGTCCATCAAATTGTGGCGGTTTTATCTTTTGTAACTCCCCTTGTAATTCTGTTTGTTTTCTTTTCGATGTCTGGTGCTTGGAGGCATTATCCGACTTTTCTTCTCGATTCTCTTCCCTTCCTTTTGACTCTTCCTGCTCTGTGTGGTAGCCTTGTTCTTCCAACACTAGTTGCTGCTCAAGACTAGAATTTTGTGGGTGCTGATTCCTCTTGTCAGTTAGGTTCTTCATGATCTTTTCCTATTCCATGGTTAATCTCGCATTATCCTCTTGTAGGTGGGCCATCTCATTCATTAGTTCCTAAACTGTCTCTAATATCACAAGGTTAGTATTAGGAGCTTCCTCTCCTAGTTGTACCCATATCTCAGTATTAGTTTTAGGGCCTGTTGTAGGTCCCTGACCTGCCACAAACCTATGCGTAACACTATATGTTCTCCTCATGGCTCTCATCTGTTTCCTAGACTTAGCACAAGGAGAGAAACAAAAAATAGGTTAATGCAATAACTATTTTTTTCCTTTTTTTTAAATAAAAAGAATAAAAACACATTATCTATTTATTTCCCATTCACAAATTGCCAGAGGCCATAATTTTTGTATCCTTGGCTATAATACCACTTGTCATATCTCCAATTAATATTTTTGGTAAAAACATTACAATAAAAAAACAATTTTATATATATAGATACGTATCCAAGGTTTAGCACTGTATGAATTTAGTTCATATCCATTACTAGGTAGTTACAGATGAGTAATAGTGACATGATACCACTATTGAAAATCTCGAGCTTATTGTTTGGGTTATGTGTCAATGGTGCTATTGCATTTATTACCCATGCGCTAGACTTTCCACCACAGTTGTTGATGCCAGTCCCATGGCGCATCAAATCTCTAATTTCTTAAGAACTTATAACCTTATGGCTTGTTGCTTAGGTAATTTGGTTGATTCTAGTTGTGTATTAAATGCCTGCTCTGTTCCCTGTACATGGCGTGGGAAGATCTGACCTATTACAGCTACCACCTTAGGTTCCTCATTGTATCAACAGAGGTAAATCCTGATGGGTGATCCAACGGCTTAGCTGTTTTCAGTGACCTACACCTCCCTTAGTGCTGAAACAATGTCTCATTTTCATGGTAGTTACCATGGCACCTGCTCTGACTGCTATTTTCACTCACGATCTCGCTCAGCTATCGTTCCAGAGATCAATTGCAAACAGAGAACTCTCAGATTACTAGTTCTTAGTCTTACTTTTGGAGACTGCTTCTTGGGTGGGTTTGCTAATCTGATTGTGTTCGCAGCATTGTTGTACAAATTTTCTAATAGAGGGTTAAGATATTATAGGCTATGGAATTCTCTGAATTTTAAATTTATTTGTGGTGTTTTCTTTTGTAGGAAAACTGTGCTACAGGACCCAAGACTGTAGCTGCTGCCAGATGGGGTCCATGGCTATCCTAAACATGGGTACCATCCGAGCGTTTCCACCGAGTATGAAGGTCTTCAACCTGGTTTTGTTTTGATATGGTATATTTTTTTAGATGTTGAAGCTAGGGTTTCAAACTTCTATCGTGAAAGGGGTTTATCCTCTCGTTCTATGTAATCTAGCTGTTTATTTTGGAGAATACCTACAAGGGATAAGGAATGTCTGTATATACTTCCATGGAAAATCCTTAATTCCTATAGTTATGGTCTAGACGCCATGGACATAGTCATAATTTTTATGTTCAACTTATTTATTTGAGGAGGGTTTTAGCCCTCCAGAAGAACTATTGAGCCACTATGGCCACCTCCTGAAATTGCAAACTTTGTAAGATTGTTTCTCATTTTCTAGCCTCGGTTCCGATTGACACTTGATCTAGAATTTCATTTTGGGTTTATTTATATATTTGTATCTTTTCTGTTCTACAATTGTTCATGAATTTCATATTCTAGGTTATGTACACCTTAGAACGGGTATTCAGATTTATTGTGATGACATCTTAAGATCTAGTTTTTCACCTATTTTCTCTGTTTATCTGGTTACTCTACTCTGTAATAATTTAGAATGGAAAATTGTCTCAGTTCCTTGAAAAATATTATTTGGCTCTTGTCATTCTTCATAGTTGAAAGTTGTTCCCATTGGTGTAATCATTTTAAGGGTTTTGTACCCAGTTGGGGTTTTAGAGAATCCTACCGGTGGAATTATGGGGTTGAACATAGGGTTATGGAAGTATTATATGAACCCCTCTAAGTTTCTTCTCTGGTTCATGGACCTCCAAGGTTGGCTAGAATCATCAATCTCATGGTCTTGGGTCTCACCACTATATACGTTGCTATTTTCTTGAATGATCTAAATTTAAATTCTCCGTTTGCAGTTCTATTACCATTAACTGGTTAATGTGAAGTGATTCACTGTTTCTCCGCCAAGATGACTCTGTTTTCTTTTAAAGGAAAATAGACCGTTCTATTTCTGAATGGTTTTGTGCAAGTTCAGTTTATAGCTAGATTGTTTTTAGGGGCAAATAATCTGGTTCTTTCTTTTTATTATATTAGATAGGTTTCATCATTAAATTCCATTTCAAGAAACGTCTACTCATGCATATCTTTCCTACACTTGGAGTGTTCCGATTTAAAAGTTAATAGTTACTACTATAATAGAGTTATTGATACGAATGACTACCAGTTAGATTTGGCACCATTGGTTGTTCCTCGATATTTAATAAGAAAAATAAAGTATTAACTCTATTGTTTTTTTCTTGTTATCTAATGAGCAAAATATAGTTATTATTCTATTGTTGTTCAAGCTCTTTGTAACACTAGATAATGTATCAACACAGTGAAACACACTTTATTTTCTTTGTTTAATGCTTCAGAATGCCTTTTTAAGTATTTCCACTTACCTGGAATGTTGTAGCTTATGAAGCTCTTCAAGCGCCTGGATCACCTTTGTTCTCCCGCTACCAGTCTACCACCCATACTTGAGATTCGTCTTTCGGGACTAGAATTCCCCCCCCCCCCAGCTTACTTGCTATACCATAGTCCTAAGCAAGTTGCTCGCACTTAGTGCATTGCAGTCTGGTTGTCACTAGACATAGCCACTTCTCCCTTTCCTGCCTGTCATTACCACACAATGTTTTCCTCCCCTTAATTCCTTTTCTTTGGAAGCCTTTTCTAGTTAGGGGAGGTAGTTAGGGTTGTATTTCTAACAACTATCTATTCCAACTTCCCTTTTTCCAGAAGTTACCAGTTATGCTGATATTTAAATCATTTCTCATTTTCAATAATCAAAAATATTATTGAGTTCAAATAGGTAATAACACTAAATATTTAATTTTTTCTTACTGCGGTAAAATAAAAGATTTAAATTTTCTAGGGACATTACATCTGCCCCTCCTGAAATCAAACATTGTCCCGATGTTTTTCGGCCATGAAGAGTCCTGGATAAGCTTCTCTCATGAGTTGTTCATCCTCCCAGGTGGCCTCAACTGGCCCAAAGTGCTGCCATTGCACTTTAACCTCGGTGATTGCTCGTTTCTGCAGTGTTACTTCTCTCCGATCAAGTATATTGAGCGGCTCAACCAAGATTTCTCCTTCCAGTTCGACCTGAAACACACAATATTTTAAGTCAATTTTTCTTTCTTAGTCACAATCTAATTGGTTTACCAGAGATACTTTCTTACTTGTATGTCCCACCAGCTAATTACATGATTAGGGTCATAGACATATTTTCTTAATACCGATACATGGAAGACATTGTGGACCCATATATGACTTGGCAGAGCGAGCTGTTATGCAACCAGCCCAACTCTCACTAAGATCTGAAAAGTTCCACAAAACTGGGGTGCTAGCATGGCACTCCCACTCCATTGTAACGTTCTCCTCTTAGCTCGAATTCTCACATACACATGATCACCTACCTGGTATTCCCTAAAATTCCTCTTTCAATCAGCAAAGTTCTTTTCTCTGTCTTGGGATGCCTTTAAATTGGACCTTACCTTATTGACAATTCCTTCCATCTCCTTAAGAATTTCGGGACCCAACATCAGCCTGTCTTCTGGTCTGCCCCAGCTTGAGGGTGTCAGCCTTTCCATCCGTATAGTACTTCAAATGGGCTCATTTGCAAGGACGTATGATAGCCATTTTTGTACACAAATTCGAGCAAGTGCAAATAATCTTCCCACTTGGATGGTTGCTGCATTACATATGATCTTAGCATATCTTCCACAACCTGGTTCACCTGTTTTGTTTGTCCATCAGTGTGAGGATGATAAGCAGTACTAAAATTTAGTTGAGTTCCCAATTCCCCAAACTGAGTTCTCCAAAAGAATGATGTAAATTTTACATCATGGTCAAAGATTATTGTTTTTGGTAATCCGTGCAACCTAAAAATATTTTGCATAAAGATATGGGCAATCTACGTAGCTCTGTAAGTAGATTGCACCAGTACAAAATGAGCTTATTTGATTAATTTTTCCACCACCAAAATGATGGAATCATTGTTTCTTTTTGACTTGGGTAGTCCTATTATGAAGTCCATAGAGATGGTTTCCCATTTCCACTCCGGAATTGGTAGTGGGTGTAATAACCTAGCAGGGTGCTAGTGTTATGCTTTAACTTGTTAGCATTCCAGGCAATGAGTTAAGTATTCAACTACATCTTTCTTTATCCCTGACCAATAATATTCCTTCTGGAGTGCAGTAATAGTTTTCTGATACCCCGAGTGCCCAACATAATTACTTTTATGAAATTCATCTAAAATCAAGCTTGTAATGTTATTTTGGTTGGGCACATACAACCCTTTTTATAATACAGCATGCCAGCAACATCCATAACATATCCTTGCTGATTTTCTTTGATGTTTGAATTTTGAACTTGTTGTCCTATTTTCTGATATGTTGCATCTTGTTCTGCTACTTTTTTAATCATTTCATCGAAGGTACTTTTCCCCTCACTGCAAGAACTTTCGTAGAGACACTGTATTTCCCGACCTAAAGCATCCGTTACCCAGTTCTCTTTCCCTTTTAGATGTTTAATCTCAAAGTCAAAACCACTTAGAAAATCCACCCACCTTGCTTGTCTAGCATGTAAAGTGGGCTGACTAAAATAATTAGTCAAGCTACGATGGTCTGTGAATAATAGAAACTTTTTACCCATCAAATAGTGACGCCACATTTTGAAGGCATGAATAATAGCTACCAACTCCAAATCATAAGCAGAATATTTATGCTCATGTTCTTTTAAATTCCTAGACTCATAGGCGATTACCTTTCATTCTTGCATTAGTACCCCTCCTACCCCTTCCTTACTCACATCAGTACACACCACATAGTCCTTACCTAGATCAATTGTACTTAATATAGGTGTTGTGGTGAGTAGATGCTTGAGTTGTTCAAAACTTCTTTGGCATTCTGAAATCCATTTAAAAGTTTTTCCTTTTTTCTGCAAGGAATTGATAGGGTAAGCCACTCTCGAAAATCCTTCCACAAACAACCTGTAGTAACCCGCTAATCCCATGAAGGATCTTATGTCTGTCATGTCCTTTGGCAAGGGCCATTCCATTATGGTCGTTATATTTTCGGGATCCACAATGATCTAATCTTTAGTGATTATGTGTCCCAAGTATTATATTTTTTCCTTAAAGAAGTCATACTTGTTGTATTTGGCGTATAATTGGTGCTCTCGGAGAGTTTGCAATACCAATCTCAGGTGCTCCTTGTGTTCCTCCATATTCCAGGAATATATCAATATATCATCAATAAAAATTAACAAAAACTTGTCTAAATACTAATGAAATATGTTGTTCATTAAGCACATAAAGGTTTCAGGGGCGTTGGTTAACCCAAAGGGTAACACCACAAACTCATAGTGTCCATATCATGTTCTAAAAGTAGTTTTGGCCATGTCTTCCTCTTTAATCCTGATTTGGTGGTATCCTGATCGTAAATCAATTTTGGGAATATCGTTGCCCCTTTTACCTGATCAAAAAGTTCATCAATATGAAATAAAGGGTATTTATTCTTAATTTTCAATTTATTCAACTGATGATAGTCCATACACATACGAAGGGTACCATCCTTCTTTTTAACGAAAAACAATGGGGCTCCCCAGGGTGAGACACTAGGGTGGATGTAATTTTTGTCCAACAGCTCCTGCAACTACATTTTTAACTATATCAATTCTGGTGTCCTCATTCTATGAGCTCGGGATACCGGGGCTGCCCATGGCACCAAATCGATAGTGAAGTCTATATCCCTCTTGGGTGGCAGTCCTGGTATCTCCTCCGGAAAAACATCTCCAAAATCTCGTATCATGGGGATACTTTCCAATGCGGTACTTTTGTCTTTTGAGTTGGCGTAACCCTCTTGGATGGCATAAATCTGACATCCTTTTCTGATACATTTCGCCAACTGAGAAGCGGTTATTGGTTGAATCTGCATTGGCCTCTTAATACCTTGCATCTCTTGCTTTTCTTTGAGCTCATCCTTGTAGTAAATAGTTTTTGTTTTATAGTTTATAATGGACTAACATTTTTCCAACCAGTCCATGCCTATCAACACATCATACGAACCAAGAGGAAGAACATTTAAATCTGCCATCACCAGCTATCCTGCTATCTTCAAAGGGTAGTTATTGACCTTAACTAACACACGTCTCTTTTCCCCCATTGCCAGCTGTACTAGCCAAGGGTCTTTAAATTTAACTGTTTGTAACTTACATTATTCCACAACCTTAGGACTAACATAGATTAACGTAGCTCCAGGATCAATTAAAATAGCTACAGTATAATCAAAGATCTTACCTTCAAATTCCCCCATGGTCGTCTGGTATTCTACCTAATGATCTTCTAGAGCGGCATTAATTCTTGGTAAACTCTGTCCCATGTTGCCAACTGTAGATGCTTCATGGATCTGTGAAACATGTTCGGGACCATTTCAATGAGGACATTTTTTAATGTAACGAGGCCCTCCATAGCCCCAGCATTGTACTAGAGGCCTTGTTGTCGCATCATTGTCAATCTTTCCAGATTGTTCACTGATTCTGGATTCAATGGGTGGCTTTAATCTGAGCGGGTTCTTTGTATATTTCTATTGTTTTTTGCTTTGGAAAATCCTTTGTTAACACTACCATGATTTCCTTCAGTATTCCCAGCCATCTTATCACTTCTCTTATCAACCCACCTTTTCTCTAGCATTTCTCCCTTCTGCTTACTTTGTTGATAACATATCCTAGCCTTTCATATCACCTCATCCATCGTATTTGGGTTATCAAACTCAATTCTTTCCCTCATTGCGAAAGATAAACTACTGACGAACCACTGTATGTTAGCCTTCTCCTCTCGTATGTAGCGCACATAGTGAAGTAACGAGGTAAATCAGGTGATAAACTCATCCATTGTTTGTTGTCCAAGTTGCAAGTCATGGAATTCCCTTTGCTTTCTCATCGTAAAATCACTCAGTCAAGTATCTTTCCTTGAAATATTTCTGAAATTTTTCCCAAGTTATATTTTGCTCACTTACCCCTCATACAATCTTGACCTATTCCCACCACAGGCTGGCATTCCCTTGCAATTGGAAAATGGCCAGCCGCGCCTTGAGGTTGTGATCGTATTCATATAATTGCAAATATGTGTTCATATTAATCAACCAAGCCTTGGCTGCCTCCTCCAGCTCTCCATCGAAGTGTGGTGGCTTTATCTTTCAGAACTCCCCTCGTATTTCTGTCTACTGTCTTTTCGATGTCTGGTGCTCGGAGGTATTATCCAACTTTTCTTCTCGATTCTCTTCCCTTCCTTCTTACTCCTCCTACTCTATGTGCTAGCCTTGTTCTTCCGACACTAGTTGCTGCTCAGGACTAGAATTTGGCAAGCGCTGTTTCTTCTTGTCAGTTAGGCTCTTCATGATCTTTTCCTGTTCCATGGTTAATCTCACATTATCCTCCTGCACATGGGCCATCTCATTCTTTAATTCCTGAACTGTCTCTAATATCACAAGGTTAGTATTACGGGCTTCCTCACCTAGCTCTATCCATATCTCAGGATTAGTTTTAGGGCCTGTTGTAGGTCCCTGATCTACCACAAACCTATGTAGAACACTATCCATTCTCCTCATGATTGTCGTCTATTTCTCGGACTTAGCACAAGGAGAGAAACAAAAAACAGGTTAACACAATAACTATTTTTTTCTTTTTTTTTTAATAAAAAGAATAAAAACACATTATCTATTTATTTCCCATTCACAAATTGCCAGAGGACACAATTTTTGAATCCTTGGCTCTAATACCACTTGTCATATCTCCAATTAATATGTTTGGTAAAAAAATTACAATAAAAAAATAATTTTATATATATAGGTATGTATCCAAAGTTTACCACTGTATGAATTTAGTTCATATCCATTACTAGGTAGGTACAGATGAGTAATAGCGACATGATACCATTGTTCAAAATCTCGAGCTTATCGTTTGGGTTACAAGTTAATGGTGTTGTTGCATTTATTACCCATATGCTGGACTTTCCACCACAGTTGTTGATGCTTGTCCCATGGCACATCAACTCTCTGATTTCTTAAAAACTTATAACCTTATGGCTTGCTCCTTAGGTAATTTGGTTAATTATGGTTGTGTATTAAATTCCTGCTCCATTCCTTGTACATGGCATGGGTAGATCTGACCTATTACAGCTACCAGCTTGGGTCCTCATTGTATCGATGGAGGTAAATCCTGATGGGCAATCCAACAGCTGAGTTGTTTCCGGTGACCTACACGTCCTTTAGTACTAAAAAGATGTCTCATTTTCCCAGCAGTTCCCATGGCACCTGCTCTGACTCTTGTTTCCGCTCGTGATCTCACTCTGCTATCATTCTAGAGATGATCTACAGATGGAGAACTCTCAGAATACCAGGCTTTATTCTTACTTCCGAAGACTGCTTCCCACGTGAGTTTGGTAACGTGATTGTGTTCGCGGAATTGTTGTACAAATTTTCTAACAGAAGGTTGATCTATTAAAGGCTATGGCATTCTCTGAGTTTTAACTTTATTTGTGGTGTTCTATTTTGTAGGAAAACTCCACTACAAGACCCAATACTATAACTGTTGCCAGATGGGGTCTGTGGCTATTTTAAACAAGGGTACCGTCCGAGGGTTTCCACTAGGTATGAAGGTCTTCAACCTGGTTTTCTTTCGACATGGTATATTTGTTTAGATGTTGAAGCTAGGGTTTCAAAATTCGCAAAAGGGGTTTATCCTTTCCTTCTGTGTAATCTAGCTGCTTATTTTGGAGAATTCCTACAAGGGTTAAGGAATGTTTGTATATACTTCTGTGGAGAGTCCTCCATTCCTTTGGTTATGGTCCGGAGGCCATGGACATGGTCATAATTTTTATGTTAAAATTATTTATTTGGGGATGCTTCTACCCCTCCAGAACAACTATTGAGCCACTATGGCCACCTCCTAAAATTGTAAACTTTGTAAGATTGTTTCTCATGTTCTAGCCTCAGTTCTGATTGACACATAATATGGAATTTCGTTTTTGGTTTATTTATATATTTGTATTTTTGTCGTTGTGCAATCGTTCATGAATTTCATATGCTAGGTTATCTACACCTTAGAACGGGTATTCGGATTTATTGGAATGACATCTTAAGTTTTGGCTTTTCACCTATTTTCTCATTTTATCTGGTTACTCTACTCTGTAATAATTTAGAATGGAAAATTGTCTCTGTTCCTTGCAAAATATTATCTCTTGTCGTTCTTTATAGTTGAAAGTTGTTCCCATCGTTGTAATCATTTTGAGGGTTTTGTACCCAAATGGGGTTTTAGAGAATCCTATCAGTCGAATTATGGGGTTGAATGTAGGGTTACGAAAATATTATATGAACCCCTCTAAGTTGTTTCTGTGGTTCGTGGACCTCCAAGGTTGGCCGAAGTCAACAATCTCATGGTCTTGGGTCTCACCATTGGATACATTGGTATTTTCTTGAATGATCTCAATTTTTCTCTGTTTGTAGTTCTATTACCATTAACTGGTTAATAGGAAGTGATTCATTGTTTCTCCACCAAGATGATTCTATTTTTCATGAAAAGGAAAATAGACCGTTCTATTTCTGAATGGTTCTGTGCAAGTTCAGTTTATAGCTAGATTGTTTTAGTTTCACGAATGTTTCAGGGGAAAATAATCCAGTTCTTTCTTTTTATTATATCAGATAGGTTTCATCATTAAATTCCATTTCAAGAAATATTTACTCATGTAGATCTTTCCTACACTTAGAGTGTTATGCTTGAACAGTTAATAGTTACTACTGTAAGAAAGTTATTGATACGAATGACTACCAGCTAAATTTGGCACCATTGGTTGTTCCTCGATATTTAATAAGTAGAATAAAGTATTAAATCTATTGTTTGTTTCTTGTTATCTAATGAGCAGAATATAGTTATAATTCTATTGTTGTTCAGGCTCCTTGTACCACTAGATAATGTATCAACACAATAAAACGCGCTTCCTTTATTTTCTTTGTTTAATGCTTTAGAATGCCTTTTTAAGTATTTCCAGCTACCTGGAATGTTGTAGCTTACGAAGCTCTTCAAGGGTCTAGATCACCTTTGTTCTCCCGCTACCAGTCTACCACCCCTCCTTGAGATTCATCTTTTGGGACCAGAATCTTCCCCCTAGCTTGCATGCAATACCAAAATCCTCAGCAAGTTGCTCACACTTAGTGCATTGCTATCTAGTCATCACCAGACATAGCCACTTCCCCCTTTCCTGCCTATCATTACAACACAATTTTTCCCTCCTCCCACTTCCTTTTCTTTGGAAGCCTTTTCCAGTTAGGGGAGGTAGTTAGGGTTTTATTTCCAGCAACTATCTTTTCCAACTTCCCTTTCTCTAGAAGTTACCAGTTTTGTTGATATTTAAATCATTTCTCATTTTCAATAATTAAAAATATTATTCAATTCAAATAGGTGATAACACTAAATATTCAGTTTATTCTTACTGCGGTAAAATAAAATATTTACATTTTCCTGGGGAAATTAATTTGGCACCCTTAAATTATTTTCTTAATTAAAAATTATAATAATAATTAATAAAAATGATACATTTTTATGAAATATTTTAAAATGAGACTATGAAGTTTTCAATAGTAATTAAATATGACTACATTATAGAAAAATCATGATATTTAAAATATAATGAATTCACTCATAATGCAAAAAATCAACTAAAGATGTCAAAAACATAGGTTGAAAATGACAAAAATTTAAGAATTTTACATGTTTATGTAAGGGTAAAAGATGAAAACAAATTAATGATGTTAGAAATAATGATTTATTAAGATATCATGGAGATATTGTAGAGATAGTTATGTAAATGATCTGAACTAAATAATGAATTATGAAATATTTTTATAATCACTAAGCAATAATAATTCTTTTTTAATATTAAAATTTTAAAATTCCTATATATGGTAATAAATTTAGCTATGAAATTATGAATTTTAGTATTAGTGCATGTTTTAAGAGCTTTCACATAATTAAATTTTTTTATTTAGATTATAAATCTTAGTCTATATTAATATGGAATTTATTTTTTTATTAAAAAATAAATAATATTTATAATAAAAATGAAAAAGATGTATGTATTTTAAAAACATGAATTTAAAATTATTTTATTTTCAGGCTTGCAATCTTATTGTTTTATTTTATTTTGTTATTTTAAAGAAATTAAAATAAAAAGTATTATAAATTTTATGTAAAAATTTGATTGTTTTTATATTTATTAATATTTTACAAATAAATTAACAAATTTATAAAGTTAGATAAACATGGAAGAATGATAATATGTTTTATGAAGTAGAAAAAGTTGTTAGAAGAAATATTTTATTCTGCTTTATGATGTCCACTAGTGTAGGCATATAAATTAAATGATTGATAAGTCAAAAATATTTCATTACACATTTCAATTTGGTATAACTTATTAAAAAAAAAAAAGTTATTTCTGCCATATCTATGAATAAAAAGATGTTAAATAGGATATTACAACATCTCTACCAAATGTGGTTGAACCTCTTAGTGTAATAAATAAAAAATGAAACTATTAAATATTATAAAGTATTATAAAATGAAAAAATAATAAATCTATTTAAAAAATAGCTTAAATACAACATAACATTGATCTACCAAGGGTTTAAAGGGATCAAATATGATCTTTCTTAGTTCTTGATGGATCAAAAGTTAAGATGACATACGTTGGTTTAATTATTAATTATAATTAATTATAGTTATAACTATAATTATAATTGCAATTATTAATTTTATATTTTTTTTAGTTCTATATAATTTCATCCCATGAAAATGTTTTATTCGTAATTATTATTGCTGATTTTTTATTTTTTTTTTTTATTTTAATGTAATTTCATTTGGTCAAAATATTAAACATGATATTTCAACAGCTTCACTCTACTAGGTTTGGAAAGAGCCTTCAAATATAACAAAAAAATGAAAAAAATAATAAATATGTTTTAAAAAATAAGGAGATTAAAGCTAAACTAACAAAATTCTAATTAGTATGGATATAAAACTAGATATATAATAAATATCATTTAACTAAGCTTTTTAGGCTCCACTTCCCCTTTGAAGTAGTTTTTAGCCGTTGCACTTATTATGGATATAAAATTCGATATGTAATAAATATCATTTAACTAAGCTTTTTAGGCTCCACTTCCCCTTTGAAGTTGTTGAAGTAGTTTTTAGCCATTGCACATATTCAGTTTCAGTTTATGGCAGGTCATATTAGTGCTGTGTTTGCTAAAAATTATTTTTATAAATTAAAATAATTTATAATATGTTAATAGTAATTTAAGTTAAAAAAATTTCAAAAATATAATAAATATTTATTTATTATTTTTTTAATTATAATTTTTTAATTGTTAAAATTTATATTTTATTTAAGATTATTATTTTAAATTGATATGGACATCTTCATCTATATTATTTGTTATAATTATTGTTAAAATATTTAATGAGTGTACCATTTGTATTTGTATTTAATAAATCAGTGATATATAAATTTATATTTATATAAATTATTTTAATAGCCGATACATATAATTTTTATAAGAAATTTCATATTTGTTAAATTTAAGCACGCTACGTTAATATTGGTTATTTTTTTATTAATATTAATTAATTTTAAAAATATGATTAAATTATGATTTTTTAATTTCTGTTAAATTAAATAATATATATAAATATAATTTGAGTCTATAATTTACTAAACCATTTATTTTTAGTTATTGGATTTTATTATGTTAAAGTAGCTTTTGAAAAAAGTTTTATTGCCCATGGTTTGGTTATAGGAAATAATTATGTACTAGATATCTATTTGATTTATTAGTTATTGTCTATGGTTCCATACTTTATATTTCTCCAATTTATTAATTTTTGTTCATTAAATTTCTATTATAAAATAAGATGACTAAGATAGATCATTGTTAGGTGGAATTATTTCACTTTCATTTGTGTTTTAGGCAGTACATACGGAGGAGACTTTTGATGCTTGCATCATCATTGTTGATGTCCCAAGTATGTGATTTTGAGCAATATGTATAGTTATACCTTTTCTTCTGTTTTATGAAATCTACAATGTGTTGCTTCTATGTGTTCATAAAGTAGTTTTTGAGATAATTGAATCAATGATTTATCTTTGAAAGTTTTAGAAAAGAGAACCTGAAAGCGCAAGTGGACAACCTGGGAAATATCGTCATCAACAGAGAATGTGGTGTGAAGGAAATCGAGGAAGAAGTGAAGGTGGGAGGAAAAATGGATAAAATGCAAAGATTCAGAAGGGATATTGACATCTCAAAATATTAATAAGGATGGGTGCATCATGGACATATTTAGGGATCAAACATTATATATATCCTTGCCTTTGCGTCACATCTTTGACCAACAGAAAGAGGATGTCATTCCCACCAGTGGAAAACCAATTCAATCCACATAGTTAAAGGAAAATATGTTGTGTTTCTCAAGACAACAAGATTCTATTAAGGAAAAATCAGGGATTGCACAAGATGATCAAATAACAAGACATACAGAGGCAATTTGAAAAGATGATGGCAAGAGAAGAGGTAGTGCAACTGCTAAAGAATTCAAAAAATTGATGGAAGGGAGAAAAACAAAAGTGCCTAAGCTTGCGAAGACTTTCCACATAGGGAATCATGAATATAAAAAGATGCACAAGAAGTATCTACAAAGATGGAAATCGAGATGAATCTCAATTTATATACTCAAATCCGAAGAAAGAGGAAAAATAAGCAGATGAAGATGAAAAAAAAGGTGAAAACGAATACGAGATTTTAGAGAAACAATTTCCAATTTCTTATTACCCTAAATGCTCATGGTTTTTCAGTAGATGTTGTATTATTTTATAGTTATAAGGTCTTCATGGTATCTTTCTATGGTGGTTTCATGTGGTGGCTTGTACTTTTTGGCCACAATAAAGTATCGTATATTTTCATATATGGAGGTTGCGCATATAAGGAAGATATGTGCATATATTGAAGGTGCGCATATATGGAAGATATGCGCATATATTTTGTATATGTGAAATTTTCATATAGACACATATCTTCCATATATGCACATATCCTTCATATATGTATAACTTTCCTATATGCACATATCTTTTGTATATGTACATGTATTGTATATACACAACTTCCAGATATGTACATATACTAAAGAAGAACATATGTGGAAGTTGTGCATATATGGATGACAAGTGCATATTTGGAAGTCACACAACTTCTATTTATGCACATCTTGTGTATCATATATGTTCTGTATATGTGCAGCTTCAATATATAGGCATATATTTCGTATATGCACAAATTCAATATATATGCATATATGAAATCACACATATGGAAGGTGCTGATACACGAAATATATACGTATATACATAGGCTACATATATATACAGAGATTGGAGTTGTACACAACTTATGTATAATTGTAGCTTCCATATATGCAAATAGATGGAAGTTTCTCATATACCATAAGTGCACATATACAAAAGTTGCACATGTATGGAACATGTGCATACACATAATTTATGCACAACTCTCTATCATTGTATATGCACAACCTCCATATATGTGCAATTTATGTATATCCATAACTTCCATATATCCACATATTTGTTTTCACATATACATAAGATATACACATATAAAGAAGTTATGTCTACATAGAGGTTGAAGTTCTGAACAACTTCTATATATGCACATGTATTCCTTATATGCATAACTTCCATATATGCGCATATAATTTGTATATATGCAACTTTTGTATATGCACATATATTCTATATATGTACAACTTTCATATATATGGGTATCTTCCTTATATAAGAAACTTCTGTATATGCCCATACAAAAGTTGCACCTATGGTAGAAATATATTTATTCATTGATATATCCTAGGCACAACTTTTGTGTATGTGTTTCTTTCATAAATGTGCATATATTCCATATCTGCGCATATCTGAAAGTTGTGCATATTCAATAGATGTGCAACTATGGAAGATATAGGCGTATACAAAAGTTATATGTGCATATATGGAAGTGGTGCATAAACGAAGGCTATCATATATGTAGATTACAAAATTTTTGCATAAATGGAGACTATCGTATATGCATTCTACGAAAGATATGCACATATACAGAGGTTGCGTATATACGAAGGTTTAAGTTGTGCACAACTTCTGTATATGCACATATATGGAAGTTGTACATATATGGTAGATACATATACAGAAGCTATGCATATACGAAAGATGTGTGCATCTTCCATATACACACAACTTCTGTATATGTGCATATCTTTTGTATATTCTGTATATGTGCAACTTTTGTATATGCACATATGCAGAAGCTACGTGTATAAAAAAATTGTGCACAACTTTGGTACTATGCATATATGATATTCTTAATATATGCACAACTTCGGTAATGTGCATACCTTTTATATATGTGTAACCTTCGTATATGAAGTCATAGGTCTAAGTTAGGCCCTCGGCTTTGTGGCCTGTTGCAAATTATTGCTCAGATTGGCCCAGTAGCCTATCAATTAGCTCTACCTAGGCATATACGTGTGCACAATGTGTTCCATGTCTCTTTATTAAAGAAATATGCACATGACCCTAGAAGATTAATACAATGAAAAATGCAGAGATAATACAACCAAATTCTGTTAAAATATCAATTAACCAATCATTTTGAGTGGTAATAATAATTGGTATTTTGATTTTAGGTCGATCGGAGAGAAAAAAATGTTGCGGAAATGAGTTATCCACCACGTTAAGGTTTAATGGCAACACTTTAGTCTGGATGAGGCTAGCTGAGAAGATGAGAAATTCATCTAGGAAACATAACTAGGCATGTTCTGGATGCAAGGAAACACCAAAGACGGTCTTATTCCTGAGGAGGATGATGTGTAAAGCACCTCAGTTACTGGAGTAAATTTTAGAATTTACTTGTTTTACTTAAGTAAATATGGAAGGAGACTTAATTAAATAATTATGGACACATTGTATATATATATATATATATATATATATATATATATATATATAAATATTTATTTGCATATTTTGCAAACAAAAAAAAATATGTTAGAAGTCACGAGAAATTTTGGATGCAAGAGAAGATCTCACACTCAGGTAGTTAAAGAAAAAGAAACAGTTAAGGCTGACGGTTAGCAACCAACCTTCGAGAAAGAAGGAAGCCAAAAGGGTTTGGGGAAATTGAGGCAAAAGGAGGAAAAAAAGGAGAGAGAAAAATAACAGAAGAAGACACAGGAAGAAGTGTTGGGCATGTAATTAATGAGAGATCTATACTTAGTTCACCAATGAGACTCCTTGAATGCCAATGACTGAAGTTGGTTATGACCGGGTGGTTCTTAAGGAAAATTGTTAATTTTTTTCCTACTTTTGAGTGTGAGATTGGCTTCGAGGGATCACCAGGAGTGACTTTGGTACTCGCAGGTTGGGTCGTGTATCCTAGTTTTCCTGTGGTGTGTAACTGACTATGTGGCCCTATAGATAAGTATCTATAACATGCATGCTAAATACTGTTTATGGAAATTTCTATGAGTGTGGGTCGAAAGTTACATGGAATCAATGTGTTTGAATTTGTGAATTTCACTCTTTTAAAAATAGGCATGGTAATTTATGAGTCGAAACAAACAAACCATAAGGATTGGAATTGATGTGTTTAAGAAATTGAAGATATATATACGTGTGTGTGTGTGTGTGTGTGTGTGTGTGTGTGTGTGTTTAGACTTAAACAAATTCTTCATGAAATGTTTTATTGATGGAAATATTATGTATGTATGCAAAGAAAACATGAATAAGACTTGTACCATAAATTACTCTAGCTAGAACAAAAATTGTTCGTTGTATATAAAACACATATTATTGAAAACGGAAATGAGACTTGTAAATGCAAAAGCGAGGGATGGATTAGTGCTATAGTGGGGCTGAAAGCCCTACTTTTGGAAAATCCCATTTGTAGGGTTTACATGAAAAATACAGTAATATATAACTAAGTACTATGTTCAAATGAAATTAGTGAAAAGAGGGAGATACTTAGTCAAGTATCTATTAACCCTCATTCGAAAACCCTTAAAATTTAATCCTGCATTGGATGCCTCTTCTGGCTCAAAAGCGGGAAAAACAAAAGAAACTCTAACTGGAAAATAAACAACAATGGCGATGGGCCCAATTATGTTATGATCGATGTGCATTAAAAGATGGAAACTGTGTGACTTAATATCATGGATGAGAAGGGAGTAAAACACAAAATTATGTATGACCACATCGGAGAATTTAAGCAGATAATTTTGTTGATTGTGTGTTGAGGGTGCTAAGCAGTCCAGGGAAGGTATCTCATCCTGATTACCTACATAGGAAAAAAATGGACAAAAAATAATAGTGAGTGAACCCATTTCTTAGCCAACATGAGATAAGAAACCAATGAAAAGCAACTGACAGTAGCTAGGGTTGAAGAGGGGAGGTAAACATCTAACCCAAAAAATTGAGGGCCAAGGGCAGGAAAGGTTCCAAAGGTGAAATATGCGTCAAAAAATTCATTAGTCCTACACAAATTAAACAAAATAATAAATAATTAGGTGTTGTCTAAACCTGTAACTTGTAATACTTAAACAATTAAAAAAAGAGAATACATAGGTTACCTTGTGAATTGTAGCCAACAAACGGGTTTGATAGGTGCCCCTTTCATTGTTTGTGTGGCATACAAACTGATACAAGTGGCTAAAACCCCAATAGACCATAAGATGAAGTAGTCAACCATAGACCCCATCTCAGTTGTAGAGAGGAGAAAAGAAGCGGGAGTTGAATAGAATGGGCAAGGTGGGTTGGGAGCGAGAAGGCGGTGGTCACTCACCAACATCCACGCATCCATCTGAACCCTTGATTTCATCTGTGATAGTCATTGATGTCATGAGAATTGCAAGGAATGGATCCACCATTGATCACCTTTCTCACTCAATGCATAGACCACCATGTGGAGCAAGTAGGAAGCCTCTAAGTCATGCATCAGGGTTGGGCATTGATAGCCCGGGTAAGGGTGTACTTAGGAGAGTAAGTGGTTAGAACATTAAATCAAATAAATTTAAATACACTTACTATTAAACCATGAAAATTATAGCATGGGGTGTGGCGTAATAAAAACAAACAAACTGATGTTTCATGTATAGTAATAATAATAAATTGCGAATTTTATTTGTATGTTTATTAAATTCTATGTAGCGTAACATTAATTCATTTGTGTCATTTGCACGTTATTTTCTTTTGTGATGAGGCTACATTACATTATTATTTTCTTTTAATTATAATTTTTTAATTGCTAAAATTTATACTTGAAAAAAAAATTAAAAACAAAATATTATCTTAAACTTAATTTACCATAGTCTAACTAATAGAAGAAATGAATTTTTGGCCGAAATTTACAATAAAATTTCTAATAAAAATGTGATTTCTTATTATTTAATATACAATTTTGAATGCATAAATGAATTTGGCACCCTACTAAAAACCTTAATAAAATTATTTTTAAAATTTGTATTGAATTTTCAACAAAATTGACAAAAAAAAATGCTCTGAAAAGAGCACTTCCATATCTTAGTTAGACTTCCAAAACCTCATTCATAATCTTGATAAAATATGTCATAAATTTTAATTATTAATCTATTTATAAGTTATAATATTTAATTATTGATTTATTTATTTATAGTATTTAAATTTTGGTTATAAATTGAGATGGACATCTTCATCTATATTATTTATTATAATTATTGTTTAAATATTTAATGAGTCTATCATTTGTATTTGCATTTATTAAATCAGTAATATATATATTTATATTTTATATTAATTATTTTAATAGACCATACATATAATTTGTACAATAAATTTAATATTTTTTAAATTTAATCACCCAAAATTAATATTAGTTATTTTTTTATTAATATTAATTAATTTTAAAAATATGATTAAATTATGATGGTTTAAATTTATGTTAAGTATATATATATATATATATATATATATATATATATATATATATATATAACTAACTTGAGTCTCTAACTTACTAAACCATTTATTTTCAGTTATTGGATTTGATTACATTAAAAAATGTTTGAAAAAAAATTATTTCCCATGGTTTGGTTATAGCCAATAATTTTGTATTGGATATCTATTTAATTTATTAGTTATTGTCTTTGGTTCTATACTTTATATTTCTCCAATTTATTAATTTTTGTTCATTAAATTTTTTGTTATAAAATAAGATGACTGAGATAGATCATTGTTAGGTGGAACTATTTCACTTTCATTTCCGTTTTAGGAAATACATATGGAGGAGACTCTTGAAGCTTGTTTCATCATTGTTGATGTCCGAAGTATGTGATTCCAAACAATATATATAGTTATATATTTTCTTTTGTTTCTATGAAATCTACAATGTGTTGCTTCTACATGTTCGTAAAGTAATTTTTGAGATAATTGAGCCAATGATTAATCTCTGTAGGATTTAGAAATGAAAATCTCAAAGTGTAGGTGGATAGATGGGGAAATCATATCTTGAACGGAGAACAAGCTATGAAGGAAATTTGGGAAAAGGTGAAGGTGGGAGGAAGAATGGAGAAAATGAAAAGATTCAGAAAGGTTATTGGCATCTCAGAATATGAATAATGATGGGTGCATCATGGCCATGTTTAGGGATCAAACATTGCATATATCCTTGCCTTTGAATCCCATCTTTGACCAATAGAAACGCGATGACATTCTTGCCAGTGGAAAACCAGTTCAATCTGCATAGTCAAAGGACAAGAGGTTGTCTTCCGCACGACAACAAGATTTGATTCAGGTAAAATCCAGGGTTACACAAGGTGATCAAATACCAAGACATCTAGAGGTGATTCGATAAGATGATGATAAGAGAAAAAGGTAGTGCGACTCCTAAACAATTGAAAAAAATAGTGGAAGGGAGAAAAAGAGAAGCGGCTAAGTTTGGACAAGACCTTCCACATGAGGAACTACAAATATCAAAAGATGCACAGCCAGTATCTACAAAGACTAGCGCTCGAGACGAATCTCTATTTATACAATCAAATCCAAAGAAAGAGGAAAAGGAAGCAAATTAAGTTGAATAAAAAAGAGGTGGAAATGAAGATGGAATTTTGGAGAAACAATTTCCAATTCGTTGTTTCCCTATACTCTCACAGTTTTTTATATGATGATGTATTCTTTTATAATCATAAGTTGTTCATGGCATCTTCCTGAGTTGGTTTAATGATGTGGCTTGTACTTCTTTCCCACCATAAAATATCGTATATGTGAATATATGAAAGTTGTGCATATAAGGAAGATGTGTGCATACATGAAAGGTGAACACATATAGAATATATGTGCATATATAGAGGTTGTCTATATACAAAGGTTGAAGTTGTGCATAAATTGTGTATATGCACATGTATGGAAGTTGTGCATATACGGTTGATGCACATATAGAGAAGTTGCACATGTAGAGAAGATGTGCATATCTTCTGTATATGCATAGATTCCATATATGTGCATATCTTTTGTATACACGCAACTTCTATATATGTACACATCTTTTGTATATGTGCAACTTTTGAATATGTACAACTTTTGTATATGCACCTATACAAAATATACACGTATACAGAAGTTGTGCGTAACTTTTATAATATGCATATACGATATTCTCCATTTATGCACAACTTCCATATATGTGCATATCTTTTGTATATGTGCAATTTTCATATATACACATATCTACCGCATATGTGAAACATCCGTATATGTGTATCCTTCGTATAACGTAATTTCCCTATATGAACATATCTTTTGTATATGTACATCTACCACATACACACATCTACTATATATACACAAGATCCAGATATGCACATATATTAAAGAAACACATACATGGAAGTTATGCATATACGGATGACATGTGCATGTGTAAAGCACATAATTTCTAAATGCACATATTTTATATCAGATATCTTCCGCATATGCACATATATTTCATATGTATACAACTTTCAAATATGTTCATATATGAAAGAACATATACGGAAGTTTCTCATACGTGAAAGATATACGTATATACAGAAGCTACATATAAAAAACTGAAGTTGTGCACAACTTATGTATAAGCATAGCTTTCGTATATGCACATATATGGAAGTTGTGCACATAACATAGGTGCACAAATATAGAAGTTGCACATATATAGAAGGTGTGTATGTATGGAAGATGCCCATATACATATTTTATGCACAAATTTCAGTCATTGTATATGCACAGCCTCCATATATGTGTAATTTATGTATATGCATATCTTCCATAGATGCACATATTTGTTTGTGTATATATATAAGATATATTCATATATATAATATGTGCATATACGAAAGTTATGTCTATACAGATGTTGAAGTTCCACTCAGATTCCGTATAAGCGAATATATTCACTATATCCACAACTTTCATATATGCACAACTTACGTATATGTACATATAGATTTTGTATATGCACATATCTTCCATATATTTGCATCTACTGTATATGTACAACTTCAAGATATGCACATATATGGAAGATATTCACATTTAGGAAAGAAACACATATCCAAAAGTTGTGCATAATATATATCAATGAATAAATATATATCTATAGTATGCGCAACCTTCGTAACTTCAAATACAGAAGTTTGATATATAAGGAAGATATGATTCTATACAAAAGTGGCACATATATAAAATATATGTTCATATAAAAAGGTTGCATATATATGGAAGTTGAGCATATGGGGAATATATTTGCATAAACAGAAGTTGTGTAGAACTTCAACCTCTATATAGACATAACTTCCTTAAATGCACATCTTTTATATATGCACAAACAAATATGTGCATATATGGAAGTTACGCATATACATAAATTGCACATATATGGAGGTTGTGTATATACAGTGACTGAAAGTTGTGCATAAATTATGTATATGCGCATCTTCCATACATGCACAACTTCTGTATATGTGCACCTACGGTATATGAGCAACTTCCATCTATGTGCATATACGTAAGCTACGCTTATACAGAAGTTGTGCACAACTTCAATATCTCTATATATGTAGCCTTTGTATATACGTATATCTTTCGTGTATGAGAAAATTCCATATATGTGCTTTCATATATGCACATATACAAAATTTGTACATATGTGAAATATGTGCGCATATATGGAACATATGTGATACAAAAGATGTGCATATATAGAAGTTGTGTGATTTACATATATGCACATGTCATTCGTATATGCACAACTTCCATATATGTGCTTCTTTAATATATATGCATATCTCGAAGTTGTGTATATATAGTACATGTAAATATACAAGAGATATGTGCATATACCGAAGTTATGCATATATGAAGGATATGAGCATATACGGAAGATATGCGTATATATGAAAATTGCACATATCCAAAAGATATTTGCATATACAAAAGTTGTGCATAAATGGAGACTATTGTGTATGCATATTACAAAAGTTACGCACAACTTTTGTATACATGTAACCTATGTATATGTGCATATACGGAAGTTGTACATATATAGAAGTTGCAAATATATAGAAGTTGTGCATATAAGAAAGATATGCACATATACGGAAGCTATGCATATATGGAAGATGTGCATGTATTCTATATATGTGCAACTTCTATATATGTGCATTGACCATATATGTGCATATACACAAGTTGTGCACAACTTCATTCTCCATATATACACATCCTCTGTATATGAGTATATCTTTTGTATATGCACACCTTCCATATATGCACGTGTCTTTCTTATATGCAAATGTACAACAGTCTATTGTGGGAAAAAATTACAAGCCACCACTTGAAACCACCCGAGGAAGATGCCATGAAAACCTTATGATTATAAAATAATACAACATGTCATGAAAAATCGTTAACATATAGGGAAAGAAGAAATTAAAAATTATTTCTCCAAAATTCTGACTTCTTTTCACCTTTTTTCTTCAACTTCATATGTTTGTTTTTCTTCTTGCTTCGTATTTGATTGTATAAATTGAGTTTCGTCTCAAGAGCCACTCTTTACTCATACTTCCTACACATCTTTCGGTATTAGTGGTTCCCCATGTGGAAAATCTTGGCAAGCTTATGTGCTTCTGTTATTCTCCCTTCCATTGATCTTTTCAATTCTTTAGCAACTACACTACCTTTTCTCTTATCATCATCTTGTCGAATCACCCCTACATGTCTTGATATTTGATCTTCTTATGCAACCCCATATTTTTCCTTAATCAAATCTTATTGCCGTTCGAAACATGTCTTTTCCTTTGACTGTGCAGATTGAACTAGTTTTCCACTGCTAAGAATGGCATCCCATTTACGTTGGTCAAAGATATGATGCAAAGGAAATGATATATACAATGTTGTATATGCACAACTTTTAGATATGTGCATATACGGAAGATATGCACATTTATGAAAGAAACACATATACAGAAGTTGTGCATAGCATATATCAATGAATAAATATATATCTAACGTATGCGCAACTTTGATGTATACATATACATAAATCTTCTATATAAGGAAGATATGCACATATACAAAAGTTGCACTTAAATATAATATATGTGTGTATACAATTATTTTGCATATACAGAAGATATGTGCATATATGGAAGTAGTGCATATAAGGAATCTATGTGCATATACAGAAGTTGTGAACATCTTCAACCTCTATATAGATATAACTTCCTTATATGAAAATCTTTTATATAAGCATATATCTTATATATATGCGCAAAAAAATATGTGCATAAATCAAAGTTACGTATATACATGAATTACACATATGTGGAGGTTGCACATATACAGTGACTGAAAGTTGTGCATAAATTATGTATATGTACAACTTCTGTATATGTGCACCTACGATATATGAGAAACTTCCATCTATGTGAAGATACAGAAGCTATGATTATACAGAAGTTGTGCACAACTTTAATCTCTGTATATATGTAGTTTCTCTATATACCTATATCTTTCATGTATCAACAAGTTCTGTATATGTGCTTTCATATGTGCACATATACAAAACTTGTGGATATAAGAAATGTATGTGCATATATAGAATTTGTGTGACTTCCACATATGCACATGTCATCTATATATGCACAACTTCCACATATGTTTTTCTTTAATATATGTGCATATCTCGAAGGTTTGCATATACAGTACATGTACAAATACAAAAGATAAGTTCATATACGAAAGTTATGCATATACGAAGGATATGTGCATATAAAGAATATATGTGTATATATGAAAAATTCAAATATACAAAATATATGTATATATACGGAAGTTGTGCATAAAAGGAGACTTTCACATATGCATATTAGAGAAGTTGTGCACAACTACTCTATATAGGTAGCTTTCGTATATGTGCATATATGGAAGTTGTACATATACGGAAGTTGCACATATACAGAATATATGTACATATATATGTGTTAGGTATATGAAATATATGGACATATACAAAAGTTATGCATATATGGAAGATGTGCACATCTTCCATATATGTGCAACTTCTGTATATGTGCATCGGCCGTATATGCGAAACTTCCATATATGTGCAAATACATAAGTTGTGTACACCTTCAACCTCCATACATACGCAACCTCTTTATATGTGCATATCTTCCATATATGGGCACCTTCAATATATGCACATATCCTCCTTGTATGTGCAACTTCCATATATGCAAATATACGATAGTTTATTGTGGGAAAAAAGTACAAGCCACCACATGAAACCACCACAAGAAGATGCCATGAAGACCTTATGATTATAAAATAATACAACATCTCATGAAAAATCATGAGCATTTAGGTTCGTCTGCTTCTTTTTCCTCTTGCTTCGAATTTGATTATACAAATTGAGATTTATCTCGAGTACCAGTCTTTACAGATACTTCTTGTGCATATTTTGATATTGGTGGTTCCCCATATGGAAATTCTTGGCAATCTTAGGCACTTATGTTTTTCTCCCTTCTGCTGATATTTTCAATTCTTTAGCAGTTGCACTACCTTTTCTCTTATCATCATATTTTCAAATCAGGTCTATATGTCCTGGTATTTGATCATCTAGTGCAACCACTGATTTTACTGAATTGAATCTTGTTGTCCTAAGAAACACAATGTCTTTTCCTTTGACTGTGTGGATTGAAATGATTTTCAAGTGGCAGGAATGGCATCCCGTTTCTATTGGTCAAAGATGTGACACAAAGGCAAGGATATATACAATGTTTGATCCCTAAACATGGCCATGATGTGCCCATCATTATTCATATTCTGATATGCCAATAACCTTTCTGAATCTTTGCATTTTCTCCATTCTTCTTCCCACCGTCACCATTTCCTTGGTTTCCTTCACACCACATTCTGTGTTGATGATGATATTTCCCCAGTTATCCACCTACACTTTTAGGTTGTCTTTTCTAAAGCTTGCAAAGATAAATCATTGATTGAATTATCTCAAAACTACTTTACGAACACGTAGAATAAACACATTATAGATTTCATAAAAATAGAAGAAAAGGTAGAACTATGCATATGGCTCAAAATCATGTACTTGGGACTTCAACAATGATGATGAAAGCATCCAGGCACCAAAAGTCTCCTCCGCATGTACCACCTAAAACACAAATGAAAGTGAAATAATTCCACCTAACAATCATATATCTCGGTCATATTATTTTATAACAAAACTTTAATGAACCAAAATTAATAAAATGGAGAAATATAAAGTACAAAACCATAGACAATAACTACATCAACAATGATGATGCAAGCATCCCAGAATCAAAGTTCTAGTCCATATGTACTTCCTAAAATATAACTGAAGTGAAATAATTCCACGTAACAATTATCTATCTAGGTCATCTCATTTTATAACAAATATTTATTTTAATTTAAGAAAAATTAAAATAATCATAATTTAATCATATTTTTAAAATTAATTAGTATTAATAAAAAATTAACAATATTAATATACGGTGGTTAAATTTAACAAATATTAAATTTTTTATACAAATTATACGTATGGGCTATTAAAATAATTAATATAAATATAAATCTATATATTACTCATTTAACAAATGCAAATACAAATGATAGGCTCATTAAATATTTTAAGAATAATTATAATAAATAATATATATTACTAATTTAATAAATTTAAATAAAAACAATAAACTTATGAAGTATTTTAATAATAATTATAACAAATAATATTTATGAAGATGTCCATTTCAATTTAAACTAATATTTATTTTTTTATTTTTTTAAGTATAAATTTTAGCAATTATAAATTTATAATTAAAAAAATTAAAAAATAAATATTTGTTATATTTTTTTTTCAATTTTTTTAACTTAGATTACTATTAATATATTATAAATTATTAATTTTAATATATATAAATTATTTTAAAAATAAAAATATTTTTAGCAAACAAAACACTAATATCACCCGCCATATGTGTCATGGCTAAAAACTACTTCAAAGGGGAAGTGGGGCCTAAAAAGCTTAGTTAAATGATTAATGAGTATTTTATTTATCTCCTATTTATTACATATCTAATTTCATATCCATAATAATTATATCTAATTTCATATCTATAATAATTATAATTTTGTTAGTGTATTATTAATTTCCTTATTTTTTAAAAGAGATTTATTATTTTTTTCATTTTATGATACTTTGTATATTTAATAATTTTATTTTTGATTTATTATATTTGGAGGCTCTTTCCAAACCTAGTATAGTGGAGATGTTGAAATATCATGTTTAATATTTTGACTAAATCAAATTATATTAAAATAAAAATAAAATAAAAAATCAACAATAATAGTTATCAATAAAACATTTTCATTAGATGAAATTACATAAAACTAAAACTAAAAATAAAATAAAATAAAAACATAAAATTAATAATTACAATTGTAATCATAGTTATAACTATATTTAATTAAAATTAATAATTAAACCAACTTATATCCATCTTAATGTTTGGTCAATCAAAAACTAAGAAAGATCATATTTCACCCCTTTAACCCCTTGGTAGATCGAAGTTATCTTATATCTAAGCTATTCTTTTCAAATAGATTTATTATTTTTTCATTTTATAATACTTTATAATATTTAATAGTTTCATTGTTTATTTGTTATACTAAGAGGTGCAACTACATTGGGTAGAGATGTTGAAATATCCTATTTAACATCTTTTCATTCATAGATATGGAATAAATAACCTCAGTTTATTTTTTTAATAAGTTACACCAACATTTAATGATATAATTTTATTTATCTTAATTTCATTTATATGTACTGAATTATTACTAATAACAACTTTCTTTTTCTACTTGATAAAACAGATTGTTATTCTTCCATATTTACATGTCCATTATTCACCCGGCTACAAAAGAAGGTAGCACAAGATTTGAACCCAAGACTTCCCATTTGATGAGACTTCATTTCCAGGACCACTGCCACTTATAATATTTTTCATTTTAATTTATTTCAAATAACAAAATAAAATAAAACGATAAATATAAAAACAATAAAATATTTACATAAAATTTATAATACTTTTTTGTTTTAATTTCCATACTTTTAAGTTCATGCTTTTAAAATATATACATCTCTTTCATTTTTATGAGAAATATTATCTATTTTTTAATAAAAAAATAAATTCCATATTAATATCGAATAACATTTATAATCTAAATATAAAAACATCCGCTAATACTAAAATTTATATTCTCATAACTAAAATTATTACCATATATACAAATTTTCAAAATTTAATATTAAAAAAATATATTATTATTTAGTGATCATATAAATATTTCATAATTGATTATTTAGTTCAGATCATTTACATAACTATCTCTACAATATCTCCATAATATCTTAATAAATCATCATTTCTAACATCTCTAATTTGTTTTCACTTTTATCCTTACATAAACATCTAAAACTTCTTAAATTTTTGCCACTTTCAACCTATGCTTTTGGCATCTTTAATTGTTTTTTTGGATTATGAGTGAACTCATTATATTTTGAATATCACTATTTTTCTATAATGTAGTCATATTTAATTACTATTGAAAACTTGATAGTATCATTTTAAAATATTTCATAATAATGCATTATTTTTATTAATTATTATTTTAATTTTTAATTAAAAAATTAATTTGAGGGTGTCTAATTCATTTATGCATTCAAAACTATATTGTAAACAATAAGAAATCACAATTTTGCTAGAAATTGTATCTTAATATTTCAACGAAAAAACTATTTCACCTATTACTTAGATTATGCCAAATGAATTTTAAGATAATATTTTTTTGTTCTTTTGCAAATTTATATTTTAGCAATTAAAAAATAATAAATAAATACTTATTATATTTATTTTCAATTCTTTCAACATAAACTAATATTAATATATTATAATTTATTTTAATTTATAAAAATATTTTTTAGCAAACAAAGCACTAATATCACCACAGATAGTTGAATATGCGCACCCCCACGCAGCAGAATATGTGCCACCGCTAAAAGTTACTTTAGAGGGCAAGAGGGGCCTAAAAAGGGTAGGAAAATGTTTAATGGATATTTCATTTATCTATGATTTATTACATATCTAATGTAATAATAATTACAATTTTGTTGGTCGGTTTTTAATTTCTTCTTTTTTTAAATAGATTTATTGTTTTTTCATGTGATGTTATTTTGTATATTTAATTTTTTTTTTTATTTGATGTATTTGGAGGCTCTCTCCAAACCTACTATAGTGGAGATGTTGTAATATCCTGTTTAATATTTTGATTCAGTGAAATTAATTAGAAATAAAAAAAATAATAATCAATAATTACAATTATCAATAAAACATTTTCATTAAAAGAAATTACATAGAACTAAAAATATAAATAAAATAAAATATAAATTAATAATTAATAATCTTAACCTTTGATCCATTAAGAGCAAAAATGACTCAAATCTCTTAAGATTTGATCTTTTTACGCGACCAAGTTTAGTTGGATCTAAGGTGTTTTTTTCTAAACATATTTATTATTTTTTCATTTTATAATGCTTTATAATATTTAATAATTTTATTTCTGATTTATTACACTAGGAGGTACAACTGCTATTGGTAGATATGTTGTAATATCCTATTTAACATTTTGACTAGGTCAAATTAATAAAATCCAATGGTGAGAGTTATCCTTTCGTTCATTAATATGGTAGAAATAACTTCAATTTATTTTCTTTTAACAAGTTATAGGAACTTATTTAGATTTACCAGTCATTTAATTTATATGGATACATTAGTAGATATCATAAAGCAAAATAAAATATTATTCATCACAACCTTTTCTACTTAATAAAACAAATTATTTTTCTTCCATATTTATCTAGCTTTATAAATTTGTCAATTTATTTGTAAAATATTAATAAATATAAAAACAACAAACCTTTATATAAAATTTATCGTCCATTTTTTTAGTTCCTTTATAATAACAAGGATATTAGTTTGTGAAGCATATACCGGTATACAAAATAAAATAAAAAAATAAGCTTTCAAACTTGAAAATAAAATATTTTTACATTCTTGAGTTTAAAATACATAATCTCTTTCAATTTTATTATAAATCTTATATATTATCTATTTCTTATAAAAAAGTATATGTCATACTAATATACACTAAGATTTACAATCTAAATAAAAAATAATAATCATGTGAAAATTCTCAAAAACATGTTCATAATTTTATAGCTAATTTTATTATCATATTTTAATATTAAAAAAATATTATTTATTAATCTTAACAAATATTTCATAATTAATTATTTTGTTCAAATCATTTATATAACTATTTCTACAATATCTGCATCATGTTTAATAAACCATCATTTCTGTCATTTCTAAGTCTTCATCTTTATTATTACATAAACATATAAAATTAGTCTATATCACTACAAATCCATCACATCACTTAGATTTTTTCTTAATTCTTATTTACTCTATTTATGAACGTCTTCTTAAAATTTTGCCAGAAACCTCTATTTTTATCATTTTTAATTGTTTTTAGATTCTCTAGTTATACTGCTTGATCTCATCGATTATGAGTGAACTCATAAAATTTTGAATATTATAATTTTCCTGTCATATTGTGATATTTAATTACTATTAAAAACGTGACTCTCATTTTAAAATATTTGACATATGATTTTAATTTTTAATAGCCATAATGTCGATAGATTTTAAAAGTTTCACTTTTGGAAATTAAACATTCTAAGGAATTATATTAAAGATTTTTCATTTTGTGAAATTAAACATTGAAGCAATTATATTAAAGATTGATGTTGGTGTGAAATCTAAAATCATTAAAAAAAAATCATTTAATATTCTTTTCACCAAAGTAAATCCATCGGGTCAATTTCTTTATACACCACGTGGAAGTCTCACCAGCACAACAAACTTCCATTTCCATGGCCAAATCCTGTACGATCAGACTACACATAAAAAATCGTTTCGATATATATTTTAAGCAGAGAGTGAGTCGATTTCTTCGGACGAAATATGCCCCAATGGTGAGAGTTTCACTATCATGAGCAGCGAAACTCCCACCAACTTATGGAGCACAGCGCAACACAGAAATTCTTGATAGAAAAACATTTCAATGGCACTAAGAAATTTGATCATCCTCAGTTTAAAATACATAAATCTAAAGTTTGCAAATACGAAAAGGTGTATTTTAGTGTTTTTATTGGAATCTGGGGAAAATAATTTGGCGAAATTTTGATTAATGTTATTTAAAATCGATTTTTTATCATCATTCTGAAAATAAATTCGATTTTTCATCATTCTGAAAAACATGTGAAGTATTCTTCAACAAATCTCTATGTAATTTTAGAGAAATTAAATTAAAAAATTATATAACGAATACATCAGTGCCATTAGATAGCATTAAAATTTTCAATTTCTATGACGACACACGCACCAAAAAAGTTAAAAAATTTCATTGACAAATGTGAAATTCGATCCATTTTAGGTTTAAATAAATAAACAAAAGTTCCTAAAGATAACAAAAAAATTTGGACCTATTTGCATCTTATCAGCATTTCAATAAATACATTTCTGGAATCAGGTTAGGTTATTGAATGTTCACATAATTCGGCCACATTAAACATCCAAACACACTTAAACAATGACTCAAAACCAGTAAAGTTCAAAGTAATTCAGCCCCCTCTCCCTACAAACAAGTCATCGATCTCTAATAAAACGTTACTGTTACTCATTTGAAGGCAGATGAATCTTCTTACATGATATATCTTACAACAGACAATAAACTAAGATTTTGCTATATGATTGAGCAAATATCTATGCTTACAACACCAAAATTGAGCAGATAAAATAGGGAAAATAAATTCTACTTTAGTTTCTTGCTTGATGACTATTGACTTAGGGCATAGCATCAAGGTTAGGTTTCCATTCCGAAGTAAACCCATACCCAGAGTTGTTGTATTGGCTCATCGCTAAACGAGGAACTCCTTTCCAAACAAATTTGTCTGCAAAATTGATGTTGTTTGAATTAAAAAATGATGTCGCATCTCCCTTCCTCATACGTAACCTCACTCGCAATGCGGCGGCTTCCATGTATGGATGAAGTGGAAATAAACTTCGGATGGGAATTTCGATTCTCTTTCAATTCTTCAAGTCTAAAGCCCACAGACACGATGAATAGCATTATACAGCTGCACTGGTTGAAGCTCTAAGGTGTTATCCAAAAGGGGGTTCAAGCTCTAAGGTGTCATCCAAAAGAGGGTTTAGGAGATTTGTCTATATGGAAAATCCCATGGTGGGATCAGTGATCAAATTTGAAAGGTTGGTATTAATTTTATTTGGAAGGGCATGTATTTATCTAACCCTTCAAAGATGAAAAGTTACAAAAAAATATTGTACTTCTATTAACAAGTGTATACTAAATAATATTTTTTATAAAAAAGAATGCCAAAATAAAATGGTGTCCTTTTAAATCTTTAAAATTTAAGAAGTGGCTACATTAAAACACTATAAAATCTCAATAGACTTTAGCATATATGAAAACATTTTTCTTAAATTCTGTTTAAAAAATTAAACATATGTTTCTTTTATTCATTAGATAATCTTTAGAAGTATTTGAATTTACATCATTGAAAATATAAATCTATTTGCACAATGGAAAAAAAAAATTAGTTTTCATTTGTTTCTAATTTATACCATATCTCTTGCTCAGCTCGAAACAATTTAAAAAAAAATCAAAAAATCATATATATACCTTCAACAACGGAATTGAACTTTTCTCTTAACATTGCTCAATCAAAGAACACTATCAATAGACTTTTATCTCCATTAAAAACTTCAAGCTCTATAGATTCAAAAATTTATGTAATTAAAAGGAAAGTTTTCCATATCGAATAGGGAAATATTGTAATATGTAATAGACATCTGCAGTATTGTTGTTGTATGGTTTGTTTGATCATTTTTTTGTTGTTTAAGAATGGTTTTCAAATTTCGTCCTTTTAATGAATTCAAGTTTGGTTGATATCTCTTTCTAATAATGTGGTTTCTCTTCGTTGATGTCCTTTTCTAATAATATGGTTTCTTTTCATTAACAATGTCTTTTAATTTTTCTATGATTTCAACAACTCCTTAAAAACCCCTTGATAGCAGCAACTACATGGACACCGACACGCACAACTTATTTCCTAGATGCCGAATGGAGAAAATGAAGCAGGAGAGGCAATAGTAGTTGTATGGATAGCTATTGGGATTCTATATCTTTTGGGAAGACTGACCAGAAAAAGGAAAATTAAGTTGTAGCCCTATACGGAGACCAATCTTCGGTTGTGTGGTTATTAATAGAGCCCTAGAGTTTCATTTTAACACTTCTCCCCGATTCAAAACTCTACATAATTTTATGGGAAGCACACTTATTATTTCTCAATTTTTTTATAGCATTAATTTCTATGTTTTCAAAAACTAGAGAGTTAATAAAGAAAAAGGCTTTTTAAGATAAGATAAGAAATACAGGGTTTTAAATAAAGTTTGAGTTTACAAATGTTAGGCTTAATAGTAGGCTTGATTATAGTAAGTTCAAATGGCAGCAATGCTAGGATTTTGTAAACATTATGGTTGTTAGTCATGGAATCATCTAAAATAGAAAAGAGATGGTAGTAGTTATTTACCACCATCTAATGGGGTAATTTCATAATTGAACAATCTTGTATGAATGGTTGTCAAAATTGAACAATCTTGGCTGGTTGACAAGAAAGAAAGAAAATTTTGCAAATTAGGAAAGAAAATGAAGATACAAAAATATCAATATTATCACTTTAATCTATTTTTAAACATGATAAAATTACATCTTTAACTAATTTATTTCATTTATTACTATAAAATGAAAAATTATTCATTTATTACTATAAAATGAGAACATATTCATTTATTACTATAAATAAGAATTCAAGTTAATAAAGAGATTACTCTGCCTATATACCGATGTTCGCTAAAAAGAAACCCTAAAGAAAGAACCTCATTGGCGTTATTATACTATGTCAAGATATCTACGTGGAACATCAAAGTAATGTCATGAATATGTTCGCATAAAGGTGGGATGGAAGATGTTTTCATAGCCGTAGGATGATCAATATTCGAATATATTTTGATGTAGTAGATGGTAGTAGTTATTTACAAGATGACAAATAAAAGTTTGTGAATCAGTAAGCGTAGCTATCACTCTCTAATGGGGTAATCTCATAATTCAATGATCTTGTGTGAATGGTGGGTTGACACGAAAGAATAAAATTTTACAAATTAAGGAAAATGGAGATACCGCAAAAAATGTAGTATGTGGTTATGATGTAAAAATGTCAATACTGTCACTTTAATCTATTTTTATGTGTTGGACAGGTATGCAAAATATCATTTTAAATGTTGAATTTCATATATGTTGAAGGCCATTGATTGGAACTGTGAAATTGCTTTCCTTTATCGACACCTCAAAAGCTTCATAACTCTCCTTCCAATCCCGTGCAAAAACGAAAATATGAAAAAATATGAAGTGAAATACTTCAACGGATTGATTTTTCAAAGTCGATCAGAGCAAGATGTAATTACAAGCAGAAGTAAGTAGAAGGAGACACAAATCTACATCAAACCTTCGAGTTGAAAGGAGTTGAAAGGAAATATTAAGAGATACCACTTGATACAGAGTGTAACCTTGATGATCCTCATTCCATAGTTGTTTCATCGACTTCTCCTTAGGAAGGGCAAAAATTCAACAACTTTGCTCAAGGACTTAGTCAAAAAAATCTTCATCAATGACATGATGACTATATAAAAAAAAATCAAGGGTCTACATATGACTATATAAAGATTAATAAACCATTCCAGACAGAATCAGTTTAATCAGTTCTACCTAACTGAATGAAAGGCCAGGGAAATGAATGTTGAAAATTAAAACTCAGAGTTAAAAATACCTTGCAAACTTGTGCTACACTCGTTGTAAGATTGGGATTGAAAAACTCAATGCAGGCAAGATTCACAAGTTTAGAATAATCTACCTCAATTATCGTTAATTCCGTCTTTTGTCATTTGTTTCTCATAAATCTCCGATACCTTCAAAATATGCCCAGTTCAAGGATACCAAGACATGGCTGCTTCTCCTCTGCTATCAATGAATACGAAAAGAAACCTCTGTTATCAACTAATGCGAACATAAACCTCATATCATGACTACTAACTCTATTAGTGCTGCCATTATGACTAACGGCCTGGGAATGCGTCCCATTGCACTTTCTTGAGTGTTTCCGAAACCTCCTACAGACTTTAGACTTTAGAGAGCTTCAAAAGGGCTGTGATGTGTTCAAATTTGAAGACTGGGATACTCTTCAACCGTTTCTTTCCTGTAAACAAGACGCTTGAATTGCTTAACCTTTCCCTCTGTTGAAATCAATTGTATAGATCTGTCTTCACTAGATCTCCATCGTTGCTTCTTCAACATACTACAGACGCCATTGCCCATAACAAAAACTCTGGTTTTCCCATACGAGATAAATGGTCTGGCCTTAAAACTGGTTGCAGATGTTTGGAATATATCAGTAGTAGTTGTAAATGTTTAGTTTGATGGAGATACCATTAATACTTTTACAACAATGGCCCTGATGGTGATTTCCAATAGGATGTTAACAGGTTTGATGTCTCTGTGACAAATAGCACGCCAAACACCATCAAAAAAGTAAGCCAAGCATTTCGACTTTTTTAAAGATAATATGTTGCGAGATCCTATAGATTTTCGAAATTTCCATGTTGATGTCCATCCCATATTTCATTTTAATTTTTGAAATTTACCCCTGGCCTCGCTGAGTTTGAAATATTGTGGGAAGGTGGCCAAGTTTGAAATCGGGTGGGAAGGTGGCATTAAATGGATCTCTAATCAGACACACTACCAGTCTCGGTTTCTCTGAAAAAATGGAGCTATCGGGAAACTAATGGTCATGAAATAACATGCATGCTCATGGTAGTCCTGCAGTAATAATCGCTCTGTCCTTTAAAGTGTATGAATTGCTAAGAGTACAACGTATGATTTGTTGAAAAGACAGGAAGCACTAAAGAACTGTTACGGATTGAATATTGATCGATACGCCTTCAATATTGAATTGAATGATGGTAGGGGAATTTGTCTTTTGCAGTTTAATTTTCCCGGTCAAAAAAGGTTGCAGAAGTATGTTTCTTTAATTCAATAACGCTACAAGTCACACAAGGTGATTGTTCCGTGGAAACATACCGATTTTATCGGGAAAACAAGATGGCGAAATTGCTATTGGTTTTTTCAATAGCTTCTTGATTTTCACTGATATTTTGGGTAATCTTAAATTTTTCGATGTTTACTGATTTTGCACATAATTTGGTACTATGATTTTTATGCAAAATTCAAAATCTTTTCTAAACACATCAGTTTTTTATCAACGCTTGAACCCCTACTAAGGTTACTAAGGTTAGTCATCACTTGAACCCTTACTAAAGTTCATCATCAATTAAAAAAAAAATTATGACAAATTAATTTTCTCAAGATTAATACATTTTTTCTAAATTTTAGAATTTTTTTTTTTTTTTCCACACAAAGGCCAGATTTATCCCATGCCGATATTGAATCATACTAAATAGTGTCACGACCCTTTCATGATACATAAAAGTAATTTTTTTTTTAACTTATGATAACCTTTACATATCATCTTTTACATAAACTGGTTGTCGCACATAGTCTGCTATTACACATAGCTGTTCGGATTTAATAACAACCTTGGATATATCTCATTTCCATGTCAAACTATATAATTATTTGATTCATGGTTTGGCTCGTATGCATTGTTTACACGTGTATTTATTTGTCAATCGGAATGTATGTCGACATATCGTTTGCGACTTGATTAACATTTCCGGCGATGAGTTGTTGGGTTGCTATTAATTTCATGGGCAGCTGTTTAATGCCCCCAGCACAGCTGTCCGCGCTCACCTTCCTGGCCATGTGAACACGTCGTTCTTCATACCCTCGTCCCTCACGCCTTTGGTTCCCGCTCCTTCTCAACGATGTGGATCTATCGACTCAGATCTAAGGGTGGAGATCTGTCTGAGGGTTTTAGAACTCTTCATAAACAATATGAGTTTCCCTCGCGGCTCATTTGGTTCTGTAACAACTACCGGATTCTGCTTGTCTCTTCGCACATTGGATTTGTTTTCATTTTTGCCTCCTCCAAGGCTTCATCCATAACTCAGGGGTTTCATGCTCGATTTCCCGGAGTTAATCCATGCAGGCAATGTTTCCTTTTCTAGAATTTAGCCCATAGTTTTCCCATTATGTTATTTTTCCTTACGGGTTTCACTATTGGTTCTGCATGCGTATTAACAGTTTCTCTTGTCTTTTGGGCATATGAAGGTAAGGTTATGGCATTGCAACCTTCCTGCTCGCGGGTTGACGGGCCTTCAGCGTCCCGACCTCCTTCGCCGCGTGCCAGGTATGCAAATCGGCTCATAGGTTCCTGATGTGATGATTAGGGTTTCCCTTATTTGTGCCTGAGTTAGCTGTGTGATTCATACATGCTTGATTTTGTTTACTGGCTTCCAGATTTCTATAATCTGATCGAGGATTCCCAGGACAGGGTCCTCATGGTTTTGCTTTTGAGGATATCCATATGTTTTCGTAATCTCATATTTTGTGCTCCTGGCTTACCATGTTGGGTTGTGAGGAACAGTCGGTTCCCTTGCGCGGGAGGTGCCTTAGCCTTTTACAGCAATTGAATTATCTTCGAAGGCAAACTTGTTTTCCCATGAATAGTTAACCAGATGCAATTGTTTATGTATAAATAATAAGGGCTACTGTTGAACTGGCCGCGGAATATGGACCACTCAGTTTCAAAGGATATTTTTTTTACATCTCCGATGAATATATTTTGTTTATACTTCCAGTTTTGTCGTTTCCTAGAATAGACACTTGCTCTGTAAATGTTTGCTTTAATTCTGTTTTTTTTTTTCTCGGAAGGGTTTAATAGCAAGCTAATTGTATTTCAGAGTGCTTGACTCCGATATTCAATGGACTTGCCACTCTAAATCGGTTAAACGTTTAATATTGTCCCTGTTATTTGTATATAATCTCACGGTTTCATGCTATAGCAGTTTGCCATTGTCTTTAGAAAGAAAAGGGAGGTTATTATCTGCTTGCTACTCGGATTTGGCTTAGTGCTCATTTTGAGCTGATAAGCAAATCTGTTCTTTCCCAGCATATTGGTTCTTACTGTTGACATGCATCAATTTTAATGAAATTATTATGGTCATTACTGAGATTATGAGTTTAGTTGGTTTGAATATATATATATATATATATATATATATATATATACTCCCGTTGTCGTATCCACGACCACAGCTACGATGATTTATGCAGTTGAATTTTCGGTGTCCATTGAATGGAAATACTATAGAATCTGGTTCTGGTTCATATTCTACTTGAACCCTCTCTTAAGGTTATTCGTTCTCTTAATAGTTACCTCTGTCTGTATTTTAGTTATATGTAATTGTTTTACAGTTTTTAAGCAGACTGTCTCATTTAGCCATAGTGTCGTATGTTTTCTAGACACTTTAACTATGTTCACACTGTAATGTTAAGATGTTTCGTCCAACGGATTTTCATACTTCAGTTCTGAGAACCCTAGCTTGAAGTCTAATATAGCTCGAGGACTGTTACATTTCTTCTTTTTAATGATGGATAGACTCAAGTTATTTAAAGATAACTTAATCAATTTCTTTATGTTTGTAAATGCATTAACTGCTCGGAAACCTACACAGTACAATTTGATCTCCGACTTACTGTTTGTTTTTTTTCTTTTTTCTTGAAGCTACCAATAACATGTCAACATCTGGTGTTTCCCTTCAACATTCATCTAATAATAAATCAGTAATATTTGCCTGAACTAGGTATATTACAGCAAACATAATATTGATATAAGATTTTATAATTTTAATTGGTCTTCACCGCCAAACTACTGTAATTTTAGCTAACAGTATTATCTACAATCACTGTTGAACTAATTTTCTTCAGAGTCTGTTACATACCTGGTCCGCCAGATTTGTATTTATGCTTTATAAGTTCACCTGTAATCCATGTTTGCTCTTATCCACCAAACCATGAGATCCATCGTTAAGACTGGAATCTCCCCCTGAGCTATCTTGCAGGCCTACAGTCCTCAACAAGATACATGCAACTTGTGCCTGGTTATCTGGTCCTCACCAGACTTAACCAGCTTTCTTTTTTTCATTCTTCTTCTCCTTTTGTCTTTCCCTACAACACATAATTTTTGTCTCTACCCCCCTTTTCCCCTGGAGGCCTCTCCAGTTAGGGAGGGTAGTTTCATGCAGTTTTCATAACTGATTTCCTCTTCAAATCTTCCTTTCAGAGGTTTCCAGCATTTCAAGAAGTATATATTTCTTTTCAATATATATTTAATTCACAATAAAATAATATGATTAGAGTTTTTTTAAAAACAGACTTTCAATTCTATCTTTTACTACAGTAAAATTCCAATATTTACATTTTCCAAGGTCATCACATCTCCCCCTCCTCAGATTGGACATCGTCCCAATGTCTGATTTCCATAAACAATTCCGGGTAAGCCTTTTTAATGAGCTCTTCATCTTCCCAAGTGGCCTCATCAGGCCCATAGTGCTACCACTGCACTTCAACTTGGGTAATAGCTCGCTTCCGCAGCTGCACTTCTCTCCGGTCGAGGATGTTCAGTGGCTCGACCAGAACCTCGCCTTCCGGTTCAACCTGCAACCAACAACAATTCCATTCGCTTCCTTTCTGGAATAAAAAGTTTAATTAGATCAACCAGATTAGTTCTTACCCGTACATCCTGCCATTTGGTCACATGTTTAGGGTCATAAACGTATTTTTTTAGTATAGAAACATGGAAGACATTGTGGATTCTAATATGGCTTGGCAGGGCAAGTTGGTAAGCTACTGGCCCCACTCTTGCCAAGACCTGAAAAGGTCCAAAATAACGAGGTGCAGGTTTGGCACAACCGCTCCATTGCAGGGTACTTTTCCTGGCTTGGATCCTCAAATAAACATGGTCACTGACCTAGTATTCTTTGAACCTTCTTTTCCGATTTGCAAAGCTCTTTTGTCTGTCCTGAGCAGGCTTTAAATTAGTCCGTACCCTTTTAACCATGTCCTCCATTTCTTTGAGCATTTCTGGCCCCAATCTTAATTTATCCTCAGGTCCACCCCAGCTTGAGGGTGTGCGGCATTTCCGCCCATACAAGACCTCAAAGGGGCTCATTTGGGTTGACGTATGATATCCGTTGTTATATGCGAATTCAACCAAATGTAAATATTCCTCCCACTGGGTTGGTTTCTGCATTACGCATGCTCTTAGCATGTCCTCCACTACTTGGTTTACTCATTCTATTTGATCGTCGGTCTGGGGATGATAGGCTGTGCTGAAATTCAGCTCTGTTCCCAGTTCGGTAAACAATTCTCTCCAAAAATTTGACGTGAAATTTACATCACGATCAAATATTATTGTCTTCGGAAGTCCATGCAGCTTGAACACATTCTGCATAAAAATGTGAGCAATTTACACAGCCCTATAAGTGGACTGCATAGGTATAAAGTGTGTTGCCTTACTCAGCTTGTCTACCACTACCATAATAGAATCATTGTTCTTCTTTTTCTGTGGCAGTCCTGTTATAAAATCCATAGAAATAGTTTCCCATTTCTACTCCGGAATGGGTAAAGGTTGTAATAGCCCTGCTGGGTGCAAATGCTCCACTTTAATCTGTTGACACTCCAAACACCTTGCTAGGTACTCAGCTACATTCTTTTTCATTCCCGGCCAATGGTATTCTTTTCGAAGTGCGGTGATCATTTTTTGGTACCCCGGATGTCCTGCATAGTGGCTGATGTGAAATTCATCCAACACCAGATTTCTAAGACTATCCTTATTAGGTACATACTACCTCTTATTATAGTACAACATTCCAGTATCATCCAATTCATATCCTTGTTGATTTTTCCCGCTGGAAGATTGCTGCACTTGCTATTTTATTTGCTGGTATTCAGCGTCTTGATCTGTTGCTATTTTTATCATTTCAATCAAAGGATTCTTCCATTTACTGGACAAAATTTCATACAAGCATTGCGCCTTCCGATTTAATGCGTTGGCCACACGGTTCTCCTTCCCTTTCAAGTGCTTGATTTCAAAATCAAAACCACTTAAAAAATCCGCCCAACGGGCTTGCCTCTTATTTAAGGTAGGTTGGCTGAAATAATTTGTCAAACTGTGGTGATCCGTTAGCAACAAAAATTTTCTCCCCATGAGATAATGCCACCACATCTTTAGTGCGTGTATGACAGCTGCCAATTCTAAATCGTATGCAAAATATTTCTGCTCATGCTCCTTTAGCTTTCTTGATTCGTACGCGATCACTCTTCCTTCTTGCATCAATACACCGCCCACACCTTCTTTACTCGCATCAGTACATACCACGTAGTCCTTATTAGGATCAGCTATACTCAAGATGGGTGCAGTGGTGAGTAAATGTTTAAGTTGCTCAAAACTCCGCTGACACTCTGAGGTCCATTTGAATACCCTTCCTTTTTTCTGTAATGAGGTGATAGGGTATGCTACCCTTGAAAAACCTTCCACAAATCTTCTATAATAACCAGCTAGCCCCATAAAGGACCTGATGTCTGCCACATCCTTTGGTACGGGCCATTCCATTATAGTCCTTATCTTTTCTGGATCCACTGCAATCCCTTTCTTTGTGATTATATGGCCTAAGTACTGTATTTCCTCCTTAAAGAAATCACACTTGCTGAACTTAGCATACAACTGGTGTTCTTGGAGAGTTTGTAATACCAACCTGAGATGCTCCTCGTGTTCCTCCTTAGAACGGGAGTAAATCAGAATATCATCAATAAATATTAGCACAAATTTATCCAAAAACCCATGAAACACCCTGTTCATTAAACACATAAAGGTGGCAGGTGCATTGGTCAACCCAAAAGGTAGCACTACAAATGCGTAATGTCCATACTGTGTCCTGAAAGCTGTTTTAGCAATATCTTCCTCTTTAATCCTAATCTGGTGGTAACCTGATTGCAAATCGATCTTAGGGAATACTATTGCACCCTTCACTTGATCAAAAAGTTCATCAATCCGAGGTAAAGGATATTTATTTTTGATCGTGAGCTTGTTCAGCTGACGACAATTTATACACATTCGAAGAGTTCCATCTTTTTTCTTGACAAATAACACTGGGGCTCCCCATGGTGATACACTGGGGCGAATATAATTCTTGTCTAGTAGCTCTTGCAATTGCATTTTTAATTCTGTCAATTCAGGTAGGCTCATTCGATAAGGTGCCCGTGACACTGGTGCTACCCCCTGTGTCAATTTGATGGTAAAGTCTATATCTCTTTTAGGTGGCAGTCCGGGTATCTCCTCTGGAAAAACATCCGCAAATTCTTGTATTACGGGAATGTTTTCCAGGGTGGCTGCTTTATCTTTTGAATTTTCTTAGCCTACCTGAATGGCATAAATTTGACATCTTTTCTTGATACATTTAGCTAGTTGGCATGCAGTGATTGGCCGGAGCTGCACGGGGCGCTTAATCCCTTGCATTTCTTGTTTTTCTCCAAAGTCATCTTTGTAATAAATGGTTTTTGTTTTGCAGTTTACTAGTGACCAGTGTTTCTCTAGCCAATCCATCCCAATCAGAATGTCATATGAGCCGAAAGGAAGTACATTCAGATCTGCTACTACTGGTTGTCCTGCTACGTTTAAAGAGCAATTATTAATTTTTGCCAAGACCCGTCTCTTGGCCCCCATAACTAGCTGTACCAGCCATGGATTCTTGAACTTTTCAGATTGTAACTTACACTGTTCTACTATCTTTGGGGTAATATAACTTAAAGTAGCTCCTGGGTCAATTAGAAGAGCTATAGAAAGATTCGAAATTTTACCTTCAAATTCCACCATAGTCGGCTGGTATTCCCCCTGACGGTCATCCAAGGCTGCGTTAATCCTTGGTACGCTACGTCCCACATCACCAATGGTCGATGCTTCATGAATCTGAGATATCTGATCAGTACCCTTTCGCTGCGGGCAGTTTTTGACGTAGTGTGGTCCTCCACAGCCCCAGCATTGAACTGGAGGTCTGGCCATTCCTTCACCCTCCGGCCTAACAGGCTGTTCACTCACTCTAGACTCACTGATTGGCTTAGCCCTGAGTGACCCTCTTGATATAGTTCTGTTGTTCTGCCCTTTGCCAGCTCCCCTACTTCCATTGCTGCGACTTCCTTTACTATTCCCAACTGTTTTGTTACCTCTTCGTTCATTCCATCTTTTATTTGGAACATCTCCTTTCTGTTTATTCTGCTGGTAACAGATTCTAGCCTTGCGGATAGCTTCATCCATCATCCTAGGATTGTCAAACTCGATCCATTCACTTATATATATAGGTAAACTACTAACAAATCTTTGCACCTTGGCTTTCTCTTCCTTAATATAAGGCACATAGCGAAGCAGGGAGGTAAAACGGTTGATAAACTCGTCCATAGTTTGTTCTCCCAACCGTAAATCGTGGAATTCCCTTGCTTTTTCATCATAGAAGCGCTAAGGCGGATATCTTTCTTTGAAGTATTTCTGAAATTTCTCCCATGTTATGGTCCATTCGCTTACCCCCTTGACGATCTTAACTTCCTCCCACCACAGGGTTGCTTTACCTTGTAACTGGAAGATGGCCAATCAAGCCTTCAGGTTTTGATCATATTCATACAACTGAAAATATTTGTTCATGTTAATTAACCATGCTTCAGCCGCTTCTTCCTTTTCCCCATCAAAATGTGGGGGTTTAATTTTTCGAAATTCTCCCTGTAGCTCCACTCTTTGACGTTTTGAAGTCTTTTGTTCGAATACATTATCAGAACGGTCCTCGCTTTCTTCTGAGTTTTTCAGGTTCAATTTGATAGTTTCGTTCTTCTGTCATCCTCTGCTGTTCCACACTGGGATTAGCTAGTGGTGGGTTCTGCCTATCCGACAAACTCTTCAGAATTCTTTCTTGTTCCATCGTCAGTCGTGCATTATCCTCTTGTAATCATGCCATCTCATTCTTCAGTTCCTGAACCGTCTCTAGTATTGCAAGGTTTGTGCTACGTGTCTCCTCGCCAAGCTGTACCCACAGCTCTGGGTTGTCCCAAGGATTTACTGCAGGTTCTTGACCTGCCATCGATCTATGCGAAGCGCTGCCAGCTCTCTGCATATTCACTGTTTTCTGTCTATTGCCTATTTGTTGTTATTTCCCTGTGTCTCACCCCTAGAAATGGAACAAGAAACGAAGTTAGTTTAATTAGTTCTCCATCTTACAGACATACGAGATGGTTATCTGTACATTTTTAAACATGTTGTTCCAGAGGTCACAGTATTGTAACCATGCTTTGATACCAATTTGTCACGACCCTTTCATGAAACATAAAAGTAAAATTTTTTTTAACTTATGATAACCTTTACATATCATCTTTTACATAAACTGGTTGTCGTACATAGTCTGTTATTACACATAGCTGTTCGGATTTAATAACAACTTTGGATATATCTCGTTTCCATGTCAAACTATATAATTATTTGATTCATGGTTTGGCTCGTATGCATTGTTTACACGTGTATTTATTTGTCAATTGAAATGTATGCCAACATATCCTTTGCGACTTGATTAACATTTCCAGCGATGAGTTGTTGGGTTGCTATTAATTTCATGGGCAGCTGTTTAATGCCCCCAGCACAGCTATCCTCGCTCACCTGCCTGGCCATGTGAACACGCCGTTCTTCGTACCCTCGTCCCTCACGCCTTTGGTTCCCGCTCCTTCTCAACGATGTGGATCTATCGACTTAGATCTGAGGGTGGAGATCCGTCTGAGGGCTTTAGAACTCTTCATAAACACTATGAGTTTCCCTCGCGGCTCATTTGGTTCTGTAACAGCTGCCGGATTCTGCTTGTCTCTTCGTACATTGGATTTGTTTTCATTTTCGCCTCCTCCAGGGCTTCATCTGCAACTCAAGGGTTTCATGCTCGATTTCCCGGAGTTAATCCATGCAGGTAATGTTTCCTTTTCTAGAGTTTAGTCCATAGTTTCGCCATTATGTTATTTTTCCTTACGGGTTTCACTGCTGGTTCAGCATGCGTATTAACAGTTTCTCTTGTCTTTTGGGCATATGAAGGTAAGTTTATGGTGTTGCAACCTTCCTGCTCGCAGGTTGACGAGCCTTCAGTGTCCCGACCTCCTTCGCCGCATGCCAGGTATGCAAATCGGCTCATAGGTTCCTGATGCGATGATTGGGGTTTCCCTTATTTGTGCCTGAGTTGGCTGTGTGATTCATACATGCTTGATTTTGTTTACTGGCTTCCAGATTTCTATAATCTGATCGAGGATTCCCAGGACAGGGTCCTCATGGTTTTTCTTTCGAGGCTATCCATATGTTTCCGTAATCTCAGATTTTGTGCTCCCGGCTTACCCTGTTGGGTTGTGAGGAACAGTCGGTTCCCTTGCGTGGGAGGTGCCTTATCCTTTTACAGCAGTTGAATTATCTTCGAAGGCAAACTTGTTTTCCCATGAATAGTTAACCAGATGTAATTGTTTATGTATAAATAATAAGGGCTACTGTTGAACTGGTCGCGGAATATGGACCACTCTGTTTCAAAGGATATTTTATTTACATCTCCGATGAATATATTTTGTTTATACTTCCAGTTTCGTTGTTTCCTGGAATAGACACTTGCTTTGTAAATGTTTGCTTTAATTCTGTTTTTTTTTCTCGGAAGGGTTTAATAACAAGCTAATTGTATTTCAGAGTGCTTGACTCCGATATTCAATGGACTTGCCACTCTGAATCGGTTAAACGTTTAATCTTGTCCCTGTTATTTGTATATAATCTCACGATTTCATGCTACAGCAGTTTGCCATTGTCTTTAAAAAGAAAAGGAAAGTTATTATCTGCTTGCTACTCGGATTTGACTTAGTGCTCCTTTTGAGCTGATAAGGAAATCTGGTCTTTCCCGGCATATTGGTTCTTACTGTTGACATGCATTAATTGTAATGAAAGTATTATGGTCATTACTGAGATTATGAGTTTAGTTGGTTTGAATATATATATATATAGATATAGATATACTACTACGACTGTCGTATCCACGACCACGGCTACGATGATTTATGCGGTTTCATTTTGCATTGTCCATTGAATGGAAATACTATAGAATATGGTTCTAGTTCATATTCTACTTGAACCCTCTCTTAAGGTTATTCATTCTCTTAATAGTTAACTCTGTCTGTATTTTAGTTATATGTAATTATTTTACAGTTTTTAAGCACACTGTCTCATTTAGCCATAGTCTCGTATGTTTTCTAGACACTTTAACTATGTTCACACCGTAATGTTAAGATGTTTCGTCCAGCGTATTTTCATACTTCAGTTCTGATAACCCCAGCTTGAAGTCTAATATAGCTCGAGGACTGTTACATTTCTTCCTTTTAATGATGGATAGACTCAAGTTATTTAAAGATAACTTAATCAATCTCTTTATGTTTGTAAATGCATTAACTGCTCGGAAACCTACACAGTACAATTTGATCTCCGACTTATTCTTTGTTTTTTTTTTTCTTGAAGCTACCAATAACATGTCAACATCTAGTTTTTCCCTTCAACAGTCATCTAATAATAAATCAGTAATATTTCCCTGAACCAGGTATATTGTAGCAAACATAATATTGATATAAGATTTTATAATTTTAATTGGTCTTCACCGCCAAACTACTGTAATTTTAGCTAACAGTATTATCTACAATCACTGTTGAACTAATTTTCTTCAGAGTCTGTTACATACCTGGTCGCCAGATTTGTATTTATGCTTCAGAAGTTCACCTGTAATCCATGTTTGCTCTTATCCACCCAACCATGAGATCCATCGCCAAGACTGGAATCTCCCCCTGAGCTATCTTGCAGGCCTACAGCCCTCAACAAGATACATGCAACTTGTGCCTGGTTATCTGGTCCTCACCAGACTTAACCAAATTTCTTTTTTTCTTTCTTCTTCTCCTTCTGTCTGTCCCTACAGCACATAATTTTTGTCTCTACCCCCCTTTTCCCCTGGAGACCTCTACAGTTAGGGAGGGTAGTTTCATGCAGTTTTCATAGCTGATTTCCTCTTCAAATCTTCCTTTCAGAGGTTGCCATCATTTCAAGAAGTATATATTTCTTTTCAATATATATTTAATTCACAATAAAATAATATGATTAGAGTTTTTTTAAAAACAGTCTTTCAATTCTATCTTTAAGTACAGTAAAATTCCAATATTTACATTTTCCGGGATCATCACAAATAGGTACAACGGTCACGTAGTTGTTGTACATAAAACCATTTTCAGGTTACTTTAGCCAGAAAAAATAGGTACAACGCTTACATAGCCCTTATATCTGAAACCATTTTCAGGTTACTTCTATGCTGAAACTCCAAAAAGTCATCAATTTGAATTTTGTTAATGGGGGCTTCGACGAAGGATAAAGGTTGGGCCCAATTTGCAAAGATCTATGGAAACTTTGGCTTGAGTCTTGGGCATTGCATCTATTTAAATTGATTTTTATGGTATTTAAAAAGGAAATGCGTATTTAAATAGAGACTGATTTTGTTTTGCCATCCCATAAATTTATGTCAAAAAATAACGAATTTATATATATTATAGAAAAGATTAATATTAAAGAAATAAATTATTTGTTATTTTAATAAAGTTATTATAGTTATGGTATAATACATTTACTGTTGTTTTTAATTAATATTTATTTGTTTTTAACCAAAAAAAATTATCATATTCTTTAATATTATGATTTCAATTTTTATTATTTTTTATTATTATTTAAATTTATTTACCTGTGAAGTGATTGGTTGAGATAGTTGTTTAGAAACTTCTATTTTTATTAGTTGATTTTTTTTCATTTTTTATTTATTTTATTTTTATTTTTCACAATATTTTCAATCTAAAATGACTTATTATTATATTAAAAACATATTTTTAATAAATTTAGTTATAAACAGTTATAAACAGTTATATATATATATATATATATATATATATATATAAACAATATTAGTTAATCATATTTTTTAATTTTTGATGATAACATTCGACTATACAATATTTTATTACTTGTTTTCATTTTGTAATGAAATTTTTTTGGATAAGGCACCCCTAGATTTTAATGTATCGATTCAATTCCGAATTTTATTTGGGTGTTAAAAAAAACTTTAATTGATTAACTAAAAAAATAGTCATATTAGCAAGTGGCATGTAGTATTGATAGGGTATGATATTGGCCAATAGTATTGTGGCAAAACCTAATTAACCGTTATGAATCTTCATAGTTAAGTGACTTAACTATTCTTAAATCTCTTGTCACATTTTTTTTAAATGTATATATGCATAACACATCTATTAAATATTTTTATATTTAGCAATAAATTTAAATAAAACTATAACGTAGTTGATTTCACCTTATATTCCACTGTGTACTAGTTTGCAACATCCGATTGAAGATTTTTAAGCCATAAGATTCCTAAGATTAATATTTAATAGTTAAAAAAAAAAAAAACAAAACAAAACTACGGTTCATAATGAACACATCCAAAATTAATTAAGTAATTGTTTCTTGTTGAAAGGTTTCTTAATCAGTTTCTGGATGACATAACTTCGAGGCGTATTGCTACTCTAGGTTCTCCAGAAGAGGATATCTCTTGTAAAGATTGGTCTATTTTTTCATGAGTCCTTCCCGACTTGAGTTCCTGCGCTAAGTTTTCCATAAAAAAAAATTCAATGTTTGGTCACTTTATTACTTTTTCTTATTTTAATTCGAAAACCGACTAAAATTACTTTTAAAATTCAATATTCTTTGGGCTTGTCTTTTGTCGAAAAATCTCTCCCGACAGTCTCTTGGTTTTACTCTTCCGCTAGTGCCATTTAACATTCTGAACCACTCCTTCACAATGGTTTTGAATTAAAAAACCCAGAAAATTTGAACAACTTTATAATAAATTGTTTGGATTTCTAGGGTGTATTGCATCAGGGCTTCTGCTATACTGATCTATACATGATCCTTTATTGCATATCTATTGTACTTTCTTGCTGTTATGGATTTTTATATCTTCTTACTAAACATATATGGTATTGTTTTCTGTGGAGTATACTCTTTAATGCCAATTAGTTAAATTAAACACTAAAACTAATCCCTAAATTTTTTGCAGCCACTCGGCCGCCATTATTTTTGCATGATACACTATTCCATTTGCAAAAATCATTTCCCGTCCATGATTTCAGAGCTCCACTCTAATCCTCTACAATATCGGATTTAAATGCTAATAAAGTAACACAGTCTTGTTCTACACATTCTTCTTTCTTCTGTCCATGGCGTGAGTTCTTATTATTTTAATTCGGCAACCGACTAAGATTACTTTTAAAATTACAGATTTTGTGTGCTTGTCTTTGTCGAAAGATCACTACTGACGTTCTCTTGCTTTGACTCTTCAGCCAGTGCCATCCGACATTCTGAACCACTCCCCACTCCACACTGGTTTTGAATTAAGAAACCTAGAAAATTCGAATAGCTCTATAATAAATTGTTTGGATTTCTGGGGCGTATTGCATCAGGGCTTTTGCTATATTGTTCCATACATAATCCTTTCTTGCATATTTACTGTGCTCTCTTTCTGTTATGGCTTTTTATATTTTCTTAATCGTTTGTTTTCTGTGGAGTATACTCTTTAATGCTGGATAGTTAAGTTGAAAAATAAAACTAATCCCTAAATATTTTGCGGCCACTCGGCCGATATTGTTTTTTCCCAATACATTATTCCATTTGCAACAATCATTTCCCATCCATGATTTCAGAGCTCCACACTAATCCTATGCAATACCAGATTTGAAGGCTAATAAGGTAACATAGACTTGTTCTACACGTGCTGTTTTCTTCTGTCCATGGCATGGGTTTAACGACACCAATAGTAACATAACAACTAAGGGTATGATTTATGTCATGCATTTCTTTATTGCACCGGCAAATAAATTACACTGAGTAATCATAAACGTTTGCCCATAAGGCATGAACTTTATGAAACACACATCAAATGGAGTCAGTGTTTAAATAATGAGCTTGCTTTGTATTTAAGGTCTTCATCTCATACACCATTGTATTATTTTATTTCAATTCTGATACAATGTAGTTGTGGGTTAGCTTTGATGACCTTCATCTCATCTCATTCAAACTTTGATCATTACCCCACAAAAAAATTACCTTTCAGAATCACTCTCCTACCTGGCATTGTGTACTAGTCTCCACCATCGGATAAAATTACCTTTGAGAATCATTCTCCTACCTGGCATTGTGTACTAGTCTCCACCATCGGATAGAATGATAGAATGTTAGACGATTGAAATTTGTAGGATTAATAATTAATAGTTAAGAAAAAACTAATAGTTAGGGTTCATGATTGGCACATTAAATGGTGTCTTAATCAGTTTCTTGATGACTTAACTTGGAAGCTTATTCCCCTCTAGGTTCTCTAGAAGAGCATATCCCTGGCAGAGATTGGTCTAATGATTGGTCTAATTTTTTCATTAGTCCTTCCAGATTTGAATTTCTGCACCAAGTTTTCCATTAAAATTCAAAACTTGGTTATTGTATTACTTTTTCTTATTTTAATTCGACAACCGACTAAGATTACTTTTAAAATTCTAGATTTTTTGTGCTTGTCTTTGTCGAAAAATCACTACTGACAGTCTCTTGCTTTGACTCTTCAGCCAGTGTCATTCAACATTCTGAATGACTCCTTCACACCGGTTTTGAATTAAAAAACCCAGAAAATTTGAACAAGTTTATAATAAATTGTTTTGATTTCTAGGGCATATTGCATCAGGGCTTCTGCTATACTGATCCATAAATGATCCTTTCTTGCATATCTACTGTGCTTTCTGTCTGTTACAGATTTTTATAATTACTTACAAAAAATAAATGGTAAATGGTATTTTTTTTTTGTGGAGTATACTCTTTAATGCTGGATAGTTAATTTAAAAACGAAAACTAATCCCTAATTTTTTTGCAGCCACTCGGTCTCCATTATTTTTTCACGATACATTATTCCATTTGCAAGAATCATTTCCCGTCCATGATTTCAGAGCTCCACTGTAATCTTCTACAATCTCGGATTTGAAGGCTAATGAGGTAACATAGTCTTGTTCTACACATTCTTCTTTCTTCTGCCCATGGCATGAGTTTTAATTATTTTAATTGGGCAACCGACTAAGATTATTTTTAAAATTACAGATTCTGTGTGCTTGTCTTTGTCGAGAAATCACTACTCACGATCTCTTGATTTCACTCTCCACCCAGTGCCATCCGACATTCTGAACCACTCCATCACACTGGTTTTGAATTAAGAAACCCAGAAAATTCGAACAACTTTATAATAAATTGTTTGGATTTCTGGGGCGTATTGCATCGGGGCTTTTGCTATACTGATCCATACATACTCATTTCTTGCATATCTAATGTGCTTTCTTTCTGTTATGGATTTTTATAATTTCTTACTAAAAATAAATGGTAAATGATTTGTTTTCTGTGGAGTATACTCTTTAAGGTTGGATAGTTAAGTTAAAAACTAAAACTAATCCCTAAATTTTTTGCAGCCCCACGGCCGATATTGTTTTTTCCAATACACTATTCCATTTGCAACAATCATTTCCCGTCCATGATTTCATAGCTCCACTCTAATCCTATGCAATACCATATTTGAAGGCTAATAAGGTAACATAGACTTGTTCTACACATTCTACTTTCTTCTGTCCATGGCATGAGCTTAACGACACCAATAGTAACATAGCAACTAATGGTATGATTTCTGACCTGCATTTCTCTATTGCACCGGCAAAGAAATTACACAGAGTAATCATAAACATTTTCCCAATTTATGAAACACGCATAAAATGGAGTCAGTGTTTAAATAATGAGTTTGCTTTGTAGTTTAGGCTTTCATCTCATACACCATTGTATTATTTCATTTCAATTCTGATACAATGTAGTCGTGGGTCAACTTCGATGACTTTCATCTCATCTCATTCAAACTTGGATCATTACCCAAAAAAATTAACTTACTTTGATTATTACCCAAATTTCACACCTTGAGAAATGTTGTAAAAAAATTATATTTGACTAATTTTTTTAATTACAACCTTTGACGTTAAACACTTCAATGTTTCATTTTACACCTGGAAAATTTTCCAAAAGCATTGTCTAACACAGCACCAAACTTCCACAGATTACTACACTTATAAAACTAATCAAAAAAATATGGAGCCAGTTCTCATTGGCTCATCCTCCATAGCCAAAAATAGGAAAAATATCTTTATTTGGAAATTAAATTTGAAAAACATAGTTATATTTAGATTGGAATGATTTAGAACGTTTTTACTCTTTTATATTTATGGTTTAAAAGTAGATTGTATTTTAATAATTTATTTTTTTAACATGAAAATAAAGTATAATTTCACATTTCAAATAATTATCTTAGACTTCATTAATAATAAAAAATATAGATTTAAATTAGTCATTATTATGAGTTAAAAAACTAAACAAACAATATCTATTCAACCTGCAAAAAAATGTGTACGATAACAATGTGAAAATCTCCTTAATAGTTGTAAATCCATTTCACACCTGTGGCATCTCAAAGCAATAGTTCAACTCTTATACATTTTTTTCCTTTGTACAAAACATTTTTTTTTGTATAGTTTACTCTAAGGATTTCTTTGAATTATTCAATATACACTATCTTTCCTTGTTAAGTTGTGTCTCCAATGGCCGATATCGTCTAGTATGTATATTAAAAAACAAATAACTAAATAAAATACATCTATATTTTTCAATTAAAATATGAAAGAAAGGAATGATACATAATATAATCTAATCAAAAGTTGAAGTGTTAAATGGACTTCCAAATGAATGTATGTATATGTATATCTATATATATAATTTTAGAGATTTTTAAAAGAATATATATAAAGTCTACATAGAATTTTTTTATTTGTAAATTTTAGAGGTTTTTTTATTTTTTTCCTAAATTCAACCTTCAATCTTCCACTTAAAGAAATCATCAATGTCCCCTGCAACCTTTTTCATAATAATAGAAATTTTGAATGTCTCTTCAAATCTTTACTCAACTAAGTGGTTCAATTATAATCTTATATGAAGAAACAATGAAAACCTAAAAATGAATGCATATTGAATTAAATTTATTTTTTAAAATAAATTCATTTTTTAAAATAAATAAATGAGAAGTGCATGCATTCAATAATATTGCTAGGTACAATAATAGTTACATGCAGAGTGACAATGGATTTTTACTCTATAACAATTATCTCATTCTCTTTCTTTCTTCCTTTCTAATTCTTACAGGGAAAAAAATATCAAAATAATAAGGACTTAATTTTTCAATATAAAAAACTTATAAAATATTTACTTAAAATTTGAGCAACAACATTCTAATTTAACTTTTTTTATATGGAAAATACTTATAACTAGAAACGTCTTGACAAATAATGACTACTTCAATTTTTTTTCTAAATTTTAATTCCTTTTGACAAAGACATAAAAAAAATTATTCTTTGATATAAACTAGTACAGCCACATTAATAACTGTGGTTGATATATATCAATCACATGAACAACCACATTAACCTGGTAGGAAAACGCTAATAGGACCTCCTTAGTATGGAGCCTCTTCCATTATTTGTTTATGCATCTTAAGCTATTGTCCATTAGTGGTTTTTTATTTCTGTTCGTAAAGTAGTATTCTATAAGAAGGAAAAATCTGGTTCTCCTAAGTTAGGAGCCACTTCTCCTATTTATTACATAATAAATTAGAAATTAATTATTTGAATTTTATATTTTTAATATGCACTTCTAATTAGTTTATAATTTAATTTCCTTCAGCTTGCATAACTTATCTTTTAAAAGCTTATTATAGTTGATATTCATACATTTTTTGAATGCTTCTAAGTTCTACAAACCTAGATTGATAATGAAATACTTGTGTTAATTTAGTCTATAAATTAGCCCAGCAATTAGTGTTTGGGTTATTAATTTAATAGGTAATGGGTTAGATATTAAGGGGTTCATAATAATGGATTGGTCTTAATAGGTGGTGCATCATGTAGTGTATTAGAGACTAGGGATTTAATGGTTTCATGATTAAATATGATGAATTTTTTTTATTTTTAATGTGATCCAATGTTTCGATCCTCTACAATATTTCTTGCATATCGCATTAGGTTTTGATTTTTGAAGATATCCCACAATGTATTACATGTACAGATCAACAATTATGAGAAAGAACTAGAGGAAATGAAACACATGACAAGGCAAGAATACATTGCATCTCTAAGAAGGTACACACATTTTTTATCTTTATCTCCAAATAATTAGTATTTGATTCATGAATTTGGATTCTGATCGATCTCATTATTGTTCGTTCAAAAAGAGTAGTGGATTCTCTAGAGGTGCATCAATGTACTATGGAGTAATAAGTTTGGTCTCTACATTTCAATAATCTAATAATAAAACCAATGTTGTACTAATTAACCTTCTCACAATTTTGCTGTTTTCCACACCCCCATTTTTATTATATAAAATGATTCCTAATTGATGTGAAGTATGTAGTGCGGTTAACTGGTTGGATTGGAATTTTCATCTTGTTGTGGTCATTAGATCAATAATATTGATGTATTGTATGCATCTTCTACATCTATCAGTAGAGTTCCTTGACCCCTTTTTGATCCTTTTGGAACCGGTCTAAGGCCTTCTCAGGCTTTTGTTACTCCAAAACTAAGAAGTTTTATACGAATTTCTTAATCAACAGTCAGAAGTGAATTTTTTAGTTTTACCACTTTTCCTATCATGGATATGGATAACAATTCCCTCAAATGTTTCCACTTTGGATGGAAACCGTTTTTCTATTGGGCACTTTTTGTATATGCATATTTTGTATATGCATATTAATGCTCTTGTATTTTCTCAACAATGGAGAAAATAATTGTTGATCCAATTCAACTAGCAAAGAAATAAACTTATATGATTTTAGTCAAATTGGTGTCAAATATATATTCATATCATTATAGAATCACTCATTCTAAGTAAAACTCATGATACACATTAATTTCAAATTGCGGGCCATATGGTTTTGGTTATAACTTAAAGTCATCATAGGAATTCATTTCAAATTGCAGTTTCTCTTCTACATGGGCTTTTACTGTGAAGACAAATTAACTAGCAAGAAGTCCCTCATTTCCTTGGCTTCAAGGGATTCTCTACAATCTCCTTTGCCTACTTCTGTCATCTCCTCTTCAAAGAGTTGAACTATATGACAGTTATTCATACCTTGGCATTGAAGATCCTTATGAAAAGATAGTTTAAATTACACCCAATGATATAATATCCACTGTCATGTATATACGGTCGACAATCTTCCAGATTTTATATAATTTCATTATGGTTATAATATACTATCACAGTTCTCCTTGTCCCTTTTTTTTGAAGTACCAATTTTCTGCAACATTGTTTTATCGGTGCTTCTCTCTTAAAAAACTCATTCCTAACATTCATTTGTCTCTTATTACATGCTTTTCACCATCTAATACCACGATACTTTAAGGCTAATTTATACAAGTAGCTTAAGAATGTTGTCATTCTTAAGATGGGTGTAGTATTTCAAGTTTTGTTGTGAATTGTATTCTTATTGTATAAATAGATGTATTGCAAAAATTTTAAAATAATTTGGATTAGATTATATATAAAATTTTAGTAGGCTTATTAATTAAGAGTATGTGTTTCTTTTTAAGAGGTTGTAAGTTCAAATCTAATAGCACATGTAGGACAGACTAGAAAGTCGACAAAGGGGGGCAACGGTGTCTTTAGGAAAGGTTGACCCATTTGGAATGTAGATTACTCCACTTGGAAAAGCTTGTCCACTATGAGTTCCCTCTGCCATCACCTAGTTTAGGACTACACAATCTAACTTTCGTAATAACTAATGCATAATGGCTCTTGATTTAGTTAATTTTATGTTTTTTTCCTTCTAATGTCAAGAGGAATCGATAATTAGGGTAGTGTTATACTCATGTGATACGATGTGTGACCATTTCTAAGCATTAGAACCTACATATAATAAAATTGCAAAGAAACCTTGTGTGGTTGACTCCCTTGTCTTAGCTACGATATGGTTCAATCTTATAAATTTTCTAAAGAATGTGGATTGAAGAATGTGAAGCAAAAATTAAAAAATATTTCCTTCAAGCACAGAAGGCAAAAAAATGCACATGTACAGTTATGTTTTTGTTTTTATTTTTTTTTCATCTATCAAACATTTTGTTCAAGTAAATTAATGATAATAATGAAATTTATTTATCTCACAAATCCTTCTCCTCCTTTGTACCTTCACATAAAATAATCCAAAAATTAGCACATTCAAAATCATATTATGTGTAGGTAGAGTGTAAAAGAAAGAAAGATTTTGATCAAGTAAGTTAGTTTAATATTCAAAAATGGTCAGAAATGACTATGAGAGGAGAAATAAATACGGAACAAATCGGTGTGGAAAGGAAACAATCACAACATCAAATATACACTTTGCAACGTTTTTCCACTTTTTGCGAATAGAGACTACTTTCTGAAGCATAAAAGCCTTTTGCATTTATTTATAGGCCCCTGCCTAGTCAAATACATAACCAAGTCTCACATATTATCATGTTGAATAAAGGAAACCTCAGGGTTGCTACCATAAGATTTCACCATTGCTCCTTTGAATAATGAATTAACGTTGTTATGTCAGCTAAAAGAATTATTTAATCAATGCTCCACAAAATATCCACTTATCTCCTATCAAACAATGTAAAGTTGTTATGGAGTGACTAGCTTTATGTATATATCCATTTCATAGCTATGCTTTAAACTAGTTCATATAATGGTAAATTTTGAATTTGCTATTTTCGAAAAAAACTTTGAATATAAACCTTGTGTCCAAACGCCCAAAAGAAGTTAAACCAAGACCAAGAAAAGATTAATGCAATCACCATAAGAGCAAGTGGTAAAAGAATATAAGTTTTTGATAAGTGAGACTGCTCAATATTGAAAAAGAGAATCTTTTTTATCAAATATTTTCTATTGGACCTTGAAATATAATCTTTAAAGGTTGAGAGGCAATATATGTTGGAAAGGTTATAAAATCTGTAAACTTCTCATAATGTAAATGATTTCACTTTATCTTATATATTTGAATGACATTTTGTTTACTAATTTTTATATTCAAGTTTATTTTGTATGTCACCATTCTTCTTGAATTTATGCCTTACAGGGTTTTCTTTGCAACATCTAGAACAATTGCTAGTTTATTTTATTTTAAGAATATGAAATGCATTATGAATAAAATGTTTTAACATTAATAATTATTTGATGCTTACCAACATTTACCAACCAATTAATTTACATATTTACACTACTAAATATTACAATAATATATAATAAATTGATTATAAAATATTTTGATAAATATTAAAATATTTATTATATAACTTATATTTAATTAAATATTTTTAATTAATATATTATAAATATTATAGGTCAATTTTATATTAATCATTAATATATAAATTGAATTGGAAAAATATTTTCAGGCCATCAATTGTTTATAATTTTTTCACTAATATTTTATAATCCATAAATGTTATTTATCAACTCAATTTTCAAGATGAAGATTTCTTTAAATAAAACGGTAAAAAAAACCATTTTCATTACCAAAATTTCCATAATTATAAAAATTACATATCTAAAATAATGGTTGAACATCTTAATTTTATCAACAATGACATTAGAATTTATATAAAAAATTATATATAGAAAACAGACTCCAAACACTCTTATTGAATTTCAGAAATAATAATTAATCTCATTATATTTTTATTTTATTGTTACTTCGTGTATTTAATTTGATCTCTAAAATTTTCAAATTTTTAAAATTAATCTTTCTAGAACTTTAATATTATTATTATATATAACACTTAAATTTTAATAAAATTCTAAAATGTTAATCAATTTGACATTTTCTGTATTCTTCGTTCCTTTTTCTTAGAAGTTTTTTGAATTCTCTGACTTTTCGGTAAAAATGTATTCTATAATCTAATTATAATTATTATTAATATATATTTATATTTATCTTTATCTTTATCTTTATCTTTATCTTTAGGATAATTGGTAATCAGATTGTTTGGTTACTAATATGATAAGGGTAAGTTATGGAAGATTTGGACATAGGACTTTATACTGATATTTATAGTGATATTTATTTTATATTTTCAAGGGTATGATAAGGGTAAGTTATGGAAGATTTGGACATAGGACTTTATACTGATATTTATAGTGATATTTATTTTATATTTTCAAGGGTTTGCCAAGTGAGTTTTATGGATTTTTTTTATTCTGTATATTTTTTAAAGATAATTTTTAATTGAAATAGTTAAATAATTACTTATCATCTGGGATATGAGACAAGATATAGGAGCATCATGATTCTAGGGAAGTATAATTAAATCATAGATTATATCCCGAGGCCTGAAAGTTTACCGCGAAATTGTTTCCCCACCATGAGGGAAACGAATAACAAAAGGAAAATATATGGAATTTGAATTTTGTGTAGTCTTAGAAATCAAGCCAATATTATTATACAAAATCTATCAAAATAATGTGCCTAGAGCCTTGATGGGAAAAATAAAAAGTTCAAAATTAACACCATGAAAGATAAGAAACTCGAGCTTCAAGAGGATAGTGAGATATCAAACTTGATGGGTTTTTCTTCGACCATTCATGGTGGAGAAAATGGTGAGCTAGGTGGGGTCCCCATCTCCAGTGTCGCTAGGAATTCTTCCACATCTAGGATAAGGTCCTTGAGCTCGTCTAGAAAATGCATTAGGTTCACCAAAGTCTTCCTTTTGTCCATAAGAATGTTGCTCAACAATAGATTAATGTGCCAACAAAGGCCCACTGTATGAAGGCAATGGTTCTATCTTTCTCACGAGCCTCCCATATCAAGAATCTAATGGGAAATACCTTCCACGACATCCAAGTGGCACGAAATATCTTTCCTTTTTTAGCTAGGTTCCTCCCTAAAGAACATAGTTTCCTCTTAAATATTCATGGGCATGTACTCATGCAAGCGACGAGTTGCATAATTTTCCCGATTCGAGCTTTGAAACCGCAAACCTCTCCACAAACCCCTCCTTCTTTGTTGCAACAAGCTTGCTGGTGCACGATGGCTGTTAGATGTAGTAGGACATTGTTGAGGCATGCCTAAAGCTGATCTATAAGCCAAAAAATCTTGCGGTGGAAGAATTTGACCGAAAGATCAAGGAAGGAGGGCTGGATGATTAAATGACTTGGGAAAGCCCGTGTCCATCAAAAAAATCCACAAGAGATAGACGGAAGTCTACAAGGGCTCGAGACAACCCCATGCATGACCAACCGTGAGGTAATCAAAGGTCATGGTTAATAGAAGGAGAATTTAATGGAGACAAAAAAAGAAAGGGGAAGAAATGGAGGGAGTGTATATTACCAAGAAGGAGGGGCATGACGGTGTCTTCAGACCACCTGATGGAGCCAAACTCGAAGGCATATCGGATATCCTATGTCACCGTCATTAGGAGGTGGGGGATCATTTATATGTTAAGGTGGTTTGGAGTGTGACGGGGTGAGATGGATCAGGCCCCATTATATCAGGCCCTACCCCATTACAACTTCAATAATACCCCATCGACACTATTCTTCTTTATTTTTTAATTATATATTGATTTTATATCTTTTCTCCTTCCTAACTATTTATATGTTTATTTTTTTAATATTGTTAATTTTTCATTTATTTTAATAATTTTAATTACTTTATATCTATATATCTATATATCTATATTCTAGATTCCGGCCCTTGGTTTTGGGAAAAATCAGGCCTATTCATGAAGCCATGGAACCCATCATTCGATCCCTCTACAGCAGGGATAACCTCAGCACCAGTTTGGGTGAGATTGCCAAGCCTACCCTTGCATCTCTGGAATCTCTCCTCGCTAAAAGCCATCGGAAATGCAATTGGGAAATTTTACTGCAGGTGCCCAGAAACAGAGGAATATGCCAGAACCACCTATGCACGCATCTGTGTGGAAATGGATTTCAGCGCCGGATTCCCAGCTGAAACAAACCTAACAAGTAAAGACTATGTGTGGAACCAGAAGCTTGATTATGAAAGTGTCCTCTTCAGATGTCGATCGTGCTTTGAGACGGGGCATCTAGCCAAAAATTGCCCAAAAGCCTCTAAGAAAAATTTTGCTAGAAAAAACCACCACAGGTCTACATGGTGGGAAGGAGCACAAAAAGAACACTACACTGTCATCAAAGAAGAATATTCTAGCGAAAACTCTGAGTCACAAGAAATCAAGGAAGAAGGAAACAACTCTCAAAGCAAGCAAGGAGAAAGCCCGCCCCAACAAATCAACAGTTATGAGGATTTGAATACCGCAGAAAATAAATCTTCATTTAACAGCAAAGCAGATCTCCTAAACCAAACTTCTCCGACTATAGATCGCGAAGCTAAGACACCAATGTCCCAAGAACCAGAAGAGATGAAGGAGATGCAAGACAAAGGAAGTTGGAAGACCGTAGAGAAAAGAAAGAAAGCTACAACACCAATCTTGCCAAGAAAGACGAGGAGCCAGACAAGTAAAAATTAAGAAAATTGTAGGTCCGATAGACCAATTTGGTCTCAGTGGACGTTAACCATCATCATCATCATCATCATATATATACTTTTCCAAAAAATTATAAATAAATATCACATTACCATAATTTTACATTTATATATACATTTTATTTTTTTATACATTTATAAAGTAAATTCACTATAATTTTTTATACATTTAACACATTCTCTAATTTACACTTTCATAGTATTACTATTATTATTATTATTTTGTAATGTTGGAATTATATTCCCTCAAAATGTCTTCGTACAAAAATATATATTATTGGTTATACTATGTGAGGTCATAATCTAACTCTAGGGAAACCAAAACTATTAACGACAGACAACATTGCAGAAAAGGGAGCATGCGATTCAAAATGCTAACAAGAATAACTATGAAGTTCATGAAAACTAACATAGATTGAACTACTAGAAGTAATAGGAAAATGTCAAGGGACTATAAATAACATCAAGTGTTAGTTGAAGTAACAAGGATCAGAGTGTGAGTGTTGGTTCTCATTGGTGTTGCAGGTTCTACACCACACTATATTTTTTTCTTTTATGTGAGCAAGATGAGCATTGAAAGTAGAAATAAAAGAGCACTAGGGATATTGAAAATTTTGTATTTTTTTCAAGAAAGATATTGTATCATTGCAGGCTTCTTATTTCTCCTTCAAGGCCCTACCCAAGAGTGTCTTCATCTTCCAATAGAGAGTAATGGAGTTCAGGTATTATTTTTTACTTCCCTAGTATATGTAGGGTCAAGACTGCAATTGGGTACTTCATCTTAAATTTATGAGTCTAAATAGGCTTGTTAATCAATATTGTTTACGGATTCAAGTTGAAGAATTTCATCTTGAATTTATGGAGGAGTGGAGGAGTGAAAAATGGTTGCTACATCTTGAACTAGGGATTCAATTCATAGTTGTGTTGAGAAATCGATATGCTTGTAGATTAGTGTAAATTTATCTCAACTTGATAATTACTTGTGAATGTTTGCTAGCTCCTTATTAAATTTATATTATGTTCACGAAGAAATTATCAAAAACTATAAAACATGAAGATCACAAGAGACAAAGAGCATAAGAGAATTGAGCTCCTAGCTAAGGGAAAACCCCACAAGTGGAAAACCCAAGAAATCCTCATCTTATAGAATCAAATGAAATTAAGATATAAAATACCGAAAAAATAAGACCAATGTTTCCACAAGAGTCGTCATCCCTCCTTTGAAAACTTTGCCAACCAAGTGAAAGTCAATAAAGTTAACTCTAGTCAAACTTCTACAATTATAGTCTAACCACTAAAAATTTTGGACCTGTAATGATAGTTGAATTTCAACCCTATAATAGCATTAAAAAATCACAAAATAAACTTGAACGTGTGAACGAATTAAAAGAAAAAGATAGCCTTCTCTCTACTTTGAATTTTCTCCCTCTTTCCTTTAACTTTCACTGAAATTCTTCTTCTTACACATTAATCAATTTGGTTGATTGATGATGGAATGGGGTAAACATTTCTTATATTGATACATTTCCAGGAGGTTTCATAACTACTTGTTCTATGTTGAGTTGTCCAGGAGGACCAGATTGGCCAGTGGAGGAAATTTTGACTCATTTTGGCTCAAGAAATGTATTTTTTTCTCTTTCTTACAACATGTCCAAATGAGATTTTGACTCAATTACTTTTATTTTACTCATAATATTTTGTTTTTTGAATCAATAAACCATGTAAGAATTAAGAACATGATTTGAATAAAAATAGAAATAAAAAAAATGAATATAAGGAATGAATATGATACACACATTAATATTTCATTTGAGTCACATTATGAAAACTGACACTAGTTACATTTTCATCACTCCCTCATAACTAGGGTCAGGGTATTCATAATGACATAACAAGATGTTATCAAATTGAGATATTATCATAAGAAGGGATTCAAATTGATAATAATATTCACAAAATCATAACCAACATTGTCAAAAGTAGCAAGAACTTCACTAACATGCTCTACCTATCCACTAGATCAAAGCACAATGCTAGGTGGCATAAATTTGGACACCACCACTGCCTCTCTAAGAACATACCCCATCAATATGTTCACCAGGTATTTCCATACAAGATTATTCATATCTTTGATATCAACCATCCTCAATCAATATTTTCCTTCGGAGTATTCTTATCATGGATCTAAATCCTAAGAGAATATTTGTCCTAGATGCTTATCCAATCCACCATTCATAGTACTAGTGTCTTCACTAGGCTAACAAATATTAGTCCTAGCCATAGTACATGAAACATGGAGAATAAAGCGTCCATCCTCACTCCATCTTAACTAGGGCTGAGATCCTCACTACCTCTTAAAATGGAGGAACAACCACAAGCCTAATGTTTTCTCAAAAATACTCATTAATACATCATTTATTTGTTCTATTGTGGAATTTTTCGGTAGCTTCTTCGTTCCTATCTACATCACATTAGAACGAGCTTCATCCTTCCTATTTCTTTTTCAATATTCACGTAGCTTCAACAAGTCATTGAATAGTTCATCAAAGATTTTATGGAGCCAAACTTTTGGACGAACATTCACATGTTCTTTCTTCATACTGCAATAGAATTCTACTTTTACACTTTTCCAAGAAAATATATCAACTTTCAATCATCAGTAGTACCTCTATTAGCAATAGTACCTATCAAACCAATCAATATAGAACCAATTATAGCTCCCTCTTTCCGGCTAAGGTGCCAGGTAAACTTATTATTGATAAATATTGAATCAAAATATCTATATAAAAAAAGAAAAAAATTGTCTCATGACTTGTTGTTTCCTTTTTTCCCTCTACAGTGTACAAATATCTGCTATATGTCCTTTCTAGTAGCATATCATATCCCAAACATTATAGATATCATTCCTTATCATTATAGTTTATCAAAACAATAGATGTTGCTCCAAATTTCAAATTGTAATATCCTTCAAGTCAATTTCCACTTCTAGCTCCCTCTAAAGTTGACATTAATTCCCTCCTGTTATCTAACTTCACATTCTTCAAGAAATTATTTTGGATAATGATTAATGATAGTGCCAACAAAAGTTTTTCCAATGAGGTATTTTGTTGCTAGATAAGTGATAACCATCTAGGAAGATCTTAAATGTTTTGACTTTCTTTCCAACTATCCGACAATAATATGCCTTTGTTGTTAACCTCTCTTCCTAAGTAGATTTATGCATCATGTTCTTCCTTCAACTCCTTGAAGATTATATCCATGCATAATGATAAGAGTCCTCTATATGTGCTTCCATGTTGCTGCTATATTTTTCTTCAATGCATATTAATAAGTTGACAACTCTTCTTAGAGAACAAACTTCCATTATGATTCTCTAATTTTCCCATTCTCATAGAGTCACTAGATTGATGCTTGAAACCAAATATAATGTTATAAATACTTTTATAATAATGCATGATGATTTGTTTTTCTTTCTTGTAGTCGTTTGTTGTTAAATGACTACTACTAAACCTTCATGATGAAATTCACAACTTCAAAGACTATAGAGTACTATTGACTATTAAATGACATGTAAACAACTTTTGATGACACACTTTTTTCTATTCTGGCTAGCTGGATGATGTGTTGACTACTTTCAATTCTTTGTCAACATATACAACTTTAGTGGCCGTTCTAGGATTCCATGTAGACTTTATTTCTCCCAAAAATATGTTTTCTCAAAATTTAATTTTCATCAAACTATAATTTGTGAATCCCAAGACAATTCTACGCAAATGTAACTACAACTGCAACTCAATAAATGTAATAATGAATATAATAAACGAATATCATCAATGAAATAATAATACATTTCAGTCACATTATGAAGACAAACACTGGTTACATTTTCAGCACATTGTCACTAAGGACCTCTTCAACTAAACCCCAAACAACAATGCATCCCTTGCCATTTTATGTTGTATCGGGTTGCAAGGGGACATGACAAAATTATAACTCAATACCCATAGAAACTACAGGGATTGTAAATTATAAAACCAAATATATGTAAAACACAAGGAGAAATTAATTTATGGGGAGGTTTGTCATATATTCTAATGAAATGGGGCGATAGAGGGGAGGAAAATAATGGTATTTCGGTAGCGTCAGAAAACCACCAAGAGGGGAAGCGACCAAAACCAATGCTCATCTTGACTATGCTCTGAGAATCACATACCAATAGCCACCAAAATGAAGCTAAACTAGTAAATACATTGTCAAAGAAGACGAAACTTAACATAGTAAGAGTTACCCAATGTTGCCCTTCCCGTTAGGCATTAACCTATGTCGTCGTGAGAGTGAGTTTATGGTTAACACATCCCACTCCTCCAATGGTTGTCACCATGGTTTTCATCAATATCTTAGGAAGTTCTACCGCCACAAATATATTTTATCTCCCCTTGTTTCTACTCAACATCCAATGCATGAGTTAGAGAAAGAAATGCCTAGAAGTTATGCCTCCAAAAATTATCGTGCATTCTAAGCCATGGATTTTGAGATAACTTGGCCTTCACATCATAGTAGAAACCCATAGTTTGAAATAAAGCCATGAATATTTGCAGCTGGATATGAGCCCCACACTTTTTATTGCACAAATTAATTTTCCAACCTGTGGTGGGGTAATGACATAAAAGTATTAGAAAAACATGACACCATGGTCTCCAAGCCCAGAGTACTCAAATGAAAAATAGTGTGCCATGATATTGAAAGATAGTAATAGCTGTTTGCATGTGTGAATGGATGTGGTGGGTTAGTTATACAACCCCCCACATAAATGTGATGGGAGGCGACTATCACAGTGGGATCTGCCCCTCCTCTATTGTCCATAATACCAACACGTAGTCAGGGGTACATTATTACAATTATTATTTATAAGATTATGGATTCAATTTATATTAAATACATATGGTAGGTTTGGCTTCAATATCATTGTATTAGGATATGAGCATATCGGTAGATCATAAAAGTGAAACAGGGAAAAACTATTTTTATCTTGATATAACAGACAAGCAGAGCCAGATAGTTAGGGACATGCAAACATCAGACACATGTCAGATTATGGTTGTAAGATAGAGTTGAGGTGGTATACTAAGTTGACATGTTAATTTGGCTACCATCCCTAGGATATGAGCAAATTAGATTGTCATTGTTATAGGAAACTCCCAATAATTTGATACCCTAGTATGCTATACTGACATATCAAAGACTTGTGCCAAGTGCTTTTTGGTATATATGTGATATTTCCATATTGGTAGATTTGTGTTGATTGAAAGGATTACTAATATATTAATATCAACATATCATTATATTGGTGTATTGGATTTGGGGAAAATAAACATATCTGACCTTGGGATGTTGTGGAGGATACGATGCTTGAAATTTTTTGATATAGTGAGAACCTATATTAGAGTTGGGTAGTGGACATGGACTAGGCATGGTGCAACATGGCCTAGTTATTCTATGTGTCAAGCTTGGAGGATCATATAGATTGATGAGATGTCAAAGAGGGACATAAATCCTTAAAAATGTATAACTTTGAGCTCAAAACATAGAATTAAATGAAATTTATATCATTGTAAATATTTCAATGCGTGGAGAATGATGCCATTGTAGGAATTGTGACTTATAATGACAGAATCAAGAAGGATATTGAATACTCACCTATCGAACGAGCCTTAAGGATCAGTCTAGTTACACCCCATATCATTAATCAAGGTAAGGGGTTGGGTATGTTCAGTAATCTAGAGGATTACTTGCTAGAGGAGAATGAGTTATGATTATAAGCCATTGATTACCCTATAAGTTACACTGTTACTTCAATACTCCATAACATCCCTTAAGGGAGGACAAATAATAACATAAACTTACAACAACATGTTAACCAAGCATGGGATTGGTGATTTATTTCACCTTAATGGCACCCTCACCTCAAAAGAATAGAAACTCTAAGGTAGATACTCTACATATAACTTGGAGCCTAGGATGATAACGTGTTCAATGTTACCAACAGAAAGGGAATTCCCATCCTTAGGGATGACCATTAAATAACACAAAGGTCAATTATATAAGGTTGTGAATAGCTACACATGGCTATGTTTTATATTCAATTTAATACATATTTAGTTATATACATACGTAATGAGGATTAAAAAAACCTCAACGATGAGATAATAAAAAGGTATTTAAAACCATAACCTTAGGTCCTTAGAGGTGTGTTAACCTTTGTTAGAACCAATCAAACATTCAACCCAATCAAAGGTTTCATTACCTACATTCTATAATTTAAATGATTATTTGAATCAATTGATGATAGAGAAATGAAATCAACTAAGGGTTAAAAGCTAATTAATATTGTATCTTTATACAAAAGTGGATTATTACATGATTATGGTCTAGAATTGTGTACCATCGTTGTTATCAATGATAGTTATTAGAAAAACCCGGATGCGGGTGATCTGTAATGCATTAACGGTGATGGGACGGAGGAGGGCGCAGCATGGAAAGCACCTGTCCAGCATGCTCATCGGACAGAATATCATGTGGGAGGTTATGAACCCGCAGGTGGTTAACATTATGGTAGCTATTTTGTTTGGTCTCGGCATTAAATCGCTGTCCAGTTTCGCCTGCACTGGAGGATCTCTGCCTGCAACGATCTTGATTGCCATAGTAATGGCGGGTGAGGACCGAGGGGGTGGCACTCGCGTATTTAATAGCTTCAGCTTCAGCAACATGCTAATGAGTTTCATTCTGCTTGGGACGATTCAGAGTTCTGATACAGATTGGGCCTGGGGGGGTCATGCTCCGGTTGCTGTCTTCGGATTGCGCCTGAGGCAGTGGAGGCACAACCACTCTCTGTGGGGCTCACGGTGCGTAATTTCCCCTCAGCTGTTGGCGGCAACCCCTGTGGTGTTCATGGAATTCTCATTGTTGGTCGTGGAATTTCCACTGAAGGAGATTTCAACTTTGTTGTTCGTGCTTTTCTGTCCGCTATGTCGAGACCCCGCCAGCACATGCTCAGCCACAGAGGCTCCAGCTGGGGCAATCCTTCTCACCCTTCTGCTGGGTCTGGCTCCATGGGGCAGGCTCCTCCTCCTCTGGGAACAGAGAGCATTCTAAGACCAAGTCAATACCTAGACCCAAGCTCTCCAGACTCCTCCAATTCGCCGTCCTTTGGCTTAGCTATATTCTCGTTCAATTGTTCTCTCAATTGCCCTCGGATTACGGCTCATGTCTCCGTTCTCTTCTTAGAAGAAGCCCAAGAAGAGGGCGAGCCCAGTGCCCCTTTGCCTCACACTGAGGAAGATCAAAATCCCAACTCTCCGAGGCCTTCTACTGATATGCAACACGGGACATCTCAGCCAGCCAGCGCCGTCAATATAGTGCCAGTTGCTCATGCTCAACCGGACAGGCAGGAACAGGAAGAGGGATGGTGCAGGATTGTGGAGGAGCCACCCGACGAGTAAACTTGTGTTTCAGCTGTCCATCAGTTTTTGAGGCCCAGTTGAAAGGAGGAAAAGGTTCTTTTTGGCTCTGTTTGTCAAATTCTATCTATGTTCTTGTGTCGGGTCTATTGTCTAGTTTCTGTTGTGTTTACTAGTTGTTTGTATCTCTCTGATTCCCCTGCGCGGGATGTCTCGTCCAACTCCCAGTTTTTGACTTAGTCATGCTCAAACGGCCTATCTCTCAGGCTTGATGGCTTTCTTTGCTCAATCGATGTAACAGTACTCTTTTTTGTAAATAATAGATTAATCATACTTAGCAAAAAAAAATGATAGTTATTAGAAAGAAACAGTAGGTTAGTGTATGTGGTTTAATGAGGTTAGATGAGTGGGCATTATACCAAGCTATTAGATATTTTGGCCTGTGCTCATTCAAATAATAATATTAACTAGCTCACACATAAAACTAAACTAGTAGTAAATTCTTGTAGGAATCCAAACATTTATCTTATAATACATCTCATATTGCCAAAATTAAAAATTAATAAAAAATTACCAAATTACAATTTTATTTTAAACAATAATTTTATTATTAATTATTAAAAATTTATAGTTAAATATATATAATATAATTGATATTATACCTGTTCATATTATATTTTATATAATTAACCAATTTAACTAAAAAATAAAAATGAAAACATAATTGTACGGAAATAAATCACATCCATTAATATGTAATTATTATTAAAAATATTTTTAGATAAAAACTAATTTTTTACGGATATTTATCGTTTCTTTTATTCAAATTAAATTTCATTCGCATTATTGAAATTAAAATTTTAAAATTCATATTCGAAACATAGACATTTACAAAAAGAAATACGCCCTTTCACAAACGCTAAAAAAACACCCTTACAAAGAAAGTTCTATCTTTATGTTATTGCGTATGCATACAACAATGACTTCCACTTGGCTTACCTACTGTTTCACAGTATCGAAACATGGCCGAGTCCAAGCGGAGTCGGTTTTTATATGTCCAAATTGGAGATTTTTTGCGTCTATATGCATAAAGATTCCTTCCCAACATTGCTCCCGTCATCTCACTTGATGGAAGAAAAATATCACGTATGTCTTGTGAACCTGAGGTGTTAAGAAATATTGTCAATTTCAATCCACATGGTTGGACAAATTCTTATGCCTCTTTTCTTATGGCTCTTTTATGGGTCATTTGTATTTTAATTTGGAAAACATTTAAATTTTTTTTTAACAGAAAATTAAACATATAAATTTGAATATTTTTCATTTTTATATATAATTGTTTGTTAAGTTGTATCTGTTTTCACATGAATATATGCTTAACAATACACTCTTGAGGTAGTATTGTTTTTTTTTTTTTTTTGGGTAAAAAGCCAAATCTTGTTAAAGGATTGTGTGGTCCATGCTAGTGTGATATCTATTTAAATGCTTTTGGAATTGGGTTTTTCAACACAGAGATTATTATTATTATTATTATTATTATTATTATTATTATTATTTAACACGGTGAAGAGAGACATCAAATTGGTGTATGAGACACTCTTGTTTGTGGAACAAGGGACCTACCTCCATGCAACGATTTTGACTGCTCAGTCTACAAATGCATACATACTCTACCCCTTCTAGTTTTTAACCTATGACCTCTTAGGAGGAAACGAGACATCAAATTGGTGTATGAGACACTCTTGTTTGTGTAACAAGGGACCTACCTCCATGCAACGATTTTGACTGCTCAGTCTACAAATGCATACATACTCTACCCCTTCTAGTTTTTAACCTATGACCTCTTAGGAGGAAACACGTGCTCTAAGAGGTCACACGTTCAAAACCAGAGGGGGGTAGACTATGTATGCCTTCATAAACTTAGCAGTCAAATTCGTTACCTGAAGGTGGGTCCCTTGTCCCACAAAAAATGGAGACCCATACACCAATTTGATGTGTGCCTTGCTGATCAACTTAAAATTGGAAAATAATAATAATAATAATCGAGAAACCCAACCCCAGCTGCATTTAGGTAGACGGGTACCTAGGCATGGGCCACATAAACCATTAACAAGATTTGGAATTTTAGTAGACGGGTACCTAGGCATGGGCCACATAAACCATTAACAAGATTTGGAATTTTACCACGAAATTTAAAAATCATAACCTTTGCATCACCATGTTCCTTAACAATACACCTGTTCAATGTCTATTCTAAGCCCCAGGGCCACATATAAAAGATTATATGAAATTTTAATTCTAGTCTTCATAATTAATTTTTTCTTCCAATTATTCAATAATCACAAATTTATAAACATTGTCACAATAAAAATAAAGCTAAATAAATAAATTTAACAAGTGTAATATGCACGGGTGTTGCTTGGTACCTACCTCTTATGTAAAAAGTAGAGAGCCTTTATGGGGTGAATGTGATCATATAACTTTGTTATATTAAGTGCATCATTTAACCACCTCAACTTTGGTGGAGGGGAAACCAAATCATGAATAACCTATTGGTATTAAATAACATAGTTTTATGAAAAAAATATTAGTAAACATTAAATAATTAGAAAATAAAAAAAATATTATGATTAATAAAATGGAAAAACATTATCATTAGAAAGAATACAATAATTAATAGAAAACAAGGAAGAAATAATTATAAGGTAATAAATATTTATTGTTTAAAATAAATAAGATAATCAATTATAATAAGAAGTATCAATTAAAAAACACTTATTATTATTATCCAATTATAAAGTCACCAAATTGACACTAAACTAGTTTATGAAACCTTCTTTGTTTTAGAAACCTTAGGACAAGTGACTCACCTCGGCATAACTATTCTACTGCTAAATTTACCAAAACAAACATAATCTGCTATTCTACTGCTAAATTTACCAAAACAAACATAATCTACCCTTCAGATTTTAAAAATAAGCGCATGCTCTTAAATTCAACTCATAGATCTCATAGCTGTGACCAACAGTATAATTAAACATTGGACCTTTACGCCAGCATCCGCATGATATCTATTGATAAAGCAAAGGACAGGAGGGAGTCAGGGAATCGATTGGAAGAACTAGAGTAGTTCACGAGATTGGATGAATCGTCAGCTGTTCTGCGTCCTATCCAATTCAGAAGAGAGAAAGCGACCCATCAAGCCGAATGTCTCCATTATTGAATGAGAAGGCGTAATATCTGCATTATTGAATGACAAATTGGAGCACATCTGTTTTTTTCTGGAAACAGGAACAGCAGCAGGCGGAGGGTCCGTCAAGAGCGGGGGCGGGCCGAAGAGTAAATCTAATAATTATATGCAGCCGAAGAATATATATGTCTTCTGTAGACTACGTTGTACGTTTATGTTTTTGTTTAGAACTTTGAATATAAGAGTATAACAGATGGTTAGTTTGAAAATCCCAGATTGATTTTGAAACCCTCAAGCATGAACGGCTGATACATATTGATGTTATTCCATATACCATAGATATTGAAAGAGATATGATAGAGGAATTTATGGGTTGCAGCTTAATTTGTTATAACAGAAAACATTTTCATATTATTATATTGCTGGAACCAAAAAATTCATTCGTGTGAACTAAATTTATGGGGTCTTCACCAAAAAAAATTCGTTCTGGTGCCGAGAGATGCTGATATTTACGAACAATTTAAAATATATATGTCATTGTTGGTACCAAATTTCGTCGAAGATGATATTTTTTTAAAGGAGTTTGACGTACATGCTTTTATGTGTATTGGCTTTGCCTATGTCCTCGTAATATATAACACTAAAAATTTAAAAGATGTTTGACCTACGGTTCGGAATTGAGTCTTGAATCTGGTTTTAAATTTATTTTGAATTGAAAAAAAACATGTGTGTTTTATATTTTATGTGTTAATGTCATTTGAATAGATTTTGTTTCTCTAAAAAAAACAAAAACTAGTATATAAAATTAATATGAGTTAAGAGATATGAGAGAGAAAAAATATGTGTATTTTTTATTGTTTAAATTGTATTTTTGAAATATATATATATATATATATATATATATATATATATAAAATATATATTTTAATATTAATTCATATTAAAATATTTTATTTATGATTTATTTTGCATATTTTATTATATACAGTATTAAAATATCTTCTTTTAACATTTTTTTCTATAGATATATATGAAGTTGATATTTACATAAGTTGGTCAACCTAGATCTTTGAATAATTTATTTAAATAACTTGTTAAAACATTCTTTCAAAAAACTATATTTAAAAACATCTTAGTCACATTTTTTTATTTTTATTTTTATTTCTAATTACTTTACACAAAATTATGTTAGGTAATATGGCTAATTAAACATGCATATCATATTCTTTTTTCTTCTTTATCATCGATGACATTGTTTTTCCATTTAGAGAATATTCTAGTTTTATTTTAAGAGGGACACTTGTTACCTGCAAGTTGAGCACCGTCATACTTAGACATCACCTTCACACTAGTCTATAGACTATAGACTGAACGTCTAAAAGTAAAATTATTTCTAAATAATTAGATAATATGAAAAAAGATAAGCATAGTTGCATTTATGAAAATTTTGAAAATAACTTACGGTTGTATAACTTTTACAAATATTGTTTTAACACTATATATATATATATATATATAGTTTTAACACCAATATATATATGTTTCAACTATTACACATCTTTTTCATACTAAAAATTAAAGAGTCATTGACTCTTCATCACAGTTTGGTATGGTAGATATGTTTGTAATGTCATGTTAACATTTAATTTACTCAAGATAAATCAAAATAAAAATGAAAATTTAAACATGAAATTAATAATTATATTTATATTTATAATTATAATTAATAATTAAACCAACATAGACCTATTTTAATTCCATATCTACTAAATACTGAGAAAAATCAAATTTCTTTAATTGAAAATTTTTATTAAAGTCAAAAGATCTGCAGATATAATCAATTTAGGCTGGTTATAAATGAAATTTGAAATTGTGTGCTTTTAATTATTTGTGTCTTAAAATGAATATTATTTTTACACTTATCAAGTCCATATCCAGTAATGAATATCTCCATCTCTAGTAATAATAAATTGTATATCTCCATCTCTAGTAATAACAATTTTTACATTTTTGTCATACTAAAATAGTAGAATGCAATTATATTTTACTTTAAATTATTTTATCTCTATATAAATTTGTTATACTATAATTATTTTATTTCATGATTTATCTTTTGTTATTTCTATTTTTATTTATTTTTAATCTATTAATGTAAGTATTATTTTATTAATCTTAAATCTAATTTTGTAGCACAACTTCTTTTTATTGTGAAGTACTTGTTTATATTATAATTTTTTTTCTTTAGTAAGTTTGGCAATAGTAAGAATAATATGATCATATCCAAAAATAATACTAGAATCAATTTAATATCCAAAAATGCGTTAAAAACATACTGAATTTCTAACCAAAACATCATGCACGTGTCTAAATTATAATTAATTAAAATTTATAAACACTAATAATTAAAAAAATATAAAAAAAATATTATTTTATTAAAAGTGAAGTAAGAAACTAATAATGTATTTTTTTTTTTAATTTAATATCTACATTATATATATATTAACAGTGTAAATATTTTATTTTTTAATTAATAATAATGGTTTTTTTCAACTAAAACTATAATTTTAATAAATTTGTTTTAAAAAGTGAAAATAAATTTCAACCAAAAAGCAAAATTTATTTAAAGAATTTCCGGATAAAAATATACATTAAAATAATATATTTTATATACATCATTAAATTTGTTAAAATATTTTTATTATTTACAACTTTATCTAAAAATATGTATTAATAATCCAATTAGTGGTTATCTTATATATATTTAATTTATTAAATTAAATAAAATTACATTTAAAAAATTCAATATTTAAGCATTAAAAAATAGTAATCAAATATTTAAATCCATTAATAACATCGATTAATATTAATGGTTCCAATGACCATATTGACTAATACAGAAAACAATATATACACACAATGCGACTCAATTCAATTAAATTTCATAAATAATATTTTCCTTTATTTTAATAACGAAAATTGAAATTTTAAACCCTTTTTAAGTTAGTTTTAATTGTTTTTAATTATATAAATATACACATTTTTTTAATATCTATATATATATATATATATATATATATATATATATTATTAAATGTTATGTTATTACAAATTAAGAGTGAACTTGAGTTTGTTAACCTATTTTTTTATATTCAAAAATCGGAAAAAAAATCTTAACAAAAATAAAAACATTTTTAATACATATTTCATATATATATAATATTTTATTTGATTTTAATTTTATTTTAATATATAATATTTAATAATTTTTTATTTTTAGTTTATTATTTTAATACATGTTAAAAGTATAGATTCAATTCTCTATTCTATTTGGGTATTATTCTTGAACATGATCATGATGTAGCCCTAACATTAACAAATTTACAAAAAAATAAACTGTTATTTTAATTTTGTTTATAATTAATTCATTATTAAAATTTATTTCTAATTATTTTTACCATTTCATTTATTTATTAATTTTAAAAAAATATTTTCTCTTAATTTTTGTATATATAAAACACATTTATTTTAATGTTTAAAATTGATTATTTTTTCATTTTAATTGTTTTTTTTAAAGATGACTAGCATATTTATATTATAAACAAAATAAAAATTTAGACCAAAACATTTACATGATTCATTCTGTCCTGGAATTTCACATTTTTTACATTCGTATGATGTTTCCTTTCTGTATCTATTTTCTCTTTTTCTAGCTAGTCTAGATATTTCTCTTAAAAAAATAACACGAATATTTCTTATATCTACAATATTTCAGCAAAAATAGAAGATTCCCAATTAAATAGAAGCTAAAGGCCCTGCATCCTATTCTTCTTTTACGTAACCAACAACTGAAGATTCCCAATTAAATAGAAGCTAAAGTCCCTGCACCCTATTCTTCTTTTACGTAACCAACAACTTTGTCCTTTGTTTGTGGTCCTTCGAAAGAACCGCTTCTAGCTTGTTCTCTCGATGGCTCCTTGCTGGCATCAGCTGTCATTGTTTGTATTTTATCTCTCTCCAAATATCATCCGAGAGCTCTTCTATCCTGACCCCTAGGACAACTAGTTCTGTATCAGTGATTGCTTCAATTTGTTCTATTTTTATCTGCAGCAACTCATACTTTTTATCCAATAGTTCTAATTGTGCCTTCCTATCCTTATCAACCAGGCCTGCCCTTTCCGTCATAATAGAAAACATGATTTCCACCGCCTCAGAGAGCCTTTCCAGCAGCCCATTCGTCTTTTCCTAAGACTGTTCATGTTGCTTCATATACCTGTGCGTCATTACGATGCCTCGAGGCCAGATTGTTCTTTGAGAAGGGCCCTTGGCTTCCTGCTTCCCTGCTACATTGTGAGACACTTGCTGAATGCATTCTAGTTCCATCCTTATATTTAATTCTCGAAAGAATGCCTATCAGGGATAGGATCTAGCTAGAGTTTTCTAGCCAAAGGAAATTAATACAATATTCTTTGAAATCATGCCACCTACTGAGCATATCTCACCCATTAATTCATGAAAATATCAACCTATATGAAGGATATAGGCCTTTAAATGAGCCCTGTGTTGGAATGCTAACTTATATATGGAAAACAACAAGTGCTTATGTGGCAAGCACGCTTGCCTCGAGAGAAGTCACATCGTTGTCACTTGCATGGATATACTTAGTTAAGTAAACGAGAGTAAATGTATTCGAAGTTGGGACATGCCGCCATTAGTCTTCGATGATGAGAAATTTCGCTGGTCTGCTAACCTTTCTCCAAATTGGAGGACGGATATACTTCGTTGTAGAATTGTTGACAATATCTTTGTTCTGACAATTCATGGCAGAGATAAATATATTCTGTTCTCTTGATCATGTTCTAGTGCTCCCTGTTCCAAGCCTCTGCCTTTTTTGGCTAGAGCATCAACCATAACATTCAGATGTCTGTATATTACATAAAACTAAATTTTGTCAACGTGCCTGTGTTGCATATCTACCCTTTGCTATATTGGGGTGAGAAGAGTAGCAAAATTTTCTTTAACCTGCCTGTGTTGCATATCTATCCTTTGCTATATTGGGGTGAGAGGAGTAGCAAAATTTTCTTTAACCTGCTTTAATTATATGATTATTATCATTGAATTACCAAGGATCCTTAATTAAATTAAATACTTTTGGTTTTAGCTCGGGCAAGAATTTACATTTGGTGTTAGCTATTTCAAGTTCTTGCCATAGATCCAAAAATTCTGCTTATAATAATACCAAAGTCCAAACATATTGTGACTTTTACCAAACCAGTGTTTTCTATCTATTTTAATTTAATTTATTTTCATAATTATCGCTTTGATTATCAATCTATCTACTTAATATATTACAATAATGCCACCTTGAAAAAATTATAAAAAATTATAAAGCTCTTGTTCAATTAAAAAAATTGCAAAATAAATATTACATTTCACTTCTTTAACAGAATCTTATATATTATTGCTTACGTAATTAGTCAAAATCCTTCCCCAACTTTAAAGATTCCTCGGGAACTCGTGATAATGTAACCCTTTTCACAATTATTCAAGATATTTTGCAAATGATGAAGTTCATTTCACACGGCGGCGTCGATGTCTTTTTAATGTCATTATGAAGGACATATTTTATTAGTGATAACGTTTAAAACGTAGACTTATATTATTTAAATATATTTTAAAAAAGATATTTAAGTGTAAAAATTTATTATTAAATCTAATAAAAACATATTTATTTTAATTTAGAAAAATTGTACAAAAAAATTAAATAAATTGATTACTTTGGTTAGATAATCTATTTAGTTAATACAATATCCTAATCAGACCTAAAATTATGAGCCAAATGAAATTAACAAACAATAATATCACATGAGAAGGAAAGATAATTAGGAGTTAATATTTCAAATACTCTCTCTTAATAAGTACTTGTTTTGATCTATGATATCTATCTTGTAAGGTCTTTATCACTATCTGTATTCTCTAAAAGATAGCGTAGGTTGCATTGCACAATCATCCACATTAATATACCACTTGATCCTTGAAGTCAAATCGTTAATTTGTTGTTTCTAATGACTAAATTTGAACCCATTGTAAAACTCATTGTAAAACTCATTGTAAAAACTATAGACACAAAACAGCAGATGTTCTCTTGTTCCATCATGCTCACCAAAAACACGAGCTCTTCATCCATGTCACCTAATCAAACATGCTTTAAAGCTCAAATAATAGATAGGCTCTAGAAATAATATAACCTCATCACTAAATATCACTTCGCCACCACTTGCCACTAGGGGTTGGATCCAATGGTGTAAAGAATTAGGAAAGGTTTAATTGCCATGAGGGACTAACATTTATGCCATGGGGACACCTCGATGTCCTGCTCGAATTATGGTTGCACCCAAAGAAGTTATATCTGGATTGAAAAGGTGAAACTCCTTCAAGATCGAAGAACCCTCGGCAATGACTGCACAATGGTAGTCTTTGTCGAGGAATCTTGTGCCTTCTTCATCATTCTATTTCATGTACACCATAAGACATTAACTAATAATTGAGTAAACCCATTCTTAAAATTTACTATTTATTTGAGGTGAATACCATTACACTAATGAAATGATCTTGCATACATTACTCAAATCATTCATATGCATGCATTACAACCACCAACATCTTTAGCAATTATTAGAATAAAAATTTCATCAAAATATATATATAAATATTTCCGGAGAACCTCCATATAGGCGTGTGAACTTAGAAACACATTCTACCCTTCCTTCTTCAATATTCTAACGATCTGAATCAGGGTTTCGAACTACTTCTATCTTTAGGTGATTCCTTTAAGAAAATGGGAAACACAAATTGTTACATAGTTGTTGAGAAATATAGAAGACTTCATTCCTCATTCAACTATCATGTTCAATATTCCAAAATCCATGATTTTACACAACCCTAGTTAAAAATTATCCTTGATTTCAAATAATCAATATAATATTAACATTATATTATATTATATATGATATTGCTTCAACATCCCCCTGCAATAAATTATTTTAAAATTTGATTTCAACCTTTATGGATTCTGGAATATCTCTCTTATAGCAATTTATAACTGAATCCTTCATTAAAACTTCTTAATTGTGTAAGGCCTAATTCAGGACATACAACTCATTCATATATTACAGAGTTGGATTGGCCCATAAACTGTAATATTTGAACTTAGAGCTCTCATACCATTTCTCACATACCCCCATTGACACAATACTACCAACTACCTACTATAATCCACTCGATCCATGATGTGGACTTTCAGGTTTAACTAATGGACTTATTTACTACATTCCCAAATATTCCCTTCAACATTTCCTATGCATACATTACAACTCTGAGAAAAGAATCAATCATGGGCATTTAGCAAGATAAGATTATGCATTTGAGTTTCATTCCTTTGATGACTCTACACAAGCATTAATGGAAATGTTGTCATATATACACTATAGCTAGCATTTCCATATATCATGATCATAGTCCTAATTTCATAGTCGAAAGTATTACTGAGATATATCTTGTGCAATATGAATCATAGTGAATAAATAGCTAAAACGGGCCTCAATGTATGCAATTCACCCCATGATGCATAATGCATAGCATAGATAACCTGAACCACAGGCTATACAATTTCAAACCTTAAAAACATAATTATTCATCATACATAGTTGTCTCATGCATAAGTATTCATCATCTTAAAAACCAAGATAGCACATAAGTTTAAATATGTGACAACATAAAGAGTAAGGAGCCACATACAGAACATCCCAAGCAATTGAAGAAAACTAGATTAGCTGAAGAAAGTCACTTGGAAAACTGAGCACCACCACCCAACCTAGAACTGACTTCCTCCAGTTCACCCCCGAGCTGAGAGTTCTTGCCATGGATCAACTGCTTCTTGTTGATCTCTTCATTGGATATTTAATACCCTCTTTCATGATATGGTTTCCATTAGTGGTGTCCCAATTTTATGGATCTTTTTTATCCATTGCCTACACTTTTCCCAGAAAATCTCGCATTTCTTTCCTGCGAGGCTTTTTTGCATAAAACCTTGCCTTTCTCTCCTGCGATGCTTTTATGCTTTTATTAAACTTAACATCTTTCTCCTGCTAATTATCTTAATGGATATGTATCTCCAAATAGATTAATCTTATTTAGAATTCGGTCTAGAAGTCTTATCATAAAATAATTATCCATTCCCATTCATCAATGAGATTTCATTTGGAAAGAACCTCATCTCTTGTTGTCTAGTTTTCAAAGCATTTTACATTATCCTTATTTATTTAACAAAAAAGTATTTAACTTCATTATTACACCTTCGATCTATCTTTTCTTAGCTTAGGTTAACAGAGTGTTACATACAACAGAAGGGTGTTACACATGATCAAATGGTGTCATTACAAGGTGTAGGATTGTAGTGGACACTCATAGTTCTCACTTCATGTTCATTGATCATGTTTTCTTTATTGGATATATTTGTATTAGGGAATTAAATGTTTTCTATCAAACACTGACTATTTTTCAAGCTGTGTCGGGACATATTGTGAATATTGGAAAATCAAATATTATTTCCAAGTCGAAGGAGGATGAGGTTCTTAGGGATATAACTCATCTCTTTGTGATGGCCATGATTAATATGGATGAATGGTTCATGTATTTGGTTTTTTTTTTTAATCCAAGCAAGCGTGGAATTAACTATTGGAAGTGGTTGATAGAAAAAGTCGAGTTTAATATGTCACTATGGTAGAATAGGTGGATTTAGATAGGACAGAGCTTAGCTATGGTCAAATGAATACTTTAGAACATATGATTATTCTAGACACATCTGTATTTATTTGCTAAAGGCATAAGAAAAAGAATAGATGCCACCATTGCTAGGTTCCTTTCGGTCAGGTTTGGTATCATTAAGAAGATTCATTTAATATGCTTGGAGGTGTTATCTCGACAGGTAAAGGAAGGAGGTTTGGGAATAAAGGACACAAAATTGTTAAACAAGGCCTTAATTTTTACGAATTTATGGAGAGGTTTACAAGGGAAAGGTATATAGCAACAAGTTATAAGGAAAAATAATTTTAAAACCTTTAGGTTGAGGAATTGATTAAATAGGGCACTCCGGAGAAGAAGATGTCATCTTACATATAGAGGGGTATAATGAAGAGAAAACACTGAATATTTGGAAACTCGAGATGGGAGGTCGATAGGGGCAACATGATTGAAATTTGTTTGGATGTGATAAAAGGATTTGAACAATTACAAAGCCTCTCTGTACCCCACCTTGATTTCTTTCATGAAAAAGGTTTTTTATTTATGGACCAAATCTATGTTAATGAAGGCTCTTATCCTATCACAATTTTATCGATTAATGCTTTAGGCATTAACCTGTCAAAGGGGATTGCGCCATATTGGAATTGGTACACCTCATGATTATATCTAGTGAGACTAACATTGACTAAGAAAGATGAAAAATTGTCATGGGATGGCATTGTGGTTAAAGAGTATATTTAGGTTAAAGAGGCATACATATAAATTACATAGAGATGGCGTCCAACATATAATGAAACGTGGTTGCATAAGGCATGGAACTAGGTCTTACCTCTAAAGCTTAAATTTTTTGTGTAGGTGGTAGTCCATAACAAGATCTTAACATGGGATAATCTCCTCGAAAGGGGTTTTTAGGGACTCGACATATGTGGTTTTTGCAAACAAAAGCTTGAAGCCATGGCACATCTTTTCCTACTATGGCATGCAGTCTTTGTTTTGAATGGTGTCCTACAATCTCTTAATTTGATTACACATTATAATAAGGATCCGATAGAAAGTTGTTTAACTTAGTGTTTTGAGAGTATAAGCCATATTATTCTTTACCTTTCTACATTGTGTGGCGCATTTGGAGGAGCAGGAACAAGCATATTTCTGACCAAGTAGTCACGGATAGAAGAGGAATAATTTTAGGGATTACTACATATTGCTTGGAAATTGGGCTACAAAAGTAAAATAATATAGGGAGATGCATCTAACTAAAGTAGGTATGGTCATAATTTCTTGTCAGCTTTTTTGATGGGGAATATTCTAACATGGTTTGTGGTTGTGGGGTATTTTTAGTATTGAATCCTCGTAGTTACTCTCATATCAAATGGCATAGTATATCATGATCCAATAATAGTGTTTAACTGATAACTCCATGGAGGGCTCTTATATGTGCTCACTAGCTTGAAATAGAGGTTCTAGATGTTTTTAATGACTCTAAAATCATCTTAGATTAGGTACAAATAAGTCAAAGTTTCTTCCGCTGTCCCTTATTGAATGGATCAAACAAATTGAAGCATTGATGAGATCCATTGAGATAACGACCTTTATCTACGTATATCAAGAACATAATCAAATGGTATATCTCCTTTCAAAGAAGGGATGCAATATTTGGTTGGGAAATATTTTCTACTAAGCTTTTGAAAAAAAATCTCTTTATAGTTTAGGAGGTATTAATTTTTAATGGATAGCCTCTGACTGTCCATAGTTTCGTGATCCTGAATTTTTGCTTTTTTGTACAATCATGTTTAAAACAAGAAATACAAACATGGCTAAGCAACCTCCTTCATATATTATGAACATGTTAGGGACTATTGTCATTGTATCCCTTATTGCTATTGTTGTGGCCCTATTGTCCCCATGTTGTTATTATTGTACCCCATAGAATCCCACTATTATTGTTTTTGTGATTTTATATTATTATTGTTAGGTCGGCTTTGGTTATATTTTGACCCCTTAGACTCCTATATATAGAAAGGACGTTTTGTCATTTCAATCATATAAGAATTGTTCATATGTGTAATGTAAAGGAGGTTTTCCCCTCGAAGAGGCTTATCTCTAAGGTGTTGATCTATCTTTTCTATCTTTTTGTGAGCTAGTTTCATAACATTTGGTATCAGAGCTTCGGATTCTAGGGTTTCACTGCTCCAAACAGGTCATCGTGTCTGTCTCACTATAATTTTTTTTTTGCGATGTTCCACAAGCTAAAAAAAACCATTTGATACAAATCTCACTGAACCTCGGGCCCGAATTTTAGATCTTGGCTCGCTATATTTTCGAAGATATAATTTGAGGAAGTTAGGGTTTTTGTAGACCCATAAATTACATTCCAAACAGGTGACCTTGGGAAAATTGTCATAAATTTCACTCTAAACATCATATTGAATTTGTGTAAGAATTTATAGAAAGAGGATGGACTATAGTTTTGTTGGGTATCATTTTCAGAACCTAAGGTTGAAATAGTGACCCATGGCACGTCGTACAATTTCACTCTATTGAACCAGTCTATACTCATGCCATCGTGGGAGATTTGGCATAACTCTTCATTGGAGAATCCAATCTTGATCAGACTTGCGGGGTTAGAAATATTACTCAAAGGGTTATCATAGGACTAAATTTTAGACCTCGAAGATCCATAATTATAGAGATAGATCAGATTCAATATCGAGCTCCTACAAAGTGAAAAAAGCTGTGTAGCCTTTTTTAAATTTTTGCATAAGATTGGTCTGAACAATTCGTTTGAAGGAATTCAAAGGGAATAGTGAAGCATTATTATGCCCCAAAGAAAGAGAATGGAAACACCTAGTAAACAACCTGAAACCTCTAGCATGACTCAGGATGAAGAGTAAGAAATGCAACATGATATATCAAAATTACAAGACCAAGTGCAACAAATTTCAGTCTCACAAAAGGTAACAAAAGGTAAGATGGATGGTTTAAAGAAAGACATAGAAGCTAAGATGTATGGCATGGAAGCTAAGATGGATGGTTTAAAGAAAGGCATAGAAGCTAAGATGAATGACATGGAAGCTAAGATGGATGGCGTTGAAGCTAAGATGGATGGCGTAGAAGCTAAGGTGGATGATTTAAAGAAAGGATGGAATATTCGAAGACAGATTTGAAGACAAATTTGACAAAGTTTCTACAAGAAATGTTTATTAATGGCGAAAGGGTAGTAAAGGAAACTCATTATGAGAACAAAATAAATGTTAATCATGATTTCATAGACTCTAACATTGGATCAAAGAACCACCATGTTTCAAAGATCGATATGAGGAAGTTTGATGGCAAGGATCCTGGAACATGGATACTACAGATGGAGCAATTTTTCGATCTCCATAATGTGAAAAATACACAAAAGATATGCATTACAACTTTATATTTGGAACCAAATCAATTTGTATGGTATCGATGGGTTTACTATCATAAAAAAATTGTCACTTGGGCTATTTTTACAGATGAAATGATAACACATTACGAGGATATAGAAATCAACACTTCTTTTAGCCAATTGATAAATCTCAAACAAAAGGGTTCAATGATGGAGCACATTGAGGACATCCAAAAATTGAATATAAGGGTAAAAGATATTCCAGAGGAGCATAGGACTGATGTGTTCATAGGGACTTTAAAGGATAACATCCAACATGAGGTTTTCCTTGGGAACCACATTTATTGGAGAAGGGATTCAGGCTGGCAAGAAAAATGGAAATAAAAATTATGGCAACAAGGAAGCCTACCACTCATAATCATAAAGATGGAAGTGTTGTTTCCCCTAGCTATCCACAACCTACAAGATTGACACCACAACAATTGGAAGAAAAAAGAGCAAAAGGGCTTTGTTATAGTTGTGATAGCAAATACACTAATGGTCATATGTGTGCCGAGAAGAATTTATTTTACATATATTGTGAAGAGGAGGAAGAAAAGGAATAAGAAATGTCAAAATAAGAGGATATAGACCAGGAACAAACCATGGAAAAAGAAGAAATGAATCTGACCATACATTGTAATGAATTGGCTGGAATACCACCCCTCAAACTATCAAGATATAAGGGCATATCAAGAAGAAAATGGTAATAGTGTTGATTGATTCGGGAAGCACCCATAATTTTATTCATTGTAAGATAACCAAGGAATTGAGTTTCTTCCTATATCCAGCACCAGAGTGTCACGTGATGGTTGCAAGTTGAGGAACCATAAATTGCGGAGGAAAGTGCCATAATATCAAAGCTATCCATGGGATAATATGTATTGAATAGCCCAATTCTTTCCATTCCAATGGGTGGTACTGATGTTGTACTAGGAGTCCAATGGATACAATCCTTGGGTACAATAGCTTTTAATTTCAAGAAATTTTCATGAAATTCTCTTCAAAAGGAAAGGAAGTTGAATTAAGGGGTATTGCAGGGAAAATAGGAAAGAAAATCATCTCTAACAGAATGAGAAAGCTTCTAAAGAAAGCACAATGAGGCATAATTTCACAATTATGTTCACTAGAGGTTCCCACATCGAAATCATCCATTTCTCTAGATCTCCAAAAAGTCTTGGATAATCATTCCAAGTTATTTGAGACTCCCAAAGGCCTCCCACCTCTTTGTGATCATGATAATGGTATTAATTTGATTCCAAGAAGTGTTCCTCCAAACATCAGGCCTTACATATATCCCTATGTCCAAAGGAGTGAAATTGAACTTATGGTTGCAGAAATGCTAGAGATTGGTATAATTCAACCTAGTCAAAGTTCTTTCTCTGCTCCAGTAGTATTGGTTCACAAGAAGGATGGATCATGGTGATTGTGTCCAGATTATAGGGAGCTGAACAAGCTCATTATTAAAGATGAATTTCCCATTCCTATCATTGATGAATTATTAGATCAATTACATGGATCAATATACTTCCCCAAGTTGGATCTTCATTCAAGATATCATCAAATCAAAATGAAGACTGATGACATTCCAAAAATAGCATTTAGAACTCATGAGGGTCATTATGATTTTTTGGTCATGCCTTTTGGCCCTACTAATGCACCTTCTACATTTCAAGGTTTGGTGAATTCCATTTTCAAACTGTTCCTTAGAAAATCAGTGTTAGTATTTTTTTAAGATATACTAATCTACAACAAGTCTTGGATGGATCATGTCCAACATGTTGATATGGTGCTCAAACTATTGGAGGAGAAACAATTATATGAAAAAATCTCCAAATGTTTCTTTGGAGTACAAGAGGTGGAATATCTAGATCATATTGTATCTCATGAAGGTGTTAAGGTAGGCCCTAGCAAAATTAAAACCACTAATGAATGGAAAATCCCCACATCCATGAAGAATCTACGAGGATTTCTTGGGTTCATAGGGTATTATCACAATTTTTTTAAGAATTATGGGAGAATAGCAGCACCTCTAACAATATTATTGAAGACAGATGCATTTTCATGGACTCCATAAGCAACAAAGGCCTTTGAATATCTTAAAGAGGCAATGTGCGAAGAACCAATCTTGGCTACACGAGACTTCACAAAAGCCTTTATTGTGGAATGTGATGCCTCAGGAAATGGAATTCGTGCTATTTTAATGCAAGAAGAAAGACCCATTGCTTTTGAAAGTCATCCAATCAAAGGAAAGTATTTACACAAAGCTATTTATGAGAAGGAAATGTTGGCAATACTACATGCACTTAAGAAATGCCGACCCTACCTAATGGGAAGACACTTCAAGGTAAAAACATATCATGATAGTCTTAAATAATTTTTAGAACAAAGATTATCTTTAGAAGAGTAGCAAAATGGGTCACAAAGATGTTGGGTTATGACTTTGAAATCATCTACAAAAAAGGGAAGCAAAATGTTGTGGCAAATGCACTCTCAGGAAAGGATGAGGATGTGGAAGAATTTCTTTGCGCCATTTCTATTATCCAACAAGATTGGATAAATGAAGCAAGGGATGAATGGAAGAATGACGAGGAAGTGTGGGCACTCATTCAAAATATACAACAAGATCCCAATACATCTGAAACATTTAGCTGGAATATTGATTCGTTATGGTACAAGGATCGGTTATACCTTTGTAATAATTCACAACTCAAACAAAATATTCTTAGGGAATTGCACACCTCTCCCTTAGGAGGGCACTCAAGATTTCTAAAAACCTACCACAGGGTTAAGAAGATTTTTGGGATTGCCTTAAATCGGATATTCAAATGTTTGTTGTGGAATGTTTGGTTTGCCAACAAAATAAAGTTGAAACAATTAAGACCCAAGGACTATTACAACCTTTATCCATTCCAAGCCAACGTTGGGAGGAGGTTTCAATGGATTTTATCATAGGTTTACCCATGTCCGAAGGAAAGAGTGTTATCATGGTGGTAGTTGACAGACTTACCAAGTATGCACACTTTTTTACATTATCTCATCCAATTGAAAGTGTGTAGAGTTTTTACTGAATTTAGGGAAACAATTCAAAAGCTAAATGGAAACCCAAAGGTTATTGTAAGCGACAGAGATCCCATTTTCACTGGAAATTTGATGCAGCCCAGGCCACTCCTAGGCCACTCCTACCAGGATCCTCGACAACCGTGCACATAAACCATGACCAATTCATAACTCATTATCCCATAAACAATATCAACATGTATATTGGTTGCGCTCGATTAAAGAGTGCGCCTTCCCTTCTAATTGACCAGAGTTCAATTAACAAGAACACAACATTATAAGTGTAATTTTACTATGGCTTGCAGGCGTATATATGTGAGCGCACCGGGATTGGACATATAGATCTCCGCTCCTCAAACCTTCTTCGTAACCAGAGTTAAATAGTTATAGCAGTTTCGTTTGTAAGTTGCTATGTGTATAACATAACCCTTTTTAAGCCAATACCGCTTCTTCGGTAATCCAACATACAGCAAGTATAATCCTCCATACAGTTCTGGTCAACGCATCCTCAAAATCGTTGAACATATGTCACACGACGGACAATGCATATCCGCAGCAGTCTTTGGTATCGGCGCAAGTTACTGACCGGCCTTTATTCCTATGCTCTGGTTTACCATAGACAGGCTAGTTATATATATATCGGTTGCGGAATTATCACGTATAGCATACACATACGCTTACCTCCAGCATACATATCTCCCCCTCAATACAGTTCCACCGAAGAACAAATAACGCGGACAGCCTGGTTTGTAATCATAGCGCCTACACAACACTGCCTCTGCGATGTCTCAAACAATGAGCCACGTTTCTTTAAAGGCTTGGTTCTTTTAAAGGCTTTAAACCAAGGTACTACTGCATAGAGATACGGCTTTCCCCCATCTACTTCTCCGCCATATCCTTGGTAGGGCGTAACGCTCTGTCATCAATTAAAATTTAATAGCAAATTTCATTATTCATACGATTACATCACAGACATTCATAATCCATGCGTATCTACCCACAACGGACGGCTTTCAATCATCACTGGGATGGGGACGCAAGAAATCTGTGAAGACATCATTTAATTCAATGCGATATATCATCACGATTAACACACATAGCAATGCGCATTGGAAAAATATTACCATTATTGCTTCATGCAGATTCAATGTTAAATAACGTCAGTTTCTGCCACCATGTGCAACCCACAACATATCCATACAAAGTCAATTTTGCAACACTCATATATATATATAAACAAACAATCACAGAGTTTTACATTCATGGCCAGATATACAATCTATGGCCCTTTTACAAGCTGCCCGAAGGCTCTCAAGGAGAAACCTTCTTACTTCTCACTCTCACTCCTCTCACACTTCCTTGCCTTCAATGCTTATGAGGCTCCATAATTTATTAAACTTAACATGATAAAAAAATCCCAAAATCACTCAACTAAAAGCTCTAACTCTACATGCAATGCATACACATGGAAAAGCATCTTTTTGTCTTTTCCCATCTTTTTCCTATTCTAAAATAGAAAAGCTATCCTTATCCCTTACTGATCCACATCCACTCCTTAAAAGCTCTCCTAGTTTTATTTGAGAATATCTAATTACTTGGAATTTAGAAACCAATGCATGACGCCTATGTCTATTATTTACAATAATTCCCTTTTTGGCTGGATGCTCCCGCATCATACTCCCAAGGTAGAAAAATTCATGATCTCCTGATCATGTGTTTGGATCTATGGATGCCTGGATCCCATATCTTGTACTGTAACTTTGCACTTTCCGCTGCTTTTGTCTGTTCTTCTCCAGGTCTCCAGATTTTATGCTGCTTTGCTCCACTAGCTGTACTCTGGCAATCTTCTGTTGTCTTCCTCTTGTTGCTTCTCTTTTGTTTCACTGCTGCTGGTCTCTTCTGGAATTTCTTCATCATCATCTGTCTCATCATTTCAATTTCTTTGTCCAGCAGATTTTCTCTAGCTTCTTCAATAAGACATGTACTCACAAAACAATTGTTAGAATAAAAAATATAAGGCACCAGTGCCTCTTTTGCTGCTAGTGTCGCTCCACATGTTGCTCTAGCTATTTCTATGAATGTTGCTGCCTCCCAAACTTCCTGTCCCTCTGCAACATTCATTTGCTTGTCACCTGCACTTTCATCTGCAATTTCATCTGCAACTTTTTCCTCCGCTTCCTCTGGCAACACTTCAATATGCTTCTCTGAGTTTCTTCCTAACTTCTCTGTCAGCACATCAGTATGCTGATTCGCATTCACCATGAGACCGTCAGCTACTCTTGCCTTCTTACCATCTACCTCCAGGATATCTTTCTGCTCTCGTGCACTGTACTGAACTCTTTCATCTACTGCAATCTCCTTGTCATAATTTGGATTCTCCAACCAATATTCCAACAATGCAATTTCTCTGTAGCATTTCTGAAGCATCTCGTAATCACTTGCATTCATACGAACTTCCTCTTATGTTGTAACAGTTGCACAAGGTTTCACATCCTACTCAGTAAAACCTCCACTAGTGTTTGGCCAATCATCAGCTGGTCCTTCTCTTTCTGCATCAACATCCTAATTAGGCTCCTTCTTCTCCATCTGCTTCTGAGATCTTGCTAACTCATTATCGATCTGAACAACTTTCAGGTTCAATTCTTCTTGCACAAACTCTAAAGTTTGTTTATCTTCCTGTTCTGTACCTGCAAACATGTGCAACTCATTAGTTTTTAAATTATGAGACTTTTCAGTCTTGACTGCTTCCTTCAACATTTTCCTCTTAATATCTCTGCATGCGGGAATTTCAAACTCCAACTCTGGCGCAAGAACTCTAAGTCCCTTTTTCAACAAGGCAATCATAATTTACTTCAACCTTCTCTGCAACTATCGCCAAATCACTCTCTTTCCCTTCAGTGGAAAGATCCATTTTCTATTTTGATCTTTCTGCTCTTGCAGCCATTCTTCCATTACCTACAATTGTAACTTCATTACTGCAATCTCTCTTTCTCGAACTCCTGCAGTCATTCCATCAGCTAATTGTCTTTCACCTGCAAACATCCACAAATTATCAGATTTAAAAATATGTGACCCTTTGGTCTTACTTGAAGTTTCAGTCTTCAAGCCTTCATCATCACTATCTCCCAGAAATTCTCCTTGTTCTGGTTCACAAATGTATTCTTCCACTTCAACTTCCTTTGGACTTGTCTTCTTGCCATTTACCTTGGCATCCTCTTTCTTCTGTCCTCTACCGTGGCTTTTTCCTGAACCTCTGCTATGACTATCAGTAGTCATCTTTTCCTTCGCCATGAGTTCCTCACCTATGAGTTGCATGAATCCTCTGCCACAGCAAACTCTCTTGCTGCCACTTACCTCACCAATCCTTCCCTCTGGATCTGGTCTTTTGGTAATCATTGGTCCTCTGCTGGAACCTTTCGAGCATCCTCTACTTCTCCTGTAGGCTTCTCTCATCTGCAACTTTCTTCAACCTCTGTTGATTCTCTTCTGCAACAAGCCTCTGCAACAGCTAGTCCTCCTGGCTGCAATCTTACCTCACTAAACTCTCCTTACTTAGTCTTTTGGTCAGTACGGTTCTTTGTCTCGAACCTTCTTCTGAGCAACACCTTTGCTCCCTCTAGGCTTTTGCAATCTCCTTCTCTCTCCTGAGAACACTTCAGTTGTCCTCTTTATCCAATTCTTTATTGGATTCTTCAGGTTCACTGCCACTTCTCTGCAACCATAAACTTCAATTACAAATTTCAAGTCAGAAAAATAATCTCACCTCTTAAGACCTTACATGATCTTGTCCTCCTTCTTCTTCTGCAATCCTGTTTACCTGTGGAGTTTGCATATCAGATTTAAAAATCATTCATCACACATTCAAAGAAACATACTTCAGTTTTCCACTGTACTCATGTAAAACAACCTTTCTTCAACAAAATGTTCCCGCTCTGATACCACCTGATGCAGCCCAGGCCACTCCTACCAGGATCCACGACAACCGTGCACATAAACCATGACCAATTCATAACTCATTATCCCATAAACAATATCAACATGTATATTGGTTGCGCACGATTAAAGAGTGCGCCTTCCCTTCTAATTGACCAGAGTTCCATTAACAAGAACACAACATTATAAGTGTAATTTTACTATGGCTTGCAGGCGTATATATGTGAGCGCACCAGGATTGGACATATAGATCTCCACTCCTCAAACCTTCTTCGTAACCAGAGTTATATAGTTATAGCAGTTCCGTTTGTAAGTTGCTATGTGTATAACATAACCCTTTTTAAGCCAATACCGCTTCTTCAGTAATCCAACATACAGCAGGTATAATCCTCCATACAGTTCTGGTCAACGCATCCTCAAAATCGGTGAACATATGTCACACGACGGACAATGCATATCCGCAGAAGTCTTTGGTATCGACGCAGGTTACTGACCGGCCTTTATTCCTATGCTCTGGTTTACCATAGACAAGCTAGTTATATATATATCGGTTGTGGAATTATCACGTATAGCATACACATACGCTTACCTCCAACATACATATCTCCCCCTCAATACAGTTCCACCGAAGAACAAATAACGCGGACAACCTAGTTTGTAATCATAGCGCCTGCACAACACTGCCTCTGCGATGTCTCAAACAATGAGCCACGTTTCTTTAAAGGCTTGGTTCTTTTAAAGGCTTTAAACCAAGGTACTACTGCATACAGATACGACTTTCCCCCATCTACTTCTCCGCCATATCCTTGGTAGGGCGCAACGCTCTGTCATCAGTTAAAATTTAATAGAAAATTTCATTATTCATACGATTACATCACAAACGTTCACAATCCATGCGTATCTGCCCACAACGGACGGCTTTCAATCATCACTGGGATGGGGACGCAAGAAATCTGTGAAGACATCATTTAATTCAATGTGATATATCATCACGATTAACACACATAGCGATGTGCATTGGAAAAATATAACCATTATTGCTTCGTGCAGATTCAATGTTAAATAACATCAGTTTCTGCCACCATGTGCAGAGCCGTAACATATCCATACAAAGTCAATTTTGCAACACTCATATATATATATAAACAAACAATCATAGAGTTTTACATTCATGGCCAGATATAAAATCTATGGCCCTTTTACAAGCTGCCCGAAGGCTCTCAAGGAGAAACCTTCTTACTTCTCACTCTCACTCCTCTCACACTTCCTTGCCTTCAATGCTTATGAGGCTCCATAATTTATTAAACTTAACATGATAAAAAAATCCCAAAATCACTCAACTAAAAGCTCTAACTCTACATGCAATGCATACACATGGAAAAGCATCTTTTTGTCTTTTCCCATCTTTTTCCTATTCTAAAATAGAAAATCTATCCTTATCCCTTACTGATCCACATCCACTCCTTAAAAGATCTCCTAGTTTTATTTGAGAATATCTAATTACTTGGAATTTAGAAACTAATGCATGACCCCTATGTCTATTATTTACAATAATTCCCTTTTTGGCTGGATGCTCCCTCATCAAAATTTTTGGACAAAGTTTTTCTTGTCTTGGTACTCAGATAGCTCGTAGATCATCTTATCATCCCCAATCTGATGGGAAAACTGAGATAGTAAACAAAATGTTTGGAAGGATATCTTCGTTACTTTGTATATGATAAACATACACAATGGATCAAATGTTTGCCTCTAGTTGAATGGTGGTATAACACTTCCTTGCATATTGCAACAAAAATGACCCCATTTATGGAACTTTATGGATATCATCCACCATCCATCACATCATATTTAAGAGAAAATTCTAAGGTTCAAGTAGTGGAAGATCACATCAAGCATCAACAACAAGTTCTCCAACTCTTAAAGGATAACCTCACCTTGGCATAGAATAGAATGAAACAACAGGGAGATCAACATTGTAGTGAAAGAATTTTTGATGTAGGTGACTGGGTATTCCTACAGTTACAACCATATAAAAAAATGTCCCTCAAGAAATTTAATAAGGATAATAAATTATCACCAAAGTATTATGGTGCATAGAAGGTGTTGCAAAAGATAGGTTCTATGGCATACAAATTGGAGCTTCATGCAGCTTCTTGAGTGCACCCATTTTTCCATGTTTCATGCTTAAAGAAGGTTATAGGTGACAAGCTTCCAGTTCAAACAATATTGCCAGAACTTGATGAGGAAGGAAAAATCATATTGGAACTTGAAGTAATCAAAGAAGCATGAACCTGATAGCTACTTAATTGATCAATTTTAGAGTATCTCATCAAGTGAAAGAACTTCCCCATTGAATATTCAACATGGGAGGATGAGAATTTTATACAGAAGCATCCAGAACTACTCAACCGTGGAGAAAAACACTTTTTTGAAGGAGAGGGGCATGTTAGGTCCCTATAATACTAGTTATTCCCCCATCACTATTGTCGTTGTATCCCTTATTGTTATTTTTGTGCCCCCATTGTCCCAATATTGTTATGCTTATGCCCCATAGAATCCCGCTATTATTATTTTTGTGTCTTTATATTATTATTGTTAGGTCAACTTTGGTTATATTGTGACCCCTTAGACTCCTATATATAGAAATGAGGTTTTTTCATTTGAATCATCTAAGAATTGTTCATTTATGTAATGTAAAGGAGGTTTCCCCCTCGAAGAGGCTTATTTCTAAGGCGTTGATCTATCTTTTCTATCTTTTGTGAGCTGGTCTCATAATAGAAAAAGTCAAAGACAATGAAAATTTATCAATTATATGTTCTAATATTTCAAAGAGAACACTATAATCCCTATGTTTCTTATATGTAAAAGTTTTTTTCTTTTATTGAGACATTTCTATTCTTTCTACGAGATAATTGATGGTGTTAGATATGAGCAAGATATAGATGGTCTGCCCAATGTGAAGTCCCAATTAGACCTCACACCATTTGTTGTTGGAACCCCACCTAGAGTTTAATCTCGACCACCATAACTCTATGTTTTGCATTGAATGTAATGGATAAGATAAGATAATTCACACATAACCTTTGAAATCAACAAGTTCGGACTATGAAACACCAATTAAAATGTGTAAAGGATAATTTTAGGACAGCGGATATAAGGGAGATTCTATAGAAGGAAAGTAATAGTACTATCCTAAGAGAGGAACATGAGAGAAAAGAAACATTTTTTAGTTTTATAGTGAAATAATTGACATAGATACAACGATCATTAAAGAAAATAAAACACACATTCAACAAGATGAGCAACAAAGACAATGAAGTGGTTCAATTTCTTTAATACATATTAACATAACATATACCACAAATATCCAAATAATAGTCTTACAACATCCATGATACATGCATGAAAGTGTGTTGGCGCAATGAGATTCTGATTATTAACTAAAAGATTCAAGTACACAGTTATAATGGTGAGCCACTAGCTCCAAAAGTGGAACATTAATTCACTTGTTGCTTCTCCAAAAGAACAACTTTCTCTCCTATTCGAAAGTAGAGAAGCCAAGGGTAGCTCTCCAAAGCCTAAGCCTCCAAAATCCTTTTGCTGGAGTTATTAGGCTTATTTTATAACAAGAGAATGACCTTTCATATCCCATTACGAATCTTAGGTTACCCTCATGACTCTTGGACTACTAAAGGACCTTTCAAATTATATTGTCTCTTAATGTCCACATGTGACTTTTCATATTCCTCATGTGACTCTTTGACTTCCACACATTTACATTTTGTCATTTCTTGAAAAAACATCATTTTCCACATCATGTGGCAAGACACATTGACATACATGACACTTGTACAAGCCAGAAATTGACAATGATGACACGGAGCTTCATGATGATGTGGAAATTCCAAGTTACCTTTATTGTTTATTTATCTTGAATCTCATGAAATATCTTCTTGTTCATCATTTTTACCCTCGAAAGGGTCTTGGATCAACATTGATACCTTCTAAGTTATCCTTCAATGTCTTCATTCTATAACGGTTCAAGATCTGCTTCATGTCCTCATGATGAGTCTTCTTTTTGCTTCTTATTTACATGTGCTTCTTTATATCTTCTCATTGGAGTAGTCCTTGAGCATCACCATGCCATGTTGAGGAGGTACACTTTCCAATGAAGTTCACTGATGAAAAGGAAATATTATCCTAAAAAACCATATATTCTAATCAAGGAAAATTTTAAGAACCGCCATACATTTATATGTATAATAAATGGGCGAATACCCATGATACATAGGAAACATGGGAGGCAATTTTATCAATAATATAATATGTATATATATTTTTTTTGGTGAATCTCTCACAAGATTATATTATCTTGTAAAATCATGGCGGATATTTCACTTAATTATAAAATCTTGTAAGATCTTGGCAAATCTTTCACTCGATAATAAAACATTGTGAAGTCTTTGTGAATGTGTTGTTAAAGTATGAAACCATATATGATAATAGGAAAACATATTCATTAAACTGTAATATACTAACATACATGTTTGGAAAAAAGAAAAATAGTTTTCTCTTCCTACTAACAATGTTACAAGTTTCAGTGGTCATGTTTGTCAAGGTTATTATTGTAAACTCTTGCATATCCTTCTATTAGTTTTGATAATATTCCACAACAAAGTTCTTCTAGGTGTTGTTCTTGACCACCAGTTATGTGAAGGTAGGAGAGATTAATATTTTCTCTACCACTTTTGTCAAGCTATCAAATTTCTTTCTTATTCCATACACTCCAACTGCGAGATAAAAAAAAAGCACATCAAGTTTGTTTACCCCAACATGCCAACGAGTAGCAAGCCTTGACTATATAATATAAGAAACTAGTAGGTATCCCAAAGGCTTGAAGGGGATCTAATGGAAAGAAGTGACCATTGTGAGAAGCCTTCCAATCAATATATAAATATATAAATGTAGATTTATTATTATTTTAATTGGAAATATTCAATTACATAATAAAAATTAATTACATCTCTCCCAATCTAAATTTCTTATTAGCATAATTCACTACCTTCATATGTCTTTGATTTTTTAATAGCATTGTAACATGTGGATTAATTTCCTTTTTCGTGTACAATCTTCACCTTTTAGGACAATATGGTGCAGTGCCCCAACCCGTATAGATCATTACAGCAAACTAAGAATAACAAAGAAGATGAAAGGTTGTACAAACCAGCATACTTTTCAAACAATGAATCCAACATCAATGCCTTAACCTTTTCATGAAGATATCATATTGAGAACGTTTAAAAAATTTTGGGAAATCTCGGTAGCGACTATCTCTCTGTTGTGAGGGTGATGCAGAAAGAGTGACAGGATTTCACGGTTTTGATTTTTTTTTTGGTTAAATCAGAAAAACCAATATTAATGGAGATATTGGTATTTTTTACTAAATTTTGTGAAGTGACTAAATGTAGCTTTAACCATTCACCTTAAGATGTTTTTTACAATATAATTTCCTAATTCTATTTAATATCTTCATTATCATAACAACTAACCTATATCCATCTTAACTCCACATCAACCACTCTTAGAGGGATGAAATCTATTTATCCCTCTCAGCACTTGGTAGACCCAGAATTAAGATTGATCTAAGCTGATAGAATTTCCCCTTTAAATAGTTCATGCTCACATGAATACCATGGTATTACCATGGGTCAATACCATGGTTTATCATAAACTTGGAGCTAAAAAACTACTATTAGTAATTTATAAAAATTAATAAAATTAATAATTTATTTTTATTCTATTTTTTTATTTTAACCAAGTTAAAATGTTTAAGTGACATTAAATTAAAAGATCCATTTTTACTCTTGATCTACCAAGCTGTGAGAGAGATCAAATATTTTTCACTCTATGTTAGTTTGCATATCACGATATTTGATCCCTCTCGGGGCTTAGTAGATCTAGAGTAAAGATGGATCTATGATGGTTTAATTCCCCCTTTAAATAGGCTCCATTCCATGTGAATACCATGGGTTAATGCCATGTGCCAATACCATGTGCCATCTTTATTTTTATTAATTCTAATATTAGGGTTAATAATGTTTTTTTGCATGGTATTAATAATAATTTGGCCCATGGTATTGGGCCCATAGGCTTCACCTAAATATAACAAATTTTTTGAGTGTTCTTAAATATAAGGTGACTTATGGAGTAAATATAAAAAAATATTTTATTTATTTACCATACCTCTTGTTTATTTATATTTTTATTAATTTACCATACCTCTTTTATAAATATGGTATTTATCCCATAGGATTCACTTAAATAAATCCTCTTTTTTGAGTCTTCTTAAATAGAAATAGGGCTGTGGACTAAATATAAAAAGAGGTTTTATTTATTTACCATACCTCCACTTTATTTGTATTTTTATTTATTTACACCCTTGCGTGTTTCTAAATATAAGTTGACATTTGGAGTAAATATAAAAAATTGTTTTATTTATTTACCATAACTCTCATTTATTTATATTTTTATTAATTTACCATAACTCTTTTATAAATATGGTATTTGGCCCATAGGATTCACTTAAATAAAACCTATTTTTTGAGCTTTCTTAAATAGAAAGAGGGTTATGGACTAAATATAAAAAGAGGTTTTATTTATTTACCATACCTCCACTTTATTTATTTTTATTTATTGGGACCAAATACAACCTCCCAAACCAAAAAACGGGTGAATGTAAATGAATTTGACATTGCCAAGCAGAAAATTGGGCGATTGTAACGGAACATAACCTCCTAAACCAGGCGAATTGGGTCAAATGAGTCTTTTCATAGTTTATCTACCCCCTCTTTTTGGGCTAAATTGAAAAAATAATTATTTTTAAATTACAGTTCGGCTAAATATATCAAATGGGCGTTTTATAAAAAAATTTCATTTCTAAAATGAAAAACACCTTAAATATCTCCATTGGGCTAAAATTTTCCCCTAAAATTTATAATGATTCTAATCCTATTATGCCCATGGAAGATGATGTTTGTCATAGGCCTATTCAAAGAATACAAAGGAAGGGTGTATTGAGGCTAGAATAATTAAGTTAAATAGTGTTTTGGAAAGCACCACGACTCAATAAGAACTATGCCATGCAGTATGAGGAGGGTATCTTTAATTTATGGTGAAGGTAGTAAGTGCAAGAGACAGTGTGATGAGCCTTCTAACTGAAATTGCGACACGAGTAGGGATCAAGGGAGAGGAAGAAAGTGAGAGCATAACTAAGCTTCATAGTGACTGAGGTAGGCCTCATTGTGCACAAGAATTATGACATGCACTCAAGAGGTAGGGAAATACTTATTGACTATGCAATGAGGGAGTCTAGTGGACAAGTGTTGATGGATTACTAACTAAAACCGTGACATGTGCTATAATTGAGAGGTAAGCTTAAGAGAGAACATATTTTTATTTAACATTGATCTATAAAATGATCCATTATCCATTAGAAATATTCCATGTGGTAGGAAGGCAAGTAGAACAAGTCATGGAATAGTGAGGGATTCCAGTCAACAAAGAAGGCAAACATAAGTACTTTAACTATGAAATGCACTATACTTGAGTGGCGGGCTCCTATGCTAGTGTAGTTTTCTTCTGCAGTAGCTGAATGTCTACTAGAAATACAACATGTGACCAAGAAGGCAAGCAGAACAAGGAATGGTGCAGTGAGGGCTTGCAATCATCAATGGGAGTAGGACTATGCACTACAAATCTATCATGCATAGTATTTGAGAGGGATGCTTCTGGGCTAGTGAATGTTTCTTCTATAGTTGTTATTTATCCACTAGAAAACTGATCTATGACAAGTGAGGATAGCTAGGAAAGACGATTCATAGTTGACTATGGGAGGCAACAGAAGACAAGTCACTTTGCCCAAGGAGTGTTCACGACACTGTTAGAAGGAAGGGACCTTGATTTATGAAATTTTCTTTTACAGAGGGCCACTATAAATGCTCCATGCACTATAAAATGTAGAATTTCTTAGATCTCAATGTAGTTAGTCAATGCATGCAACAAGTATTAGGTGACTATTCCTTAAAGATTTTCAATGTGAAATCATAAGATATAACCTTAAGAAAGACTTAGTGAACAAGTTTGGGAGACATAGATTTCAACAGTCGAGCTCATGGATAAGTAGTGCTCATGACCTTAAAGAGGCATCATGCATTCATAAATGGCACTCGGCAGTAGGGCCAAGAAGATCTCTGTACTGGCTAAGTGTGGGACCATTAGACTAAGCTATGGAAAAACATTTGAACAAGACTCAAACATGGATCACACACATAAAATCCACCCATACAATAAAGGGTAATGGGCAATACTCATGGACAAGAATAAAACCTTGAAATGACATCAAGGTGACACTTATTTCTAAGTGTAACATTTGAAGTGCAGCACTACAACACTTAGAACACAATTTACGACATAAGTATTGACTTTGACCAGAAAGTGTACTAGGCTATATGATTATTTCCAAAACATATTATAATTGTATATAAGACTATCTGATGTAGAAGAGTAGACTAGAACTACCTCAAGTGTTGTGCAAAGGTATGACACATACAAGGGTGAAAATAGTTAGAAGTGACACTTGTGACAATAATAAAATGTGAAAACAACACTTGCAAAATCTAAAGAAATTGAAAGTGACACATGCCATAGTAATGATAACATGAAAATGTCACTTGTTAAAGTGAAAGAAAGTAGAAATAATAGTCGTGAACATGAAAGCAAAACTTGAGAGAGTAAAGATGCATAAAAGAGATAATTGAGGAAACTCACTAAAATAGTAGTACAATTGCAACCCGAGTGAGGGAGACTCTCAATGTAAAATGCATAAGGGCTGTTGACATAGATTTAACATTGTCCAGGAATTATACTTATGGATTGTACAATCACTGTCAATAGTGATTACACAAGCACTGTAACTAATCATTGCACAAGATCTATTCTTAGAGAATGCGCAAGCCTTACTCTCAAAAACTGTGCAAGGTCTATTTAAGCTCACAGAAGAAGGAGTGCACTTATGCGTCTGTCAAGGATTAATAATGTGTGAGTAAATGAGTTTAACACTTAGAATCTGAGAATAAGGCTTAAACACTTTGCACAACATTTATCGGCCATGAAGTGACCATGGGAAGAAAGATCACAAGATCGTAAGTAGGATCAAAACTTTGAGGGTGGGAAAATTTTTGGACACTGTTTATCATAGTGACAACATAGACATAATGAAGAGAGCACTAGAGATATGAAATGTCTAGAAAATGTGTCAACATTTTCTTATTAATGAATGTACGATGGCTTTTTCTTTTTCACAAAAAAAGAATGTGTCACACCTTCATTCATTTCCACAAAAGCCCATTTGTCTTGCATCACATGACACAATCTTAACTTTCCATGCAAACATAATGGATAATAAAACCTATTTCATCTCGAAGAGTATTCTCACTTCCAAGTAGAAATAGAAGCAATCAAAAAATCTACATTAACAGTTGAGGGTTATATGTAGTCGATTTGAATGTAAGGCATTTACTGTTGAACAAGTGATTCTTGTCAACAATATGAAATAGAATATTATTGTCAATATAGATATACAAGACCTCCATGGAATCAAGTATCCTCCCCACAACTTCCAACTTATGCTCCACAGGGCACTTTGTAATGGGAGCAAAGTAGTTGTTGATTTGAATTTTGGGAATCTAGTGATAGATTGGTAGTCAATTACAAGGTTTTGTTTTCTCCATATTTTTTCAGTTAACTCAATTTTTGTGCCCATTTTTCATAGGCTTCCAATATTTTATTTATCTTCCAACATCATAGTTTGATGTATTTCTCATAGAAACAAACATCATTCTTCTTGCTCTCAACAAATGTACATTAACAATTGAGGGTGAGATCAAGACGATTTGAAAGAAAGGGCTTTCTGATTGAACAAGTGTTTCCCAAAAAGCTCAAATAGAATATCGATGTCATTATAGACATAGACACCCTTAAGGAAATCATGTATTTTCCCCACGGCCTCCAACTTGTGCTCTACATGACACTCTACAATGGGAGCAAAGTTTTTGTTGATTTAAATTTTGGGAATCTAGTGCTAGAATGGTAGTCAATTACAACGCTTGTTTGTACACATACCTTTTAAGATAACCTATGTGCTACACCCACTACACATAGGTTACCAATATTTTCATTATCTCCCACCTTCACCATGTGATATACTATTCACTGAAACCAATTCCATTCTTCTTGCTCCTTGACTTGAACATGGGACAAGTGCATTCCACTGAAAAAATATACATGAAAATCCAATACACTTTTACATTAGATGAGTGCCATCACTTCAACAACACCAACCATAGAAACACAAAAACCTTAAAGAAAAAATAAAATCTACTCTCACATTTCCCTCACATATTTATGGTTGGGCCATCTTGTGAGGGAGTTACACCTAGAGCTAGCATTGACTTACAAAATTTTTCACATAAAACAATCATTCACATATATGATTATTGAATCAATATTTTTCATACAAAATATTAGGAATTTATTTATATTAACTATTGTACCTAAAAAATCTATTTAATTGAGAGAATAACTCAATCACACTTAAAAAAATGATATAAGTCAAACTATTTGGTGATTATTATTTGATAACGAGTAAATGAAAATTTTGTAAACATACTTGTATAATAAAATAATGTTACAATATAAATACATGAATTTTTTCTCAAGATAGAGAAGATATTTTGGTGATACAATCAACTAGTTCAGGAAATCTCTCAACCACACACCAATATAGGAAGCTAGTTACTTACATAATATCTCTCAACTTAACTAAATTTAACAACCTCCTGAGGGTTAGGCACAAAATTATTCTAGGATTAATGAGAACACCTAATATAAGCAATAGATATATTCCCTAACACTTCCCCTTAATGACTATGTGTCTTAATAATGATCAGCAAAGTCTATATGTGGTCCAAAAGAATTTACCAAGCACTCATAGAAAATGAGAAATTAGTAACTAGGTGACTAAAAACGTTAGTCACCACAACTTTTCCAAGTGAAATACTACCAAAAAAGATCAATATTATGTGACCCCAATAATAAAAACGAACATAAATGACTAATTTTGTCCTAGTTTAAAATATATGACTCACTAATCAGTAATAGAACTAAAAATGGCTAACGTGAATGACTAATTTAGTCTAACAACAAAATTATGGAAACCTAAAAATTACTAAAATAATGTGAATCAATCATTTGTGTTATTCATTTTAATTGTGTCTCTTCAATAATCTAAACTTACAATGGATAGGGGATTCAAAGGTTTTTATATATTAGGTTAAATGTTAGTCTCTCTTAAACACTTTTTCATACTCACATAGTGTATAGGAAAGCCAACATTACATTATTTATCTCTAATAATTTGTAATTTTAAGAATATATTTTTAATAACAGATATATATATATATATATATATATATATATATATATATATATATATATATATATATATATATATATATATATTCGTATTTTTTGAAATTCTATGCATTGAATACAATTAGATTTAGTTACATTTTGAAACCAAATTTTAAGACTAATTCTACTTTTTAAAACTATAATATCAAATAACAACTACTTAAATTTAATATCAATGATAAAACATTTAACCCAATTGAAATTTATATATTTTAATTTTTCTCGTTATAAATATTTCTTTACATTCTCATTTCAAGTTTACCGCTTTGTTCAAACCAAATTCTCACAACATCAAATTGCAACACATTTTGCTATGTCGTGCCAATATCTGCATGGAAATGCCAAAAGGAGGAATTCCTTCAAGGTGATATTTACATTTCATGGTATTCAAACCACAAATGTATTCTGCATGGGAAACACATAGGAAGAGCAACAAAAATCATGTGAAGGAAGGACGAGCTCATTAGGTGTGGATAATATGTGCATGTTTACATGGGTATGAATTTGGACTATGGAGAACTCTTGGCCATGAAAGAGGAATTCCTCTTTACTAAATTTTTTTTATGTTCTTATCGGTAAAAAACTTTGAGGGTTTATATGATCAAGGAAGAAATTTCATTGCAGCCAAAAATTCATCAAAATATAAGGTGTTTGTAAGCGTATCACATGTCATTATTGTACATATCTGTTCAGTCCTCTACAATGTTTTTGGGCTCAAAATGCAAGAAAGTGTATTTTTTCATTGTAGAAGAAAGTATATTTTTTCCTTGTAGCTTTCTTTTAGCTATTGAGTGTTTGTGTAATGGATTGTATCTTTCCAAATTAGGAGCTCGAGTGGTGGAAGAAAAAAATTTTATAGGCTGCAAATACTACCAACATTGAGTCTTAACCCAAGACCTTCCTTAAACTTTGTTACAAGAAACCAAAATTTCTTGTAACCACAAATAGAAAATCATATCTTTGTTTCATCCTTACATTTTGATCTCAATGTCTACAATTTTAAACCAAATTACTATATTTTAAGTATAATATACCAAGTTCCATTAAACCTAACATCTGTCATAATTTAAAGCTTAGCTTATTCAAAAGAAAGGTATGCTTATGGGATTTGATAACAAATAATTAGCTCAACATTTTACCACCATTGTTCAATTGAACCCCGTATTAATTTCTGGAACATTGAAATGATACATGACCCTCCAGTTTCTTGATTTTAGTTTATATCTACAATTACAAACATAATATAAACATTATCTATGTCTATATACTCTTCCATTTCTTGCAAATGCACTATTGAAATATGGAAACAAGAATATTCCAATTTAATTTGTCCTTGAATTAAATTGTGAATTAAAATCGAATTTAGTCTTAACAGCGACTTGGAAATAATAAATTAATTTATTTTAAATTAATTAGTTGGATAAATTCAAGTTAGAAGTCTTTCTAAAGTCATGCAAGAGTTATCCCTTCAATTAAGGAGATAATATTGAGTTATATTTGAGTTGTAATTAGTTAACTCAATTTACTGAGTTAAGTCCAATTAAATTAGTTCCAAACTATTTGAGGAACTAATAGTGAGTTATTTATTAGTCATTCGATGCATTAATGCACTCAACTTGTGCTACATCAATTAACTGGAGATTCCTTCATCAGAAATTCATGCATGTCTATGCTAAGAAAGACCTAGTTGAGATTAAAGTTCAAGGAAAGTGTACTATCAGTTGCATGTGTTTTCTCATGGAGAGAACTCGTGCATGCAGTCAAGGATAAATCCTTAAGGTTTTCACAGTTTTGAAGGGAGGTAATCCACTTGGTAATAGGATAATCATCCACAAAAAACAGCACAATGAAATAGGAGTTTGGAGGGCAGAGAGGAAGGTTGGAGAGAAGCCAAGATTACCTGTGAGCATCTATGAGGATTGTACTGAGAGATGGTTAGCTATGAGAGCCAAGGCTTTGTATAATTCCTATGTATTTCCACCATGTATGATAATACAATAGTGTGGGGTTTTTAGTTAAGGCTTTCCCCAAAGTATTTTCATTTGTATTGTTCCATTGATTCTTCTTTTTCTGGATATATTTTTCAGCTTGATATTTAAGCTTCCGCAAATTGATAGTAGAAGTAGGTTATAGTATTCTTCTTTGATTTATATTGCATTATCAGGTTAACCTACCATCAGATTTTCTACATGGTAGCGGAGTTGTGAACAATATACTGAGAAGAAAATTCGAAGTTTGAAGTTCAAGGTTGCAAGTGCAAATCGAATTCATATCATACTTCAAGGTTGGCTAATGGCATTTTATGGCTTGAGATACAAGTATGCCTTGGAATGCAGCTTGAATTACATAGCATTGAAAGATATAATGGAGGTTGTATTAGAAGACAATGGCTTGAAGGAATTCATTGATCAAGAAATCCCAAAGCCAGCTTCAACTAATGCACAAGAGTTGGCTGAGTGGAAGAAGTGTGTGGCAAAGCCGAGATGGATCATCCTTGATGGATTTCCAGCCCATATTGTCTTGAGTCTCCATGGGAAGGATACTCCATTTTGAATGTGGAAGACATTGAAGGACCTATACGAGAACAATAGCAACCAGAGGAAATTGGCGCTCAAGGATAAGCTTCGAAGAATCAAGATGGAGAAGGGCAATACTATTTCCACATATCTTGGCAAGATCACCACCTGCAGAGATGAGCTTTGCAGTGTGGGATTAACTGTTGCCAATGATGATATGTTGAGCCTCGCTCTCCTTGGCCTTCCAAAGAGTTGGAATAGCTACCACGACTCTCTAAATGGAAGGGAGAAACTCCCCGATTGGGAATGACTGTGGTAAAATCTTATGCAGGAGGAGATCAGGAGGAGAACATGAGATGGTTCTTCATCCAAGAATGATGATGAAGAAAATATGGCTTTAGCAAGTAAGGAAAGGAAAGGGAACGGGAAGGCCTCCCATTTCAAATTGAATTCTTCTCATAAAGGGAAGAAGGGTGACATGTCTAAAGTAAGATGCTTTAATTGTCACAAGATGGGACATTATGCGACTAATTTTCCATTGAAGAAGTCCAAGAAGGGATCATGAGAAGGATCAAAAGGTGAGGCATTAGCCTCTCATTTTAAAATGGATTTTACCCTCATTGCATGCATGGTGTCATCGGGTATGGGTTGTGTCTGGTATCTTGATAGCAGAGCCTCATTCCACATGACTGGTTATAAGAAATTATTCAATGAATTAGAGGAGAAAGACCTCAAGACATGCATAGAGATGGGTGATGACAGAAGATATAGTTTTTCAGGATTGGGCGTGATTTCTTTTCAGAGGGAGAATGGAGCTCCTCTCACTTTGACAGATGTGATGTATGTGCCTGGATTAAAGAAGAACTTGGTATCGGTCACGATGTTGCAGGACAAAGGCTATGATGTTGTCATCAGTAAAGGAAAGGCATTCCTAAGACACATAGACACGGGTCAGACCAAGAGGATAGGGATTCAGGTGAAGAATCTCTATAAACTAGAGGTAGATGATTGTGAAACATTGAGTACGAAAGAATAACTGGTGGAGATCCAAGACATTGGTGAGTTGTGGCATCATGGGGCTTTGAAGATAATGCAGCAAATATCTACAGGACTTCCCAAAGGTAAACTTGAGAAAGTTGACACATGCAAAGGTTGTACCTTGGGATAGTACACCAAGTCTTCCTTTCATGATCAAGAAAGTTGAGCAGAGGCTACAATAGAGTGAGTTTATATTGATTTTTTTAGACCATTCTCGACAGCATCGACCACGAGGCAAAGGTATTATGTCATTTTCATTGATGCCTATTCTCGTAAATGCTGGATTTATTTCATGCAGAAGAAGGACCAAACTTTCACAAAGTTTTCTAAGTTCAAAGATTTGGTCGAGAAAAAGTGAGGGAAGAAGATCAAGGCCTTAAGAAGCGACAATAGTGGAGAATATGTCTCTCAAGAGTTTAAGGACTTATGTGTAGTGGAAGGAATTAAACGAGAGTTGATAGCACCTTATAACCCACAACAGAATGGGGTGGCCGAGAGGAAGAAGAGAACTATTGTAGGGGAAACATGGGTAATGATGCATGACCAAGGCTTACCATTTCACTGGTGGGCTGAGGCATGCAACATAGTGGTCTATTTGCAGAATAGAAGCTCGAATCACATACTTGGGATGAAGAGACCAGAGGAAGCTTTATTCGGTAAGAGACCCGATGTGGGTCACTTCAACATCTTTGGCTCATCGATATATTTCCATGTGACAAAAGATGCATGGAAGAAGCTTGAGCCAATATCGCATTTGGGGATATTTGTGGGGTACACTGATACACCTCACAACTATTAGGTGTACTTGCCTACCAATCGAAGGACAGTGGTTCGCAGAGATCTCAAGTTTGATGAGAAGAAGGCCATGCGAGTTTTCATTGAGAGGGAGCTCCCACTACAGGCTGTGGAGGAACTATTGGTTCCTAAGGAGGATGATCCTCAAGCTAGTGTGGAGCAGCCACATGCAGATGTTCCAGTTGTGGAGACGTCCACTCATGCATAGTCTTCTAGAGATGTATAGAAGCGCACAAGAGAAGTTGACAGATTGTTGGAGGATGCGAGGGAGAATGTGGGAGCACCATCTTTTCAGCACAGGCAGACGAGGTCACTTGAGAGGTACACTAGATACATGGCCCTTGCTGGGGAATGTGTTGAGATGAAGCCATCTTCCTTTAAGGAGGCAATGTAGTAGCTGACTTGGGTTGATGATATGGTGGAGGAGTACGACTCCATAGTTCGTAATAGTGTTTGGGACGTGGTTCCGAGACCGGAGAACAAGTCATTTGCGAGTTCCCATTGGCTTTACAAGGTAAATCAAGCTGCTGATGGTAGTGTGGAGAAGCATAAGGTAATATTTGTTGCCCGTGGCTTTTCACAGGTTGAGAGGATCATGTTGTTGAAGTATATTTCGACAGAGGAGAAAGACGCTGACATTTTGACAAAGGCATTGTCAAAGTGTAAATTCGAGTTCCATAGAGACAGGATCGGGATGGCATATAATCCCTCTCTTGTTGAGAGGGAGTGTTGAAATATGAAAACAAGAATATTCCAATTTAATTTTTCCTTGAATTAAATTGTGAATTAAAATCGAATTTAGTCTTAACAGCTACTTGGAAATAGTTAATTAATTTATTTTAAATTAATTAGTTGGAGAAATTCAAGTTAGAAGTCTTTCTGAAGTCCTGGAAGAGTTATCCCTTAAATTAAGGAGATAATATTGAGTTAAATTTGAGTTGTAATTAGTTAACTCAGTTTACTGAGTTAATTCCAGTTAAATTAGTTCCAAACTATCTGATGAACTAATAGTGAGTTATTAGTCAACTGATGCATTAATGCACTCAACTAGTGCTACCCACTTAACTGAAGATTTTCTCATCAGAAACTCATGCATGTCTATTCTGAGAAAGACCCAGTTGAGATTAAAGTTCAAGGACAATGTACTATCAGTTGCATGTGTTATCTCATGGAGAAAACTCATGCATGCAGTCAAGGATAAATCCTTGAGGATTGCGCAGTTTTGAAGGGAAATCATCCACTTGGTAATAGGACAATCATCCACAAGGAACATCGCAAGGAAATAGGAGCTTGGATGGTAGAGAGGAAGGTTGGAGAGAAGCCAAGCTTGCTTGTGAGCATCTGTGAGGATTGTACTGAGAGCTGGCTAGCTATGAGAGCTAAGGCTTTGTATAATTCCTATGTATTTCCATCATTTATGATAATACAAGAGTGTGGGGTTCTTAGATGAGGCTTTCCCCAAAGTATTTTCATGTGTATTGTGCCATTGATTCTTCTTCTTTTGGTTATATTGTTCAGCTCGATATTTAAGCTTTCGCAAATTGATAATAGAAGTGGGTTATATTATTCTGCTATGCTTTATATTGCATTATCAAGTTAACCTACCATCAGATTTTCTACATGCACTTATTGGCCACTAAAGATGCAATCTCGCATTAAATACCCATCACATATCCCTTTGGAATTCAATTCAGGTTTCAATACATAACTTGAAAAATTTAAATACCTACTATATCCTTTCTCCATCATAAACACCCATTACCATCAATGAGATCTTAAAGGTGATTTACTTCTAGGTATTTTAACTTTACAATGAAAAATTTCCTTTTTTATATGATTTGAATCTCATGATAGGCCATGCCTTAATCAATGGTTTAATGGGTAGGAATTTTAGTACATGGTAATCCCTTCATAGCTTCAATGAAGCTTGGCTCTCCACCCACCAACAGTTACAATATTGTTGGCAATAATAACTCAATCATCAAATTTCTTTAAAAATTGACTAATATTTGTGAATCCCCTAACCAAATAAGAATCTATTGACTAAAAATAAGAAACAATGATCATAAGAAAGAATATTCCAATGTCAACCATTGGCTGCAATGTAGCATCTCCACATTGTGTCATGTAAATTGTGCCACTCATCTGTTGTTGAATTTTAATGTTCACTAGCCAATCCACCATAAGTTGGCATCTCTCCTATGAAGGACTTCAATATTCTAAAATGATTTCTTCTACTTGCAACACAATTCCACATAGCTTGTGATTTTCCCAAGACTTGCTTGTAGCCTGTTCATTCATGAAATTATTAGTAACTCTGAATTTCCTTTTGTGATAACTTCGGCGGCTTTCATTTTCTTTAACACACTATATTATTTTGATCAACCCTTGCCTCTCAACCTTACAATTTGACACTTGCATAAATTTCCTAATAGCTTAATGAGTTATCTCTAATAAATTCACCCATGCTATATTCCTACAATTTCTTTAGGATCCCTCTCGAAATTAACTTTTACAAGTATTGAGTCTAATGATTTCTAGGGATACTCTGCTCATTAAAATAGTAATTTTTACCTTTTTTCTTCTAAAGGGGAATTTATTTTCCATGGAAAATTTTCACATGGGATATGATTATTGTCATGGAGTTTTTGATATTACATTCGGATGTCTCTACTATTTCTTCCTTGACATGAAACAAAATCAATTAGGGGCTTATTATTTAACCTTCAAAGATCCCACCATGTATAGCTTTTCAAATAAATCAGATTCCAAATTATGGGATGATTTCACAAGGGAAAACTATTTTCATAAAATAGAAATTTTGAGGAAGGTTTCCTTGTTTTTATTTCTAAGAGACACTCCACTTTATTATCCCTTGAAATAATTTTTTTGTGCCAGTCTTAGTAAATTTATAGACTTAATTTGTGATTTCAAATTTCAACGGTAGATGTTGGCTACTTTCAACATCCATCCTACGTTTACTTCACCTTGATGCCCCCCCTCAACTTAAGAGATTATTCGATAACGAAATTTCCTATTTATAACCAAATATGAGTTCGGATATCTTTGAAGTTACTCTAAATGTTGGGAATGAAAATATTTTTTTAAATTTTGGTTTATTGGATATCTACTAATTCAAGATCACTTTCTAATCCTCTCTGATTTTTTAACTCCATATCCCAACATTTTTTCATCTAAGTGAATCACTATTTCCTGTTTTCAAAATTCTTTTATGATATAAGATTTTATCCAAAAATTATTGTTTCCTCCCCAATGGATGCAATAGGCCAATCTCTTGTCTTCTTCCATTACTAAAAATGGACTAATAATCTATGGGGTCATTCCTTTAACTTTTATCCATCCATGATTGATCATATCTTCCTTGATTCTTGTTGATTCTTTATTTTGTTTGAAGGTGTTATCTTCATTCCAATATTTCTCCAAAAATTACACCTTCTCTCCCTCTCCAATCTCCTGAAACAATTTATATGTTATCCACAAAAATCATTTGACAATGGCGTTCCAAATTGACGATCCCTTCAGAAGTTCTTACGTTGTGGAATCCTATAAGTACTTTTGTTTTTAAGATATTTTTCTTGTGTTATCATTTTCCATAAGATACCTGGTTTAGAATGGATTCTCCAAAAGAGTTTCGTTTTCGGAGTCTTGGTTTCCATAGCACTTCTTATACCCCATCCTCCTACTTTGGTTTTGAGATTTTCTTCTTGGGTAGTAGATGAAACACTTTTTTTTTGTTACATCCCATTGAAAATAAAATAGTAGTTAAATTTTACTATCTATACATTCCTTTGAAATTTGAAAGGTTCATTTATAACATTTCTCTAATAAAGAGGAATGATCATTATCATTGATTGAGTATAAATTATCTACTTGCAAAAATAATATTCTTGTTGTACCATAATTACTTCCTTTTATTTATTCTCTATATATTAGGATGCCAGTTTATGGCTCTATGGTGGCCAACTAAAAGTGGGAATCAAAGTATCAAGATATTTTGTTGGGAATTTTCCTCTCTAGAATGCTCTTTTTTTTGTGATTTTTCATTAAATTGTATTATCTGGTTTGGAGCCAAAAATATATGTGACGTTTCTTCACTTATACTTTGTCTCAAAGAAAATTGAGTCTTTTATAAGTGATAGATATTATTAGAGCAAGAATTATACTCTAGTGAGGCCATAGGAATACCATAATTTTAGCTATACAAAGTACCCTTAAAATCTCTCATGTTTATCCCTATATTTGAGTTAGCAATGACACCTTCTCCCTGTTCAGTGAGTATACCTAAAATATGGACTAGGTACTTGAAACGTTGCTTCTTGCCATGTCATTTCTAAGATTTTTCTTCAAGGGTTTATTCTTATGGCAAAGACTAACAGAGGAACCACATCTACTTGTAACTTTTGTGCAACCATGTTTTGAGAAAGATGCTCAAAAGTTTCCAAATAGGAGTGTATAATAATGGAATCTCTTTCTAAGTGAACAATCCTGCACAATACAAAAAAAAAAAATTTTAAGTTATATGTACCCTAGTTTATTCATGTTTTCCATTATTTATGTATATTAGTCTTCTATTAACAATAAGTCATACTTGTTGGATTGAATCGTGATACTCATTCCCGTGGAAGGTTAACTAACATCAAGAGAAGTATTTTACAACTTCAAATTAAATTATACCATGAATATTTTAGCCCATTCTTGCATTTCCTTAAGCCTCTAATTTTTTTATCTAAGTAAAAATCTTGAGAGTATCCAAAGTGCTAACTTCGACGATTACCTCTCTGGAATTGGTGGTGTGTTGGACAATTCTAAGATATGGGTTTTGTCAGTGGAGTCCTGAAATATAGATTTATACATTCAATTCACCTTTGGAATGCTTTTAGACCAGCACTGTTTTCATGTGAACATGCCTTCTTGGATTGATTGCTCAATGTGTCAATATTTGCAGTTTTATGGTATTTTTGAACAACAATTTTTGTTCAGTTACAAATAAGAAACATGGAAATGTCGAAAGGTTAGGCACCCCTCAATGATAACTCATAGACTTTAAAAAATTGGTTTGGACCTAAAATGAACCCCAAGGCATGAATTTAGGTGGATTCAAGAAAAACTAGTTAAATACATGTCCAAGGGTAACTTGGTAGATCATTTGTGTACATTTTATAATGAATTAAATAATATTATATATGGATTCTATAGTTTGAGTTCCATAATTCATTCATGTAGTTTAACATTCCACATGACAACAACCGAAGGGTTCCTTTACTGTAGTATTTTGAGGCCATTGAGATTTGTTTGTACTAAGTCTTTTCAAGCCATAAATGAAAATTTGAATAACAATTAGCATTTTGAGGCATGAAGGTTGAAGCCAGGCCTATCAAAGGATGTTACAAGATTTATAGAGTGCCAGAAATGCATTGAAACACTACATGAGTACATTTTCATCTCATTGCACCAATTTTATTCAATGTGAGGGTTTGAAGTTATTTTCAAATAATAAGAGTGTGTAAATTTCTTGATAAAATTTTCTCATGTACTACAAATAAAGGATTTTGTCATATATGTCCTCGATATTAAGTTAAGATATTGTAGTTATAGAATTGTGTTTCATCATTTCGTTAATTAGAGATTATTGAGAAGATCAAAGAGTTGTTTTCTTTTTGAAGGCTAACCTGATTAGAATGAGGTAGTTGTGGAAAGCCAAATGTTGTAAAAAGAGTTGCACAAGGGAAGCTGAATATTCCCAATAGAAAAATCATATTTTGTTGTTGTTATAGAGAGGAAAGCACTCTTTCATCTAATAATGCATTGAGTGGGTATGAATAACGAGAGAGGCAATTTTTCATTTTCTTTGCATTCTAATATATAATTCTTTAGTGGAGACATTCATTAAGTTATTATTATTCTAAGCTTCTTTCTCCATGTAAATTCTGATTTGCAAACCCTGCGGTTTAGATAAAGGAGTAATGACACATCATGTTTCACTTAATGATAGAATATATAACCAAAAATACTATTTCTATGGCTATAAACTTCTTGTTGATATATGCTTCAAGTAACAATAGTGGTCATGTGACAAAAGATCTACCCATTTCACCATGGGAACCTTGACCTTACACTTTTCATATGTCATGTCTTTAAGGTGTGGTCAGGAATCGGAAAGAGCAATAACAAAAATTAAACATGTCATCTCAAGAATCCATTGACGATGCAATTTTTTTTAAGCTTTGATATCTGGTTATTCAAGTCCTTACCTAGAGATAAATAATATAACATAATAAAAGGTAAAAATAATATATTGCAAGAAAGAATGCAAAGCTAAACTATTTTTGACTTGTTCTTGGGGAAAACTTATACAAATGCTTGCAATTTATAGTATGTTTGGCAACAAAGCCAAATAAATCATAATTTCCTAGCAACTTGATTCTGAAGAATATTAGGAAAGCATAAAATATTAACATCATGGATGCTGAATATTCTAAACTAAGGGAAAATAAACTACAAATCAATATTGTTGAAGAAGGAGCCATTCAAAGCACATATACATTTTCTTTCAGACATGAAGTGTTTTTGGTGTCATATAAATGGGTTGATTCAAAAACATTTACTACGAATCTCTTTCATCCCACTCCTTAAGATATATATCCTTGCCCCACTCCTTCAACTATCTCAAACTTTAATTTGTAATGTTTTGTCATTATTTTCCTGAATTAAACTTAGATCATAAAATAAATAAATATCTTTTACTTTTCATTTGAACTCATATTTGAGCAGCATTCTTCTAAGTTTTATGTGCCCAACATTGGGCATTGAACACTTTTGATAAGACAAAACATAAATTTTCTACTTGGACCTCTACCCAATAGAAAATTTTAAATATTATATCATAAAGAAATTAGCATAGCACAAAGAAAGCTAATATTTATGAAAATGACATGTTTTATGGGCACAAGTCTAGTAACAACTTGTAAGAAAGTTAAATCATCACCATTGTTCCACTATGATCCATGTTTAAATTCCATACATGGTGGAACAATGTTGTAATGGGTTCCCAATTATGAATTGACTCAGACCATTGAAAATTTGATCTAATATTCTGATCAAATGGAAGTCTACCACCTATCTCACTAGAGCCCATCAACCAAAGGGAAATTTGCTTCAATATTAGATAATTCCACAATGCCAACCATGTAACTTAAAATCTGGATCAATGGTGGGCAAGTTATTTCTTGCTCCATTCATTTAACATTACAAGTTCTCCCTAGAATTGTTGTGGCCATTCTTAAAATGATGGAATTGGAAGATTTATCCCTGGTGGGTAATGCTTAACCACAAATCCTAGCTTCAATAAGGCTTAACATTCCTCACAATAATTTCTTAATTCAGTATTTTGGATATGGATTTGGAAGTAGTGTGACAATCATTGCACATGTTCAAGTTCTTTAAAATTCAAATAGGTCAGAAAAGGGTGTTAGATAACCCCAAAGTAATTGCTAACTTCCCATTATGATGACAACAATAATATTTTTCTCATGCTACACATCATGCAATATAATGTTTGTGTCAGTTACACCACCTTCCATCTTCATCTTCCAAATTTGGATGTCCAACCTTGCATGAATCTCCTCCATTTGCAGTTTTGATCCATCTTGTGGAACAATTTTATGTCCCTTTCTCTTTGCTTCAATCCAGCTACATCTTATTTATTTCATTACACCCTTGTATTTCATCATGCTTCCTACCTTTTCTATGTCAGTCTACCTGCCAACATAAGCATAATTGTTAGACAACGACACATATGTTGTTGAATCCTTTGGCTCTAACTTGATACATCATTATGCATTCCTCTATCTCCTTATTCTTGTGGACCATGCAAGCACCAAAATTTCCACCATACCCCAAACTCAAACTCAAATGGAATTTTGTTGATGACGCTCTCAGGTTCATTAAGAAAACATTCCCGCACAAGAATATAAACCACCAATGTATAATGTTCCCTCTTGGTGTAATGTCATAGTCTCAACTCATGCTACCAAAATAGTTACAATACATATCTACTAATCCTACATGACAACATGCAGAGGGGATAACAAGAAATGTGACATGGGTATGCTTCATACATGCCAGTTTCATTCATTCAAATAGTTGGAGTGCCTGTTTTCCAAGTCCATGATGAGCATATACAGTAATCATAGTATTCTATGAGGAAAAACTTCTTACAAGAAATTTTTGAATATCCTCCACTCATCCTCAATTATCCCACATTTTTTCAAAGATCCTCCACCCAAGCATGATACATCATATGGAAAAATAGTGGCTTCGATTCATAGACATCATGTCAATTGTAATAGTGTCATCACATGAAACCTATCTATACACATCTTCTAGTGTTGTACCTGTTATCACTCAGAACTTTTCCCTAGAGGTTTTTGAAAGAAGGAAACGACCGAGGTAACCACAAAGCAGCTTTTAAGCATAGGCTCTAGCCAACCTATGGCTCAAAGAGGGTTCTCTCTATATGATTTAGCTTTGTTTGCTCGGATTTTAGGCTAGTTATGAAGGTTCAGGGGGTTTTTTATTTGTATTGAAGGTTGGATGGTGGAATACTTAAAATAGATGGATAGAATGATGTCTTTGGACCATAAGGATATGGAGTCAAATAAGGGCAGCAGAACTAGAATTAACTCACTAAAGGGAGTGTTTAAAGGGCAAGCTAGCGGAGTAAAGTTTAGGTCTTTGGGCCAGATGGGTGAAATGGTCTTAACCACGGTGAGAGAGCAATTAAGAATTCTCAGACCAGGATTAAAATGAGGAGCAGAGGGTAATCGAAAACAACGGGCAACAAAGAATCCTTTGCTATAGATTATTGGGGGCAACCTAAACTAAGGAGCAATCAAGAATTCCTTAACTTAGATAATCATTAGAAAACATTTAAATGCATAATAGTTAAAATAGAGTGTAGTGAAGCAAATTCTTAGATATCATTCCATATTATAGCATTTAGATATAGAAATACATTAAAGATTGTGAATAAACTTTGAGAAAGATAACAACACAAAGAGAAAATATTTGTCTGCACTTCCCTCTACACATGAATCGTATGAAATGTCTTGTCTTTATTCATTAATCCAACTTGCTGGTCCAAACAATGATACAATAGCTTACAATATTTTGATAAAAAGGTCTATAGAAATTTCGAAGAATCCACCCTACATACTTCGAACTGTGAAGTATTTATAGAAAAATATTACAAAATATCTCAAAAAAAACTTGAGATTTAATCTAGGAAATACAAAATATCTTCTTGCAGGAAGATAGAGACAACTATTGAACTGTTTCATGTTGTCCCTTTTATTGTGGTACTGCTGGCTTTTATGGTTCGATTTGTAGCCCTTTATGCTGGCTTAATGTTGTGGTCTTTTATGCTGGAGTCTTCTTCAACTGCTATCTTTCACCTAATACTCTTTGACACTGATACACTTTGGCACGCTGACATGTTTTCATCTGTCTACCTGGCTATTTTACTTTTACTATGCAGTAATTTTTTTACTGTAATTTTCTCACAGTAAATCAGTCATCTTTTCCCACCATTCGACATCAGGTAATTTGACATTCATAATATGCCTATATATCTCATCATCCTCAGTATATTTGGCGAAATTGGGCTTGGTTATGAACAAGTGTTTTATCTCATGCTGGAGAAAAAACAAGTTCTCAAATTTATTATACAAAACTTTACCTGTTGGTAGTGCTTTTATTGCTAAAGTGCTAACTTGTTCTTTAGCCAACTTCTCGAGTCTATTATCATAGTCTAGCTGTGTCATAAGTTTTTCATTAATGACCAAGGGACTGGGCAATCCTTTTTCCCTCAAAATTTGGAATTTAGCCATGAATCTATCAATGGCTACCTGGATGTTGTGGCACTTTTCTTACAAGTTTAGCATTAGGTTTCTTTTGAAAAGGACCTTCCTTATTTCCAAAATTCTTTCAGTCATGCCTTCTATATCCAGCTCATGAAGCTCATACCTATTTTTGCTGTTAAGGAAGTGGATGAGTCTATTGGCATCCTCAGGCATGTCTCGCAATTCCTCCTTGACTTTTTAAATAGCTACTGTAGCTATCTTTATCAATTCTGTCTACTCAAAAATAACTTGAATAGATGGCCAAATATCTTTGACGAAGTCAATGATATTGGCCCATAATAGTTTCTTGGCTTACCTAAGGGGTTTCTCCAATGTCAAGTCTTTCTCCATAGATTTGACGCTTTCACTCATTCTATTGGCCTTTTGTGCCTCTTCCTCTTGCATAATATGGGCATGTTTTTAGTCAGTTTCTAAACTTGCCACCTTTTCCTTTAGCTTGTTCATTTCTGTATCCTAAATAGACATTTCCTCCATGGCTCTGACTAACTCTAGTGTTTTTTCTCCTAATGCACCTACTGTTGTAGACTGTGTTGTAACTGGTATTACTGTGGTAGTTCAAGCTATAGGTGCTAGTGAAGCTGCCAATGTGGAGGGGACTATAGTAGATACTGTAGGGATGACATTTTTAGAAGTTGTGGCAATGTCAGTTTGTTTTAATTGGATCAAGCTATCCAATTCTTTCTTTGTCTCCCTTACTTGATCATTGAGTTTTAGGACCAAGTCCATCAACTCTTCATGTCTAGTTTGAATTTCTATGACTTCAAGTGTTTGAAGATGTTGCAGCTGGGGTATTTTTAATTGCTTCTTAAGTGCAACAATATCATTGTTCTTCTTCTTTATCAGCTACTCAGTAGTCTTTGTATCTTGGGATCATGTCCCAACTCAATAACTAAGTCTTCCAACGATTTAATCCTTGTATCCTTGGCCTATGAGGAGGCCTTCTCCAACTAAAACTATGCGGAGATGTTGTTCAATGAGTTTTGTAACCGATGGGAAGTTATGGCTTTACTAGTAAGGGTGGAGTATATCATCTCTCCAGCCCATTTATGCAGTTCTATCTGGTCTATGGGATGAATATCCTTTTCCAATACTTCAAAGTCAACCCTCTTGAAATATGAAGATGTCTTGGGTTGTTGTGATGTAGGTTTGATAAAGGACATTTGAAGTTTTCCCTCCTTGATGTCAAAATCTGACATCAGTCTTGTTTGATTTGTGGGAGTGAGTTTCAGATATTGTGCATAAGTCTAAGCTTTGAGTTTCTCATACCTCATTTTTATTTCTTTATACTTGTCCTTTATGTCTTGGTCCCTGTCAGCAAGCCTACTGAATGAAGACACTTCCACACTTAGTGGCCTTTCCAACATCTGAGTCTATGATGTGGATGGTTCTTGTATGTCTCTAGATGGAGTTGTGGGCCTACTTCTGTCTACCTCTGTATTGATTACCTATGCTGATCCTTCTGTATTTTTGTGTTCAGAGGCAGGATTGAGCCTTTGCCTCTTGTTGTGACTTGTTTCCTGCTGCAGATTAGAGGTGTCCATTCCTGAAGTGGAAGCTCCCACTTTATCTCTTTTCAGATTTTTCTCCTAATTCTAAGGAGTCTGCATGATAAGAGGGGCACTCATGGTGGCTTCTTGCTATACTGGTACCTAGAGAAATGAGCTCTCATCAAGTTACCTCTCTAAATCAATCAAAGTATTCTCAATTTCTACCTTTGTACTATCTCTATCTACAAGAGTGTTCTCCAACCACTCAGATTGATTGGCATATGCTTCTATTTCACGTATGGGGTGATGAATGTAAGGCCCCAATTTGGCCTTTTTCCTAAGTCTAGACATTAATCCCTGAGGATCATATCTCCACATGAAACTCTGTTGGAACTTCATTTGCTGCAAAATTTGGTTTTCTTCCTTCCCTGCCTCTCTAGAACTGTAGATGAAGGGGCCGAGTTGATCTTTAACTCTGAACTGGGTTTTCTTCTTGTCTAAAACAAAAGTTACTTCATTTGAGTTTATACTTTCCTATAATACTCCAAACAAAATATCCTCATGGGGAGGTATTTGGGTAGTTTGTATGGTGAAAGTTGGCACCCATAGATCCTTATCTTTGTGTTGTTTTGATACAGGTACCAATCTCCCACTTTGGTTTGCTTGGATAGCTAGAGGACCCTTTTTATATATGGACTTATCCTAAGTGGAGGATTTCCTGTAAGCATAGTCATGACTGGATGTACAAAAGAGTCTATAAAATCTGAATAAGTGTATGGTGAGCCATACTTATGGAACAGTGGGGTCTAAAAAATGACAGACCTAGGTTGGCCTTTGGTATTTGGCTTTTGGAGGGGAAAAGGAAACATGTCTGCCTGATAATATAAGAACATATGGTAGAGAACACATGAGTATTTGAATACTATTTCATTGTTCATCCTGGTGAACTTTTCATGCATTCTCTGAGCTATGAACTCATCATAATTGTAAACAACAATAGGAGGTTGTCCTAGGGTATAGATTGACATGACAACAAGGACAAGTTCATCAACAAATTAATTAGTAGAGAATCCTAGGACACATGATATCATGGTGATGATTTGTTTGCCCCTTTCAGAGAACATGGCAGGGGGCTATTTTGGAATGTGCTGCTCTTCGACAATGAAATCTTGGAACAAGTGGGCCAGTCTGGAGGAACTTAGTTTGCAATATTGGTCTAAAAAATCTCCAATTGAGAGCGGAGTCAGGTTTGGTCCTGGTTGGAGTTGCAGCATTTCATTTATGGATTCAGCTGTAATAGTAAACAACACCTTTTGGTCATGAGACATGATAGTTCTATGACTAGGGACGTAGCTTGCATGGCACATGTTGTGAATTTTTAGGAAGACATGAACTTGCGGAAACTGATATCTGGGCAAATTAGACTCCCAGAGGCCAATGTCATCTTAATGGTTTAGGTAGTTGTCTCTGCTCAAGAAATTAATTTTGAGTAGGATCTATGATGCACTAGTATCTTTTATTTGGAAGTCCCTTTTAGCGAGGGGAAGGTGGTCCAGGTCTAAATGTGGAGTCGTTACAGGTCAAATTTCCATGGCAACAGGGGAAGCCATTATGTAGTTCTTGTGGATTTGAATTAGGCATTGGGGGTTTATTCAAAGGTTTTCAATGGAAAGTGTAAACTTATTAGATGGTTTAGTTGCAGGTGTCTTTAAATTTAATTTAATTTTAAATTAATTTGACTAAGTGAAAATACTTAACAAGCTGAATTTTTGCAAATGTAGACAGGGAGTGGTATTCTATGATGAAGTACCTGGAATTGGGAAAATTGGCTTCAAATTGGTGGTTTGCAACAACTGCAGAGGTTTGTACAGTTTTGGTACAGACTGGGAGGTTAGTTGGGCTGTCTGCAGCGTCTTCTGAAGTGAATTTGGAGGTCTGTTAGTCAATTTAGTGTTTGCAGGAGTCGCAAAGGGTTTCAAAGTTTTGTAGAGAAAATGAGCGAAAAGGGCGGAAAGAGAGATTTTTGGATTTTTATAGAAAAATGATTGCTTTTTGGCAGTTTTTTTGGTTAAGTAGGGAAGAAGTATTGGAGGGCCATCACACCACTTTTGTGGCATGGGCGGTATTCGGGAGGGGTCACCCGATGTGCTTTACAGCACGACCGGTAACCTTCAAGGGGTCGAGGAAAACTGCCTTATCAAGCAGGTAAAGTTTGGTGATTGGGTTTGGATGATATGGATGTAGGCTGTCAGATGAGGGGGGTGATGATCAAATGGTAGTCAGGCATAGAAGATGCGCGGAGGAAATGAATGGGAGTTGGGCGGGGGGAGGTTTAATCTTCGGTGGTATGGGATTAGTTTAGGAATTAATCCTGTGTTAAGTGACCAGGTGGGGATTAATCATGGGATTAGGGAATCAGGTGAGGTTAATAACGAGATTTAATAAAAATTTTCGGGAGATGGGGTAAAATGTATAGTTTTGATTAAAACCAAGGGATATGGTTATTCACATAAAGGAATTTAATTAATACAGGACAATGGAATTTTGAGGATTATATAATAAAATTAGAAATTAATATGAAATCTAATGAGCGGGGTGGGTTTTTCCTAAGTGAAAAGGGAAAACATAACATTTCTGTGCACTTTTCTTTATACATAGGATAACGTAATTTTTTTTGTGTTTATTAGTGAAATAGGATTTACGTGGGGGCAGTTCACTTTTCCCAGGTAATGAAGTTTAACCTTAGTAAAAGGGGTTTTATTAGACTAATGAGGGGAAATGAAGGGAGATGAAATTTAATAAAGGGGATTCTAGCACTTGTGTCCATAAGTCATTAAGTTGAGGGTCCAATCCCTTCAAAAGTCAATGAAATATTCTGAGCCTATTTGAATTAAAGGATTTAAGTACTTAGAATTTATTTATTGGAAATTAGTAAGTAGAGGGGTGAAATGACCGAGGGGATGTTAAATAAACAACCGTTGTCCTTGCTTTGTTTACTGCTTATGCACATTTGAAAGATGCATTTAAAACATGACATCAGTGCTTTTGTGTAATCACTTGATATTTCTACAACCTTTCTTCTACTTACCCATTTACTCACTCTTCCATTTTTTTCTTCATTTTATTTGGGCGCATTTAGGCTAGCAAACCCTTATCAATCCTTTTTTTTTACAAAGTAATCTATCTAATTCTAACCTTATATCATCCAAGGGCTTATATTAAAATGATGAGGTCCTTTTATTTACTCTACCTATCTAATGATCTGCCAAGATTTAACTGTTTGGTCAGATTTTATTCTCTAACTATAAACATAAAATTCAAAGCATGGTATAGTCAAGATTAAATAGTTTGATTACCATGGATTGTGGCATGAATAACAAGCTACACAAAATCATTATTATGCATAAAATTAAAGAGTAGTGGAATTTTGATGTGCACACTTTCATGGTCTCTTTTGCTTTTTGGGGTTCATATGTCTTCATTTTTTGACTTTTTCTTATTCTTTTTTTCCTTTGATTATTCTTTTAGGACATACCCTCTTTACATTTTTAATTTATTAATATGGAAAACATCTTCAGAAAGCAAAGGTATGTATAATATTACAAGGCTTAACCCTAGTCATTCAAAATTATGAATCCTATTGGTATAGGAACCTAACAGTACCCTTGCCATAGGGCAATCATGCTAACGTCAATAATTGGTAATAATTATAATGATTCTCGCTTTATGTATTGAAATTATCCAAACATTCTTATATTTGAGGTGTCTCTCTACAAGCCAAAGTTATATCCTAAAATAACTTAAATAGGGCCCTATATTGCAATTCTTTGTATAGAAAGGAATTCCACTCTTGTTATAGAAATGGAATTTTGGTCCATCTCATGACCACTAATGAGTTTGGAGTGTAACAACATAAAATACGAAGCTATTTAGGCTTTCAAAATTCCTTGAGATCCAAATCTTGGCTCTTTTAATTTTAAACCAAATGACGTTACACTATATTTTATATCCTAACATATAACATAATATAAAATAATGAAGCTAAATTGTTTCTTTTAATTCCATGAGCTACCATTTTTAAGCTTTCCAATTCATTCAACCTATGAATCACATAATTATAATGAAGAGATGTCACTCTTTTAGGGATAAATCTTTTCATACAAGAACTAAAATATGTCAAACAATCATAAGGGAAAAACATCCAAGATGTTGGATGTCCCAATATATTCGATAGTACACTCTGAGCATGCTTTTAGTTTTTAGGGAAGCAGAACATTGTCCAATGTTGCCATTAGAATAGCTTTTTCAATTGATGAAACACATATTTAAGTATGGTTGATGGAGTCTCAAATATCTACCACAAGTCTCTCGTAGATGAGAGGTCCATGTCTAAAATTTTTGCAAAAAGAAGCATGGTTCCAACAACAATGTGGTGTGGCTTAAATTGAAGGAAAATAGATCTATGAGGTTTGTACAACCTTTAAACTTATTTTTGTCAAGTTCTCATATTCGTTATAGACAAATATTTTTTTATTTCAATATATATCTCTCTAGACAAAATAAGGAAGACTTGTACTACTTTCCTGACTTTTTTGTTGTTGTTATAAACAAAAACACAATCAAGAAGTGGGGTGTAGCGGGGGGGTGTTGAATTCAAGAGGAGAGATAATCAATGGTTGTGAAAATATGCATAATTATTTCTCAAAATGATAGAATTATAAAACAAAAATAAATTATACCATAAGCATCTTAATGTAAACTCTCTGTAAAGTGGTACAATATTATGTTTCTCTTAATTCTCTATCAAAGACATCAAAGCACTAACCACAAAAAAGTATGATCTTATGAACACTCCTTTCAAAATTATATTAGCTTAAGAAACCTTTATGTATAGATGAATAATTTCCTACAGCTAGCATACCATCTTCAAAATATATTATTTTACAAGCAGGAAAACATAATAAAGGTTAAATTGATGGTTTATGTTTCAAATTCATCCACCCATAAGCAAGAGTTTCAACTTATGGGTATATAGTAAAATAATTGATCTTTATCGAGTCATCAGCTCTAATGAATATTTCGCTAAGCTGGCCACCAAGTAATATATCGCTGAAAGAAATTAAAATGTCAGTAAACTACTACTTTTGCTCTCATCTCCTCTGGATTCTTTGCTTTCCCATGCCACCCGTCTTTTTAAGGTCCCTCCCCACTCATGAATCTCAATGCATGCCTTCTTGTAACTATATTATTCAAACACTTAGATTTTTTATTTTGTGTGTTATATGCTTAATATGAGGTTGTATGGAATCGTGGGCATATATTGTACAAGCATCTAGAGTGTGGTGTCTATGAGCTATGGCCATAATACCAATGGCATCAATGCCTTTCATTGTGAACACTGAAGGGAATAATTTCCCCATTATTATAATTTATGATGACTTTTGGATATTCCTAAGCTATGACTAAACATCGGATTCCTATTTTTTCTGTCAATTGCAACATGGATACGATATCATTTTTTTACAAGATATAGTCTCTTAACTATGTTTCCACCCTTAAAAACCAATAGTGGTATCAGAGTAGTTGAATGACGACTCTTGATGTAGGTGGTGAAACTATGTAGTTAGCTACCCAACAAGATCCACCTTCATTCACTTCCATATATCTTGTATTGGAAAGGCTAGTTGAATGGGTTGAAGTTCAAATTATTGTATCTCAAAGAGGTTGTCTTCTTCAATAGCAACTTCCATTTTATTTTTGTTTTTTATACAAAAAAATGATTTTCTATGGTTTCCTTTTCATGAGTTTAGGAGCATTCAATAGATGTAGGTTGTAGAGAGGCATAATACCTTAGAATAAATTATATATGTTGCAACATAATAGGATAGAGTGTGACACAAGTTTGAATTTGATATTAAGTTACCTCTTAAAAGTGGCTTCTAGACATGGTATATGAATAGGGGATCCTGATTTTTATTAGTGTATTCAATTGAAAACAAAAAGACATGAAATTAGTCTGTATTGTTGTAACTCATAGTTTTTTATGTAATAGATGATGATGATAAATCTTTGGTCATGAGGATATTTGAACAAAAGCTTGATCTTTGCATCTATATTTTGGAGAATTACACATTGAGTTGGAAAATTCCCGATGACCAGGTTCGTTTCTTTTAACTTAATTTATATCTTCTATTATTATCTGCTAACATGTCTTCTCACATCTACCTTGGATTTATCATTATTCAGTATAATATACATAAAATTGAAAAAGCTCAATATCAGTTATTTTGAGTCCAAGTTTAATAAAGTGATTGAGATGTTTAATAAATTTCACATTAAGATTAAGTAACCTCTATAAATAAACAAGGTGTGATTAATATAAATTTATTAGGTCAAATGGGTAGCACAACTACCAACTGGATGAAATAAATGGTGCCCTAACTCCTACCTCAATTAATGAAATGACATGGTTTGAATGATGGCTTAACCAGGCCAACTTAACTACCATACCATGAACATATCCATCATTCATATTTTCATTTGTACTCATTTAGATTATAATCATTAGTTATATATTTTCCATAGGAAACAATAATTCTAAATTTCTTAGATTTTACCCAGTTGGATACTTTGGGATCAATATGATTTTATCCTTTTTATTTATTGCATGTGCTTGTATCCTTATTAGTTTTATTTTAAATACTAGGTTGTATTATTAATTATCTACATGATCTTGGAATTTCTACTCACTGGCATATCATGGTTCACAAAAAGATTGGTTGGATTATATTTTTAGGTTCTTTTGAATTTCTTCGACCAATGATGGAATGCATATGAGCTTTAGTTTCTTCTGTGTTTGTCAAAATCTTGTTTGTTTCCTTTTTTCTTTATGAAGATAATTGTATCTACTAGGGAAAAATAAGGTAGTTCTATATTTTTATTTTTGTTAAAGCATTTCATTCACCTTGACAAGAGTTTTCACTACAACTTCTTGAAATGCTAGTCATAAATGGAATGGCTAGAGAGTTGGCATTATGAGGTTTAAATCCAATGCAGAATTTGGAGGGGTGTTTTGTTGTAAATTATTCTTATCTTGAATCAAAGGAATTAAAGAGGACCCTAGATTGTGCTTCACAAGGTAATGACATTTCTTGCATCAAACATATTTAATTATTTGAACATTTCCTATTTTGATGGAATTTTCAATCACATTTGTCGTTAGATTTTGTTTCCTAAGAAGCTGCTTTTATTGTACCAAACATGTTGAGAAACTGTTTATATCTTTTGTTTTATGTGATCATTGAAAATACCATCTATGGATAAAGGGAGGACAAACAATAGAGAATTCCATTGTTTCTTTAACAAATGAAGGGCTTCACTTGGATGGCAAACAACTAATTGATCTACAAGGGTCTACTTTATGGAAGAATGGCAGTGAAGTGATATGTCTTGCACAACATTGTGCAACAAAACATCTTGGGTACATCTAACGAGTGGTGGTTCTTTGTAGAGAATTATTGTGTTCTCTTCAGCTGACTAATGAGACCTCAGATGAGAAGGTTCATTCAAAGACAAATTTGATTACAATGCTTTTGAAACTTCTTGTTATCCTTACAAAGGCGATAAATTTTGTTGTGTCAATTAACCAGTCATTAATAAATATTTGTGAAGTGGTTGGTATTTTTCCTGGATTGTTTAATATGAGCTTTGAAACTATCAATCATGATCCTATGCATGTGAAGAGAAATATAGATCATCAACTATCACTTATTTTAGAAAATTTCTTGTAGCTTTCTCAAGATGTGGTTTTGGATGATACCATATTTTAGAACCTCCACATATTTATTCTTATTTCCTTATTGGAAATCATGGATAGAAGAATGTGGAGGTATGAGAGAAAAAATATTTTTCATAAGATTCCTTCAGTTTATAAGCTTGAGGTTATTATTAAGATTTTGAGAGCTTCTCGAGACACTAGATCATAGAACTATAAAAAGCTTCATTGGAAATAAACAAGTCAAGTTGGTCATGAAAGAGATGGGGTTGTAAACTTAACTTCTACTACTTTGTCATGAAAAGAATTCTCATAGAAATTTTCCTTAATTGGTGAGCACATCAAAGAGAATTAATAGAGTGTTATATTTCAATAGATAGGTCACTAGCTAGAGGATATAATAGTTATTCCAATTTTTTATTCATGCACAAGGAGGACAAACAAGGCCCAGGGGGTTTAGGTCATGGCCAACTACTAGCAAGGATGAATTGGGAGTAAATGATGCAGATTCTGCAAGTGGTCATGCATATGATGCACTCTTTGTATGCTACATACATAGCTCCCATCAGAATAATTTTTTCTTCCTCACATAATTTTCTTCTACTTCTAAGTTGTATATTAAAAAGTATTGATTAAAATTTTAATTCCCTTAACTCAAATTCACTAAGGATTACTTAAAATAATTTGTTCCATCCAAACACAATTCTGTTTGTCCCCTCAAATGCGCTTAGAGAAAAGATATAGTTAATATGCATGTGTTTGGCAATAATGCACCTAGAGATAACATATAGTTAATAGATATGTGTTTCGCACTAATGTGCCAAAAGAAAACATATAGTTAATATATATGTGGTTTGCAAACCCTTCTTACTAGTGTATGATAATTATAGGCAGTGTTAGTTACTAGACACTTGGTAAATAGTGTTGGTGAAAATGTTTTTATCACATCATCCCTCTAGTTGTGTCACACATATGGGATTTAACGCTTGAGGCCTGGGTGGTTGTTGGGTTTTCTGATTGAACTGATCGCGGCCAAATTCTAATATTCACGTGAACTTAATGTGACCTCTAGTACATGGCTAGATGGATGGTGGGGATGTGTCTTACTGATCCAATGGTGAGGGTTCATGGCTCCAACTCTAACCCTATTTAATGTTATGTTTTTCCTCTCATCTGGTTTCTTCCAGCCAACTACAGTGGTGTCGATATTGCAACATGCTTCCATTACCAACACATGCATTCAACACCTATGGTAGAGGACTAATTTCTCATTAATTTAGTGCTTATCCTCAACAAAATGAATGGTAAGGGGGTTCAAATTTGTAATCGTGATTTAGTTATTTTTGGTTAATACTCCAAATCCATGATTTGGGTTGATGAATCTAATATCCTTCTTACTTTTTTTCCTAGACATTGACAGGTCTACATCATCAATTCTAGCTCAGGACAAAAATCAGCCTATCATTGGGGTCTCCAAGAATTATGACCACTATTTCTATAGTTAATTTCATTCCCATCCTTATTGCAAATTTCATTTCTAGAAATTTGATTTTTGCTAGTAATTCCATTACTAGGTATTTGATAACTCTTCCCCTTATGTTCCATTATCTTATGGTTTAAATATTTCTCATTTCAAGGTTTGGAGGGCTTTTCCAGGAGTGGTTATGATAGAACTAGGTAATTTTCCATTGTGGATTTCATTATTTTCCCAAAATGATATGAAATCTAGAGGTTTCAACTCCCAGTTGCAAAATTGATCACAAAAGGGGTTTTTTTACTTTTTTCTTTTTTCTTTTTTCTAATGTACTACATTTATGATCCACTATCACGATGTAACTGGTGTACTTATTTAATATACATACAGGAAGTAGTTAGGTTTCTTACTTCCACATGTATAATCTCCCAGTGGTGCAATAACTTATTTCTTTAATTTATGTTTTATGGTTTTACCCAGAAATTTAGTTGCACTCACTACGACCTTTGAATCGATGGTTCTAGGTATGTTATTGCTATGAGAAGCTACGCTATGAAGGACTACAATTATGTATTCCCACCAAAATTCTACCTGCCATTTACAAGTCAGTCTCTGTCATGCTTACCTTGGGCTTCAAATTGTTCCCAGTTCACGCGCAGTGGTAGTTTGTGTTACACTTCAAATTCTAGTTACTCATTATTAGATGACTTGACTCAGGTGGATATTGGTTCCCACCCACCTATGCCCCTTAGATCCCCACCATTTTTTGTTTTAGCTTTTCAGTTTCTTTGTTTGTAGCACAATATACTATTTTTGGCTATTTTTTGGGTCCTAAACTTCAAGATCCGTTTTGAGGCCCTAAATGACTTTCTTTGGAAAACCTGGGGCCAACAAGAGCTATTATATAATATTTTGCATTCAAAAGTTGTATTCCTTAGATATATATTTCTAACGAGGTATTGTACATATCAAACGGAGATCGTGTGACAAAGTTACGACCCGGGAAGTTGATGTACCAATTTACCCAAATGGGGCCCATAGTTTGGCGCTTCATCTCCTAGGGTGAGTTTTTTGGATGTTTAGGTTTTCCCATTGTTTATCAATAATAAATAGTCCCTTAGCCTCATTGTAACACAATTCAGAGGCATGTATCCTCCATATCTCTCCTGAGAAATAAGCTACCATCGCCCAAGCTAGTCTTATTTCCATTATGTTTGTAAGCATATTTGAGTATTTGATATTAATGAAATGAAGTGTTATTTCTATTGCATCACTATATTTATGGTTATATTTGTAATTTGTTGCTTTACTATTTGAATCTGGATCAACGGTATCAGAGCGTTCTTCTCTTTCTCTGTTTTTCTTTACATGTGCCCAATGAGGTCGGGATATAAGGAATTAGGGCTCAATCTGGTTGAACCTTTGCAAGATTAGCCTTGCAAAGCCTGATGGCCACCCATGGGGGAAGAAAAGAAAGATGAAGGAGCAAGAGATCCTATCAAAATATTTCTTGAGGAGGCCCTTAAGGAAAAAGGGAACGTGGTGATGTATAACTTTGACCAGATCCTTCAATAGTTGCCCACTGGTGACGCATCAAAATCCAGCAACCAATATTGAGGCTCCACTCCTTTTAAGGTATAAGTAAAATTTGACATTCCCATATTTGAGGGCCGAATATATGTAGATACCCTAGACAAATGGTTAAATATACTAGAATGATATTGTTTTGTTCATGATTTTTCAAGTTGAGAAAAGATTACTTTTTATCTTCTCAAAACTGCCCCCCACGTCAAGGACTAGTGTGAAACCTATTGCGAGAAGAATGATGAAAGTATGTACTCACATTTTATAACCGCATGCACTTTGAATTCATTCTGGGATGCCATTAAGGAGTTGTACTACCTTGTCAGGAGCTATGAGGATAAATACATAAAGTGGACCATGCTGCGAGAGGGAAGGGACCAAGATGTGTTGTAGTTTACCAATGTTTTTCATACCCTTCACATGAAGTTGGGTATCAATGATTCTGAGAAACATTTGGTACTTAAGTACCACATATACCTACACACATACATCCATGATGAGATGGAGTTCCTGGACATCTCTTTGCTCAGCACGACATATCGATATGCCGTCAAGATTGAGCAGAAGTTTAAATAGAAGAAGCGAGTCTTAGGATCTACGAATCTGAAGCAAGGGAAAGGTGCCCCAAAACCGCAGAACAAAGGACAAAGGCAAGGAATGGAGGCCCAAGAAAATGCACCGATTCCACAAATAAATAACAACACCGCAAAGACGAAAAAGGACATGGGAAAGTGGTGTGAGTTCCGTAAGAGCTCCACTCACAACACAAGTGAGTGTCGGGCCAAGCACCTAGTAGTGGTCGAGCTGAAGGCTTCAGAATCATATGCATCTTCTAACTCTAAGTCAGAACTCGACAAGGGGAATGAAAAAGGGAACCATATTATCGATGTGGAGGTTAATGCTGCTATTTCCACCACAAATATCCAAAAGGAGGAACCTGAAGATCCAGAGGAGGAGGAGTGCCTCTTTCACTCCTAGATGTGGGTAAAGGGTTCCCCACTACAAGTCATTGTCAATAGAAGGAGCCAAAATAACCTCATTTTAGTAGAGGTCATGAAGCAGCTAGGCTTATGGACCATAGGACACCCACAACTGTGCATAATAGGGTGACTTCACCAAGGACAGGATCTTCACATGAGCCAGCAGTGATGCCTTCCATACAATATGAAGCCCTTCACAGATGAGGTGTTATGTGATGTTTCTACCATTGATGTTTGTGATCTATTATTAGGCCATGTTGTGTATGAGTCAAGGCCTCACGTTGTTACTATTACCTTGGGAAATAATTTGTACATGATACCGGAGGTAGCACCACCTACCGCCATCTCTTTAGTTAGTACAAAACAATGCAGTAAGCTCATTTCCAAAAGTAGAAAATTTGTTTTCTTGGCGATACGTCCTTAGGGAAAGAAGAAGATGGTGGCCATGACCTCTAGACAAGGCCCCTCTACACAACAAAAAAATATGGACAAGGTTCTGGACGAGTACGAGGACATTTTCACCTCCGCCGTATGGGTGCCTCTGCACTGTCAGCTCAAGCACTCCATCGATCTAACCCCAAGTGCGTCATTGACCAATGGACCAATCTATCGACGCTCATTTATAGACGAAAAGGTAATCAAGAGGTGGATTCAGGATCTGTTGCAGAAAGGTAACATCCGACTGAGTTCATCACCCTATGGGAGCCAGATCTTGTTGATATAGAAGAAGGATGGGAATTGGAGACTCTGTATTGGTTATCAGGTGTTGAACAAGATCACTATCTATAATAGTTATCCGATCCTATGGATTGATGACCTTCTCGACCAATTCAAGGGAGAAAAATATTTCATTAAGATCGACTTAAAGTTTGAATATCACCAAGTACTAATCAAACCCTCTGATGTGTGGAATATTATCATCAAAGCCAAGGAGGGCCTTTTCAAATGGTTGGTTATGCCATTCGGGTTGACAAATTATCCTCCAAAATTCATAAGGCTAATGGATGACATCTTGTGCCCACTTACCAACTCATTTGTAGGGGTATACTTGGATGACATCTTCATCTTCATCTAGAGTTGGGAAGAGCACCTCCACTACATACAGTAGGTTCTCCAAACACTGTGGCAACACAAGTTGTGTGCCAATTTGGAGAAATGCACTTTTGGCATGAACCAGGTTTATTATATGGGATACATTATTGATGAATGAGGGGTGCATGTGGATCCAACCAAGATCCAGGTAATTTGTGATTACCCAGTCCCAACCACTCTGACAGAGCTCCACAACTTTTTGGTCTTACCAATTTCTATCACAAGTTTGTATTGGGGTTCTCTCATATCACTTGGTCCTTGAGTCAAGTCACCAAGGGAGGAGCAAAATAGTTTTTTTTCTGGTTGGAATCTGAACAGAAGGCATTCACAGAGTTGAAACAACACCTTTCAACTACACCAGTGCTCACATTAGCATACTTGAAACAAGCAATTGAGATTGAGATAGATGCTTATGACTATGTCATTGGGGAAATCCTTACTCAAAAGGGGCATCCAGTCGCATATCATAGTGAGACACTTTTAGACACAGTCTGGAAGTATCCCACTTATGACAAAGAGATGTATTCCATTATGCAGGCCTACCAACAATGGAAGCATTACATTTTGGGGAAGGAAACGATCATCCACATAGACCACTGACCCCTACAATTCATACAGACACAAAGGAAGTTGCATACTACCTCAGCCAATCACCGATCATGGTGTTAACCACCATGCTCAACTCTTGTGGGAATGAGACTTCTAATTGGCAACTTCTCTACAAAAGAAACCCAGAATTTGGCCACACATACCAAATGTTGTTGGAGGGTCAGCACGTTCCAGATTTTCACCTCCATGATACCCTGTTATTCCACCTAGGACACCTTTGTGTTCCTTCAACTAAGCATGCCAAGATGATGTTGGAGGTGCACTAGAGTTAGGCTGCTTAACATTTTGGGGTCAAGAAAATTGTGGTAGTACTACAAAAGTTTTTTTATTGGTTGAATCTTCGACATGATGTTGGGAATTACATCAAATCCTATACTCAATGTATCATTACAAAACCAACCATCCAGAAGAAAGGTCTCTATAATTCGCTGCCTACCCCTACTCAACCTTGAGAATCCATCTCCATGGATTACATGTCAGGCCTTACTTCTACTAAGCATGAAAATGACTATTTTCTTGTGTTTATCGATAGATTATTGAAGGTGGCCATTATGGAGGTCTGCAAGAAGAAAATCACAATAGAAGTCACTGTTAAACTCTTCTTTGAACATGTGTGGGTACACTTTGGGATCCCGGAATATATCATCTTAGATCAGGTCAACGGGTCCTCAGTACATTTTGGTCTAGTCTCTGGTCGATGCTAGACACTAAGCTCACTAAGTTCACAACTTTCCATCCCCAAATTGATGGCCACACATAGGTCCTCAACAAAATGATTGTACACATTCGACACATGTAAAAATCAAAGAATCCACGTACGTGGGATGAGAGCCTCCCTTATGTCAAGCATAGCTATAACCAGGCTCTCCACAGCTTGACTAGCCATTTCCCTTTCCATGTGGGCTTTTGATTGTAGCCGCGATGTCCCATTGATGTGGCCATACCATTTGAAGCAACTCAGGTAGATTCGGCTCATGTCTAGTACGAAGCCAAGAAGGAAAAAAACCTCATTGATCACATCCAACACACCCTCGAGCAGGTCCACGACATTCTAGAGAAATCAAATGCCAAGTACATGTAGTGACATGATCAAGATCATGCGCCACACAACTTTCATGTGGGCGACAAAGTCTGCTTGCATTTACAGAAGGAACACCTTACCAAAGCATATTGGAGACTCATACCACTCAGATATGGTCCTTACACCATTACCAAGGTTGTGGGAGAGAATGCATTTGAGATAAAATTCACCCATTCCTCAGCCTTCACTCAGTGTTCAACGTGGATTGCCTTCATCCATACTTTCCACCATTGCTCAACACATAAGACATTACATAACAACACACACCTACATATTTAAATCTAGACTGCATGGAACAAGCCATAAATGATTGGATCATGGACACATAGATCAAAAACACCCAACATCAAATGATTCAACTATATCAAGTTGTTAAAGCAGGAAAACTCCTTCACCAGGGAAAGTGGTTCACTAGGGACCAAGTTCAGCAGAAGTTTCCTCATCTCTTGGAGGAACTCAACACAATGGGGACCATTGCTTCCTAAGGGGGGAGGAATGATCCAGGTGGATATTGGTGGCCACTTGCCTATGCCATTTAGACCCCCACCATTTTTTCTTTTACTTTTTCAGTTTCCTTATTTGTGGCACAATTTACTATTTTTGGCAGTTTTCGGGTCATGAACTTTCGAAGCCATTTTGAGCCCCTAAACAACGTTTTTTGGGAAAACTAGTGCCAACATTGGCTCATGATCAATTTTTTCCATTAAAAAGTTGTATTCTTGAGATATATCTTTCTAATGAGGTATTTTGCATGTCAAACAGAGATTGTATGCCAAAGTTACGACCCCGAGAAGTTGATGTACCAATTTACCCAAATGGGGCCCATAGTTTCATGGTTCATCTCCTAGGGTTAGGTTCTTGGATGTTTGTGGTTTTACATTGTTTCTCAGCAATAAATAGCCCTTTGAGCCTCATTGTAACATATTTTAGAGGCATGTAGCCCCCACATCTCTTCTCAGAGATAAGCTACAATCGCCTGAGCTAGTCTTATTTCCATTTTGTTTGTAAGCATATTTCAGTATTTGATATTAATGAAATGAAGTGTTATTTATAATGCATCTCATTATCTATGCTTATATCTGTAATTTGGTGCATTCTTGTATAAATTTGGATCATGACTACTGCTAGATCCTTCCTGCTGAGAAAATTTGTTAAGGCAAGCCACCCCATTGTTGGCACACATTTTAATTTGAATGGCCTCTAGCCTGTGTTTGTAAATTTTTCGAAGACATGCTATTTGAAATGTAATTTTGTGGTCTTAGTATTAAATATAATTGTATAGAGATGTATCTTATGCTGGAACCCTCAAGGGTTATATTATGAAATCTAATTTTTTTCTTTCCAAAGTATATTACATTTATTGCCATGGTTTACTTATCTTGAAGTTCCCTCCATGTATTTCTCTATTTATTTCCTAAGTAATTAAAAGGTTTATTCAATTCTATGGCTCTGCTTGAAGGTTGTATGTTATAACAATTTATGTGTCTTGCCATGTACACATGAATGGTTTAACTAACGAGTAAACTTTAGATTTCAAGGGAGATACTCCTTACACTAAGTGGGTAATAGTACACACGACCTGTTACTCTTCATTGAGTTTCTTTACAATTTATATTTATTTACCCATTTATCCTATGTGGTTTACCATTTTGGTTTGAATATCAACTTCATGATTATTTGGTGTGGTATCACTTTGAATTATTTGAATCCTCATTTGAAAGTTAGTATTCACCATTTTCTAAAATATTTTGTTCCTACAAGTAAATCCTCCAATCCTTACGCAAGTTAGGCATTATAGAATCATTTCTTATTTTATTGCATTGTTATTGCTCTATTTTTGTTTATAATATAAGGGCCTCTATATGTATAGATACCGGACATTGGTGGCATATTGATGGCTAAATTTCATCCAAGTATAACTTTGTTTCGCCAAATTCTCTTGATCGCTTTAGAATTTGGTTATAGGCATGGGATTCATATTATCTCTTTTCTTCTCTTAATCCTTGGGAAGTTTTGACTAAAGTATATCGAGAATTTGTTGTTTAATTACTATTCTTAAGATGAATATCCTCACCTGTGCATATAACAATTGTTTTTAACTTAAATTATTCCTTCCTCTGTGAAGGTTCATGATTAGCTTAGAATAATGTGAAACTAAATTTAATTCATATAAAAATATCATAAATTAGGTAAATTCTTCATAATATTGGGTATTTTTCTAAATTTTTAGCATAACATAGAATATTTATTCATTGCAATTTTTGTTGAATTTCCATATAGCTATGATTTTCCTATTTTGAATTTCTGATTTTCTCCATAAAACCTGTATTGACACTACTAACAGAGATTTCCATAAGGGTATACGCATGTCTACTGAAATCATATTCTATTTTGTTCTCTTTACCTTTAATGTGTTTGATATGGAATTCATATTCACTAAGAAAATCTAGCCACCTAGCTTGTCTAGCATTAAGATCTGACTGGTTGAAAAATATTTTAAACTAATATGATTTGTTATCAACATGAATTTTTTCCTAATATGTAGTGTCTCAACATCTGGAAAGTGTGTATCACTACATCCAATTCCAAACCATACACTGAGTAATACTTTTCATGTGGTTTTATTTTCCTAGATTCATAGGCCACTAAATTTTCTACCATCAAGACCCCTCCTGAACGTTCCAAACAAGCATAAATACATACAACAAATTCCTTTTCCGGATATGCAATTTCCAGAATAGGTGCTACTGTTAACAAATGTTTTAATTTGTCAAAACTTTCTTGACACTTGGCTATACACTCAAACTTTGTTCCTTCGTTCTGTAAGGAGGTGACAAGGTATGCCAATTTAGGGAAATCTTCAATAAATTTTCTGTAATATCCTATAATTCCCATGAACGATCATACATTTGACACATCCTTTGGTATGGGCCTATTTAAAATGGCCCTAACCCTCTCAAGATCAACATACAGACCCTCTAAGATAACATGGGCCCAATATTGTATTTGATCCTTGTAGAACCCAAATTTTCTAAACATAGAATATAGTTGATGTTCTCTTAAAATTAGCAACACCAGTCCTAGGTGTTCCCTATGATCTTCTTCATTTTTGGAATACACAAAAAATTCATCTATAAATATCAATAGAAATTTATCAAGGTGCTTACTAATAAAATTGTTCATTAGGCGCATAAATGTTGTTGGCACATTATTAAGGCCAAATAGTAACACTACAAATTCGTAATGACCATATCTAGTTCGAAAAGTTGTCTTATGAATGTCTTCATCCTTTATTCTCAACCAATGATATCTTATCCTTAAACCATTTTTTGATAATATGGTTGCGCTCATACTTGATCAAACAAATCATAAATATGGGGCAATGGGTATTCGTTTTAATTGTAAATTTATTTAAATGCCAATCATGTATGCACATACATAATGTTCTGTTCTTCTTCTTCACAAATAACATACGATGTCCTCATAGTGAGACACTCGGTCTAATATACCTTTTATCGAGTAGTTCTTGTAAATGCATTTTCAATTCTAGTAATTATGGAATACTCATTCTATAAGGTACTCTAGACATCAGAGTTTCTCCTGGTATGAGATCAATGGAGATATGTATGGCTCTTTGGGGAGGAAAACCTACAATCTCTTGTAGAAAAACATCATTAAAATCCCTAATAATTGGTAATTCATCTACTTTTTGTTTTTTTGTTTGTTGTTCATTTGTTTCAACGTGCACCAAAAATAACTGACACCATTTGCTGGAACTAATTTTCAGTTTTAATGTTGAGATCTATCTAATTGGAATTGGTTTTGGTATGCCTTTCATTAGTTTTTTTGTCCCTCCTGATTTACACAACTAATTATTTTCTCTAAACAATTTATTAATTCCCCGTGTTTTTCTAGCCAATCCATACCTATTAACACATTGTATGACCCTAATGGAAGTATATTCATATATACTTCAGTGGGACATGTGTTAAAATCTATGGGACATTGTCTTACCTAGCTAACTACCTCCCTTTTTGTGCCAGCAGCTACCTGTACCAGCCATGCATTTTTTAATTTTTTAGCTTTTAGCTTATATTTTTCCACTCTTTCGGGACTAATATAACTTATCAATTAAGACAGAAAAATAATGGTTCGAAATGGTACTATCAATCTCAATCATAGTGGGTTGGTGTTCCACTTGCCTATCCACCAATGGTGCACTTATCCTTAGAATGTTTACGAAAATATCATTAATTGTTGTTCTCTCATGTACAGCCTAGTTGTTTTCAATAGACCTCACATTATGTGAGCAATCTATTAACAAATGGGGTTTTGCACACACCCACCACTTAAACGATTATCTCTCTTTGACCCCACATATATTTGTATTGTTCAAGTCCATGTCCTTGGACCCAGTTTGAGGTTGTGCTAGCTATGTTGAATTCCACTTGGGGAATTTCTCCCATTGGTGATATTTTCGAAATTTTTTAAGGTATGCAGGTTTTTGTGATTTTGTCCCCATTGTAGACATGTTTCTTTCCTTACTTTGATACACTTCTGAGCCTTCTCCTATATTTTTAAACTAGTGATAATAGAACCTTGCTTCTATTACGAATTCATCCATTGTTTTAGGATTGTAAAATTCAATCGTTTCTTTGTAAGGGACTGGTAGGAAGTTTAAAAATATTTGTACCTTGGATTTGGATTCCATAATATACAATACATATTGCAACAAATTTGTGAATTGAGCCACAAACATGTCCATAGTAAACTATCCTAGTTTGAACTTATGAAAATCCTTTGCTTGCTCATCATAATATCATTCATTCAGGTATCTGAAGTTGAATTGTTTCTAGAGCTCCTCCTAGGGAATTGTCTTTTCTTCTAATGTATGCAAAATTTTGACCTCCTACCACCATAAGGCCTCCTTGTAGCTGATAAATGGCCATTATGGCCTCCAAATTACTCTCATATTCATATACTTGGAGATATGTGGTCATGATGAGAAGCCATGCTTTTGCATCCTCCTCCTTTCCCCATCAAAGGTAGGGGCTTTTATTTTTCTGAATTCCCCATGCAACTACGCTTTCTATTTCATTTTATGGGTTTTTGGATAAGTTTTTTCTAAATCATCCCCACTTTAAGAATTTTTTTGTTTCGGTCTCAACATTTTTCCTTTTCAGTGGTTCTATTTTCCCTCCATCATCTCTTGTTTATATTATATTGTGACTAGAATTTTGTGTTAAATATCTAATCATCATTTCTTATTCTTCACTTCCTTTCAGCAACTTCTCATTACTCCTTCTTAGATAAACCAACTCCTGTTATAAAATTCTCACAATATCAATAAGTTGAGTTGTTGGTGTAGTAGTTCCTCATCCTAAATCCACATAGATTACTTCTCCTTCTATCACATATGGGTTAGAATCATCTACCATTTTGTGATGTAACCATGCTTCACTTGAATACCTTATAGTCAATACAACCTAGTATTAGTCTACCAATCTTGAACCTAATTCACAATTTTGTACATAACTATAAGTACAGTGTGGTGGTTCCCTGTAAGCCTATTTTTAAAACTAGTGCTCTGATACCATATGTTGCATACCTTGGTTCCATCATAATCTTTTTTTCTAACTTAATTTTCTTCTACTTCTGAGTTGTACATTAAAAGGTATTGATTAAAATTTTAATTATCTTATCTCAAATTCACTAAGGTTCCCTTAAACTAAAGTTTTCCATTGAAACACAATGCTCTTTATCCCCTCTAATGCGCCTACAAAGAACGTATAGTTAATATCTATTTGTTTGGCATTAATGCGCCTAGAGATAACATATAGTTAATGTATATGTGTTTGGAATTAATGTGCCTAGAGACAACATATAGTTAATATATATGTGGTTTGCAAACCCTATTTACTAGTGTATTAAACATGATAATTCTAGGCAGTTGTAATTACTAGAGACCTGGTAAATAATGTTCATGGCAATGTTTCTATCGCAGGTACCTCTAGTTGTGTCACACATATGTGACTTAAGGCTTGAGCCCCGGCTGGTTTTTGGGTTTCATGAGTGAAGAAATGGTTGTCACGTTCCATTGTTCACGTGAACTTTGTGTGGCCTCCTGTACATGGCTAGATGGATGGTGAGCATGTGTTTTACTGATCCAATGGTGAGGATTCATGCATCCAATCCTCGCGCTATGTTATATGATGTTTCTCCTTCATAAAGGTGGATGTTGGTGGCCACCCACCTATTCCACTTGGACCCCCACCACTGTCTCTTTCATTTTATCAGTTTCTTTAATTGTAGCAGAGTTTACTATTTTTGGCAATTTTTCAGGTCCTGAACTTCCGGGGCCGTTTTGAGGCCCTAAACAATATTTTTTGGGAAAAATTGGACCAACTTGGGAATATATATAATGTTGGCCACTTGAAATTTGTAGTCCACAGATAGATATTTCTAACTAGGTATTGTTTTCATCAAACATATGCCAAACTTATGAGCCTGAGAGCTTGATGTACCAATTTACCGAAACGCAGCGATAGTTTGGGCGCTTCATGTCCTAAGGTTAGGTTCTTGGATGTTTAGGGTTTTCCATCGTTTATTAATAATAGATAGGCCTTTAAGCCTCATTGTAACACAATTCAGAGGCATGTAGTTTCCATATCTCTTCGTAGAGATAAGCTACCATTGCCTGAGCTAGTCTCATTTCCATTCTGTTTGTAGGCATAGTTCATATTTGATATTAATGAAATGAAGTGGTATTTCTACTTCACATTTGTATTTATGGTTATATTTGTATTTTTTTGTGTTCTTGTTTAAGTTTGGATCACTCCTCTCATTTGGTTTCTTCCACCAAACTGTAGTGGTGTAGAGACTACAATGTCACGCCATGACCATCACATGCATTCAACACCTGTGGTAGAGGAGTACTTTCTCATTGATTTGGTGCTCATCCCTATAAGAATAAATTGTAAGGGTGTTTATATTTGTCATGGTGGTTTTAAATTTTTTTTTTGGTACTCCAAATCCCTGATTTGCATTGATGAATCCGATCTCCTTATTTTCTTTCATGCTTTTCACATACCTATGATGTCAATACTAGGTCAACACCAAAATTATATTATCACTAGATTCTGCAGGTATTATGACCATAGTTGCTACAATTAAGTTCATTACCATCCTTATTATGAATTTCCTTTCTAGAAATTTTATCACTGGATATGCAAAAACCATTCATGTTATGTTACATCATTTTATGGTGTCAATACTTGACATTTTAGGGTTGGGAGGTGTTGATGGTGGTGGACTAGCCAACATGTAAGGGGATTTCCCTGGCAAGAAGTCCTAGTTAGACCTCAGACCATTTGGTGTAGGAGTCCCAGCAGTGGGTCGTATAGCATTGCCTTGACTACGATTTCGCATAGAGGCAAGTAAGATAACTTTGTTAGTAGCAAGGGTGTGACCACTACAGTGAGTGAAGGAAGGTCCATGAGATGTTCTAACCACATTCACCTACTCCTCCAAAGAGATGTACTAGCTCTGTGCAGTGGAGAAGTCAAGGTGTGTTACCATATTGTCCAAGCTCTCTCCAAGATACTCTTATCGGCAGCTTGGGTGACCAAAAGTCTTTACAATTAGTTATGAGGTTCTATCTATAGCAAAGGGTGGGGTGACCTTTGAAATTCCCCTTTGTGATAGTTCATCTACCCTCATGACTCTTCATCTACTCTATGACAGTTACATCCAACTATTGACACTTTAACTTCCACTTGACATGACGTTACATTACAATGCACATGTGCTCATGTGAGACGAAATGGCTTGAGCAAGCCATGAAAGACATCACTGAAACTCAGTCTATTGAGGTGAGACTAACTCTTTGACATGCTTTTGATGGTGAAGGTGGTGAGTTGATGCCATGCTTGATCATCTGTGATGGTGTGCATGTGCCCCACTGTGACATCTTGCTGAAGCGAACTTTTTCCTCCGTTGCAACTAGTTCATTGGTTTAGCTCCTTCATCCAACTCATCTGCTAACATGCGCATGGACTTCTTGGGTGCGGCTGAACCTGCAACACATTGATGCATAGTTTCTATGCTTATCTTCAAATGTGTGCTAGTGGTCATGCACATCAACTTGCTGAAGTACATGTTCAGCTCCAGTTGGACTTGATTCTTGTCTTTGCCTTGGTGAGTGTGATGAATGGGTTGGATTGCATGCGTGTGCACAATGACATGCATACTACTGAATCCCTTGCATGTGATCAACACACTGCTCACCATGTCTGCGTTGTGCCAGGTCTTACGATGGATATTTAACATGTATAGACACAGTTTTCATCTGTCAGTTCACGTTGCGTTCACTTCTATTCCTGTTCCTGTTGTAACTCATTCGTTTGTTTGTACAACTTCATGTTATTCCTTGATTTGCTTCTTCAGTACATGCAACTCCTTCTCTGTTCCATTCTTTATCTTCATGCGATATTCATGTTGTGTCTCATAACCTTAGTCTCAAAAGTTGCTTTCATCATTGTTGGATCTGCTTGAGATCACAAATTTGTTCCACCTCTATGTTTTCAACAATCTTCCTCTTGCTTTCATTGCATTTGTTGCATTCATTTCATTTGATATGCTGCCTTCAATTGTTGTTCATGATGTTTCTCACTGTGATGCTGCTGATGTCATATCTTAATTTCCCTATCTACGAACAAATTGATATCTTTGTAAGTAGGCAAGCTCATAGACATTTGATCGATTGCATCTTCAGGTGTGCTCTAAACAGTGTCTTCGACTCTGCTCTCTTATAAACCATTGTACCTGTACTCCTGAGAGGCAAATGAACACCTGCAATACTTGGAGACATGGAAACACTCATGACAATCAATATGTCAGTCAAAAACCAAAATGAACTTGAGAACTGAATTGCAACATACCTGCGTGATTGATCATGAAGGTTGCTCAATTTCAGCTGGGAGGTCGGGACACTGACTGCCAAGACTACACAAGGCATACTCTAGGCTACTGGGAGACTAACTGAATGCTGGAACTATGTATTCCATAGTCCAGTCTACTTTTTGAATCCTCGAATTATGCAATGCGCAATCTCGACTGGAAATGGTTGTAGGCTTAGTGACTACATTGTGCAATTTTTTGTGCCAGCAGTTACTGTCCCTCATAAATGTGAAAAACAGTCCTAGAGGATAGTGTCTAGGAAGAAATGCATATTTCCTAAGAGGAAGACAAAGCCTTCCCTCTTAGGATCATGCAATGTTGTCTTGGTGAAGCTCTTGGTGAGGCAGACTCTGGGCCAAGGCTTCCCAGACTCACCGATGGGCAACTGAAAGAAAATGTGAAAGTGAATGCATGGTGACACTAAGTGTAAGAATAAGTGAATGATCATGCATAAAAATGGTGAATGAAATATTCAGGAAACGGAACAACATGCATGTGCGTGAGGCGAGTTGCCAAATCGGTGACTTTTCGTGAAAAGAATTTTCATGCATGCGACAGCAGTAAGATGTTGAAGAAAACTGAAACGATTCTAGTATAAGCTACTATGTATGAAAATGACAGAAAGTGCTCACTAAAATCAAGAAGAAAACATTCATATGAAGTGAAACACAAAAAGAACCAAAAATGCAACACGAGTCATGGAAAGCGGGCTTACCCCAAAATAACTGAGCTGAATTTGCTGACAACTCCTAGATGTGATGTGGGATGTCAGAGCTGCAAGAATGATGTGAGGAATGAGATCTACGACATTTGGTTGATGTTTTTTGATAACATCAATGTTGTGACACGCATGCCACAAATCTAGGGAAAGTGACAGTTGGTGGGAGGTTTCTGAAATGATTCTTGCATATAACCTCCAACTGCTAAAAATAGATCCATGAAACAAGGGATGCCTTTGCATGCTACCTTGAGAGAAGTAGCCCATGCATGCAAGTCAGTTTTACTTGGTCCCGGAGGGAACTAGTCAACTCAACTGCACATGCAAGGGACTGCTCGACTACCGGAAGGAAATGCACATTTCTGGCTAGGAACTGGGCTAGCTACCGTGGAGATTTGTGCAAATTCTGGGCTAAGAAGCCCTGTTGGGTAAAATTGCACAATTTTCACTATGATTTTTGATTGCCAATTTTGCAGAATTATGGAGCCCAACAAGCTGCCAGTCAGGATTGCTCAATTTCTAGAGGGAAGGCTGGTTGCCCTCCAGAATTGCACAATTTCTTGGGGGAGCTGCTCAGCCTGCAGCTGGATAAATTCTGGGTGATCATCCTGTGAGGGGAATGAATTGAGCTGTGATCGACAGGATACATTAGTGTGAGCAAAACACTGAAATTTGTGAACTTGATGAAGCAAGGCAAGCTGTGGTGAAGGTCGGAAGGGAGGCTCTAAAACAAAGCTAAGGAAAAATTTTGGAGGGTGGTTGTAGTCACTACAATAGGAGGGTATCACCAAGAGTTCTTATGACAGGGTCAGGTAATTTTCCCTTGTGGGTTTCATTATTTTCCTAGAATTATATGAGAGTCCAGAGGTTTCGATGCTCACTTGCTAAATTTATCTTAGAAGGGTTTTGAGATTCTGAGAAGTAAACTTCTTTTGGTATTGGGTAGCTTTCATTGGTTTTTTTTATTTGTACTAAATTTGGGAGTCCACTTTGATTATGTTAATGGTGTCCTTCGTTAATATACATGAAGGAAGCACTCAGGTTTCTTACGAACACATGTATAATCTCCCTGTGTTGCAAAAATTTATTTCTTTAATTTATGTTCTCTGGTTTTACCCATAAATTTAGTTGCACTCACTACTACCTTTGAATCAACGGTTGTAGGTATGTTGCTGCTAGGACCATCTAGGCTTTGTAGGACCAAGATTATGCCTTTGCACCTAAATTCTACTCACCCTGTATAGGTCAGTGTCTGTCACACTTTCCTTGCACTTCTAATTATTCCCAATTCATGCACAGTGGTAGTTTGTCTTCCAGTTTTGCTTCTAGTTACTCATTATTGGGTGAATACTATGCAAATTTTCCCCTTGAGGAAATTTGTTAAGGGAATTTGCCCCATTGTTGACGAATATTTTAATTTGAATTTCCTTTTGCCTGTGTTTGTAAATCTTTTGAAGTCATTCTAGTTCAAATATAATTTTGATGTCTTAGTATTAAATTTCACTCTGTAGTGATATATCAAGTTCGAATCAATTATATGAGAATTATCATGGAAATATTTTTTTAACAAAGATACATGAAAAAGCATTGTGTACATTCATATGGCTCGAAAATTCCAATTGGTATGTTACTCATCCCATGCGGTCTAAAATATAAAAAGGACCACAGAAATGGGGTGCTAATTTGGTATAAGCTCCCATTATTAAGGTACTTTTCCCGGGTTTAACTCTTATGTATAGATGATCTCCAACCTAGAATTGTTTATGGCTCCTTTTTTTATCAGTGTAGCTCTTCTGCCTATCTTGTTAAGCTTTTATGTTATCTCTATTTTTTCTCAAAACTTTTCCATTTCTTGTAACGCATTAGATCGCAACATTAATATGTCTTCCAGCTAACTCTAGCTAGGATTGGTGTGGCATTTTATGCCATACAAAGCTTCAAAAGAACTAATTCATATCGAAGTTTGATAACTATTGTTGTAGGAAAATTCGACTAAATATAGGAAATATTCCCATTTTGTAGGTTTGTCTGTGACATACATTCTTAACATTTCCTCTAAAATTTGACTGGTTATCTCCATCTGTCCATCAATTTGGGGGAGATATGCACTACTAAAATTTAGTTGGGTCCCCATCACTCTTAGGCACAACAATTTTTGGTATTACATGCAATCAAAAGATCTCCATAAAAATGTTTGCAACCTGAGTTGTTCCATAGGTAGATTGTACCAATATAAAGTGTGCTTCCTTTCTTAGTGTGTCTGCTATTACCATGATGGAGTCATGCTGTCATCTTATTTTTGGTAATCCTGTAATAAAGTATAGTGATATCACCTCCCATTTCCATTCAGGTATGGGTAGTGGGTTCATTAGTCTTGCTAAGTGTTGGTGTTCTACCTTCTGTTACCATTATGATATAGGTGTTTTCCTTGATGGAAACTCACTCACAGGTTAGTTCAGTTTTGATGAAAGGATAGCCATAGTATAACAGGTCCATTCAGATGTAACAGGGCATTGGTACAAAAGAATAGGAAGATTGAAATAAAGTCTACTAATCAAAATGAAGAAGTTGAAGTTAAAGGATGGTGAAAAGAAGTTTAAGATGTATACACAGGTCGGCTTAGTGAAAACAGTGTATACACACTGGTTCAGAGAAAAAAAGACCATATATGTATACATGCACTTTCACAAGAATAAAAGCATGTATATGTTGGAAAATCAAGGAAATTCAAGAGGAGACAATACTAGGGGTCAATACCATGGTATTAGCCCACATTATTGACCGAAGTAACAACTATTTGATCTCGTCCAAGAATACCATGGGTCCTAAGTGGTTTTCGTCCGAGATATTGAGAAAAGCCTAAAACTATATAAGGAGGAGAAGATCATAAGGCCAGGGTGTGCATGTGAAAGAGTTTCTAAGGAATACTTCTATCTGAAGTATATTTTATGTTGTAGGGGCTACATTTGTCATTTGATCTAAAATATTTTGTGCACCTTGAATTCAATGTTGGATCAGGATCATGAGAACCGCAAAGACTTATCATTCAATGATCTGATATTGGTTGGGCTAGATCTGATTATGTACACCTGTTTTATTCCTTAAATATCATGATCTGGGTTTGTCTAAAGTCCAGAATAGCAGCAGAGTTATGAGTCAATATTTACATATCTATATGCCAATTCGTCTTGGTAAAGGTATGTGTACACGCAGGTTCTACTCTTCCAAGTAGCATACACAAAAGAAAATCCTATTCTTCATATCTGACTAATCTATCTGATCAGTTATGTTCTTTTACTGTTGTCTCTCAATGAAATCTTCTTAGATCTAAATGTAAAACATAATGCATAAGGATATTGATATTTGATTGATTGATTGTATAAGTGAGAAGGGTGATCTCTGCTACCTCTTGTTTAAAGCTCTATAAATTAGCAGTATATGTTCAATATATTTCTGGTTGGTAGAAACTTGATTATATGTTTTACGTTTCAGTATTTTTGAAGGTATACATAGGTTTGATTAAAGGAAGTAGCGTGTACACACAGGTTGGCTTTAGTAAAGTATCGTATACATTCTAATGTATGATTTTTGAGGTTTCAACTGGTTCTAAATGATGATGCATGTTTTTGGGTTCAACACAGTGTTCTGGTGACAGTGATCTAACTATTGAAATTAACCGATTATTTGGTTGATGCAGTTTGAAAGTTCTGATGGGTCCAGTATGAAAATTTGATGAAACGAGGCATTCATGTGTATTGTTGTGTTCTAGGAGCATCCATTCTAAAAATTTATGAAACTTGGTCCCTCGAAGAAGAGAGAAGGTCATAGCCTTCTATAGGCTGACACCTACATACTAGTAAACACATTGGCTAGTACAAGAGCTAGGGGGTTGCAACTCCCTTACAGTAGAAGCTGGAAAACGAGAGAAGGTTGTAACCTTCTGCAAGTGGGTGCCTTTGTACTGGTATGAGACTGCACTAGTACAAGATTGTAAATAAGTTTTCTTATTATTAAAAGAAGACAAAGATGATCGCAGTAGGTGGTTTTTCCCTACATTAGGTTTCCACCTTAATCTTTGTGTTCATGTGTGTTTCTTATGTGTGATGGTTTATTCTATTTTTACTGCAATGTTTAATAATTTATTGATGCACTGATTAAAAATCAACACATGATAAATTGAGTAAATCATAAGTTCTCTCAGTATATGATGGTTTCTCTAATGACATTAGTGTGTACACACTAGTTCACTTCAAAAAAGTAACGTTATAAATCTATTTGAGAAATGAAAAATTATTGAACTAATAATATTGGTTCACCCCACCCCTCTCAATATTATTTCCAACACCTTCACCTACTGATATTCTAAACATTTAGAAAAATATTTTTCTACCTCATTTTGCATACTAGGCCAATAAAATTCTTTCTTGAGTTTCATTATCATCTTTTGTTATCTTTGGTGTCTATAATATGGCTTCTTATGATATTCATCTAATATCATATGTTTTAGAGCACGTGAATTTGGGACATACAATATATTTGTATATATTAGCAAATTTTTCTAAACTTTTGGCATAACCTGGAATATTTATACGTTGCAATTTTTGTTGAATTTCCAGATAGTTATGATTTTCCTATATTGAATTTCTGATTTTCACCATAAAACTTGCATTGCCACTACTAAAAGATATTTCCATAAGCTTATCCTCATGTCTACTCAAATCATGTTCTATTTTATTATCTATACTTTAATGTCTTTGATATCAAATTCAAATTCACTAAGAAAATCCATCCACCTAGCTTGTCTAGCATTAAGATGTGGTTTGGTTGAAAGAATATTTTAAACTAATATGATTTATTACGAAGATGAATTTTTTTCCCAATATGTAGTGTCTCCACATCTTGAAAGTGTGTATCACTACATCCAATTCCAAATCATACACCACATAATTATTTTCATGTGGTTTCAGTTTGATAAATTCATAGGCCACTCGTAAATTTTCTAGCATAAAGACCCCTCCTAAACATTCCAAACAAGCATAATTACATACAACAAATTCCTTTTCTGGAACTACATTTTTCAAAGTAGGTGCTACTGTGAAAAAATGTTTTAATTTTTCAAATATTTCTTCAAACTTGGCTATCCACTCAAACTTTGTTCCTTCGTTTTGTAAGGAGGTGACAGGGTAGGCCAATTTAGGGAAACCTTCAATAAATATTATGTAATATCCTATAATTCCCATGAACTATCATATATTTGACACATCCTTTGGTAAGGGCCATTTTAAAATGGCCCTAACCCTTTCAGGATCAACCTGCAGTCCCTCCTTTGAGATGAAATGGCCCCAATGTTGTATTTTATCCTTGTAGAACTCAAATTTGCTAAACATAGAATATAGTTTATGTTCGCTTGAAATTCGCAACACTAGTCCTAGGTGTTCCCTATTCTCTTCTTCATTTCTCAAATACATGAAAAAATCATCTATAAATAACAATAGAAATTTATCAAGGTACTTACTAGGCACATTGTTCATTACTCACATAAATGTTGCTAGTACATTAGTAAGGCCAAATGGTAATGCTACAAATTCTTAGTGACCATATCTATTTTAAAAATTTGTTTTATGAATGTCTTCATCCTTTATTCTCAACCAATAATATCTTATCTTTAAACAATTTTTCAAGAATATGTTTTCCCTTGTACTTAATCGAAAAAATAATCAATATGGGGCAGTGGGTATTTTATTTTAATGGTCAATTTATTTAATTGTCAGGAACGTAATCACATACATAATGTTCCATTCTTCTTCTTCACTAATAACACAACATGACCCTATGGTGAAACATTGGGTCTAATATATCCTTTATTGAGTAGTTCTTGTAAATGCATCCTCAATTCTAGTAATTATAGAATACTCATTCTATAAGGTGATGTAGACATCTAGGTTTCTCGTGATACTAGATGAACGAAGAAATGTATGGCTCTGTGGGGAGGTAAACCTAGAATCTCTTCTGGAAACACATACTTAAAACCCCTAATAAATTATAATTCATCTAGTTTCTATTTTTGTGTTTGTTGTTCATTTGTTTCAACCTGTACCACAAATAACTGACACCCTTTTCTGCAACTATTTTTTGGTTGTAATGTTGAGATCTATCTAACTAAAATTGGTTTTAGTATACCACTCATTAGTTGTTTTGGTCCTTCCTGGTTTACACAACTAATTGTTTTCTCTAAATAGTTTATTAGTTCCCCATGTTTTTCTAGCCAATTCATACATATTAACACATCGTATGACCATAATGGAAGTACATTCATATATACTTTGGTGGGGCATGTGTTTAAATCTATGGGACACTATCTTACCTATCTAACTACCTTCTTTTTTATGCTGGTAACTAGCTGTATCATCCATGCAATTTTAAAATTTTCAAATTTTAGCTTATGTTTTTCCACTCTTTGATGACTAATATAACTTGAGCTAGCCCTTGGATCAATTAAGATAGAAATAGAATACTTAAAAATCATATCTTCAATATTGATCATAGTGGATTGGTGTTCTGATTGCCTATCCCTCAATGCTACACTTATCCTTAGAATGTTTGTAAAAATATCATTAATTGTTATTGTCTCATATAGCCTAGATGTTTTCAATCTACCTCAAGTTACGTGAGAAATATTTCAACAAATGAGGCTCTACACACACTCTACACTTCAATGGTTCTCTCCCTTTCACCCAACCTATCTTTTTATTGTTCAAGTCCATCAGCTTGGACCCAGTTTGAGGTTGTGCTGGCTACGTTGAGTTCCCTTTGGTGAATTTCTTTCGTTGGTGATATTTTCCAAAACTTTTAAGGTGTGCATGTTTTTGTCATTTTGTCCCCATTGTAGATATGTTTCTTCCCTTTCTCTGCTACACATTTGAGCCTTCTCCTCTATTTTTAAACTGTTTATAACACAACTTTTCTTGTATTACTACTTTATCCATTGTTTTAGGATTGTCAAATTCAATCGTTTCTTTGTAAGCGTCTGGCAGGAATTTTAAAAATCTTTGAACCTTGGCTTTGTTCTCCCTAATATATGAGAAATACTATAAAAAATTTGTGAATTTAGCCACAAACTTGTCCATAGTTAAATTTCCTAGTCTTAAATCATAAAAATCCTTTGATCCATCATCATAATATTGTTCATTCAGGTACCTAGACTTGAATTGTTTCTAGAAATCCTCCTAGGAAATTGTCTTTTCTTCCAATTGATGCACACTTTTGACCTCCTCCCACCAGAAGGCCGCCTTGTAGCTCATAAATGGCCATTATGACCTCCAAGTTACTCTCATATTCATAAACTTGGAAATATTTAGTCATGATGAGAAGCCATGCTCTTGCATCCCCCTCCTTTTCCCCATCAAAGGTAGGGGATTTTATTTTTATTTATTCCCCTTGCGTCTCCAATTTCTACTTATGTTTTAGTCTCAATATTATTCCATTTCAGTTGTTCTATTTTCCCTCCATCATCTCTTGTTTCTATTATCCTATGAGTAGACTTTTCATTTAAATCTCTAATCATTATTTGTTGTTCTTCACCTAATTTCAAAAACTGCTTATTACTCATTCTGATATAAACCAACTCTTGCTATAACATTCTCACAATATCAATATGTGGAGTTATTGGTGTAGTAGTTCCTCCTCCTAAATCCACATAGATACCTTCTACTTCTATTATAGGTGGGTTGTCATCATCTTCCATTTCGTGATTTAACCATGCTTCACTTGAGTAATATATAGTCAATACAACCCAGCATTAGTACATTAATCTTGAACCTGATTCACAATTTTTTACATTACTATATTTCCACTGTGGTGGTTCCATGTAAGTCTATTTTAAAACTAGTGCTCTGATCCCATATGTCACATAGCTATTTTTCATCACAATTTTTTTTTCTAACTTAATTTTCTTCTACTTATGAGTTTTACATTAAAATGTATTGATTAAAATTTTAATTCACTTATCTCAAATTGACTAAGGCTCCCTTAAAATAAATTGTGCCATTCAAGCACAATGCTCTCTATCCCCTCTAATGCGCCTACAGAAAACATATACTTAATATGTATTTGTTTGGAACTAGTGCACTGAGAGATAACATATAGCTAATATATATGTGTTTGGCACTAATACGTCTAGAGAAAATATATAGTTAATATATATGTGGTTTGAAAACCCTATTTACTAGTGTATAGCACATGATAATTCTAGGTAGTGGTAATTAATAGACACCTCATTAATAATGTTTGTGGCAATGTTTTTACTGCATGGTTGCTCTAGTTGTGTCACACATATGAGACTTAAGTCTTGAGGCCTCGATGGTTGTGTTTTGTGAGTGAGCCGATGGTGGCCTCATTCCATTGTTCACGTGAGCTTATTGTGACCTCCAGTACATGGCTAGATGGATGATGTGGATGTGTTTTACTAATCCAATGGTGAGGAATCATATGTCCAAACCTAACACTATGTTTAGTGATGTTTCTCCCTGATCAAGGTGGATGTTGGTGGCCACCCACCTATTCCACTTGGACCCCCACCATTGTCTCTTTTGGTATTTTATTTTCCTTAATTATAGCACAATTTACTATTTTTGGCATTTTCTCGGGTCCTAAACTTTTGGAGTTATTTTGAGGCCTAAATGATGTATTTTTTAGGGAAAAATGGGGCCAACATGTCTATCTAGTTGATGTTGGACACTAAAAAATTGTAGTCGTCATATAGATCTTTATAACAATGTATTGTGTGCATCAAATAGAGATCATATGCCAAAGTTACGACCCCGGGAAGTTGATATACCAATTTACCCAAATTAGGCCCACATTTTTCGCACTTCATCTCCTAGGGTTAGTTTATTTGATGTTTATGGTTTTCCATTATTTCTCAATAATAAATAGGCCTTCGAGACTCATTGCAACACATTTCAGAGTCATGTAGCCACCACATCTCTTCTCACAGATAAGTTAGCATTGCCCGAGCTAGTTTGAATTCCATTATGTTTGTAGGCACAGTTCAGTATTTGATATTAATGAAATGAAGTATTATTTTTTATACACCTCTGTGTTTATGGTTATACCTATAACATTTTATGCTTCTATTTAAGCTTAGATCGCTTCTCTCATTTGGCTTATTCCAACAAACTGTAGTGGTGCCAAGTGTACAATGCGTCGCCATGACCATCACAAGCATTCAAGACCTTTGGTAGAGGAGTACTTTCTCATCAATTTATTGCTCATCCCTTGCAAAATAAATTCTAAGGGTGTTTAAATTTGTCATGGTGGTTTTGTTATTTTCGTTTAGTACTCCAAATCCTTGATTTATTTTGATGAATCCGATCTCCTTATTTTTTTTGCAAGGCTTTCACAGGTTGATGATGTCATTACTAGTTCAGGACAAAAATGGTCTTATCACTAGATTTTTCAGGTATTATAACCAGAGTTGCTACAATTAAGTTCCTTCTCACCCTTATTTTGAATTTCATTTCTCCTAGTAATTTCATTACTAGGTATTCAAAAAAACCTTCGTGTTATGTTCCATTATCTTATGGTGTCAACACTTCTCATTTCAAGGTTGAGAGGGTATTGCCAAGAGTGGTTATGAAAAACTCAGGTAATTTTCCACTGTGGGTTTCATTATTTTCCCAAAATAATATGAGAGTCCAGAGGTTTCAGTGCCCACCTGATAAATTGATCTCAGAAGGGTTTCGCGTCTCTAAGAAGTAAATGTCTTTTGTTATTGGGTAGTCCCCATTGTTTTTTTATCTTTACTAGATTTCAGAGTCCAATTCGATGATGTTAATGGTATCATACATTAATATACAAGAAGGAACCACTCAGGTTTCTTACGAACACATGTATAATCTCCTAGTGATTCAACAATTTATTTCTTTATTTTATGTTCTCCGGTCTTACCCAGAAATTTAACTGCACTCACTCCAACCTTTGAATCAATGGTTGTAGGTATGTTGCTACTAGGATGAGTTTAGGTGCAGTGGTAGTTTGTGTTCCAGTTTTGCTTCTAGTTACTCATTATTTGGTGAATACTACCTGAATTTCCCCTTGTGGAAATTTGTTAAGGCAAGCCACCACATTGTTGGTGCATATTTTAATTTGAATTTCCTTCGACCTGTCTTTGTTAATTTTTCAAAGACATGCTAGTTCAAATATAATTTTGATGTCTTAGTATTAAATTTCACTGTATAGTGATGTACCAAGTTTGAATCAGTTATATGAGAATTATCATGGACACATTTTTTTAAGAAATATACACGAAAAACTTTGTGTACTTTTATATGGTTGGGAAATTCCAACTGATATGTTACTCATCCCACCTAGTCTAAAACATCAAAAGGAACATGGAACTATGGTGCTAATATGGTATAGGTTCCCATTATTAAGGTACTTTTCCCAGGTTTAGATCTTATGTATAGATGATATCTAACCTTAAATTGCTTAGGGTCCTTTTTTTATCGCCATAATTTTTCTCTCCATCACGTTAAGATTTTATGTTATGTCTAATTTTTTTCACCACTTGTTCAATTTATTGTAATGCATTAGGTCCCAAGATTAGTCTTTCTTATAGCTAAATCTAGTTAAGATGGGTGTGGCATTTTCTGCCATACAAAGTTTCAAAAGAAGTAATTCATATCGAAGCTTGATAACTATTGTTGTAGGGAAATTCTACTAAACGTAGTAAATATTCCCATTTAGTTGGTTTGTCCATGAAATACATTCTTAACACGTCCTCTAAAATCTGATTGGTTATCTCCATTTGTCCATCAATTTGGGGGTGATATGTAGTACAAAAATTTAGTTGGGTCCCCATCCCTCCAAACAAATCTTTAAAAAGATTAGAAGTGAATTTATCATCCTCTTATGCACTACCATTTTTTTTATTCCATGCAATCGAAATATCTCTTTCATAAAAATGTTTGCAATTTGAGTTGCTCCATAGCTAGAGTGTACCATTACCATGATGGGGTCATGTTGTCTTCTTATTTTTGGTAATCCTGTAATAAAATCTAGTGAGATCACCTCCCATTTACATTCAGGAATGGGTAGTGGGTTCAACAGTCCTTCTAAGTTTTGTTTTTCTCCCTTCACCTGTTGGCATTCTAAACATTTAGACAAATATTCAACTACCTCATTTTCCATGCTAGGCTAGTAAACTTCGTTCATTAATGTCATTATCATATTTTGTTATCTTTGGATTCCAAAACATGGTTTCTTATGATATTCATCTAAAATAATCTATTTTGGAGAACTTGAATTTGGAACATACAATATATTTCTATATATTAACAACTTTTCTAAACTTTTAGCATAACCTAGAATATTTATTCATTGCAATTTTTGTTGAATTTCGAGATAGTTATGATTTTCCTATATTCAATTTTTTATTTTCTCCATAAAACATGTACTGACATTTTTTAACATATATTTGCATAAGGGAATGTGTATGTCTACTCAAATAATCTTCTATTTTATTTTATTTACCTTTAATGTGTCTGATATCAAATTCAAATTCGCTAAGAAAATCCATCCACTTAGCTTGTCTAACATTAAGAACTGGTTGGTTGAAAAAATATTTTAAACTAATATGATTTGTTATCAAGATGAATAATTTTACCAATATGTAGTGTCTCCACATATTGAAAGTGTGTATCACTACATCAAATTCCAAATCATACACCATGTAATTATTTTCAAGTGGTTTTAGTTTCCTTGATTCACAGGCCACTACTAAATTTTCCAGCATTAAGGCCCCTCCTATATGTTACAAAGAAGCATAAATACATACAACAAATTCCTTTTACAAATCTTCATTTTCAGAATAGGTGCTACTGTTAGCAAATGTTTATTTTTTCAAAAATTTCTTGACACTTGGCTATCCAATCAAACTTTATTCCTTCATTTTGTGAGGTGATAGGTTAGGCCAATTTACGGAAACCTTCAATAAATATTTTGTAATATCCTATAATTCCCATTAATGATCATACATTTGACACATCCTTTGGTATGGGCCAGTTTAAAATGGTCATAACCCTCTCAGGATCAACATATAGTACCTTCTTTGAGATGACATGGGACCAATATTGTATTTGATCCTCTTAGAACTCAAATTTGCTAAACATGGAATATAGTTGATGTTCTCTTATAATTTGGAGCACTAGTCGTAGGTTTTCCCTATGCTCTTCTTGATTTCTAGAATACACAAAAACGTCATCTATAAATACCAATAGAAATTTATCAAGGTACTTACTAAGCACATTGTTCGTTAGGCACATAAATGTTGTTGGTGCATTAGTAAGGCCAAATGGTAACACTATGAATTTGTAGTGACCATATATAGTTTGAAAAGTTTCCTTATGAATGTATTCACCCTTTATTCTCAACCAATGATATCTTATCCTTAAACCATTTTTTGAGAATAAGTTTTCCCTCGTACTTGATCAAACAAATAATCAATATGGCTCAGTGGGTATTTTCTTTTAACGGTGAATTTTTTTAATTGTCGAGAACATATGCGCATACATAATGTTGCATTCATCTTCTTCACAAATAACATAGGAGCCCCTCATGGTGAGACCTTGGATCTAATATATCCTTTATCGATTAGTTCTTGTAAATGCATTTTAAAATCTAGTGATTATGGAATACTCATTCTATAAGGTGATGTAGACACTGGGGTTTCTGCTAGGGCTAGATCAATGGAGATATGTATGGCACTGTGTGGAGGTAAACCTAGAATCTCTTCTAGAAAAACATCATTAAAATCCCTAATAAATTTTAATTCATCTAGTTTCTATTTTCTTTTTCTTTGTTCATATGTTTAAACATGCACCACAAATAACTAACACCCTTTGCTACAACTATTTTTACGTTGTAATGTTGAGATTTATTTAACTGAAATTGATTTTAGTATGCCTTTTATTAGTTGCTTTTGTCCCTCCTAATCTACACAACTATTTGTTTTCTCTAAATAGTTTATTACATCCCCATGTTTTTCTATCCAATCCATACCTATTAACACATCATATGACCCTAATGGAAGTACATTCATATATACTTCAATGGGACATGTGCTTAAATCTATGGGACACTGGATTATGTAGCTAACTACCTTCCTTTTTGCGTCAGTAGCTAGCTGTACTAGCCATGCATTTTTAAATTTTTCAGTTCTTAGCTTGTATTTTTCCACTCTTTGGGGACTAATATAACTAAATCTAGCCCCTAGATCAATTAAGAGAGAAACAAAATCATTCAAAATGGTACCTTCAATATTGATCATAATGGATTGGTGTTCCACTATCCTATCCCCCAACACTGTTGGAAATAATACTCAGAGGGGGAATGAATCAATATTATCAGATCAATAATTTAATTTTCGAAATAGATTTGTATATGCTACTTCAATTAAGTGAACTAGTGTGTATACGCGACTATACATAAGGAAACCAGTGTATATGCAGAGATCTTTTGATTTACCTAATTGATCATGTATTGAAATTCAACCAGTATATCAGGAATTCATTAGACACTGCAGTAAAAGTAGAATAAATCATCTCACATAAGCAACACACATGAACACCAAGATATAAGGTGGAAACCCAATGTGGGTGAAAACCACTTGCTGCTGTTGTCTGTGTCTTCTTTTAATAATAAGAAAATTTGTTTACAAGTTTTTTATTGGTGCATACTTTTAATAGTACACAATCTTCTAACTGCAGAAGGTTACAACCTTCTCTCTTTCTCCAGCTTCTCCTGGAAGGGAGCTACAACCCCCTAGCTCTTGTACTAGATGATATGTTTGCTAGTACGTAGGCACCGACCTACAGAAGGCTACTACCTTCTTTCTTCCTCCAGGGACCACGTTTCATAAAATTTTAGACTGGATCCACCAATAACATCATTCAATCGTCAAAATAAACCTGCATCAATGAATCACCTTTTGAAGCAACCACCACTGAATTGATTATTCACTTAGACAACCCATCAATATGATAATTTAGAGTAATGTCATCAGAATACAATAACTACCCAGAACTCAGCAACAGTAAAGAAAAATAGCTTAAACATATTTTATAAGGTATACACTACTTCCATGTGTCGAACCTGTGTGTACACGCTCTTTTCTGAAAGCCAACTAGAATATACATCTACAAATATAAATTCAGAGTTCTACAACTATTCTAGACTTTAGTTATATCCAAATCATATCATTTAGAGAATAACATATACGTTAGCATTTAGATCTAGAATATACATGACCATCAACACATAATGATAGTTCATTTTACACCTTAAGATCTCAATCCATCATTAGATCTGATCCCTCATCATCAGCTAAGATTCATCCTTGGTTCAGATCCAACAATGCACCTTAACCCAATAACCTCCATACTAGATCTCACATTTCATCAGATATTCGATACATACACACCTTGGCCTAATGATCTTCTCCTCCTTATATATTTTTATTCCTTTCTCAATATGATGGACAAAAACCACTTAGGACCAATACCTTGGACCAAATACCTAGGGTCAATACCTCAGACCAAATACCTTGGACCAATACCATGGATCAAAATACCTTGGACAAAATACCACGAACCAAAAATTTAGTTTTTCAAGGTATACACACTTAATCTTCTGTGAAAGTGTGTGCATATGTATACGCGACTTGTATACAATGAACCTGCGTGTATACACATCTTGGTCAAGGTGAACCTGCATATACCTCTCTTTCTTCATTCTTTCTAGTCTGATTTTTACTTCTTTGTTGTTGACATGTTGCACTGTGATCTTCCATTTAAGTGAGTTTCCATCAAGGACAACACTTTTATCATAATGCCAACAATCTCCCACTTTGGACTTGATGGCAACAACAACACCAAGACACTTGCCCCCTTTGACATCAAGGGCGAAGGGTGGACAAAGATATTCTCCCCTTTTGATATACATTATGTTGTCCATGCTCCCCTTGAGTACATGCTGACTTATCTAATTGAGCTCCCCCTTTGTACATGTTGATATGCACTATATCATCCATTCTCCCCCTAAGTACATGATGAAATCTTTGATATGCTGAAGTGTGCTGATTGAGCTCCCATGATCAAGTCCATGCTCCCCGTAAGCATAAGCAAGGTCTGCAAAAAGATGTTCTAAAAGAATAATAGGACTCTATACCAATGAACTTACTATCACCAATGACTCATAAATACATCCATGTCACAACCAAGTGCGGATATACCCAATTTGACTCATCCACCCAACCAAGTGGGGATATATCAATTTTTTATGACAAAAACAAGAAACATTACATCATCCATCCCATGCATTGTGGGGTTACAAATTAGGTCTTTTCATGACCTTTACATTAAATGATATACATGACATATATAACAGAGACCAAATATCTTAACAAGACCATGATATTCATTAGCAACTATCATCAGCAACATCTGTCAATCAGCATCCAGACCAACAACCTGTAAATGTCCATTATTAGTTCCCAAAATATCATCAACCTGTGTCAAAGTATGTAAGCATATATCAACTCATCCTCTTGATCTCATCAAGATCAACTCGCTTCATTCCCTTATCATAACCTTCCATCAATCAACTAATGATATGTCATATCTCAAAGTGGTAGCACAAAATCATATCATATGTATGTGAAAACACCATAGGCATTTTATTATTATCAAGAACTCCCTGATATTTCCACAAGAACCTTCATTAAATCATCACTAGGGAACATCCCATATCATCAACCATGATAATAAACATATGTTAGTATCAACCTATCATCATAAAGAAAGAACTCATTAGGTACCAAAGACTTCTAGATATAATTCTAGCAATGTTTTATTAGAAGCATACCACGTTCTCCCCCTGATCCTATTCCACTTTTTACTGCCAAATCTTATCATTGCATATGTCAGTAAGAGATATCAAAGCATCATCAACAACTTTATGAGGACCAATATATTTCCACATGTTATCCGCAGATTGAAACCATCATCAAACAGAGCAAATAATTGACAAAACCATAGCAGACCCACTTTTTCTGAGTCTGGCCCACTGCTTTTCTTCAAACCAACATATACGCAATTGTGCCCATAGAAACCTGCATATGTACGTAACTACACTTTATGAAACTCGCATATAGCCACCTTTCTTTGAAATAATAAGATTTAACAGCAGGATGATGCAACAATTACTCCCATCTTTTGTCTGAGATATTAAAATGTCTCTATGGGCAGTGGTTTAGTGAATATATCAGCAACCTGTTCTTTGGAGGGAACATACTCCAATTTGACCTTTTGTTCAAGCACTTGTTCACGTAGAAAATGATATTTGATGGGTATGTGCTTGGTCTTGTAGTGCATGACTGGATTCTTTGAAATATTGATGGCACTTGTATTATCACATAGGATGGAGATGGGTGGAGTACATGTGATCTGAATATCTTGCAAGGTTTGCATCATCCAAGGTAGTTGTGTGTAGCAAGATGCAGCAGCCATGTGTTTTGCTTCAGATCTAGATAATGCAATTGAACTTTGTTTCTTGTTGAACCAAGACACTAACCTGGAACCCATATAGAATGCACCACCACTAGTGCTTTTTCTGTCATCAACACTTCCTGCCCAATCTTCATCTATATATGCATGAAGTGTAAGATATATATCTCTAGGATACCATAAACCAAAGTTTTGTGTTCCTTAAAGATATTTGAAAATCCTTTTGACTGCCTGAAGGTGTGATTCCTTTAGATTTGATTGGAATCTTCCAACTATTCCCACTGCATGCATGATGTCAAGTCGGGTACCTATTAGATAAAGTAGACTACCAATCATGGATTTGTAAGTTGGTTGATGTATTTTTGTTGATTCATCATTTGAGCTAAGACTAAATCCTATTACCATTGGGGTACATACTGGTTTATAATCTTCCATGCCATACTTTTTCAGGATCTGCTTGAGATATTTGGTTTGTGAGAGAGAAATACATCTTTATTTTGTTGAACTTGTAGACCAAGAAAATAGGTAAGCTCACCAAGTAAGGACATTTCAAATTCTTGCTACATTACTAAAGAAAAATTCTGGCTCATGGATTCTTCATTTCTACCAAAAATGATATCATCAACATGAACAACAATTATTAGCAATTTACCAGTGTCAATCTTTGTATATAGATTTCTATCTGCTGACCCCCTTGAAAAACCTTGTTGGTGGAGATATTTGTCAAGACGGTAATACGAGGCCCTTGGAGCCTGTTTTAGATGATAGGGAGCCTTTATGAGTTTGCATACAAGTTTTGCATCATTTCCAAGAATGAATCCTTCTGGTTGTTCAATATAGACTTCTTCTTCTAAGTCTCCATTAAGAAAGGCAAATTTTATATCCATTTGGTATACTTTGAATTTCTGAAAACTAGAAAGAGCAAGAAACATTCTTATGGCTTCAAGTCTGGCAATAGGTGCAAAAGTTTCTTCAAAATATATACCTTCTTATTAAGCATATACTTTACAAACAAGTCTCGCCTCGTTTCTAATAACTTCTCCATTTTCGTTTGGCTTGTTTTTGAATATGCATTTAGTTCCTATGATATTCTTATCATGAGTTCTAGGAGCTAATTCCCAAGTATTATTCTTTTCCATTTTCTCAAGTTCTTCATTCATGGATTTGACCCAACATTCATTTTTGCATGCTTCGTTTACATTTTGAGGTTCTGTGGAAGATAGTAATGTTAGATAGCTTGATGCTTATGTAATAGTTCTTCTTGTTTGCACACCTGCCAATTTTTCCAGTAAAATTTGAGTTTCGAGATGATTTTTCTGAACATACCTGGACGGAGTCTTTTCTTCTACGGTTATCTCTTGTTCTAGTGCTTCATTGGTTTCTTCTTTAGAATTAGTGTGATTTGATGTGGGAAAATGATCCTCATATTCTTCATTATCATAATCTTTGGTTTTTATCTGTTTTGTATTTTTGCATGCTTCATCAACCACAACATCAATAGTTTCAATAATTTTCCCAAGTCTTTTATTATAACATTTATATCCTTTACTTCAGGAAGATTAGCGAAGACGAATACCTTCATATTCTCTGGCTTCAAACTTACCAATTTTTTCATCAATCATTTTGATGTAACATTTTCTTCCAAAAACTTTGAAGTATTTTACAATAGGAGTCTTACCATACCAATGTCCATGTGTAGTTTGAGTTATGTTTACTCGAAAATTTGCTTGGTTGAGAATAGTGAGTGTGGTGAATGCATCTTCACCCCAGAAGGTTGCAGGAGTTCCAGATTCATCTAGCATAGCTCAAGCAATTTGTTGAACAATTTTTTTCATTCTTTCTACCACTCCATTTTGTTGAGGAGTACTTGTGGTGGAGAACTACCCTTTTATTCCATGTTGTTCACAAAAGTCAAAGAACTCTTGTGAGGTAAATTCTCCTCCTTGATCAGATCTGAGGCATTTGATTTTGCGATCTGATTCACTTTCAACCAAGTATTTGAAGGCTTTTAATTTTTCAAATGATTCATCTTTATGCTTTAGAAGATCTATCCAACACATTCTAGAAAAATCATCAATGAACAACATAAAGTATTCTTCTCCATGAGGTGACTTTTTCCTTGATGGTCCACATAAATTTGTACGAACAAGTTCAAGAGTCTTACTGCCTGGCCCTTTTTTTCAATGAAGTGAGATCTATTTTTCTTACTGAATTGACATGATTTTCATATTGTATTTTCAAGAATGCTGATATCAGGAAGATCACGAACAACCTGGAATTTGCATGCTTTTCTTATTTGAGAAAAGCTTAGATGCTCCAATCTTCAGTGCCATAGCTAGTTTTCATCATTTTTTCTTAGGTAGCACTATTATTGTCCTCCCTTGATTATGTATAAGTTGTTTGGAGTTCTTATACCTTTGATCACATTTTCTCCTGTATCAAGCTTACGAACAACACATCTGTTTGATCAAAATACCACTTCATTTCCTTGATCACACATTTGACTGAAACTTAACAGGTTATGCTTTAGACCATCAACATACATAACATTCCCAGCTTTAACCTTTTCTTTTAAGAAAACAGAGCCTTTACCTTTTATGACAGCAGGAGTGTCGTCTCCAAATGAGACATTCTTTTCCTTTTCTAAGGCATTATATGAGTGAAGTTTTTCTTTGTCACATGTCATGTGTTTTGAGCATCCACTGTCGATGTACCACTAATTTTCTTGTCCTTATGCATACAAGGCTATATCGCATCTTTTTGTTTGCAGTTCTTTGCTTCTCCATATTTTGGGATTTAATGGAGTTTTCTACTTTTGAGATATTTGCCAAAATTTACTCCCGCATTTAGATTCTTCATGGCCGAAGTTGTTATAGATTGAGCGTTCTGTTTCATTTTCAATAAGAGAAAATTTATTGTAGGAACTTTTCTTGATCCCTGTCACATTCATTTGATTTTGTGCTTCTCTAGTCATGATTGTCTTGTAAGCAACACATTGAGCAGCTTTGTGTCCAAATTTATGACATGAAAAACATTGACTATTAAATAAGTTCCTCTGATTATCAAATCTATTGACTTGGTGATTGTAGTTTCTATTCAACTTTGAAGCAAATTGAGTATGATTTACTTGAGGTTGGTTGTGGCCTTTTTTCATCCTTGAAGTAAATGGAGCCTGATTTACCTGGTGATATGCTTTATGCCTTTGCTAACGATTGTCATATTGTTCACTATTTTTGCCACATCAAGATAGATTTGAGTGGAGGTTGACAGTTTCTGTGATTAAGATGCTTCTTCAGTATATCCAAAACCTATCTCTATCAGAGGAGAATGTTGCAATTTGATAATTTCATTTAAGTTTTCTGATCCTTTAGCAAATCTAAGATTAAGAGCTTTTGTTTTCTCAAGATCCTTTCTTAGACCCACAATTTCACATTCTAGTTTTTCATTGTGTTTTTCTCTTTTAGCAAGTTGGTATGTCAAGGTATATATAACCATATTCTTTTCTTCTAAACAAATTTTGAGTTTAGATATTTCTTCATAAAGATCATCTTCATCTAAAGCATCTCAAAAATTATCATCTTCATAAGCCATCAAAAGTATATAGTCATTACTATTTTCATCTTCATCACTATTTGATAAACCATCGCTATATTCATGAGTATAGTAGCGCCTTTTACATACACTTGATTTCTATTCCATTTTGCATATTCCTTCCCTTTATCATATTTATCTTTATGATGAAATTTTCTAGCATAATGACTGACTCTACCACAGGCAAAACATTTGAAAGGTAGCTTACCTCTGAATCTTCTGGAACCTTGTTGAAGCTTCTTGACAAAGTTTACTTCATCTTATTCTTCTAAAATATGTCCTGATTCATTAAGTTCTTCTTTTCATTTTGCTGAAGCTCTAAATGCAACTTCTCTCATATCTGATGGGCCTCCTTTTCTCATCTCAAAGGCAGTTAAGATTTCGTGAAGCTGTGTCATAGTAATAGTCTGTAGATCCTATTTTTCTTCTATGGAAGATATTTTTGATTCAAATTTAGCAAACAAGGATCTTAAAACTTTCTCAACCAAGGTAACTTCCTTTATCTCTTCACCCAAATTCTTCATACAATTAACAACCTCATTTAAACGTAAGAAGTAACTAAATATACTTTCATCATTGTGCATCTTAAGAGTTTTATATTGAATTCTGAGAATTTGTAGTTTAGCATGTTTTACTTGAGAGTCTCCTCCATAGCTTAGAACGATTTTGTCCCATACTTCTTTGGCTGATTTGAGCTACATAAATTTGACAAACTCTGATTGTGACAAACTTCCCAATAATGTATTGATAGCATTGCCATTGGTTTCATTTTGCTTTTTACCTACCGTATCTATACAAATTTCTAATGGAAATGTATATCCTCCTTCAATGATTTCCTAGACATCTATTCCATGTGATTGAAGATAGGTTGTGGTTCTTATCTTCAAATAAATAAAGTTCCTCCCATCAAAGAGTGGTGGTCTGATGGATCCCCCGCTTTCTTGATTACTCATTATGATGGATGTTCCTTCAATTGATCAAGCTTCTTCTAAAGCACCTACTCTAATCCCAATTGTTCAAAATAATACTGAGAGGGGGGGTGAATCAGTATTATCAGATCAATAATTTAATTTTCAAAACAGATTTGTATACACTACTTCAGTTAAGTGAACTAGCATGTATACGTGATTGTACTTAAGGCAACTAGCGTATCTATAGAGATCTTTTGATTTACCCAATTTATCATGCATTGAACTTTAATCAATATATCAAGAATTCATTAGATATTGCAGTAAAAGAAGAATAAATAATCACACATAAGAAACACACATGAACACCAAGATATAAGGTGGAAACCCAATGTGGGTGAAAACGACCAGCTGTTGTCGTCTCTCTCTTCTTTTAATAACACTTGTTTACAATTTTTGTACTAGTGCAGGCTTATACCAGTACACAGGCTTCTACCTACAGAACATTACAACCTTCTCTTGTTCTCCAGCTTCTCTTGGAAGGGAGCTACAACCAACTAGCTCTTGTACTAGTTGATGTGTTTGCTAGTACGTAGGTGCTGACCTACAGAAGGCTACAACCTTCTTTCTTCCTTCAGGGATCACATTTCGTAAATTTCAGATTGGATCCACCAACAACATCATTCAATCATCAAATACATCTGCATCAACCAATCCTTTTGAACCAACCACAATCGAATCAATTATTCACTTAGAAAACCCATCAATCTTATCATTCAGAGTACTGTCATCAGAATACAGTAATGAGAACCCAAACCAAAACCTAAAACTCTACAACAGTAAATAGAAACAACTGAAACATATTTTATAAGGTATATGCTTCTTCCATGTGTCAAACCTGCATGTACAAGTGCTTTTCTGAAATCCAACCAACATATACATCTGCAAATATAAATTCAGAGTTTTACAACTATTCCAGACTTTAGTTATACACAGATCATATCATTTATAGAATAACACATGCTTCAGTATTCAGATCTAGAATATACATGAGCATCAACACATAATGATAGTTTATTTTACACCTTAATATCCCGATCCATCATTAGATCTGATCCCTCATCATCAGCTAAGGTTCATCGTTGGTTTAGATCTAGCAATGCACCATAACCCAATAACCTACATACTAGATCTCACACTTCATCAGATATTCGATACTTGCACACCTTGGCCTAATGATCTTCTCCTCCTTATATAGTTTTAGTCCTTTCTCAACACCATGGACCAAAACCTCTTAGGACCAATACCTTGGAGCAAATACGTAGGGTCAATACCTCTGACCAAATACCTTTGACCATTACCATGGATCAAAATACCATGGACCAATTACCTCGGACAAAAAACTTAGTTTTCCAAGGTATACGTGCTTTTCCTTTTGTGAAAGTGCATGTGTATGTATACGCAACTTGTAGACAGTGAACCTATGTGTATACGCTATTTGGTCAAGGTGAACCTGCATATACCTCTTTTTCTTCATTCTTTGTAGCCTGATCTATATTTCTTTGTTGTTGACATGCTGCACCGTGAACTTCCATCTGAGTGAGTTGCCGTTAAGGAAAACACCTGTATCATAATGCCGACAAAGACTGCACTTATCCGTAGAGGTTTTATGAAAATATCATTAATTGTTGTTGTCTCATGTATAGCCTAGATTCTTTCAATAGACCTCAGGTTATGTGATCAATATCTCAACAAATGAGGTTTTGCACACAACCAAAGCATCAACGGTTCTCTCTCTTTAACCCCACCTATCATTTTATTGTTCAAATCCACAGGCTTGGACCTAGTTTGGGGTTGTGTTAGCTACGTTGAATTTGCTTTGGGTAATTTCTTCCGTTGGTGATATTTTCCAAAATTTTTAAGGTATGAAGGTTTTTGTCATTTTGTCCCCATTGAGGATATATTTTTTTCCTTTCTTTTCTATCCTTTTGAGCCTTCTCCTCTATTTTTAAACTACTGATAACACAACCTTACTTGTATTACTTCTTCATCCATTGCTTTAGGATTGTCAAATTCAATTATTTCTTTGTAAGGGAGTGGTAGGAAGTTTAAAATTATTTACACCTTGGCTTTGGCTACCCTAATATATGAGACATACTACAACAAATTTGTGAATTTAGACACAAAGTCATCTATAGTTAACTGTCCTAGCCTTAACTCAAGAAAATCCTTTGCTCGATCATCAAAATATCTTTCATTCAGGCATCTAGACCTGAACTATTTTTCGAACTCCTCCTAAGAAATTGTCTTTTATTCCAATGCATGCACACTTTTGACCTCCTCACACCAGAAGGCCTTGTAGCCGATAAAAGGTCATTATGACCTCCAAATTACTCTCATGTGCATAAACATGGAAATACCTGATCATGATGAGAATCCATGCTTTTGCATCCTCCTCCTTTTCACGATCAAATGTAGGGGTTTTATTTTTTTCTATTCCCCTTGCATCTCCACTTTCTACTTCTTGCTCTAGGTTTTTGGATAAGTTTTTCCTGAATCATCCCCAATTTAAGACTTTTCTGTATTAGTCTGAACATATTTCCATTTTAGTGGTTCTATTTTCCCTCCATCATCTCTTGTTTCCATTATCCTATGACTAAACTTTTTATTTCAATCTCTAATCATTATTTCTTGTTCTTCACCTTCTTTCAACAATTGATAATTACTTGCTTTGAGATAAACCAACTCTCTCTATAAACTTCTCACAATATCAATAAGTTGAGTTGTTTGTGTAGTATCTCCTAATCCTAAATCCACACAGATTCATTCTCCTTCTATCATAGGTGGGTTAGCATTGTCTGCTATTTCGTGATGTAACCATGATTCACTTAAGTACCTTATAGTCAATAGAACCCGATATTAGTATACCAATCTTGAACCTAATTCACAATTTTGCACCTAACTATATTTCTAGTGTAGTGGTTCCCTGTAAGCCTAGTTTTTAAACTAGTGCTCTGATGTATCATATGTCACATACCTAGGTTCCATCATACTATTTTTTTCTAAATTAATTTTATTCTACTTCTGAGTTGTACATTAAAAATTATTTATTAAAATTTTAATTCCCTTATCTCAAATTCACTGAGGCCCCATTAAAAAAAGTGTGCCATCCAAACACAATGCTCTTTATCCCCTCTAATGCACCTACAGAAAACATATAGTTACTTCTTTGGTACTAATGCGCCTAGAGATAACATATAGTTAATATATATGTGTTTTGAACTAATGCACCTAGATACAATATATAGTTAATATATATGTGGTTTGCAGAGCCTATTTACTAGTGTATAACAAATGATAATTCTGGGTAGTGGTAATTAGTATACACCTGGTAAATAATGTTGGTGGTAATGTTTTTATCGCATGGTCCCTCTAATTGTGTCACACATATGGTACTTAGGGCTTGAGGCTTCGGTGGTTGTTGGGTTTGTGAGTAAACCAATGGTGGCCACGTTCCATTGTTCATGTGGACTTCATGTGACCTCCAGTACATGACTAGGTGGATGGTGAGGATGTGTTTTACTAATCCAATGGTGAGGATTCATGCGTCCAAACCTAAACCTATGTTCTGTGATGTTTTTCATTTATCAAGGTGGATTTTGGTGGCCACCCACCTATTCAACTTTTAGCCCAACTATAGTCTCTTTCAGTTTTTCAGTTTCCTTAATTGTAGCACAATTTACCATTTTTGGCATTGTTTTGGGTACTGAACTTCTGGAGCTATTTTCAGGCCTTAAACGATGTTTTTTGGTAAAAAATGGACCAAGGAAGAACCATGATTATTGCTTTCTCCTAAAAATTTATATTCCTCAGATAGGTCCCTCTAATGAGGTATTTTGAGCATCAAACAAAGATCATGTGCAAAAGTTACAACCCTTGTAAGTTGATGTAACAATTTACCCAAATGTGGCCCATAGTTTTGGTGCTTCATCTCCTAGGGTTAGGTTCTTGGATGTTTGGGGTTTTCGATTATTTTTCAATAATAAATAGACCTTTGATCCTCATTGTAACACAGTTCAGAGGCATGTAGCCACCACATCTCTTCTTAGAGATAAGCTATCATCGCCTGAGCTAGTCTTATTTCCATTATGTTTGTAAGCATAATTCAATATTTGATATTAATGAAATGAAGAGTTATTTTTTTTGCACCTCTATATTTATGGTTATATCTATAATTTTTTGTGTTCTTGTCTAAGTTCCAATCAATGCTCTCATTTGGTTTCTTCCACCGAGTTGTAGTGGTGTGGAGACTGCAATGCACCACCATGACCATCACAGGCATTGAACACCTATGGTATAGGAGTAATTTCTCATCAATTTAGTTCTCATCCCTATAATAATAAATGCTAATTGTGTTTTAATTTGTCATGGTGGTTTTTTTATTTTTTCAGTACTCCAAATCCATGATTTGCGTTCATGAATCTAATCTCCTTATTTTTTTTACAAGGCTTTCATAGGCCTATGATGACAATACTAGTTCAACACAAAAAACGATCTTATCCCTATAGTGTTTAGGTATTATGACCGCAATTACTACAATTAAGTTCATTCCCATACTTATTTTGAAATTTTTTTCTAGAACTTTTTTCTGCTAGTAATTTCATTACTTGTTATTCAGAAACCCTTCTTGTTATGTTATATTATATTATGGTGTCAATACTTCACATTTCAGGGTTGGAGGGTATCACCAAGAATGGTTCTGATAGACTCAGGTAAATTTCCCTTGCGGGTTTCATTATTTTCCCAAAATTATATGAGAGTCTAGTGGTTTTGACGTCCACCTGCTAAATTGATCTCAGAAGGGTTTCGAGCCTCTGAGAAGTAAACTTATTTTGGTATTAGGTAGTTTCCATTATTTTTTTTGTCTGTACCAGATTTTAAAGTCCACTTTGATGATGTTAATGGTTTACTTTGTTAATATACAAGAAGGAAGCACTCACGTTTCTTATGAACACATATAATATCCCACTGATGCAACCATTAATTTCATTAATTTATGTTCTCTAGTCTTACCCAGAAATTTAGTTGCACTCACTACCACCTTTGAATCAATTGATGTAGATATGTTGTTGCTATGACTAGTTCATGTGTAGTGGTAGTTTGTGTCCCATTTCTGCTTCTAGTTACCCATTGTTCGCGCATATTCTAATTTGAATTTCCTCTAGCCTGCATTTGTAAATATTTCGAAGACATGCTAGTTCAAATACAATTTCGATGACTTAGTATTAAATTTCACTGGATAGTGATGTATGAAGTTCGAATCAATTATATGAGAACTATCATGGACATATTTTTTAACAAAGATACATGAAAAACATTGTGTAATTCTATATGGCTAGGAAATTCCAACTGATATGTTACTCATCCCACCCAGTCTAAAATATCAAAAGGCCCAAAGAACCGTGGTGCTAATTTGGTATAGGTTCCCATTATTAAGGTACTTTTATCGGGTTTAACTCTTACCTATAGATGATCTCCAAACTTAAATTTCTTATCGGTCCTTTTTTATTAGCATAACTTCTTTGTCTATCATGTTTAGTTTTTATGTTATGTCTAATTTTTCTCACCACTTGTTCCGTTGCTTATACTGCATTAGGTCCCAAGATTAGTCTATCTTCTAGGTATCTCTAGCTAGGATGGGTGTGGAATTTTCTTCCATACAAAGCTTCAAAAACACTCATTTCTATCGAAGCTGGATAAATATTGTTTTACGAAAATTATACTAAATGTAGGAAATATTCCAACTTATAAGGTTTATCCATGACATCCATTCTTAACATGTCCTCTAAAATCCAATTGGTTATCTCCATCTGTCCATCCATTTGTGCATGATATGCAGTACTAAAATTTAGCTAGGTCCCCATCCCTCCAAACAAAGTTTTCAAAAACTTAGAAGTGAATTTAGCATCCCTCTTAGGTGCTACCATTTTTGGTATTCCCTGCAATCGAAATATCCGCTTCATAAAAATGTTTGCAATCTGAGTTGTTCCATAGGTAGATTACACCAGTATGAAGTGTGCTTCCTTGATTAGCTTGTCGACTATTAGCATGACGGAGTCACGTTGTCATCTTATTTTTTGCAATCCTGTAATAAAGTCTAGAGAGATCACCTCCCATTTCCATTCGGGAATGGGTAGTGGGACCAATAGTCATGCTAAGTGTTGGTGTTCTACCTTCACTTGCTGACATTCTGAACATTTAGAAAAATATTCTGCTACCTCATTTTTCATGCTAGGCCAGTAAAATTGTTTCATTAGTGTTGTTATCATCTTTTGTTATCTGTGGTGTCCAAAATATGGTTTCTTATGATATTCATCTAATATCATCTATTTGAGAGCACTTGAATTTGGAAGATACAATATATTTCTATAGATGAACAACTTTTCCAAAGTTTTATCATAACCTAAAATATTTATTCGTTGCAATGTTCGTTGAATTTCCAAATAGTTATGATTTTCCTATATTGAATTTCTGATTTTCTCCATAAAACCTGTACGGAAACTGCTAACACATATTTCCATAAGGGTATGTGCATGTCTACTAAAATCATAGTCTATTTTATTTTCTTTTCCTAATGTATTTGATATCAAATTCAAATTCACTAAGAAAATCCATCCACCTAGCTTGTCTAGCATTAAGATATAGTTGGTTGAAAAAATATTTTAAACTAATATGATTTTCTATGAAGATGGATTTTTTTCTCAATATGTAGTGTCTCCACATCTTGAAACTGTGTATCACTACATCTAATTCCAAATCATACACCACGTAATTCTTTTCATTTGGTTTTAGTTTGCTAGATTCCTTTTCCAAATCTGCATTTTTAGAATAGGTGCTACAATTAAGAAATTTTTAATTTTTCAAAACTTTCTTGACACTTGGCTTTCCACTCAAACTTAATTCCTTCATTTTATAGGGAGGTGATAAGGTAGGCCAATTTAGGGAAACCTTCAATAAATATTTTGTAATATCCTATAATTCCCATGAACAATCATACATTTGACACATAATTTAGTATGGGCCAATTTAAAATGGCCCTAACCTTTTCAAGATCAAAATACAGTCCTTCCTTTGAGATGACATGGCCCTAATATTTTATTTGACCCTTTTAGAAATCAAATTTTCTAAAAATAAAATATAGTTGATGTTCTCTTAAAATTTGAAGCATGAGTCGTAGGTGTTCCTGATGCTCTTCTTCATTTATGGAATACACAAAAAAGTCATCTATAAATACAAATATAAATTTATCAAGGAACTTACTAAGAACATTATTCATTATCCACATAAATGTTGCTCATGCATTAGTAAGGCCAAATGGTAACACTACAAATTTGTAGTGACCATATCTAGTTTGAAAAGTTGTCTTATGAATGTCTTCATCCTTTATACTCAAACAATGATATCTTATCCTTAAACCATTTTTTGAGAATATGGTTGCCCTTGTACTTGATTGAACAAATAATTAATATGGGGTAGTGGGTATTTGCTTATAATGGTCAATTTATTTAATTCTCAGGCCCGTATGCACATACATAATGTTCCATTCTTCTTCTTCACAAATAACACAAGAGCCTCCCATGGTGAGACTTTGGGTCTAATATATCCTTTATTGACTAGTTCTTGTAAATGCATATTCAATTCTAGTAATTATGGAATACCTATTCTATAATGTTCTCTAGACACCAGGGTTTCTCATTATACTAGGTCAATGGAGAAATGTATGGCCCTATGGGGAGGTAAACCTAGAATCTCTACTGGAAAAACATCATTAGAATTGTGAATAAGATGTAATTCATCTAGTTTCTATTGGCTTGTTGGGGTCTGACCTAGTCTCAAAAGTGTTTTAGCCAAACAAAGCCTGAAACTATCAGTCCTTTCAGCAACAGTCCACGTTGCACGAACTGAGGTCTCACCCAAGGTAGTATAGGAAGGTGTTGGAACTAGGTTTTGGCACCCTAGGGATGTCTTGATAAAGTCTGGGAAGTTCACGGACCAATCCTATGTTCTTGTGCTACTCCACGCAGCCATCTAACCTTCACGTGGCTCTATAAAGAGTGCGAAGATGTGCTGTCTAGATCCCTTGTCCTTACTGTGTTATTATTATAGATCTAACTTAATTTTATGGGCCCGGTATTCTCATCAATCATTCAACATTCATAACAAGTGTGCATAATCGTAAACTGTAGAGAGATGCATAAAAATATAACAAAATCATAAACACATAGATCTACGAGTAGATGCACAATATTTCATAATCAACTTAACTTTTGTTAAACCTTTGTTCAGTTACAATCCCAACTCCACCCTGAGCACTCAACTACAGGGGTCTGCACACACAGCTACAGATCCTCTCCTAACTACTACAACCCAAGACTTGGACTTACAGACTCAGAACAAAATCCATATCCCAAAATCATATTACTCTAGATCAAGACTGAAAAACTACCTTCTACACTTGGAGCCTCACTCTATTTATACATTCCCATGGTCCATGGACAATGGGTAGGCTGACATGTTCTATAATAAATTACAATATTTTAGGGTGGATAACCCTAGACTCTCATGCTCAGGTGTCTATATTTTGTGGGGTCTTTACATTAAATGGACAAAAACCCCAAAAAACCCGCTATAGGTGGATCCGCTGCCTAACAAGCCCCCAACACAATCATTGTGACTTGTCCCGAGTCACTCCGCTGGTGCGGTGATATTCACATGAAGTTCATCCAAAAAACTCTGCGCTTTGCTTATGTCTATAGCACATTCCTTTGTTGTCCGTTGTACCCATTGTGCATGTATATCCGATGCTTCGTTGTCAAGTGCGATTCCTTTCTTGAGTGCATATATTCCCTACATCTGTGTCAACTTTCCGTTGATCTTAGCAGTGACCATGAATGCTTCCTCGCGCCAAGGCTGGATGCGTTCTTTAAGCACTACTTCTTTCTGAACCATGGCGTCCACCTGTTCCTTTAGAGCCTGGGCCTCCCTCATCTTGGCCAGTCGCCAAGTAAGGGCGACTCTCTACACGGTCCCCAGGACATTGTCATAGGCCTACTGCAACTCACACACTTTTGCCTCTAGCTATTGTAGCGTTGGGTCTTCCTGCAGTGAAGTGAGGGTGAAGAGTGACTGATCTAACATGCCTGTGCAATCCTATATGGTGTGCTCCATTACTTCCAACCCTGATTGAATGGTGTGGTTTTACTGCTCTCTAACTTCTGGTGGTGTAGAGGGCTGCACCTTTAGCCTCAGCTCCGTGATCTACAGGTTGAGGTTCAGCTGGGTCCTTTCTACTTCCTCCTTTGCCTCGCAGAATCCACTAGCCAGTCTGTGGATCCATATACCTACTGGTAAGCCTGCTGCAATCTCTAGCTTGGAGACGCGGCGACATTCTTCCTCAATGATTTGCTCCAACTATTGAGTCTATGCTACTGCTTCATCATGTTGGAGGTTGAGTTGTTCGATGTTGAATCGTTGTTCACTGATCATTTGTACTACGCGTCCTTCCTGAGCGTGGAGCTCTATCAACGCTCCATCCTGTAGCTTGTATAATATCTCTCGCGGAAGGGAAGCCATGTTTAGACCAAGTCCCTTGAACCGGCCTACCACAGCTCTTTCGTTCATTTTTTCTACTGTTAGCACTCCTTTCGGTAGCGCGACGATATTAGCCATTTTACCCCGCAGCAACTATTAAGTTGCTCATGTACCCATAGCCCCATAGACGGCTACCATTCCTTACTGTGGGGGCCACACTTGAAGTTCCTTTAGTTCTTTCCTGAGTGCCCCCAACACATTTTTTTGCTCCGTCATTGCTTCCTAGATTTCCTCCCTGGTGACTTCACAAACTGTGTCGCCGATGTCGTATAGGTCACCCTCGGTCAATGTGATAGGCTTCCCATCTAACTTGGAAGCCTTGGTCTTCTTCCGTGGCCCTATTCATTCTGCCCTGTGAATTGTTTCAATTGTGCAGAGGTGGTGCTTGGGTCTGCGCCTTTCGTCGTATCATTTGTCCCGTGCCCTATGGTCAAGTCCGGGCCTCTTTCTTCTTATGTTGTAGCAGCCCCTACTACTGCTCCCTCTTTTGTGGCAGCCTTTGCTACCACCAGGGAAGCCTTTACTTCTTCAGCTAGATGTTCATTCCACTTTTTTTGTGCTAGCAGCTTGGTGGCAGCCTTCTACCTTTGAATCTCTATCTCATCGCGCAACATCAAATCTTGTGCCCACCATTCCGGTGGCCATGTGTCAAGCACCATGAAAACAACATCATCTATTACGATGAAGGGGAGTGTGGTCCACTTCTACTACAGATCCTTCCATGCCTTGATATCCACATTGTGCATATCTTCTTTAAATTTTACAAAGCTCCTCAGACTGTCATATACAAAGTGGGATAGGCACAATCATTTATTGATCCATAGTCATATGCTCACCTCCAACAGTACCCAGAAGATCTTGGTTTCTCGAATTCGCGTGGCATCCTTCGTCGCCCACGGTGACGTGTATTTTGTTGCCTCTAGCCAATCCTGGTCAAGGGGAGGAAACTGACTATCCCTAGGCAATTCTCTGTAACCAACAGGATGGATAAGAGTAACCACACATAGTGGAAGGTCTCACCTTGCTCCTGGTCCTCCTTATAGTTCGTCATGAACTCCTCACAGAGGAACTGTGCCAAGTTGAACCATACCCATTCTGCGCATTTCTCGGCTATCGTGATGACCATTGCTAGTACCTCATTGCCACGACATTTTCTCATCACCTTTCCTACCAAAAACTGGGTAGTGATGTCTTCTTCCATCTCTTCATCTGGTTCCATCTCTTCTACAAAGGTCTGAGGATCCTCCTCCTCATCATCTCTCTCAATATTAACTGTTTTTCCCTTTTCTTCCATCAATAGTTTGCCGAACCGCAGATTTCGCGAAGACGTATGGACTGGTCCTGCTACCAATGGATCCTTTTTGGGGCTTGGTGTTCGGGGTGATTTTGGCCAGTCCTGGTCAAGGGGAGGAAACTGAATATCCTCACAAAATTCTCCTATAACGAACACGAGAACAACCACACATAGTGGAAGATCTTACCCTGCTCCTTGGTCTCCTTGTAATTCGTCATGAACTCCTTGCAGAGGAACTTTGTTGAGTTGAATTGTACCCGTTCTGCACGTTGCTCGGCCAACGTGATGACCATTGCTGATACCTCATTGCCAAGACATTTTCTCATCACCTTTCTTGCCAACAACTCTGTAGTGATGTGGACCCCTTTGTCTTGAATGTTAATAATATCATAACCCCTCTGCTTTTTCTCCAACTTATATTTCTTTTTCATGACCTACACAATCACCAAGTCTCCACTTGTACTGGCTATTTCCACGGGGTCCCTTCCCATACAGGGAAGCCAAGAAATCCTATGTATGGGCTCCGTTGTGATGGGAATGGGCTCCTCCAGCCACAAGTATGCATCATGCACTAGGAAAAGTAGTTTCCCGATGACAAATATCGTGATTAGTGCCCTATGAAAGTGTGGAATCGATACAAGGTGGATTATCCCAACCTCCTCCACCCCGCGCAGCCATTTCCTTCGTTGTAGTGTTGTGACTGCCCCCTCCATGCTTTGTTCCATCAGCTAGCTAGTTTCCAAATGAGGGAACTTCTCGCTATCCACGACGTCCATTTATTCAAAATTCATAGTGGGTACACGTCCCACAACCGAACCTTCAAACAGAACTCCCGCACGGAGGAATGAGGTGTTGCGTGTGCTTTTAATGACATTAAAATCTTTAGGTACCTTTACCTTCCCTTTCCATGGAGGGACATACTTCGGCAGCTTTACTGCGGTGCATACTGGCTGGATGTCTTCTTCCATCTCTTCATCAAGTTCCATCTCTTCTACAAATGTCTGAGGATCCTCCTCCTCATCATCGCTCTCAATATTAATTGTTTTTCCATTTTCTTCCATTGACAGTTTTCCAAACTGTAGATTTCGTGGATACAAACGGACTGGTACTACTACCTATGGATCCTTTTTGTGCCTCGGCATCCGAGGCAATTTAGGAATTTCTGGTGCATCCCCCACCAGTGACATAGGGCTCGGTGCGGCTTCCTTGGTGGCCAACATTGATCTGCTCAGAAGGTCCGATGCTTCTTTCGGTAATGCTTCAAATACTAAACTTGCCTCCAAATCCTATAAAGTCGTAAATTCCATACGCAATAACTTAATTCTCAAGATGCCAAGGGTTGTCCGGTGGATGACCATTTGGAATTTATAGGCCTACCGGAATTCAAATTCGACCGTTCCCCCTTTTTTTGGCTCATTAATGCTATATTGGTGGTAGATCATTTCAAATCTAGTTCTGACTCCATGTCTTAAGTGCCTACCATCTGCTCCTTGTTGCCTTAAATTGGACATCTTTTCATGAATAGTGACACCAACGGTCACTTTCCAACCTATCTATGTGGCAGCGCAGTCCCTTGTGCGCAAATGCGATTTGTGCATCATATTGATCCTATGTGCAATTTCTGGGTTGTGCAGCTCCCATACAGACTCTTTTGTAGTCCCACGCTCTCTTTCAACTGTGTTTCCTACAGATAGTCAGGTGGTTGCAATACTAGTGTGAGGCTTCAAGTCACCCTCGAGTTAAGTCCACAGGCCTCCCTTAGTTACCCTTGGGTTAATCATCACCTCGCGTTCTTCCTTATGCAGTGCACTTCCTTGGTTTCTTTGCCTGATAAGGTGCGGTCATAGCCATGGTAGTATGGCTAAAAGCTCATGGTGACAATCTTTTAGTGCGATGGTAGGGTTGCCCATACGTGGCCCTATCGTTTTGTGAACGCGTAATGCTTGCGAGATCTTGGTTTCCAGTTTTTTGATATCCTCGTCCATTAATATGCTTTCCTGCTTTAGTCGTAGCTGATCTTCTTTGAGTTCGTGAAACTCAAGGTTCCCTCGCTGAATGGCTTCTTGAATCTACATATGTTCATCATCGCATAGCTACATAGTCTCTTCGCTCTGGTCCTCACGTGTTGTCACAATTATGGGAGTGATTTGATGAGCATTCTTTCCCAAAGCTACAACCTTGACTCTACTTGTCGTCTTCGGAACCATTTCCATGCTCACGTTCTTGCAAATGGCCCTATAGGCCGATCAGACCGCTGGGACATGCAGGTCCCAATCAGTTTGTTCCATCTGGTAAACTCTCTTCATGATTCCCAATAACTTTATGAAGGCTCTGAAGTGGAATTTTTGTCACTTTTCCTGCTATTGCGTCAAGTTTTGATTTTCAATCCTTAGTCTAGGATCTGCTTGCACAACACACGTCTACACCCATCGACACAGGTGGGCACGCAAACTACTTCATCCTAGTTTCCCGGCTCGCATTTGTCACTGGGGACTTCCAAACGATAAGCGCATCCATCTTCTACATTCGCGCCAGTTCCCCATAGTCTTTTTATTTGTACTCCCCCATCATGCGGGTGTCACGCACAACGCTCATTCCAGCGCACCGTACTGCTGCTGTTCCGATACTACATTTTCAAATTTTTCTAAGAATTCATCCACTCCTGTTACCACATCATATGTTGGAAGTTCCCTTGCTTCAATCATCACGCACAACAGTGATCTAATCAACATGTTGCAATTCAGCATTGTCACTTTGTGCAATTGGTTCTAACAATTTTCTATCTCTTCATCTGAATCTGATGTACAGGAACTGTCATGCTCCCATGAGATTCTCCCATCTGCAGTTGAGTTCACTGAATCTTGGTCTTGTGTCGTTATATGGTAAATGCAATCCAGCTCATTGTCATTGTCATCATCGTGCACAGGTTCAGTGTAGCGCTCTCCTTCCGTTGGATCTAGTGGAACTATTACGTGAAGGGACCTTTCCTCGAATATCATCTTGCGCTTCTTCATGTTGATGACTCTATTGATATCAGTGGCTCAGTCTATTCCTAGCAACACGGGGTAAGGGTTGTTGTCATCCACAATCTCTATTACCTCAAAGTCTGTCTACGTTCTCACGCCTTCGATATCCACTATTACCCCTTGTAACCTCCCCATGGAAAAAATCTATAGAAATGTTGAATAATTTAACACATATTCAACAGAGATTATCCTGATCATGTACTATTGCAGAATACATACACAATACATAAGCTCCTCTACGTTGATCATCAATATAGCAGCATCAATAACAATAAAACATCAAGAGCATTCAGACATTAACACAGTATGTAACCCGGGGAAAGCATCTCGCTAGAAACTCCACACTATCCATATATTAATGATTGAGACCATGTAACATTACAAAGTACAATGCTTATCACAAGCAATCCAGTACCAGCTCCACCTGTTACACACAATACAGCTAAGATCTGATCTCAAAATCTCTTCCACTGCTTGCCTGCCTCCACTGCTCAATACCTGCTCAAGAATGAATGAGAATGGTCTACCAAACTCGTATTTCACCTCCAAAGAATCACTCACAATGTTTAAGACGTGAGCAGAAGCTACAAACTGGGCAAATACATGAGCAAACTCATTGGCATACTCAATCCCCTGATTGTGCAAGATCTGATGCACAACTATAGTCACAACTGATAGCAATCTGATTCTCTAACACCTATCCCTGTTGAACTGAACATGCACTGACATGCAACTGAGTTAACTGATGTATTCTATAGTTGTATTATGAGTTAATAATTAGTTTAACAACTCATCATTAGTCTATTTGCAGTTAGACTAACTACAACTAGTTTAACCAAGTCAAACTGAACACAACTCCAGCAACTCCACAATCAACTCCACCAAACTCAACTGATTGAGTTCTAACTGAAGTCATGCATGCAACAACTCAACTAACTCATAAGAAAAGCGTACTTCCTTCTGACAGCTGCATGGGCCACATTTGTAGCTCAAACTGAAGTGCTCCAAGAGAATAAGATCAAGTTTATAGTCCAAATATTATTATGAGACAATAATATTTGACTTTTCTATTTTTGACAGCCAGTCTAAAAATAGACTTTGATCACCCACACTGTGATCACTCACACTGTGGTCACCCACACTGTGGTCACCCACACTGTGATCACTCACACTGTGATCACCCACACTGTGATCACTCACACTGTGATCACCCACACTGTGATCATACACACTGTGATAAAAAATAGAACTTGTGCCATAATTTGCCTACGGGCCCACTTAATGAAGGCGACTCTTTTCACTAAGCTCCATCATCTTGTTGCAATCTCAACACTCCCTCTCGACAAGATATGGATTATCAGAAACCCCTATCCTGCCTCGGTGGTACTCGAATTTGCTCCTGGTGAGAGCCTTCATCAGAATATCAGCATCCTGATTCTCCATTGGAATGTATGAAAGCAGCATGATCCTCCGCTACACACAATCTCTGATATGATGGTACCTGATGTAAATATGCTTAGATCTATCATGAAATACAGGATTAGCCGAGAGTTTAATGCAACTCTAGTTATCACAGTAAATCACAGTTGGATCCAAATGAGAACCGAACAAACCAACCAGGATATTCCTCATCCATATAGCCTCACATGTAGCCAAACTTGCTGCCATATACTCAGCCTCTGCTAAACTGAGTGCCACGGATCTCTGCTTCTTGCTGTACCAAGAAACTGTTGTCGATCCAATACTGAAGACCCCTCCTCATGTGCTCTTTCTATCCGTTGGACTCCCTGCCCAATCTGCATCCGTGAAGCCACATAGCTTCACCTCATCCTCCTGTCTGTACCACAAACCATATCCCGATTTGCCTCTCAAGTAGCGCAATACATGCTTGCCCGCCTTCCAGAAGATCTTGGTAGGCTTAACCATAGCTTGTGAAAGCTGGTTAACTGCATAGCATATATCAGGTCGTGTATTGACCAAATACATCAGTGACCCCACCAACTGTCGATAAACAGTGGCATCCACTTCTTCTCCTGAAGTGGTATCCTCCTTCCTCCAACCTCCAGGAAGAGGAGTATCAACAGGCTTGCAGCCATGCATGTTGAACTTCTCCAATATCTCCCGAGCATACTTGCCCTGAGAAACGAACAGTCCACCACTGCACTGCCATATTTCAAATCCTAGGAAATAGTGAAGGAGGCCCAAGTCCTTCATCTCAAACTGTGTAGCAAGATCCTTCTTACATGACAGTATCAACAACTCATCACCTGTTAGAATCAAATCATCAACATACAGTACAATGATAAGCAACTTACCCTCCACCACAATCTGGTATAGGTTAGGATCCGCCTCACTCTTGGAGAATCCAAGTCCTGTGAAATAGCTATCTATCCGTGTGTACCAAGCAGGTGGTGATTGCCTCAACCCATACAGCGCTCTCTTGAACCTGCACACATGTGACTCACTGCTGAAGACCTCAAAGCCTTCGGGTTGCTCAATGTACACCTCCTCCTCAATGAATCCATTGAGGAACGCAGTCTTCACATCCATCTGATGAATGTTCCATCCCATCTGCGCTGAGAGAGCAAGAATCGTCCGTATGGAAGAATACCTTGCGACATGTGCAAAGGTCTCCTCATAATCAATCCCTTCTATCTGTGAAAAGCCTCGGGCAACAAATCTTGCCTTGTACTTCTCCACACTCCTGTCAGATGCCTGCTTGACCTTGTAGATCCATCTCAAACCCACCACTGATTTCCCTTCCGGTCTAGGAACAATCTCCCATGCACTGTTTCTGACAATAGAATCATACTCTTCCATCATGGCGTCTACGCATGCGGGATCCTCCACAGTTTCCTCAAAAGAGGATGGCTCAGTCACAACACACTTGCTCATCAGAGCCATGTATCCAATGTACCGATCAGGTGACTGTCTCTACCTGCGTTGGGTTGTACAACTTTCTCTACATCTTGAGCTAGTCGCTAAGCTTCTGTCAAGCGCTTTCGCCCTCTGATGGTTGGCGCTGCATGAGTGGTCTCTTCCACTCCATGAATCTCGTCCTGTGGCTGATCCACGTCCTGAAGCTCATCCTTAGGAACTAATAGTTCCTCATCTGCATGCAAGTGTAGCTCCCTCTCAAGCGAACACTTCATGGCTTTCTCCTCTTGAAATTTTATATCCCGTCGCACAACAGTTTTACCATTGTCTGGCAAATACACACGATAGTTGTGGGGTGTACAGTGTACCCCACAAATATCCCAACCTCTGCGGTCGGCTCCAACTTCTTCCTGGCATCCTTCATCACATGCATATACACGTTAGCACCAAAAATCATCAAATGAGAAAGATCAAGATTCTTAGATATCATTTTGGGATTCAACTGCGTTAAGTAAGATCATTCACGTATGACCATTTCCATGAGAGGTAGTCGTAACTGACTAATTTCTCATGATTTTTGAATAGTTCACTTAGCACTCATTGCATCGGGTGATGCTCACAGGGGTGAAGAAGTGGGATTGAAACTAGTGAAATGTGGAGAACGAATCGCATAGCATCAATCATCACTTCCGGGGCTTGCACCCGGTAACCAGGACTTCCCAGGAGGTCACCCATCCCAGAACTCCTCTGGCTCAAGCGCGCTTAACTGTGGAGATTTTCCCCACAATCAAGCCCACTTAGCTTGCTACCCCATTTGCAAAACCTTAGCAAGTATTGTGCCTCATGAACCATTCAAGTAGAGATCCCTTGACTTATTCTTACCAGAATAAGTCTCCTCAGGTGTACTCATGCCAAGTATCCTATGAGGACAACGGTTCTGCACATAAACTTTTGTATTGCATGCTTCCTCCCACAAGTGAAGGGGTAGACCCTGATCATGCAACATTTCCCGTGCAGCACCCACAATCATTCTGTTCTTCCGCTCAGCTACCCCGTTCTGCTATGGGTTATGGGGAGCTATGAGCTCTCTACAAATCCCTTCTGCCTTGCAGAAATCCTTGAACTCATCCGAGATGTATTCACCACCATTATCGCTCCTAAGAGCCTTCACCTTCTTCCCCGATTCCTTCTCGACCAGTGCTTTGAATTCACATAACTTTGAATATGTCTCGCTCTTCTTCTACATGAAGAAGATCCAGCACTTACGAGAGAAATCATCAACAAAAATCACATAATACCTATGTTTTGTTGTCGAAGCAACTGAGAAAGGTCCACACACGTCTGTGTGAATTCTCTCTAGGATCGTCGTGGCGTGACTATCCTTCTCATGAAAGGTGGCTTTCACAAACTTCCCCAAAGTACACCCTTTGCACTGATCTGACTGCGCAAGTGTGCCTCTAGGAAGCCCTGTAGTGATTTTTTGCAGTATCTTCAAGGCTCCATGGTGAAGGTGACCCAATCTCCTGTGCCACAACTCGCCATCATCCCAGCTCACCAATCATTCTGCCTTGCCTGCCATTGCTGCACATCCATCTACATGCAACTGATAAAGGTTCCTCACTCGAACCCCTATCTTCCGGGTCTGACCAGTTGTCTTGTTGTGCAAGAAAGCCTTTCCCTCACTTAAAACAACATCATACCCCTTGTCTTCTAACATCGCCACTAAGATGAGATTCTTCGTCAATCCTGGAACATGCATGACTTCCTTCAATACGAAGGGTTTACCAAAATCCCTCTCAAAGGAAATGGTACCGATACCAATCGCACTGTATCTACCATCATCGCCCATCTCGATGTGCACTCCAAGATCTTTGTCCTCCATATTAGAGAACAAATCTCTATCTCCCGTCATCTGAAAAGACGCACCACTGTCCAAGAACCACAATGATCCCATCACACTTGAAACCAAGCATGCGATCAATGAAAAATCAAGCTCAAACTGTGAGGCTAGAACCTCTCCTGCTGAAGATCCAACAGCCTGCTTGTTCTTCTTCTTCTGCGGACAATTAGTGGCATAGTGTCCGTGCTGGTGACAGTGAAAACACTTCACCTTGGACATATCCTACTTCTTGCCTTTCGCACCAGACTGAGAAGCTTTCTTGCTCTTCCCTTTCTTTGCTTTGGCAGCCAAAGCACAATTCTCTTCATCAGCTCCCTTTGACGAAGAGCTGTCCATGGTACTCCGTCTGATCTCCTCCTACACAAGATCTGACCATAGTCTTTCCCATCCTAGCAATTTCTCCCAACCATTGACAGAGTCCTGATAGGAATGCCAACTCTTCGGAAGACCAAGGAGAGCCAAACTCACCAAGTCCTCATCATCGACAGTAACCCCCACACTTCCCAGCTCATCTCGACACTGAGTGAACTTCGTGAGATACTTGGGAATACTGTCACCCTTCTCACATTTGATGTTTCTGAGTTTATCTTTGAGCGCCAACTTCCTCTGACCGCTCTTGCTTTGGAATAATTTTGTTAATGATTTCCACATCAAATATGGAGTAACCTTTCCATGGAGGCTGGACACAATGTGATCCTTCATGCCCTCCAACAAAATCCTTCGACATTTTGCGGTCTTCTTTTGCCAAACTTCCGCCTCAGCAGCATCAGTAGGCTTTGGGATATCCGTATCTATGAACTCCTTTAGCCTGTTATCATCCAATACTGCCTCCATCCTATCCTTCCATGCAATATAGTTTGAGTTTCCCTCAAGAGCATACTCCAATCGCAATCCGTTGAAAGACATTGCTGCGTTGTCACCAAGAAAACACTGCTGCAAATTCGAATTCCACCAGCAACCAACTCAACCGCCTCGGATCTAAGATTCGTGAGAACACAATATTTCTCGTACAAAGATTGACTGTATGGGCATTCACCGGATATCTCACCTTCCAAAGGAATGATGAATCCAGAGGCTGCCTTTCCCGATTATAGACTCTGCCTGAAGAAATAGAATGTAAACACTTCCTGAATAGTAGATCTGATGATCAACAGCTCTGATACCATGTAGAAACTTTTTCTACAATTATCTAGCTCGCTCGGATACCATGTAGAAATTTTGAATAATTTAACACATATTCAACATAGATTATCCTGATCATGTACTATATCGGAATACATACACAATACATAAGCTCCTCTACGTTGATCATCCATATAGCAACATCAATAACAATAAAACATCAAGAGCATTCACACATTAACACAGTATGTAACCCGGGGAAAGCATCTCGCTAAAAACCCCACACTATCTGTATATTAATGATAGAGACCATGTAACATTACAAAGTACAATGCTTATCACAAGAAATCTAGTACCAGCTCCACCTGTTACACATAATACAACTAAGATCTGATCTCCAAATCTATTCCACTACTTTCCTGCCTCCACTGCTCAATACCTGCTCAAGAATGAATGAGAATGGTCTACCAAACTTGTATTTCACCTCCAAAGAATCACTCACAATGTGTAAGACGTGAGCAGAAGCTACAAACTAGGCAAATACATGAGGAAACTCATTGGCATACTCAATCCCCTGATTGTGCAAGATCTGATGCACAACTATAGTCACAACTGATAGCAATCTGATTCTATAACACCTGTCCCTGCTAAAGTGAACATGCACTGACATGCAACTGAGTTAACTGATGTATTCTATAGTTTTATTATGAGTTAATAATTAGCTTAACAACTCATCATTAGTCTATTTGCAGTTAGACTAACTACAACTAGTTTAACCAAGTCAAACTGAACACAACTCCATCAACTCCACAATCAACTCCACCAAACTCAACTGATTGAGTTCTAACTGAAGTCATGCATGCAACAACTCAATTGACTCATAAGAAAAGCGTACTTCCTTCTGACAGCTGCATGGGCCATATCTGTAGCTCAAACTGAAGTGCTCCAAGAGAATAAGATCAAGTTTATAGTCCAAATATTATTATGAGACAATAATATTTGACTTTTCTATTTTTGACAGCGAGTCTAAAAATAGACTTTGATCACCCACACTATGATCACTCACACTGTGGTCACCCACACTGTGGTCACCCACACTGTGATCACTCACACTGTGATCACCCACACTGTGATCACTCACACTGTGGTCACCCACACTGTGATCATCCACACTGTGATTAAAAATAGAACTTACGCCATAATTTGCCTGTGGGCCCACTTAGTGAAGGCGACTCTTTTCATTAAGCTCCATCATCTTGTTGCAATCTCAACAAAATATTTTGTTGGTTCGCCACCCGTAATTGAATAGGGGACTACTGTAATGTGGGCTTGCCGATGAGTTCCCATGTCTGCTTTGGTAACACATTCACGTCTGAACCCGGGTCTAGGATTACCTAATCCATTTCATATTCACCAATCTGCACCGTTCATCTCATTTCCCTCCTGGTGCACAATGCATGCTTTCCGTGTTTCTGGACTACAAACAATTCCCTTGACCCTACGCACCTAGTTATCAACTCTTGTAGTCCTTTAACCACCTTATTTTCATGCAGTAATTTCATGCATGTCTCTAAAAAGGTAGTTAGCATAGAAGCATACATTCTAGCTCTAGTTGATCCTTACTACCTGGAGTAGAGGCCTCCGTGAAGCTCTTCTTAGCTTCCATAAATGTCTCCTTTGTGTGTTCCAAGTCAAACTCAGGTTCCTTTGTAGGAGCCTTGCGAACCCATGAATCTTCCTCGGGTTGCTTCCCCTTATCTTCCCCTGTGGTCATGCCACTTCTGAGCATCATGTTTATGTTGGGGTCTTCTTCAGGCTGTTCAGACCTCATCATTTCGATATTTTAAGTCACAGTAGGCTGTAGTACCCCTTTCTCGCACATATATGCAATCAACATGGGACAATATACCATTTCATGATCAAACTGAGAACAATATGAAGAAGATATTCTAGGTGGGTTGGGCGTAGTGCCCTAGTCCTCCACAATTGTAATAGATTAACTATCTGTGGCCCCTTCCTAGCCCCATTCCCCCTCATCCTCGACCTCATCCTTGAAATCCACCATGCACCATTCCTGCAGCTGGGTCGAGAGCTTGTGTTTTTGTCTGTATCTGATAGGTAGGGGTCTGATCCATCATTAACTCATAGCTCTGACAACTACTCTCATTGTGGCCCACTGATCTACAAAAATAACAGAACAGTTGTTGGGGAGTCTGTGTATACTTCTACAATAAGTGACAGTTATCTGTCATGTGCTTTCCTCCTATCTGAGAAATTGCACACCATAGCGTGGGCACCGCACTTGGCCCTACCTGTGCCTCTTGTCTCAGCAGCATTGGCCCCCCTCCTACCAAGTAGTTCGTGAATACTAGACAGTGGTCTTTGTCATGGCCTTGGACTTTGCATTTTATGCACCAGACTTCTTCGCATGCCTCTAGTCATGGCACCCTATCCTGCTTCAAACTCTACATCATCAAGCATAGATTCTGTAGTTGCACATGGATCTATTGGACTCCCAATCTCGAATCTTGTATCAGTGTTTCAAGAAACCTCATCACCATTTCCAATGCTTTGGCCTGGGTTGAAAGCTTCTGCCATGACAACGCAATCCTCAGGTGTGGTGTCAAATATGCCACAAACCACGCGCAGTGTTGCACATCCGTTAGCATCATATTAGCCTCGTGGATCGTACTCTTCAACCTCTGATCTAGGTCCTAGGGGGTCTTGCTTGGAAGCATCACGATCTCCTTAAACATAATGATGGACTGTGTCTCTGATTTTGGCCAGCTAAATTCTTTGTTTAGCGCATTCTAGATCTCCGCTATTCCTGCATTTGGGTGATCATTAGAGTGCTTGATATACTACATCAACATGTGATCCTGTAGTGCGCTTACCAATGTGGCCTTATTAATGTTGTCATACGTGACCCCTTGTGCTTCCCACACTACTCTTACCACGAACTAGAACTAGTCCAGATCCTCACTCCCTACTCCTCGGAATATAGGTAGTTAGATCACGCTCACCATGTGGAACTGTGGGGTTGGTGGAGGTGGGGTGACTGAAGATGGAGATGAAGTAGGTGAAGTGAGCGACGGTGTAAGTGGAGGTGATAACTGTGGAATGCGCTACCTTATCAAATTGACAGAACTTCTCAGAAGAAACCAACCGCGCTCTTCCTCACTCTCTCGTGAAGGTGAAATTAAAGGACCATTCCCTAATCCCTCGGTACCTTTGTAGAACTTTCCGCTCCATGTCGCTCCAAACATTAATGTATTCACATCACCTGTTTTTCAGATAACAACATCTTAATCCAAGTATTCAGGGATTTAATGTACCTACCTCACGGTTCCTTGAGAAAACGTCGCTCTGCTTCGCTGTAGCTCACGGTCGTGTCTACCACGAACTCAGTGATAAATCCCCCTATTATCTGGTAAAGCCAATGGTCCACAGCCCATACGATCTTATCTTTTGATGCCTCTAATCTGCGCACGAACTCCGAAGTCCACAATATCAGTTGATCGAGCTTATACCTTCCCTCACTATCGGCTAACCTCGCAATCCAATCGTACAACTCTGAAGAGATGGATGCGAAGAAGATCTCATGGATTTTCGTATATACGTAGCGATCCAGTCACCTCTTCTCACATATCTATGGAGTTTTGTTTTCCTGTGTCATGAACTCGTGAAGTTTCTGATCCACCCACTCTTCAATTTCCTTCTTTGTAGGATTCTAATGTTCCGACACCAGACATCCCTTTGATAGATCTGAGTCCTGGCAACGGAACCATTTGTTGGCTTGTTGGGGCCTAACCCAGGTTCAGAAGTGTTTTAGCCAAACAAATCCTAAAACTACCGGCCCTTTCGGCAATAGTCTGCGGTGCGCAGACTGAGGTCTCACCCGAGGTAGTATGGGAGGGTGTTGCAACCATGTTCCTGCACCCTAGGGATGTCTTGATGAAGTCTGGGAAGTTCGTGAACCGATCCTGCACACTTGTGCTACTCCGCACATCCATCTAACCTTCACGTGGCTCTATAAAGAGCATGAAGAGGCACTATCTAGATCCCTTGTTCTTACTTTGTTAATATTATAGATCTGGCTTAATTTTGTGGGTCCAATATTCTCATCAATCATTCAAGATTCATAACAAGTGCGCGTAATCATAAACTCTAGATATATGCATAAAAATATAACATAAGCATAAACACATAGATCTATGAGTAGATGCGTAGTATTCCATAATCAACTTAACTTTTATTAAACCTCTTTTCAGTTACAATCCCAACTCCGCCCTACGCACTCAGCTGCAGGGGTCTGCACACACAGCTGCGGACTCTACCAAGCCTCTACGCAAACAACTACAGAGCCTCTCCTTACTACTACAACCCAAGAATCGAACTTACAGACTCAGAATGAAATCTTTATCCTGAAACCCTATTACTTCAGATCAAGACTGAAAAACAGCCTTCTATGCTTAGAGCCTCGCTCTATTTATACATTCCCATGGTCCCCAGACCATGGGTAGGCCAACACATTCTATATTAAATTACAATATTTTAGGGAAGACAACCCTAGAATCTCACGTTCCTTGCCCATATTTTACAGGGTCTTTACATTTCATTGACCAAAACTCGGCTTTAAGCCCCAAAAACCTGCTATGGGGGGATCCGCTGCCTAAGAGTTTCTATTATTTTGTTTTTTTTTTCATTTGTTTGAACATGCACGCCAAATAACTGACACCCTTTTCTGGAAATATTTTTTAGTTGTAATGTCAAGATCTATCTAACTGAAATTTGTTTTAGTATGACATTTATTAGTTGTTTTTGTCCCTCCTGATTTACACAACTAATTGTTTTCTCTAAACAATTTATTACTTCCCCATGATTTTCTAGCCAATCCATACCTCTTAACACATCGTATGACCCTAATGGAAGTACATTCATATATACTTCAATGCAACATGTGTCTAAATCTATGGGACACTCCCTTAGCTAGTTAACTACCTTCCTTTTTGTATCGGTAGCTAACTATACCAGCCATGCATTTTTTAAATTTTCAATTTTTAGCTTATATTTTTCCACTCTTTTGGGACTAATATAACTTAAGCTAGCCCCTGGATCAATTAATACAATAATGGAATGATTCAAAATGGTAAATTCAGTCTTTATCATAGTGGATTTGCATTCGAATTTCCTATCCCCCAACACTGCACTCATCCTTAGAATGTTTATGAAAATATCATTACTTGTTGTTGTCTCATGTATAGCATAGATTTTTTCAATAGACCTCTAGTTATGTGAGCAATATCTCAATAAATGAGGTTCTGCACACACACAGAACTTCAACAGTTCTGTGTCCTTGACCCAAGCTATCTTTTTATTGTTCAAGCCCATGGTCTTGGACCCAGTTTGAGGTTGTGCTGTCTATGCTGAATTCCCTTTGGTGAATTTCTTCTCTTGGTGATATTTTCCAAAATTTTTAAGGTATGCATGTTTTTGTCATTTTGCCCCCATTGTAGATATGCTTATTTTCTTACTTTGCTATGCTTTTGAGCCTTCTCCTCTATTTTTAATCTATCAATAACACAACCTTAGTTTTTTTTTTTTAGAGTGGCTCATGGACACCATGGTCAACAGGTGGCGCTACGTCCACAGAAAAATCTGGGCTAATACCCCTTGGCCTACTGTAAGACCTGACCCCAAGGGCTTCGGGGAGAATGGACCCTGTGACCTCCTGATGGCGAGGCACTGATTTTGACTAACTAAGCTATTCCTTGAGGCTACACAACCTTAATTGTATTACTACTTCATCCATTATTTTAGGACTATCAAATTCAATCATTTCTTTGTAAGGGACTGGTAGCAAGTTCAAAAATATTTGCACCTTGGCCTTGGATTCTCTAATACATGAGACAAACTGCAACAAATTTGTGAATTTAGCCACAAACACATCCATAGTTAATTTTCCTAGGCTTAACTCATGAAAATCCTTTGGTCAATCATCATAATATCGTTCATTCAGGTATCTAGACTTGAATTGTTTGTGGAACTCCTCCTAGAAAATTGTCTTTTCTTCCAATGTATACACGCTTTTGACCACCTCCCACCAGTGGGTTGCCTTATAATTGATAAATGGCCATCATGGCCTATAAATTACTCACATATTCATAAACTTGGAAATACTTGGTCATGATGAGAAGCCATGCTTTTGCATCCTCCTCCTTTCCCCAATCAAAGGTAGGGGGATTTATTTTTTTGAATTCCCCTTACAGCTGCACTTTCTACTTCCTTTTCTGGGTTTTTGGACAAGTTTTTTCTGAATCATTGCCACTTTAACACTTTTTTGTTTCGGTATAAACATTTTTCCATAGTGGTTCTAATTTCCCTCCATCATCTCTTGTTTTTGTTATCATGTGACTAGAATTTTTAGTTAAATATCTAATCATTATTTCTTGTTCTTCACTTGCTTTCAACAACTACTCATTACTCATTCTGAGATAAACCAACTCTCGTTATAAACTTGTCTCAATATCAATAAGTTGAGTTGTTGGTGTAGTACTTCTTCCTCCTAAATCAACATAGATTATTTCTCCTTCTATCACAGGTGGGTTGGCATTGATCCATTTCTTGATGTAACCATGCGTCACTTAATTACCTTATAGTGAATACAACCTAGTATTAGTATACCAATCCTTAACCTCATTCCGAATTTTTCACATAACTATATTTCCAGCGTGGTAGTTCCTTGTAAGCCTAGTTTTAAAACTATTGATTAAAATTTTAATTCCCTTATCTCAAATTCTACTTCTGAGTTTTACATTAAAAATTATTGATTAAAATATTAACTCCCTTAGCTCAAATTCACTAAGGCTCCCTTAGTGAATATCCTCAGAACCTCAACAGGGGCAATGGGAGTGAAATCAATGGAAATTGGCTTCCTCTGATCAAACAAATAAACCCCTCCGGACACTTGGAAGCATAGGATCAGAAGATAATTGGGGATCTTGCATTTCAAGAATTTAATTAATTAATTTAAACAAATAAATTTAATTAATTCAATTTAATTTAATTTAATTAATTCTAAAATAAATTAAATTAAAATATGAAATTAAACATAACTTCTTAAATGATTAATAATAACCAAAAATAACTTTGATTATGATAATAAAATTAAGAATTAGATCTAATTACTCTCTAATAAAAATATTAATCAAAAATAAAAAATTTAGAATTTTATGAAATTAAAACAATATGAATTAATTGATTTTAATCAAATTAAATTGAATTAGCATTTAATTTATAAATAAATAAAAATATAAATAACTAGAAATTAATAAATCAATTAATTAGATTAATTAGATAAATTAATTAATTAATTGGTTATTGATTAATCAAAGGATGGCGAAAATAATTTATAAATTAATTTAAATTAAGTAATTAATTAAATAAAAATAAAAAGAATTAATTAGTTAATAAATGAAGTACAAAATTAATAAAATAAAATAAATTAATCTTTTTTGTTCATGATTAAAATAATTAACCTAAACTAATAATGAATAATTAAATGATTAATTAAAGTTTTTATAAAACTTTTATAAATAAAATTATTATAAAAAGAAAATAATAAATAAAAATAAAATAATAATTAATAAAAAATAAAGAATCATGTGTCGGCCTTTATAAAATTAGGGTTCTTGTTTATTTATATCATGGTCGTAAGGTTCTCTTCTCTCAATAATCTTTCACTCATATTCTATCTGTTTTGTCCTGATGATGGACCCCCTTTGGGGTTTGAAACGTTGGCAGAATGAACTAGAAACTATGGATAATCCGGATCTTGACACTACAAATTACTAGACACCTCGTAAATAATGTTGGTGGCAATGTTTTTATTGCATGGTCCCTCTAGTTGTGTCACCCATATGGGCATTAAGGCTTGAGTCCTGGGTTGTTGTTGTGTTTTGTGAGTGAGCCAATGGTTCGTTCCATTGTTCATGTGAACTTCTTGCGACCTCCAATACATGGCTAGATGGATGGTAAGGATGTGTTTTATTGATCCAATGGTGAGGACCCATTCGTCCAGAACTAACACTATGTTCTACGATGTTTCTCCTTGATTAAGGTGGATGTAGTTGGCCAGTCACCTATTCTACTTCGACCCCCACCACTGTCTCTTTCAATTTTTTAGTTTCCTTAATTGTAGCACAGTTTACTATTTTTGGCATTTTTTTGGTCCTGAACTTTTGGAGCCATTTTGAGGCCCTAAACGATGTTTTTTTGGGAAAAATAGGGCTAATTTGGGTCTCTCATTGATCTTGAAAACCTTAAGGTTGTATTCCTATGATAGATCGCTCTAACGAGGTATTGTGCACGTCAAACGGAAATCATATGCTAATGTTACGACCCTGGGAAGTTGATGTACTAATTTACCAAAATGGGGCACATAGTTTTGGCACTTCATATCCTTGGGTTAGGTTCATTGATGTTTATGGTTTTCCATTCTTTAGTAATAATAAACAGGCATTCAAACCCCATTGTAAGAGAGTTTAGAGGCATGTAGCTACCACATCTCTTCTTAGAGATAAGCTATCATCGCTCAAGCTAGTATTGTTTCCATTCTGTTCATAGGCATAATTCAATATTTGATATTAATGAACTGAAGTGTTACCTCCATTGCGACTTTGTATTTATGGTTATATCTCTAATATTTTTTGCTCCTCTTTAAGTTCATATCACTCCTCTCATCTAGTTTCTTCCACCAAACTGTAGTGGTATCGAGACTGCAATGCGCTACCATGACCATCACAGTCATTCAAAACCTATGGTAGAGCAGTATTTTCTCATTGATTTAGTTCACATTCCTAGCAAAATAAATTCTAAGGGTGTTTAAATTTATCATTGTGGTTTTTTTATTTTTGTTTAGTACTCCAAATCCCTAATTTGTGTTGATGAATCTTATCTCCTTATTTTTTTTCCAAGGTGTTCATAGGCCTATGATGTCAATACTAGTTTGAGAGACTTTTCAATCACATTTCTCTTCAACATGTGTACAAAGAGAGGAATATAAAATTTTATAATTTACCCAAAGTTTTGATTCTAAATTAGTGTGGTAGATATATGATTAAAAAATATAAATAGGACATTCCAAAATATTACCAGCCTCCTTTTCATGAATTAGTCATAGGAGAAAGAGATGTTCTTCAAGAAATTCCTTATATTGGATCAGAACACACTTGTTAGCAATATTGATCAATATATTTATTCTGTTTTTATAAACTAAAGTGATATGTATAACAAGGAAATGATATGCATGCCTTGAGTGGATAAATGAAGCTTTGAGAAATAAACATTTTATATTTGATAAGTGTAATTTTATAATTTTTGTGAAGAAGTGATTAAATTATGATTTTTATTCCAAGGTCAAAAAAGAGCTAGTCCTTCTTGGAAGTAAGATTCTTTGATCTTATATTTCCATCATAATTATTTGAGATTAGAAATCAATGTATTAAAAGTATCATTGTTAGGCTCACTTATTTAACACAATGAGCATTTATAGAGCAATGATGTGATACTACTTACAAACAACAACGATATGTTTTATTAATTATAATCCTATTGAACTCAATTTTCAATGTGGATAATCTATTGACCAAAGCACCTTAACATCTTGTTAGTTTCAGATTTCTTGGGTTCAATTATGTTTATACTATTATTATAGAGTTATTTTCACTTTTAGTAGCTTTGAGTCTCTATATAAACTCATCTCCTTAAACGCATCTCCTTGAGTTCTAAGTTTAGGTTTCCATTTAAGTAATAACTACATTAAGTACGCAGTTAATTATAAAAAATAAATAAAATGAAAACACTATTAGGAGAGACAATTGGGATCGAACTTTCCATAACTAGAAAGAAGATTTTAAGTTATAAAGATACCAAAAACTTTTACTAATCAATTTCAAATATAGTACTAAAGAACCAATTAGGCCTTGTTAATTTATTCTCAAAAGAATTAATTTGATACATTGAACATCAAATGAATGTAAAATTTACCATTGACAAGTAAAATTTAGGGAATAAAAACGTATTGAATAATAAACCAATGAAAAAGTCATTAAACCTGAAAACTAAACATGGAAGGATTCTAAACCTCTTTATGAGAGGGTTCGTTGTCCACCTTGACTACTGATATCGTGTTTAGAATTTTTGTTAAAATGGAAAGAGTAAGGGAATGTTTGTTAAATTAGAATGAGTGAAATATAAGGTAACTGTAAAAAAAATATGTATTTTTTCTCACCAGATATAGATAAAATTTATATTAAAAGTCAAAGTTTACATAGGTTTTGATTTTCTTGGAAACAAATTATTTGTTTAAATCATCATTTACATTTATGGGCAATATGTCAATGTTTACCACACCAATATAACCTATCAGTTTTCTTATCATTCTGAAATGTTTTTTCTTCCTGACACCTTGATGACTATGGCCCCCTTGCCTCTATCTTATTTCTTACCATGACCTCTACTACCTTCTCCATTCTTGGTACACTTTCCTTCAGATGTACGTTATTATTGTGAAAGACACAAGGTCTCAACATTTGAATTGGGAAGTAACTCCTTCCCAAAGGCTTTCCTTCTTTCGGCAGCTTTATCTACAAGTTTATCAAAGGTCATAGATTTCATTTGTTCACTAGCTTGAAGAGACTCCAAGTAGTGTGAATAGGTGGGGTATAGGGATTTAATGAATACAGTGAGTTTCAAATGAACTTTAACACTAGTGGAATAAATGTCATGATAAATGGCTTTAATTGCTAATGCAAACTTCATTATCTTTTAATCCTAAATTAAATAGTTTCATCAATAATTGTATGTGTTATAGAGTTTGGAGAATTCCATGATAAATTTCATGTAATTTGTGTGTATTATTAATTCAATTAAGGTTACATTTATACTTGAAAGAGATAATTATGTATCCATAACTCAAAATACCTAATTTATAACTATATCTCTAAGCATAACTATGTTATCCCTAATCATAACTATGTACAAAATCCTAAATGATTACAACATTTCTCCCCTTAATCCAAAGGGGCATCTGATATACCATGTAAGGATCTAAACATTTCGAACTTTTCCTGCACCAATACTTTCATAAGGATATCTGTAATTTCTTCTGAAGTTTGACAATGTGCCAGATGAATTGTTTTGGCCTCTACATGATGTTGAATAAAATGATACTTAGTGTTGATATGTTTGCTTCGATCATGAAACTTTGTATCCTTGGCTAATTGAATTTCAAAAGAGTTGTCAACAAGTACAGGAGTTGAAGCTTTTTGTTTCTCCTGCAAATATTCAAGTATTTTCTGAAGCCAAATGATTTCCTTAGTGGCTTGAGTTGCTACAACATATTCAACTTTGGTGGTAGAGTTAGAAGGAATATATTGTTTTCATGATGTCCAACAGATGCATGTTGATCCAAGTTTTATTAAATAACTAGACATAGAGACTTCATTCTCTTTATCTCCATCAAAATTTAAATCTGAATAACCAGAAAGATGGAAAACTCAAAATTTGGTATATTTGATGTTGTAAGTTTGTGTTCATTTTAAATATTTCAGTACTACTTTTTCTACTACATAATGACCCTCTCAAGGATGGCGCATAAATCTGGAAAGTATTTCAACAACAAATTTTATATAAGGATGAATAATAGATAAATCAATCAAACTTCCAACAAGTTTCATGTACTTTATTGGATCTTCAAACAATTTTCCTTCTTCTAAAGTGAGTTTCAAATTCTACTCCAATAGTGTAGCAAAAGAATTACAATCCATCATACCATATGTGTTGAAAAAATTACCAACATATTTCTTCTGAGAGATGAAAATATGTTGTGGGTTTCAATGAACTTCAATTCCAAGATAATAATGAAGTAAACCTAAATTTTTCATATCAAAAACCTTTTTCAATTGCTTATTAATAAATGACATATATTCATCATTGTTTCCTATGATCAATAAATCATTAACATATACAACTAGATATAGAATTGATCTTCCAACTTTCTTAACGAAAAGAGTTGCATCATCTAGGTCAAAATGTTTATAATTTAACTTAAGAATATGTTAAGTTAGTTTCGAATACCATGTTCATCGCACTTGTTTCAAGCCATACAAAAGAATTCATTAGTTTGCAAACCTTTTATCCGTTGCTTTTATCGAAAAAACCTTCCGGCTAAAACATGCTAACATCTGCTTTCAAATATCCATTTAAAAAGGCAATTTTGACACCCATATGATGAATTTTCCATTCTTTTTGAGCTGCAATAGCCAACAGAGATCTAATAGTGCCCCATTTAGTTGTAGGACAAAATGTCTTTGTATATTCAACACCCTCTTTCAGTGCATCTCCCTTTGCTACAGTCTTGCCTTGTGCTTATTAAGTAAACCATCAAATGTATACTTAGTTTTATAAATCCATTTGCAACCAATAGGTTTGATGCCAACAGGAGGATCCACCAGCCTCCATTTTCCATTTTTATGAGATCATCATATTCTTTTTTCATTTTATCTTTCCACTAATCATACTAGCATCTTCTTTCAAACAAGTAGGTTCACAGTCCACAAAAAATTAAATTCACAATGAGAATTGTTACCTGAGGAGATTATTGTCTTAAACTCAACATATTTCTTTAAAAAAATTCAAATATGAGTTGATCTGTCTCATTTCTTGCCATCTTTTACCCTCTCATCTCTGTTTCTATCTCTGTCCCTATCATCTCTATTTTCGTTTATGTCCCTGTCATTTCTGTAGAAACACTTGCATCAAGCAATTTGTCTCCAGAAGAAAAATTATCATCATTGAGAGAAGTAAAATCCACAGACAGATCTAATATAAGAATACTCCCTTCAGGTTGTGGAAGAATATTATCTGATTCATAATAAAACTTTTGAGGCACAAAATTTTCTATCTAATTAAGTTTTCTATCAACAGTGAGGGTTCTTCATCAAATTCAAGAAAAAATACATCTTTTCACAAAATAAACTTCTTATTCTCTTCATTGTACAATCGCTATGCCTTAGAAGTCAAAGAATACCCTAAAAATATACATTTTTTGCTTCTTTCACTCAACTTATTTCTTTGATGTTTAGGAATCAAAGAATAACACCAAGAACCAAAAATTTTGAATTTCTTAACAACAGGAGGATGATTATACCACATTTCTTATAGAGTTTTATTATTGATCATAGAGGAAGGAAATCGATTTCTAATATATGTTGCATAGATCATTGCTTCTCCCCAAAACATCAATTTTACATTCTTAAAATACATCACTGACCTTACCATATTAAGCAATGTTTTTTTCATTGGTTCTACAACACCATTTTGTTATGGATTACATGGTTTTTGGTCTAGTGTTTGATGCCATTCTATTGCAAATAACTTTCAAAAATATGTGAATTATATTCTCCCCCATTATCAATTCTTATAGTACCAATATTAAGTTAAGGCCTCATTCGTAATCAAGAGATGAAATTTTTAGACACATCAAAAACTTGTGATTTTCTTTAAGTAGATAAACCCAACACATCCTCGAACAATCATCAGTATAAGTTAGTATGTATTTATTGCCAATCATCGTTAGTATAGATGTAGGTCCACATAAATCAGAGAGTATGAGACTTAATTTCCTTGTATCTCTAGAGGTAGAATTTTGAAAAGACTGTTTGTGATGCTTTCCCAATATACAAGCATTACATGGGGTCAATTTTCTTGGAACCGTTGGAAGTCATTTAATCCCATGTTGTCTCATAATTCTAATACTTTCATAATTAATACATCTGAGGCGTGCATGCCAAAATAAAGATGATGTCATGATATCATTTTGTTGAACCAAATAATTAGTGTTCAATTCAATAGACGACATACATTTTAGCTTAAAAAATTTATCTTCTTCCACACCAGTCATTAAAATGTTATTGTCAGATGCTCTTCGAATTTCTATTTTACCATCAAATATGTGAATGGGATGTCCCTGTTGTCTTATTTGTACAATAGATAATACATTCCTTTGGAACTGAGGAATGTAAAGAACATCATTCAAAGTATAATTTGAATGTCCATGAATTTTTACCTAAATAGAACCAATCCCTGATGGTTTGATTTGAGACTTATCAAAAAAATACACTACTACATCAATATTATCACTAAATTTTTCAAACAAATCTCTTCTAAAGGTCATATAACAAGTGGCATCTATGTCTAAAATCAAATTGTCATGCCACGAAGAGAAAGAGGTACTAAATATATATTCCATATGAAAATTACAATGAGAAACAACATAATGTGAATTCTGAGAAGATTGTCCTTTTTCTAGAATTAGTCAATCTTTTTTTCAAGCATTTGTTCTCTTCTTTCATTAGTTTTATCCCCAAGAATTCTACAATTGGCAGCAGTATGTCCAATTTTACCACATCTAAAACATTTTTTGAGAGGTTTATCAAAAAAAATTCTTTGTTTATCATTATGTTGTCTATCTCCCTTAATATTTATGCTCGCTTGCCTGTATAATTCTTCCTGCCTCGTCCTTTATTACCCTTATAATTTCTGGTAGATCCTTCTTAAGGTTTTAAGTCTTTTTGAGCAAGACATAGAGTTTCAGTATTAGTATTATGTAATGCTTCTTTCTTGCTAAAAGACTTCACTCTTCTTGTAATTTTCGCTACTAAATTATCAAAATACAAATCTTTTAACTACCCACTAGCTTGGAGAGATACCAAGTAGTGTGAATAACTAGGGTAAAGCGATTTTATAAAGTCAGTAAGTTGTAGATCAACTTTAACTCTAGTAGATTCAATTTCATGATTTATTATTTTAATTTTATAAGCAAGTTTTAACAAATCATTGTCTTTCATTTCTAGATTAAATAACCACAAAAATAATTATATTATCTCCAATTCAGAATGTGAATCATAAATCTCTTTTAATTTGAGGTGGAAATTAAGGCATAAGCCTTCTTATCCTTACTTGAACAATTCACTAACTGATTCTCCTCATTATGTTGATCTGGTGCATTCCCTTCTTTTCCTTAATAGTCTCCATCCCACAAATAATTAAAAATAAATGTATTTTTAACCTTCCTGAATCATTCCTGGTAATTTTCCTTTCCAGATAAAACAAACATAATTAAATATACCAAGGAGTTCATATTTTGTAGATAAATTTCAAGACCTACCAAAAAACATTGTTTTGACCGTGAGGACAAAACTTCTTTTAAAAGAAAAGCTTTTTTTCAATCACAGAAAAAATTTATGCTTCACTGACACCCACAGGAGCAAATTTCTCTTAAAAATACTCTGTTTTAACTTAGAGATTCAATAATGCTCAGTGCTTTTGTCTCAACCACAACCAGGCACAAATTTCCTTTAAAAATTGTGTTCTTTGTTTTGACATACAAATTAAATAGCCACAGGCGATTGCACCTCTATAATGACACTTCTTCAAAGCCTGATCATGCTAGGCAGTCTTCACTCGGCCTACTCAACTTGGGTATGGTGATCGCATGCTCAAACTATGAATACCCACTTCAAACTTAAAGAAAAAAAGATGCAATGAACCATTCAGAGTTCCAAAACAACTACGAAGACTAGTGGGTACCTTCAAAGTTATGAAAGACGCTGAAATTTTAAATACCTTTAGAAGAAGACTCGACGAATTTCACTTCAGCACTTGCCATCTTCTTAGGTCAAGACAAGAGTACAATCGTATATTCTTCCCCTCAGTTAAACCGTAGTTTGCTTCAGCACTTGTCATGCGCTCCAAATAAATATTCATCATGCCATGCTACCGGGTCACTTCGCGCTAATAAAGTTGGAATCGATCTCGCTAATGGAGTTCGATCTAGGCTATGATACCACTGTTATCGAGTCTAGATAATTTTATGATACAAATTTTGTAATCTATGTGTATTATTAATTCCATGAAGGTTAAATTTATACTTGAAATAGATAGTTATCTCTCCATAACCAAAAATGCCTAATTTATAACTATATCCCTAATCACAACTATGTTATCCCTAATCATAACTATGTACAAATCCTAAAGGATTACAACAATATGATTCGTAGTTCTAAATAGGAGTCTTAAATATATTTTAATTTCTTTAATGCTTTAAATATTGTGATGCTCGAAAGAATATTTCGACTTACCTCTTATGTTACAGAAGGAGAAATCAAAGCATATTACTTTTGTCTTTAGTCTTCCAAATTATAAGTTTTTTTTCATCTCTAGGATGTTCTAGTTGACTTTTATCCTTTCCTTCACAAATGCCTTCCCATAAAACATAAAAAATAATTATATTTTTAACTTTTTGAAACCATTCTTGATAATTTTCCTTCCCACTAAGAGCAACACCTACTATGGAGATAAAAATTCATACTTGTAGTAATATTTGGCAGCCAACCAGTGCTAAAGAACCCTCAACAACTTTTGTTAAAGTTTTAAAAGCACAAAACTAATTGCGTTGTTCTAGAATGGATAATCGAAAACATTGTCATCATTATATAAATTGATAGATGTACTTGAATTATTAACATTAACTTATTCCAATGGGAATATTTAGAAATGTTGTAACCATTATAAAGGGAAACATCTACAAATATGTAATTGAATTTTAGTACCATACATACTGCATAGCATGATGTAAAACCAAAAATAGTTTGTTGTGATGTCATAAAATAATGAAATTAACTAATCGAGTAGGTAAATGGAGACAAGATTTTAGAGGTCCCTTCAATGCAATCTAACATGATGCGAATCAAGGGCAGAGAAGGCACTACAACCCTACATACCTTGGCAAAGACTTTTCGATGGTTTCCAGTTTCCACTAGCAGTCATACCTCCTCCTATGTACTCTCAACAATGACTTTTCTACCTTTTTCATTCCTTGGAGTTGTGCCAATTCTCCAATGTGCATTGCCGATTCTATGATGCGCTAGCTGCTTCACAATTTTTAGGTTAAAGTGCTTTGACAACCCTTCCAAGATTTTATAGGTTTCTCATGCGTCCACAATTTTTGATAGGATGATTTCAAACAACAAGCCTCAGATGTCTGAAAAGAGATTCCAAAGATTATTCTTAGATCACTTTGATCAATCATAAACTCCATTGATGATGTTTGATTCCAAGGAGATACACCATCCAAACGTGGAGTTCATAATTTCATTGGTGCTTCAATACCACTGTAGGGAGGCCCATGAATAAAATCCACAACAAAAATTGATGTATTTAGATCGAAATAATTTATTTGTATGAAGGATAAGTAGGTATGAGACAATTATGTATCAAATAATCTTTGATAACTTATTAACGAGAATTGAAGTTATCACCTAATTAATTATGTGAAATACAATCCTGAAGGATTAGTTTAACACTAACATGGTTGGTTATTACAAATATTTCACTCTCACTCTTAGCCATAAATAAAATATTCCCACTTCCATGTTAAATCCCATAATTTTATATCAACTTTGAAGAGATAAAGTAATTAAAGGTAAAAAAACGTTAAATTTTCTCTGTAAGAAAAATACATAATTATACTTTTAAAAAAATATTTTAATAAACGACTTATAAACTATTTCAACATTCTCGCTAATTAATATTTTTTAATATCAACTTCATACACATATGGATGTTGATACCTAAGGATAAGAAGTAATTAAAATAAAGAAATAAATCTATTTTTCCTAAGATAGGGAGATGTACAACTCATTTAATTCTCAATATAAAATTAATATATGGCATCTATAAATATTATTATTAATAATAAATTTAATGTGAGTCATAAATAAAATATTTCAATATGTTGAGCTAACTCTTATTCATGATGATTTTGCTATCATACACCAAGACTAATATGGTCAATGGGACCTTAAAAAGGCGAGAGATAAATTGAGATTTGCTAACATTTTATTTATATGCTTGAAAAAAGTGAGAGTAACATAACTAGATCACCATAGTTATGTTGACATAACAAATCAAGGAGGTTAGTTGTGTGATAAGTATTTTGAAATGTAGAATAGATGTGAATAAAATATTGACAACCAAATAGAAAGTCATCGCCATCTTCAACCCTCTTAGTATCGCAAATGCTACAGAGTCTTTCATCCCATAGAATTTTCGAAATTGAAAAATGTTCAATTTCAATTTGGCACTCATGAGAATTAGTACTTATCTTAAAAATATGTTTTTCTACTTTACACTAGTCAAGATACATAGAATCCTTTTTCCTCCAATTATCTAGCTAAGAATTCACATCCTTATGGCATCCTCATGTGAGTAGAGGGTGGGGATTTTGACTAGAGTTAGAAGCAATTTTATGAAACCTCTTGGTTTCCATATTGAATAACTTCTTCTTATACATAAGATCCCTATTCATAGGCATGATTTCAATTTGGGAAATGTATTTACAACAAAAAAATATTTTAGTGTGGACAATGTGATTCATAAAAAAAATATTTCAATAATAATGCTAAGTTAAAATACTTCAAAATCAATTATCTATATATGATATATCTTTAAAAGAAAATAACAAGAAAAACAATGTATTTATATTATATAAGGCAATTGAAAAAAAAAATGATATTTATGCTTCAAACATTTTACATAGTTTTATTAGTTTACTTTTTTGCAATTTTCAATAATAGTTGGTTGGTTAATTTTATTTGAAATCCAATATATATATTTAGTTTTTTTTATCCTTAAGACTTGTTTTATTAAAATAGTGAAAATAAAATTATATTTGGATTTTCATATTATAATCTTGTTGTATATCCTGACTATATATTTTTATTCATAAAAATTCTCAATTACAAATTTTGAAAAAAATAAATAAAAAAATTAAATTTATAAGATAATAGCATATCCTTTATATATAAAAAGAAAATTAAAAATAAGGAAATAATAAAAAAATTAATTTCTATACCAATATGTTTATATTTTATTTTATGTGAAATGAATAATAACACAAAATTGTTTTAAAGAATGGATATTTTAGCTATAACAATTTGGTTACCTGTTTATAGTTTTAAATTGTATTTAGTTGAATAAGATATAACCTAACCCATATAAAGATAAACCGATAAGCCGATTAAATGTTAAAATATTGAGTTAGGAAGGGTGAAAAATAAATTAATATTAAAAAATAAATAATCGTTTTAAATTATAAAGTTTATCATATTAATTGATAATAATTATGAATTATGTAATATGATATTTATTATTGTGTAAAATGTAGTTTCATCTTTTTAGTTTTGTAAGATGGTTACATGGTAGGCAAAGAAGGTTACGTAGAGTTATTAATGGTAGGTGTGATAAGAAGTGGATTTATTAATATTATTTTAAAAAAATTGGTTAAAGGATTATATTGAAGTAGATTGGAGGAACTATGGAAAATATCCATAAACAAAAGTTTGCAAGGTTGTAAGTTTTTATTATAAACTTTGCATCTTATGGGTTCTAAATGATTAGTTTTCCATAAAATAACAAAGGAAACTTACTAGTAGTAGTTCAAAGGCAAATTGATAAGAGCTTTAATGGAGATATACTAGTAGTTTAAAATCAAAATGATAAAAACTTTATCCAAGATTTCATTGATGGGATGCAACAAGGAATCATTTTCTTAAATTTAAGGTAAGACGGTGGGAGTGTGAAATACTAATGCTAAATTTATTCCGGTAAAACTTTTATTATTGCATGGAAATAAAAAATTGATTAAATGTCTATAGGTGTTTGGTGATTCAAAAGTTGTTATCACATGTTTAAAATTGTGATTAATATTGTCACAATGTCTTATGTTTCGAAGGTTTTGAGAGTGTTTTCAACCATATTTCTCTTCAACGTGTATACAAAGTATACAAAGAGAGAAATATAAAAGTTTATAGTTTACCAAAAATTGTAATTCCAATGTAGTGTGGTAACTAAATGATAAAAGAAAATAGGAACGAGACATTCCCAAATATTACCAAAATATTACCAGCTTCCTTTTCATGAATTAGTAACAAGAACAAAAGATGCTCTTTAGGCATTTCTTCTATTGGATGAAAACTCACTTGTTAGTAATATTGATCAATGTATTTATTGTATTTCAAACAACTAAAGTTATATCTATAACAAGAAAAGGATATACATCCCTTGAGTAGATAAATAAAGCTTTGAGAAATAAACCTTTTATGTTTAATTTTTTTTTTTTAAAGTGAAATTATGATTTTTATTCCAAGGCAAAAAATAGTCTTCAAAAGTAATATTCTTCTAGCTTATCATTCCCTCATAATTGAGATTAAAAACCAAATTATTAAGAGTACCATTGTCAGACTAACTTATTTAACACCATGATAATTATTTGAAATTAAAAACAAATTATTAAAAGTACCAAGGTCAGGCTCATTTATTTCACACCATGATTATTGATAAAGCAATAATGTGATACTACTTTTTACAAACACACCTGATATATGTTTTATGAATTATAAAACTATTAAATTCAATTTTCAATGTGGACAATGACCTTCGAATCATTTTAGTTTTTGATTTCTTAAATTCGATTAGGATTATAATATTTTGTAGAATTATTTGTATTTTCCATAGCTTTGAAATTCTCTGTAAACTCATCTCCTTGAGTTCTAAATTTAAGTTTCCATTTAAATAATAACTACACTAAGAGTTAATTATAAAAAATGAGAAAATATATATAAAAAAATAAATAAAATAAAAACACTCTTAAAAATTAATTATAAAAAATAAGAAAAACATATTTAAAAAATAAATAAAATAAAAACACTCTTATGAGAAACCATTTTTTTTTATTAATCAATTTTAAACTTAATACCAAAGAACCTATTAGATTTCGCAAAATAAAATTATTAATTTATTCTCACAAGAATCAATTTGATACATTGAACCTCAAATGAATGTAAAATTAACCATTCACTAGTAAACTTTGGTGAATAAAAACATATTAAACAATAAACCAATGAAAAATCCATTGAACTCTAAAACTCACGGTGGAAGGATTCCAAAACTCCTTACGGGAAGGTCCTTTGTCCTGCTTGACTACGGATATCCTGTTTGGAATGTTTGTCAAAATGGAAAAGTGAAATATAAGGTAATGTTGTTTAAAATGGAATGACTAAAATATAAAGTCAATTGTTTCTTTTGTATTTTATTTTAACACCGGAGATAAATTTATCAAATTTAGATTAAAAGTCAAATTGTTTCTTTTGTATTTTTTTTCCCACTGGTGATAAATTTATGAAATTTATATTAAAAGTCAAATGGTTTGTTTTGTATTTTCTTTCCTTCGGAGATATGATACATTTAGATTAAAAGCCAATGTTCACATAGATTCTGGTTTTCTAGGCAAATTTGTATTTGTTTGAATCTTATTTATATTACTAGGTAGGAACTTAGGATTACTGTATCTTATTTGGTATTCAAAAAGATGCTTTGTAGGACTTACTATTAATGCTGTCGTACAAGTTGTTTAGGCTAATGTTTACATGTTTAGAAAACATTAAAATCAAAATGATAATAATGTTAAATACCCAATTTCACCGGCCGAAGAAGATCATATAATTTACACAATTAAAAGCTTATGTTAGTGTGTAAACAATTAATCTAATATTATAGTGTGTAAAAAATTACTGAGGATATCATTTACATAATTTATTTTATTAATTATTTATTGAGGATATTATTTGTAAGTAGTTTTACTCATGTTTAAATTTTTGGAGAGGTCATTTATAAGTTTTTAGTGTAAGAGGATACAAGTATTATGGATACAAGTCTTATCACCAATTTCAGTCTTTGGAGTTTTAATGTTTGTCATCCATTTACAAGTAGTTTCACCTGTATTCAAGTCGTCACCCATACACCTTTAATATAAGAGGATATAAACAATATTAATGCAAATCCCGCACCAAATATTGTCTCTCAAATTTTAGTGTTTAGAATAAATTTACAAGTAATCCAGACATAATAAACATATTATTTCACATACAATAGACGTTGATCAAAATTTAAAAAATTATATTGTTTGAGTGTTCCATTTGTGTATGCCCAAATTGAGTGGGAAGATGGTCTTCTTTTATACACATAAAAGTACGCTGGTAGTCATATCAGTTGATGTGAAGAAGCATCTTAACTTTCCATCCATGTACTTCGACAGATTTCTGGTTCCCGATTTCTGTCGCTTTTATCCACCGTGTTCCTAATATCATTTTTTTACCCAATTGTGCGAACCTCACAACATATGTTTAAGTCACTACCTGTAGAATACAACGGTCGACCTCTAAGCCAGAATCGGCACGATATCTATCGGTAAATCCAAGAACAGGAGCGAGGGAGTAAATGAATTGGACGAAGTTGGAACAGCGAGGGGAGGTCACGGGATTGGCTGACCCATCCATGGCTGTTCTGCTCCCAGTCAAATTACCGGGATAAACAAAGAAAGTGACCGATCGAGCCGAATATGTGTGCTGTTAAATCAGAAGGCGGGTCCTCGAATCTGATTCTTCTGAAAACAGGAGAAAGGGCTTATAAAGAGGGAGGTCACGGAAATGGAGTCATTTTTATAATGATATAGAGCGTATGAATATATATTTATTCCGCAGAGTACCGACGTTGCATGTTTGTGTTTTGTATCAGATTTTGAATTCTTAGAGTAGAACGTATGATTGGTAGAAAAGACCGGAAGCACTTAAGGACTGATACGGATTGATATGGTTGGATACGCCTTCAGTGTTGAATTGAATGAGGGTAAGGGAATTTGTCGGTTGTAGTTTAATTTGTCCCGGTGATACAGGCCTGAAGTTAATGCTTATTTGATTCAATCACGTAGCAAGTCGCAGCAGGTGATTATTTCATACAAACATACCGATTTTATCGCAAAAAATTATAAATTGTGATTGGTTGGCCTAGTTGAATTTTTTTTGGGTATTTTAATTGTGCTGCTATTTGCTGATTTGTACTTACAGTTTAGTATTCTTTTTTAAACCGTGCACAAATTTATCATAATTTAATTGTTAATTGTAAAATTAGTAGTGATTATAATTATTTTTTTATGAGGATTTGTTAATGTAATTGGACTATTATCATTATTCAAGAAGAGTCATCATTATTGAAAAGAAAAATTAAACCACTTGAAATTAAAATAACTAATTTATATATATATATATATATATATATATATATATATACAAGGTCTTGATTGATAGTCTCAGTGGTAAGGTTTTTATTAGAAATCCGCAGCTTTCCGGATGGTTGGAGAGAATTAATTTTCTCTGGAACAGATCAGAAGAGGCATCCATTTGTCATATCAAGAGGGATCTTAATCAAGTTGCAGATGGCTTATTCAAAATCAGTCTCAGGGTGCCCACAGGTTTATGGTTCTTGCAGATCTCCTTCGATGGAAACGTTATCTCCATTCAGGACTTTCTTCCACCTGACTTCTAATCCTGTTCTCGATCCTAGCCTCAATTTCCTTCCCTGGTTTTTGTTTCAAGTAAGATGAAGGTTTTTTGTCTTGCTAATATGCTTTTCTAGTTATCCCAGGTGATGCCTCCATTTCCCTGGCGATGTTCGCTGTTTTTTTGTCAGATTTGGATTTCTTTTTTGGATTTTGGTGCTCGTTGTGGACTGCGTTGCCCACCATAGTCTTTCCTGGTGTGGCTTGGAGATTTGTCAACGAAGCTTCTTATTTAGCTTGTTTTGGCTGATTTTGTATTTCTAATATAAATGAAATTTTGTTTTTTTCTGCCCGAAAAATATATACAAGTTTTCAATCTTAACAAATGTTGGAATTTAATTCCAACATGCAACAATGAACAGCTATACAAGAATCTGATTTGCAGTAAATGTTACAGGCTGTTCGGTGCAGCAAAGTCGCCTTTGATATTTTTGCACATTAATATGCATTAAAGTTTCAATTGAATTCCCCTGCAGACAGCCGACTTGTTTTTGATAAAGGCATCACCGCCTTGCTGCAATAAATTCTGAGATAAACATTAGAAGATATTTTGTAATATTTTATTGTTTTAATCAGATATCTTTCAGCATATAAATACCACACAGCATTTCTGTTTTAATGTTAGCAGCAGCAGCTGAAGAATCACACAGAACAGAGGAAAGCACGCAGCAGCGTGAAGAAGAAGAAGAATAATTTCAGAACAGTGAAATGCACAGCAGTGCAGATTTGAATGTAATTTGTTTTCTGGTTGTTTGCTGATAGAAAGGGTAGATGTTATTTGTGTGGAACAGAAGCGTTCCTTGGTAAATCTGTTTTGTAATAGAAGTTGTGAAATTCTCTCAGTATGAGGAAGACAAATCTGTAACAGTTAGTTTATTTTGATGAATACAAGTTAATTTTTCCTGTTGCTGTTACACCGTCACCGTTGCTGTTACACCGTAACTCAAAAAATACTTGACGTCAAAAATTTACGTTGCTGCAACACCACGAACAGCGTTGCTGCAACACCAGTTACAGCAACTGAAAAAAAACTGTGTTGCTGAAACACCGTTTCCAGCAAGCGATTTTCTGTTTTTCTGTGTAAAAACAGAGTGCAATTTTTGTCTGTCTGTTATGGAATTTATCAGAAAATTCCAACATGGTATCAGAGCTAGTCTAGGCACTCAGTGAGTAAAAAACAGAGCTTGTTTTTCACTGTAGGAGCTGTAAGAAGTTTGTTGAGCAGATTTTTCCAGCAGAGAAAGTTTTTGCTTGTTTTCAAAATACAGTCAGTATCTTTTCTTTACCAATACAGGTTAAGATGGCAGATGCTGGAACAGGTTTGACAAATCCCCAACTGCCACAGTTTAATGGGAAAAATTACAGTTATTGGTCCATAACAATGAAAGCATTGTTTGCTTCTCAAGGAATATGGGAGCTGGTTGAAACTGGCTATGCTGAACCTGCAGATGCAACAGCGTTGGCTGCTTTGACAGCAGCAGAAAGAGACCAGTTGAAGGGTGACAGAAAGAAGGATGCCAAAGCCCTCTTTTTCCTCTTCCAATCAGTACATGAAAGTGTTTTTCCGCGGATTGCAGCAGCAACAAAATCCAAAGAGGCATGGAATATTCTCCAAACTGCCTATCAAGGCATGAAGAAGGTGAAGACTGCAAAGTTGCAGATGTTGAGGAGAGACTTTGAAAATCTCAGCATGAAGGAATCTGATACAATAGATTCATTCTTCACTCAGGTTATTGGCTTGATAACCCAGATAAGATCTCATGGTGAGATTCTTGAAGATAGAAGGATTGTAGAGAAAACCTTGAGATGTTTACCCTCAAGGTTTGAATCTATTGTGGTAGCAATAGAAGAAACAAAAGATCTCTCACAGCTCACGGTAGATGAGCTGAGTGCTTCACTTTTGTCTCATGAACATAGACTGAGTAGAGGAACAGATTCCTCATTTGAACAAGCATTCAAGACTCAGATGTCTTTTGGCCAAAGAAGAGGTCGAGGCAGAGCAAATAACAGAGGTCGTGGTAGAAGCCAAAACAGAGGCAGAAATTATCCTGCTAGCACAAGCGGAAGGAGCTGCAATCAGAACCAAGCTGAAGGTTCGAGCAAACAGCAAGCTCATGGACAAAGGTATGACAAATCCCAAGTCCAATGTCATTATTGTAAGAAATTTGGGCACTATGCCAATGAATGTAAGAAAAAACAAAATGACATGAATAATAGGCAGAATGTTAATTTTGCAAATGAAGAAGATAACAACCCAAAAAATGTGCTGTTAACATGTAACATAGCACAAGACAAACAAGAAGATTTTTGGTTCTTAGACTCAGGTTGTAGTAATCACATGACTGGAAATATTGCAATGTTTGCCAATCTGGATGAAAATGTGAAATCTGAGGTAACAACAGGGACTGATGATAAGATATCTGTCAAGGGTAAGGGCAGAGTCAGTATTCGAGCAAAAAATGGAGAACAGATGATTGTGCCAGAGGTATACTATGTACCTGGTCTGAAATGTAATCTTTTGAGCATTGGACAGCTCATAAACAAAGGTTACAACGTGTTCTTCAAAGATGATTTGTGTACTATCAGAGATATACCTCCAAGTAAGAAGATCATTGCACAGGTGCAGATGACCAGCAATAGAATGTTTTCTCTCAAACTCAGGGCAGATTTGAAAGAAGGTAGAACTATTGCGGCTGTAACACAAGAAGTCCTTCAAGAACAGGTGAAAGATGTGAATTGGTTGTGGCATTTGAGATTTGGACATCTCAATTTCGGAGGCCTGAATCTCTTGCACAGAAAGGGCATGGTAAAGGGATTGTCGTTGATTGAGAAACCGGACAGCCTTTGTGAAGGCTGCATCTTGGGCAAGCAACACAAGGAAAGCTTTCCAGCAGGAAAGAGTATAAGGGCAAAAGCACCCTTGGAAATTGTTCATTCTGATGTGTGCGGACCGATGCAAATACCATCATTTGCTGGAAATAGATATGTTTTAACTTTTATTGATGATTACACCAGAAAGACATGGGTGTATATGCTGAAACAGAAGAGTGAAGTGTTTGAGAAATTCCGCCACTTCAAAACTCTTGTTGAAAAGCAGAGTGGGCATTATATCAAAGTGCTCAGAACAGATAGAGGAGGAGAGTACATCTCCCAAGACTTTCTGCGTTTTTGCAGAGAGAATGGCATACAAAAGCAGTTTACCGCAAGGTATACACCTCAGCAAAACGGTGTTGCTGAAAGAAAGAATAGGACCATTCTTGACATGGTCAGAAGTATGCTGAAGGAAAAACACTTGCCGTATGAGTATTGGGCAGAAGCTGTTACTTGTGCAGTTTACATCTTGAATAGATGCCCAACTAAAGCTGTCATGAACAGAATACCAGAAGAGGCATGGAGTGGTCAAAAGCAAACTGTCACTCACATGAGAGTATTCGGTTGTGTTGCATATGCACATGTACCAGATCAGCTAAGGAAAAAGCTTGATAGTAAGGGGGAGAAGTGTGTCTTTATTGGCTATTGTGATGAGTCAAAAGCATACAAACTCTATAATCCATCCACCAAGAAGTTAATAGTAAGCAGAGATGTGCAGTTCATTGAAGATGAAGCTTGGGATGGAAGTTTAGAAAAAACAGTGAATGTGAAGAAAATTGTGTCTCATGAAGAACAAGAGGAAGGGACAGCAGCAAATAATCCTTCCTTGGTGGCTCCTCCTACACCACAGCAAGTACAACAAACCACACCACAAGCTGGAATCCGAACAGCCTTGAGAAGTCAAGGAAGAACAGATGCTGTTACACCACAAACAGCTAATGCTGAAACACCACAATGATCTGAAATACCCTCAAGTTCGGATGGAACTCCAAGCACACCAAGAAGACCAAGATTCAGAAATCTGAATGAGATTTATGAACAAGGAGAGGTAAGTAACAATACCGATCTGAATTCATTATTCGCTTTGTATTGTCATGTTGATGACCCAATTCATTTTGAAGATGCTGTAAATGAAGATAAATGGATTGAAGCAATGAATGAAGAAATTGGTGCAATTGAGAAGAGTAAAACATGGGAGTTAGTGGACCTCCCTGAAGGCAAATAAGCCATTGGAGTTAAGTGGGTCTATAAGACCAAAAGCAATGCTGAAGGTAAGATTGACAGGCACAAAGCAAGACTTGTTGTGAAAGGCTACAAGCAGCAACAAGGCAAAGACTATGATGAAACCTTTGCACCAGTAGCAAGGATGGAAACAGTGAGAACAGTGTTGTCTATTGCAGCACAACACAAATGGAAGATTTATCAGATGGATGTTAAATCTGCATTCCTGAATGGAGTGTTAAAAGAAGAGGTTTATGTTGATCAACCTCCGGGCTATGAAGTTGAAGGACAAGAGCATAAAGTTTGTAAACTGAAGAAGGCTCTTTATGGGCTGAAGCAAGCTCCAAGAGCATGGTACAGCAGAATTGATGCTTATCTGATTGAGAATGGGTTTGATAAGTGTGATGGTGAACCCACACTCTATATAAAGCAGCATGACGGTAAGATTATTGTTGTTGTTTTATATGTAGATGATCTGATTTTTACTAGCAATGATGCTTCTCTCATTGCTGATTTTAAAGCAGTCATGAAAAGTGAATTTGAAATGACTGACTTGGGCTTATTAAGATATTTTCTTGGAATTGAAGTAGACGAAAGTGAAAATGGTGTTTTCATTTCTCAAGATAAATATGTAGAAACTGTGTTGAAGAGATTTAACATGCAAAACAGCAAGGCTGCTGTGACTCCAACAGTAGTGGGGTTGAAATTAACCAAAGAAGACAACAACAAATATTTTGATCCAAAACTGTACAAGAGCATAGTTGGCAGCCTTATGCACTTGACTGCAACTAGGCCGGACATTATGCACGCTGTGAGTTTAATCTCCAGATTTATGGAAAGACCGAAAGAGACTCATTGGCAGGCAGCCAAGAGGATTCTAAGGTATGTGAATGGAACGAAGGGGTTTGGTATTTTATACTCCTCTTCTGAAAGTTTCATGTTGACAGGTTACACTGACAGTGATTGGGCTGGAAGTGTTGATGATAGGAAAAGCACATCGGGATATGTGTTTCATATGGGATCGGGAGCCATCGCATGGGCTTCCAAGAAGCAACCAGTTGTGGCTTTGTCAACAGCAGAGGCAGAGTATGTGGCAGCAACAGCAGCAGCATGCCAAGCAGTATGGCTGAGAAGAGTTCTCAAAGATTTGTGTCATGAACAAGAAAAGGGCACAACCATTTACTGTGACAATAGCTCAGCAATAGCATTGTCTAAAAACTCTGTTTTCCATAAAAGAACAAAGCACATAGACACCAAATTTCACTTCATACGTGAATTGGTTAACAATGGTGAGATTGTTTTGCAGCACTGCAGAACAGAGGATCAGCTTGCAGACATCTTGACAAAACCATTAGCAAAGAAAGGTTTTGATCATTTCAGAAAATGTCTGGGTATGCAGCAGTTGAAATTAAGGGGGAGTGTTGGAATTTAATTCCAACTGCAACAATGAACAGCTGTACAAGAATCTGATTTGCAGTAAATGTTACAGGCTGTTCGGTGCAGCAAAGTCGCCTTTGATATTTTTGCACATTAATATGCATTAAAGTTTCAATTGAATTCCCCTGCAGACAGCCGACTTGTTTTTGATAAAGGCATCACCGCCTTGCTGCAATAAATTCTGAGATAAACATTAGAAGATATTTTGTAATATTTTATTGTTTTAATCAGATATCTTTCAGCATATAAATACCACACAGCAGTTCTGTTTTAATGTTAGCAGCAACAGCTGAAGAATCACACAGAACAGAGGAAAGCACGCAGCAGCGTGAAGAAGAAGAAGAATAATTTCAGAACAGTGAAATGCAAAGCAGTGCAGATTTGAATGTAATTTGCTTTCTGGTTGTTTGCTGATAGAAAGGGTGGATGTTATTTGTGTGGAACAGAAGCGTTCCTTGGTAAATCTGTTTTGTAATAGAAGTTGTGAAATTCCCTCAGTATGAGGAAGACAAATCTGTAACAGTTAGTTTATTTTGATGAATACAAGTTAATTTTTCCTGTTGCTGTTACACCGTCACCGTTGCTGTTACACCGTAACTCAAAAATTACTTGACGTCAAAAATTTACGTTGCTGCAACACCAGTTACAACAACTGAAAAAAAACTGTGTTGCTGAAACACCGTTTCCAGCAAGCGATTTTCTGTTTTTCTGTGTAAAAACAGAGTGCAATTTTTGTCTGTCTGTTATGGAATTTATCAGAAAATTACAACAACAAATACCTCTAAAAATTAGACAAATCCCTCAAAAACACTCTGACCAAACAATTTCAAAGTGATAGATTACTAATATTTTAATTAATATATCACTAAGTTAGCTCCTCATAAAATTAAGATAATTTAAAGATATCTTAATTTTGTCTATATTAGTGGTCTCTAGACTTTTTTACATTTTTTTTTCACTAAGGATAAGTGTTGCGCCCAAAGTTCAATTTAGAGATATCTATGGAAACTTCGGAATTAAGTCCTCAACACGGCATCTCTTTAAATCGATTTTTAAATTAGTTGTATTGAAAGGAAAAATGTGCATTTTACAGTCTGCGTCATTATATTGAGACGTGTTTTTGTTTGGTAAGGCTATCCGAAAAGATTGAATTTAATATATGTATATATAAATTAATAAACTAATAAAAAAATAAGTTATTTATTATTTTAATAAAGTTATAAATTATTATATTGATAGGTATAAATATATTTTCAAATAAAAATTTCAAAATTATATTTTAATTATCTAATTTTATGAAAAGGGCCATATATATATATATCAAAGATTTTGTGTAGTATTTACCAGATTATCTACAGTATTATATTCAACATGTCGATAGTTCGAATCCCAAAGGGGATCTATCATCAAGACCAAAAAATAGTAGATATTGTTCTTTGAGAGAAGAATCCTCCGACGATGTATATATAAACCTAATTAATCCTAAATAGTGAAAGCGGACTAAACCTACACATATTGATTTAATTTTATTCTTTATTTTTATTTATTTATTTATTTCAGTTTTTTTATTTTATTTGTTTTGTTTATTTATTGATTTTAATTATTATAATTAATTATAATTAAATTATTTATTAATTGGTTTAATTGATTAATTGACTAATTAATTATCATTTATGTTTTTATGTTTCTTTTAATTTAATTAATTAATTATTTAGTCTAATTAATTAATTAATTAGTCTAATTAATTTTAATTATTTTATGTTTTAATTAATTATTATTTTATGTTTTAATTAATTATTAATTAGTTTTAATTAATTTAGTCCTAAGAATCTAACTTATAAACAAGAAACCTATCTAATTATTTAATTAATGAATTTAATTGATTTATAATTTTAATATAATTTTTAAATGTTAATTTATAAACTAATGTTAACATAATCTAAATTTAGTTTGTTATTATTAATTAATTTTAATTATTGGTTGATTTTAATTAATTAATTTATATTTCATTTTATTTTATTTTAATTGGGTAGAGACCAATGATACTAAGCTACAAAGGATTTGGACGGGTTTATTTTTGTAATAAGGGGAAGCCAGTTTCCACTAATTTTGCTCCCATTGTCCCTGTTGGGGTTTTGAGGAAATTTTATGATTTCGATGGCCTCTCCGATTTTCCTCTTTTGATAATGATCATCTCTTGCAATTATTTTGGAATTTTCTAAACATACATGATGCTTGGTTTTGGATGAGTGTTCTGCAAGGGTTGATGTATGGGATTTCCCATTCCTAATATCAACTCCGTGCTTCTTAGTATCGACCTGTTTCCCCGATATAACTCTTGCCACATGAGCAATCAATCTTGTACACACCCTTGAGTTGTAGATGATCTATGTTGTCCTTGACTGATCTCATCATTTGCCTAATTGTTCTACATGTTGTAAACTGAGTGTTTATGTCCTTTTCTTAAATTTTTGCAATTTTATCTGTAATCCCCTAAATGAATGGGAGGTACACCTTCCCACAATTTCCTTTTATGTTTTCCTGAGGATCCCTAGAGTGGACCTTATCCTGAGCTCTTTTTATAGCTTTCTTAATACTACATTCATTATATCCTATGTTTTTTAAAACAGAGGTTCAGTGTTTAATTTCTTCATCCAAGTGATCAGGGTAAGAAATTCTGAGGGCTCTAACAGATAGAGCGTTTAAAACGCCAAATTTTTGTGATGGATGATGGTATGAGTTAGCATGTAGATAACTATCCATATGTGTTTTCTTTCTATAGACCTGGTGTCCCAAAGTATCATCCTCTTTTGTACTAATCAAAACATCTAGAAAGGGTATTTTTCCATTTTCTTCAAGCTCCATAGTAAACTTGATTTCGATAGAAATAGAGTTAAGATGGTTGAAAAAATTCTCCAGCTCAGTCTTTCCATGAGTCCATTTTAAGTTGGTGCCATCAACAAATCTTTTCCACCAATTTGGCTTCAAAGGGTAAGAGTCAAGGGCTTTTATTTCAAAGTACTCCATGTATAAGTTGGCGACAATAGGTGAGAGCAGGGATCCCATGGCGACTCCTGATATTTGTTCATAATATTAGTCTTGAAAACTGAAAAAGTTGGGTTGTAAACAAATTTCTGCAAGTTTCGTTGTTTCAGGATCAGTGGCTATCTTTATAACATGAACAACTTCATCTAGAGGGATCTTTGTAAACAAAGAAACCATGTCAAAACTCACTAGAATATCATCCTTTTCTACCCTTTTATTTTTTATAAGTGTCACAAAATCATTTGAGTCTTTTATAAAAGAGTTTGTGTTACCAACTAGAGGTTTCAGAATCCTAGCCACATACTTAGATAATTCATAGGTAGGGGAACCAATGGTGTTGAATATTGGTCTAAGAGGGACGCCCTCCTTATGGATTTTTGGTAGTCCATACATTCGATGTATAACCTCACAGGATGGAATCAACTTCTTTTTTTATCCCAAGCCCTTGCTAAGTGTATTAATTTCTTCCATGGTGAGTATTAAGGATGACAGATTAAGGACTCTTTTATCAAGTAGTTTTGGTTTCTGGACATTGGTATTACTGGAAACTCTCTTATTACTGCAGTTTTTAGGTTTATCAACGTTGTCAATCCTAATGTTATTGTTATTATTCTTTCTGGTATTAGTATTGAGGATAAAATGAAAAAGAAGTTGATTCCATCCTGTGAAGTTATACCTTGAATCTATGGACTACCAAAAAACCATAACGAGGGGGTCCCTCTTAGAACAATAGTCAACACCATTGGTTCCCCTACCTATGAATTAGCTAAGTATGTGGCTAAGATTCTGAAACCTCTAGTTGGTAAAACAGACTCTTTTATAAAAGACTCAAATGATTTTGTGACACTTATCAAAAATCAAAGGGTAGATAAGGATGATATTCTGGTGAGTTTTGATGTGGAATTTTTGTTTACAAAGATCCCTCTAGATGAAGTTGTTCATGTTATAAAGATAGCCACAGATCCTGAAACAACGAGACTTGCAGAAATTTGTTTACGGTCCACCTTTTTCAATTTTCAAGACCAATATTATGAACAAATATCAGTAGTCGCCATGGGATCCCTGCTCTCACCTATTGCCACCAACTTATAGATGGAGTACTTTGAAAGAAAAGCCCTTGACTCTTACTCTTTGAAGCCAACTTGGTGGAAAAGATTTGTTGATCACACCAACTTAAAATGAACTCATGGCAAAACTGAGCTGGAGAAGTTTTTCAACCATCTTAACTCTATTTCTACCGAAATCAAGTTTGCTATGGAACTTCAAGAAAACAAAAAAATACCCTTAGATTTCTTGATTAGTAGAAAAGAGGATGGTACTGTGGAACACCAGGGCTATTGAAAGAAAACAAATACAGATAGCTATCTACATGCTGACTCATACCATCATCCATCATAGAAATTTGGTGTCTTAAACACTCTGGCTATTAGAGCCCTCAAAATTTCTAACCCTGATCACCTAGATGAAGAAATTAAACACTTAACCTCTGTTTTCAAAAACATAGGATATAAGGAATGTAGTATTAAGAAAGCTATAAAAAGAGCTCAGGATAAGGTCCTCTCTAGGGATCCTCAGGAAAACAAAAAAGAAAATTGTGGGAAGGTGTACCTCCCATTCATTCAGGGGATTACAGATAAAATTGCAAAATTTTAAAAAAGAAGGACATAAACACTCAGTTTACAACATGTAGAACAATTAGGCAAATGATGAGATCAGTCAAGGATAACATAGATCATCAACAACTCAAGGGTGTGTACAAGATTGATTGCTCATGTGGCAAGAGTTATATTTGGGAAACAGGTCGATCTCTGAAAACTAGACTTAAGGAGCACTGAGCTAATATTAAGAATGGGAGATCATGTACATCAGTGCTTGCAAAAAACTCATCCAAAACCTAACATCATGTATGTTTAGAAAACACCAAAATCATTGCAAGAGAGGATCATTATCAAAAGAGGAAAATCAGAGAGGCCATCGAAATCATAAAATTTCCTCAAACCCTCAACAGGGATAGTGGGAGAAAAATTAGTGGAAACTAGCTTCCCCTTATTAGAAAAATAAACCCATTCAAATCCTTTGTAGCTTAGTATCACTGGTCTCTCGCCAATTAAAACAAAATGAAATAAAATATAAATTAATTAACTAATTAATTAATTAAAATCAATTAATAATAACAAAATAAATTTAGATTATATTAATATTAGTTTATAAATTAACATTTAAAAATTATATAAAAATTATAAATCAATTAAATTAATTTATTAATTAAATAATTAGATAGGTTTCTGGTTTATAAATTAGATTTTTAGGATTAAATTAATTAAAACTAATTAATAATTAATTAAAACATAAAAATAAAAATAAAAATAATTATAATATAATAATTATAATAATTAAAACTAATTAGACTAATTAATTAAATTAAAAGAAACATAACAATAAAAATTAAAAATTAATTAATTAATTTAACTAATTAATAAAAAAATTAATAAAAATAAACTAATTAAGTAATTAATAATTAACATAAAATAAAATTAAGAATTAAAATCAAGTAATTATAAGTTGATTAAATTAATTAATTAATTAATCAATTAATTAATTAAACAAATTAATAAATAATTTAATTATAATTAATTATGATAATTAAAATAAATAAATAAACAAAACAAATTAATTAAAAAATGGAATAAATAAAAATAAAGAATAAAATTAAAATAATATATGTAGGCTTAGTCGGCTTTCACTATTTAGGATTAATTAGGTTTATATATACACTGGTCGGAGGATTCTTCTCTCAAAGAACAATATCTACCATTTTTTGGTCCTGATGATGGATCCCCTTTGGGGTTCGAAACGTCGACATGATGAATATGATACTGTGGATAATCCGGTAAATACTACACAAAATAACGACCACAAGAGCTTAAAGTCTTACATATCAAAGATTAATAATTATGTTTTTTTACTTTTATTATATTGATAGGTATAAGTATATTTTGGAATAGAGCTTTTAAAATGATATTTTAATTATAGATTTTTATGAAATAAGAAATAGTTTGATAGATATGTATTAGTATACTTTGAAATAGAGTTTTTAAAATTATATTTTAATTATAAAACTTTATCAAATAGGTAGTAGTTGCATATCAAAAATTAATAATTATGTGTTTTTAATTGAATTGATGGATTAAAAAAACAATTATATCAACCAGTATTATATGAAATGAATTACACTCAGATTAATTTAATTTAATCTAACTATAATATTTTAACTTCTTATTTTCTTAATTTAATCTAATTTATATTACTATATTTAAATTATTATTATTATTATTATTATTGTAAACTTAGGCATTCCTTTTTCTATATTACGATAACAGAAACTTACAGCAAACCACTGATCAGGTGGCAAATCTGCCCGTAGGAAACCAGACCGCCACCTATCAGTGTTATAACCAGACAAAAATTTAAATATGTTTTTCTCCTTCATACTGTCATAACCAAATTGTTGAGTACTGCTATCTAAACTAGCTACACAACCATAACATAGTAACCAGGCACAGTTCATTTTTAACATCATTTTAAACAAAACTAGAGACTCGTCTTTGTCATTCCTCATCTAACGAATTGACTGGGGCGGGCGCCGTGGCATTGCACCCAAGTTTCACCTACTTCTGTTCCATTGCCCATTTCATTTCCTGTAACATTTGTTCCATCTTCAACAGCATCACATGGTTTCTCATTGTCTAGAGTTGGACGACTGCAAGCTCTTTCATGAGGGTAACCTTTAGATTATCTGTTTCCTCCCTTGTCTGGCTTTTTTCCTGTTCCTCTCTCTACTTCATGTCTTCCTCCTCTTCTTCTCTGACAGGCTGGTTCATTTCCATAGCACGAGCGACCACATGTTTCATTATCCAAAACTGTTGTAGTGTCTTATTATTATTATTATTATTATTATTAATTCATTTACTATCATCAATAATTTATTTATTAATATTATCGTTAATATTTTATTTTTTTCAGTACGAAAAAAGCTAGATTATATTCATTCTTTTAGGAGATAACATTACACCTTCAATTGGTTATGATAACCTATTAGAGGAACCGTATATGGCAAGGAAGCCAATAATGAGATATCACTAAGACGGAGCCCATAAAGAAAGAACAATACCTCATCTAATATGTTCATGATATAAGTATAGGCATTTTATGGAACAACAAAAATAATGAGGATGAGAATACTTCTGGACAGTGCTATGCAGAAAAGGCAAATAAACGGGGCACTTGATACATACAAGAAATAGAAATGAGATGACAGTGGATTAAGTACCCAGCAGTTTGAAATCCTGAATATGGTACAAAACATCCCCCACTGATATGCTCATCTTCCAAAATTTGTTTTGAGAAGAAAGGCCTTTTTTGGAAAGAGAATCAGCTACTTTGTTTTTTTCTCTCTCAATATGGTGAATAGAATAGTTCTTTCGAGATTTCCAGATAGATTCTATTCTATTCAGCCACCCGAAAAGATTGAGATATTTTATGGAGTAGACTTTACATGATCAATTATGACCTTTGAATCACAGAATATTTGGGATTTGGATGTTCAGATAGTCACAAAATTTTAGGAGACCATCCAATGCCATTGCTTCTGCTTTGTTGTTGGACCCTTTCACTCCATGCCAAAAAATGTTAATATGTTGGTTCTCCATAGGGATAATAAAGACACCACATGCACGAAAACCATTTTGAGCCGCCCCATCAAAATGTTCATGAGGAGCACCCGTGGGATCCAGGTTTTTTGCCTGCAGCTTTCCAAATCTCAGATGGGAAATGGAGAATTGGCAGGCGCAGTACTGGGAGAGAATGTATTCAAAAACAAAGTTATAATTTTCCTTGTTGTTTTGGAAGAGGGCCCTATTCCTCCATTTCCATATAGCCCATAAGGTTAGTAGCGGAATAGGCCTCCAGTCCAATTTCAGATTCCTCCACCATTCAAAAGCTTCCTTAAGAGAGAGAAAAGAAATCCCACTGAAACTGAAATGGTCTGCTAGGTTCTTCCATATCCCCTGTGTATGAAGACAGTGTAGGAATATGTGAATGTTGCTTTCTTCATTTGATTTACAAATAGGACAGATAGCAGGCCTGCTCCAGTTCCTTTTTTGAAGGTTATCCCACGTCAGGTTCTTATTGTGGAATACAAGCCAAGCAAAGATGGTAATCTTGTGGGGGCAACCTGATTTCCAGAAAATAATAGGGAAAATGTGATCCTATTGAATGGAACTGTCTTGCTGAAGTTGTATGTAGATATCCTTTACAAAGACAATTGACCTTCCCTTGTACCCCCTCCAGATTAGCTTATCCTCCACCTCCGTTCTGAAAATGCCCCTGTTCCTCATAGACCAAGTAATCTGATTCCATTGGGAATCCAGGTCATGTTGAAGGCCCATCATCGAGGCCGATTTCCATATAAGAGGAGACCCCACCCATCTATCTAGAGTATGGTCCCAATAGAAGATCCCTTTTTGTTGTAAGGCCCCTAGTAACTAATGAGAAAAGGATGTTTCCTCGTCTCCTCCCATCATGGGATCAATGTCTATAATGATATTTTTTCCTGATTGAAAACTCCATACCAGATTTTGAAGAAAAAAATGTTCAATTTCTCGGAAGCTTCTCCAAATGGCTAATCCCTGAGAAGATCCAATTGTCCCTTTTCTATGCCAGTATGATATGTCTCTGTTGTCCATATATTTTGATTTGATGACCTTGCTCCAATGGCTATCCCCTAAGACTCCTTTCCATAAAGATTTACAGAGAAGAGCTATGTGAAACTTATTAAGGTCCATGATACCCCAGCCCCCCATATTTTTTGGATGAGTCAAATTTGAATGTTTAGATAGGTGGAATCTTCTTTTCTCATTGTTCCCTCCCGAAATAAAATTTTCAGTTAATCTGTTAAGTTTGTGGATTATATTTTCAGGAATGTAAAATAGATGAGCCCAGTAGACCATTAATTATACCAGAATTGCTTGAGTTAAAATCAATCTCCCATCCATTGAAAGAAATTTGAATTCCCATCCAGCAATTCTCATAGAGTATCGGTCATGAATCCACATCCAATCAGCAGAAGTGTAGCCCACTAGTTTTAAACGAAAACCGAGGTATTTTAGGCCCTCTTTGAGAGGTTTAGCTTTTATGTTGAAGAGATGGATCAGGTGAACAATAAGTTCCGCATTTACATCCTCCAGCAGAAAAGATGGCTTATCTTCATTAATACACAACCCCATGGCTTTTTGTAACTTCCCCAATATGTCATACAAACAGGTCCATGAGGCTCGACATAACATTGCTGAAAGAAAGATGTCATCAACAAACAAGTTGTGAGAAATAGAAATATCCCAACTGACTGCCAAAGGACGACATCTCTCTTCTCTAACTGCCCTTTTTATGTGGAGACTCAAGGAGTCCATGACCAGAATAAAAAGGAGAGGGGACAGTGAACATCCTTGCCACAAACCTTTGGCGGCTTGGAAGAATAAAGATGGGAAGCCATTTATAAGAACTGCATAGTTTACATTGATAACACAGGCCATGATCCAGTTAGATCACTTTTCATTAAGGCCAATTTTGGAAAGGAGATATCTAAGGAAACCCCAATCAATGAAATCATATGCCTTCTTGAGGTCTAATTTCAATAAAGCAGCTTCAACGTTTCTTATGCAAGGAGTGAAGGCATTCCTGAGTAAGAGCAAAAGCCTCTAGAATGTTCCTGCGCTTAAGGAATCCATGTTACTCAAGGGTCAAATGAGATGATAAAATATTTCTCATCTTATCAACGATGAGTTTGGACATTATCTTATAGAGCGTATCACAAAGGGAGATGGGTCTGAAGTCAATGAAGGTGAGAGAGTCCTTCTTTTTAGGAATTAAAGCAATGAATGTGGAGGATATTGTATGGTTTATTGAACCTTTTATCTTAGCCTCCTCCACAATTTCCAGAAGGTCAGTCTTTAACAGGTCATAAAAGTGAATGAAAAAATCAATTGTCCAACCATCCGGACCCAGACTTTTGTCCCTTTTGAAAGATTTCATGATTGACAAAAGTTCCTCCTTAGTGACCTTTGCATATAGTAGGTCATTTTGTTCCTCATCAAAAATTGTTGGATAGGGTTCAATGCCCAACAAGATGTCATCAAAATCACTACCCCTATTTCTGTTGTATTCTTTTCAGAAATATTTTACAGCCTCGTTTGTGATGTCTTCCTGTGACACCACTGAGATTCCCTTTTCATTTTTTATCTCCAAGATTGTACTTTGTACCCACCTTCTATTTCCATATTGGTGGAATAATTTAGTATTTCTATCTCCCTCTTTAATTCATGTGGCTCTGCTCTTCAATCTTTGGAAAGCCTCTTCAATTGCAAGAAGGTTTTGATTTTTTCTCTCCAGATCCCTTATATGAACCCTCATATCCTGAGACATATTATTTGAATTCAGACAAACAGATAATCTTTCCAGTTCTTCATTTATCTTCTTTAGATCTTCCCTATTAGAGTTCACCTTTTCTCGCTACAATCTTTTAATAGAAAACCTGAGGTCAGACAAGCAATCCAAGAAAGAATGGGTTTGCCAAGGTCGTGCATCAGAGGAAGAAGATAGCCAATTATCCCATATGAGATTATTGAATTGATCATCCTCTAGCCATACTCTATTAAATTTGAATGGATAACCACTCCTGAGAGCCACAAGATTCCATTGGATGGAGATTGGTCTATGATCTGAAATGTAGCTGGAAATAATCTTTACTGTGGGATCCCCCAAATGATCAATCAACCTGTAGTGAATGAGGAAATAGTCGAGTCTCTTTGCAAGATAAGCATCATTCGATCTCCCATTATCCAAAGTCAGTCCCATTCTGGTTGGATAGACATCGAAAAAATTGTGCTGTATAGGATAGCATCTCTGATCATACCTCCCACCTGATGAAATTTCCTGCCCCTACGCCAAATCTCATCATTGCTCAGAGTACAATTTAAATCCCCCCAAATCATCAGAGGATCCAGGTCTAGGAACTCGGAGGACAGAAAGCGTTCCTAGAAGGGAAGGCGTTCTTTATACAAGGCATAGACATTTAAGATGTGAAACGGCCCAGGTGAGCCCCTCATATAGGCGAAAAGGAGAATGCCAACAAAACACTTGAAATCCATAGCCAAAATCCAAGCTATATCTTGCGAGATCGTGAGTCCACCCGAGAGGCCAATAGCACCTCTTGCTACCATGTGCCAAGAGGGGAACATTCATCTAAAGTAAGTAATGGAATCCTAGCACCCATGCATAGTCTCTTAAATGAGAATAATCTTTGATTTTGAGGATCTGAAAAGATTCTTTAGAGCCAAAAATTTAGGGTCTGCTCCTAGACCTCTAATGTTCATAGAAAGAATGTTGGTCATTTGGTTAGATCCCCAGGCTTAATTGCTCCAATCGGCCCTTTTACAATGAGATCAATGATAGGAATGTCGACTAGAGAGAGATCCCAGATGTTCAAATCTGGTCTACCCTTTCTGCCCCAAAAATGTCTGCTCCCCCTGTTCTGCTTTCTTCTTACTATAATATTACCTGCCGAGGTTGGACTGATTGAAGGAGAGGGAGACTTTTGAGGTTTTTGAATAGTTAGAGGTTGAAGGTTTAGGGATTCTCGCTTAAGCAAAAGATCCAGATCACATTCAAAAGAGTTTATCGAGGAAAATTCCAATGAGTTTAGGGGAGTGACAAAGGTATAAGGAGCCTTCTCTTTTAAGTTTACAATGGCTTTGGAAGGGTTGGAGGGAGAGAAGAGGGGGGGAGGAGATGCGTTCCTCTGAGGCACCGAAATGAGGGTTTTATGTGATTGAGGTGATGATGAAATATATGTGATGTGCGAAGAGGAAGGGATATCCAGTAAAGGATGGGGAATAGGGGTAGGAGAAGGTATCACTTTATCCAGACAAGGTTCAGGGGGTAAAGAGTTGACAGAGAATAGCATCTGCCTTTCAGTGGGAGAAAGACTTACTAGATCTAGGGACTTTGACTTGCAAGATGATCTGCACAAGATGGTATTCTCCTTTAGAGGTCTAGGATCTCAGCGAAAATACTCTAAAGAATGAGACCTTTTTAGAGATAGGCTTGACGATCTTCCCAGAGGGGATGAGAGGCAGGATTTCCCAAGTTCGGAATCCTGACTCAAACCTTGGTCCATATTCCATCTTTGTTCCTTCCCACCCAACCCTGATTGGGAGATAGGAGGATTCCTAAAATGGTCCCTTCCTCGCAGTCTTCCACCAGGACGATGAGGATATTTCAATTTCAAGTTTCTTGTTTTGTGACATACGGAGCATCGAAAAGGGACTCCCCAATAATCCAATCTCTGCTGAATGTTGGACTCACCCCATGATAGGTCAATATGCTCAGGGAATCCACCTCTGTAATATCTTTCAATTAGAATCCAAGCGACTCTTTTGTCCTTAGCCCGAAGACATTTGGGGTCAATGAAGACAAATTTCCTGATGGCATTGCCTATATCAGCTAAAGTCTCCTTAGTCCACAGTTTAGTGGGGAGACCTGGGAGCTTCACCTAGATATAATTATTTTGAGGGGTACTTCACAGAGGATTGAAACCAATGTACCATTTATGCAGAGCAAGGAAACTTTTATCATAAACCCAAGGACGAGTAAAGATAACTTCCAAATCATGGTCACTAAGAAAATGGAAACTGTACCAGTTGTTCATGAGCCTAACTATAAATGGAGTATACCCCAAAAGAGCATTCCATTTAGATCTAATCCAAGATCTCATCTATCCATCCTCCATTGCTGGAAAGTTCCAGCGACCGACCAATGAATGCTCCTGAAGGCTAGCTATCCTATCCAAGAGAAAGGAGCTATCCAAATTTATGGCTACGGGGGGAGGAGATAACTTTGCAGGGCACTGGTTCCTTCTACGCTGTGGGAGATCCGAGCCACCACCTTTTAGGCCATGTTTTGATATCAAGACTTGGGGAATTAGCTTATTGGCCAGGGAAGATTGCCAATCTGCTTTAGTGGATGACTTTCCAAATATCTCCTCTCCTTCCATGGTGGCCTGCACCATGGCTGACGCGATAGACACGTCAAAAAAAGCTTCCATTTGGTCAATGAGTAAAGTCTAAAACTAAATGAGGAAGGGACACGGGAGTCAAATAAGAAAGATGGGAAGGACAAGAAACCACCAGGTTATAAATGAGAAATACTGGCAGCAGAGTGACCGAATGTGCGAGAAATATGGACACTCACCATCCAGGTAATATATGAGAATGATGGTCTACGGACAAATTTGAAAAACTAACCAAATCTAGGGATCATCATAGAATATCTGAAATAGCATAAGCATGATCTTCTTGGAATGCCCCACTACTGACAACCAAAAATCAATTTAGAAGAAAGGACAAGAAAACCACAATAGTGACAACTCCCATTAAAGAGGAAAGATAATACAAACCCACTCCAACTTATGTCATTAACAATATGGTCCACTTAAAATAGAATTGATCGAAAAATGCCAAGATCGAAAAGACCAGGAAGGTGAAAGAGGAAGGAACCGAACAGAGAGAGTCAAGAATGGCTCAGAAAAATGATACGACAACAATAGCAGTGACTGCACTTATACCACCATGGCCCTACTTTAAGACTAAAATCAGAGCAGGGCTTCAGTATAACACAATATTGCTTCAAAGTTACTAAAGGATCGCAGATCCAATTAAGTAAAAAAGACCAGAGATAAGAGCCTTGCAAAAGAGAGTAAGACATGCACAAAATATTTACCCAAAATGAGATAACAACTGAATCATTAATCGGCTAGAAGGATGATGGACAAAAACACAGTGTTCCCACCTGAGATTCTAATTATAAAAAAATCCTTAAACTATCACAGTGATATGCTTTATCATGACCTTATGGTTACTTATATGAAAGAAAGCAGTCAAATTTTTTATCCATTACACTATTAGGACCAAAGCTACTAGCAAAAAAGTAGGAAATATATACATCCTAACTTGTTGACAACCAAAATTATACTAACCTTAAACCGGAGCATCTGCCGAGAGCAAGAGCACTGTAGAACACCATCAACGAAATTCGACACCAAGCCGCAAGCCAAAACTGAGAGATGATAGTAATAAAAATGTCGGTCAGACCCAACAAAGCAGAGAGGACAATGATGACTCACGATAGGTAATAGACCAAAAGTAGTAACGGAGAGAAAACCAAAAACCTTTCAAAGTAGGGTGGAGCGACTTAAGAAGGATAGAAGGAGCCGCAAACGTCACTGAACAGGTTCACTGAGTGGAGAATAGAAAATGGCAGTCGATTATCCCCCACGCAGGGGTGCGTGGAGGGAGAGAAAGCCAAAACTTGATCGATGCAGAGTGGAGTGACTTAAGAAGGAGTGGTTTGCGAGAAAGAGTGACAAATGTCACTGTACAGGAGGTAGCATGACAAACTACATGCAAGTATGAAGCACAAACAGTTGACAGGTGGTGAAACAAGGACATGTCACTATGGAATGAAGCTCAACATTAATTTGAGAGTCATCTGAAACATTGAACGGGAATTGGTGCGGACGTAGGGGTGAACGAAGGCAGTGGTTGGATGCCTGGATGGCGAAAGCCGCTGGTTGGACGCCACGACGGTGAAAGCCTCTGGTTGGATGCCTGCGTGGTGCTTTCGCTCTCACTCTTGGTGTATATTCAAACTATGAAAAGTTGCATACATTCCGAGTTTCATACAATCCCATTGCAACAGAAACAAGAATATCATTCAGATTGCAAGTTCTCATATCTACTTTTCTTTCCTTTCCTCTTAGCTACTTTCGCACCCCCATTCCTCTTAGCTACTTTCACACTTCCATTTGGGTGAGGAGTATGCTAGCTGAAGAATGCTCCATAGGGATTCGTTAATATTTTATTTACTATAATTAACATTAAATTTCTCTTATCATTAACTTCTTAAATTTAGTAGGTTAGATTTAGTTTTAATTAAGGGTTTATAATCTAGTTCATGTTCATTTTTATTTATTAATATTCAATAATTAGGAAATTTTTGTTTTTCCCCCCTTCTCCCTCCTATACATATTACTTCTTTTCGTAACTTGTCCCAAAGAATACTCATGTTTGTGATGATCACATAAATATGGACACCACTAGTTATTTTTGAATTGTGAAAATGATGAAATGAAGTATATTTTTTTGGGCTTGTGGTATTAATAAGTCATGATATTGGTAAGTAGTGGTATTAGTCCTAACAATGCTTATTGTAAGTTAATAATCTCCATGATAAGTGATGGTGAATGTTTTTGATTAACATTCTTGTTACATGTTTTTTAATAAATGTATATATGTTTAATTTTTGTGTTAATTTCTTTTATAAGATTACCATTAAAAAAAATAACACATTTGCGGGATTGAGGAAGAATGGCATGCTCGGATAGGTTCTCCCTGCGTTCCAATGTTTCCCTGGACGGCGCAACTCGGGCAAGTCTCATCCCTTTCTTGCTTGGATTCCCTGGCTCCGGTTTCGATGTGGCTTTGTTCACTACTCTTGATCTGCTCAGCTCAGAGGCAACAGAAGTCATTTCCAGCGGAAGAGAAGATTTTCGTATCCACGATCTATTTCAGGTTTGCTTAACAAGTGAAGGTGCTTCCCAAGAACCCCACAGGACCATTCTAACGGCACGAATGGATACGCCTTCTGGTTATAGGGGGAACAACAGCTGCTTGAGATATCGCTTCTAAAGTCTGTGGATACCCTACGCTCTCTCCCAAACAGCTTATGGGTGGGGAGATGGGTCATAGAACATGTATGTTTTCCTCTGGAACAATCCACGTCCCTGTGGTATGCTAGGATGTGCGGATTGGAGGAAAAAAATTCTCCGGGAAACCTTAGTCTCAAAAAATATGCAAAATGCTGAAGCAGGGAGGATGCGCGGCAAGTGTTTGACGAAAGGCAATACAGAGATTTGGTCTCACGGAGGACCCTGATCTCAAGCCACACACAGAATGGCTTTTCTAAAGAGGTTTTGAGAAACCTTCGCGGGTTGCAATGTTCAGCCATCCTCTGCGCTCAGCTAGGCCCTGAAAAATATGGTTCGGCGAAGGGAAAAAAAAATCATACACAGATTGGGCTCTCAGCAAGCAGTGCATGCACCAGATTCCTCTCATCCCAGATCTGCAGAGGAAAGCATAAAACGGATCAAGCAACATTCCAAATCCTGATCAGGCTCATCTCTGGCAAAACTCTGCTACAGTGGGTGAGCTCGTCGGATCTTGTGCTAGACCTCAAACATGCTCTGGATCTCAAGTTGGGTATACCCTTTGCAGCTCAACGACTTCTCCTCGAAGGTAAACAACTCGAGGATCATCTCCCCTTGTCTTTTTACAGTATTAAGAGAAATCCATCCATTATTTTTACCCTACGTCTGAGAGGGGAAGTTGCAGGACAGTCATCCTCAGCTAAGTCGTTTTCTTACAAAGAAGCTATCCATGCTCAGATGCCTAAGAAAACAGCTCCGCCAGCTCAGGATCCCAAGCCCTTTCTGGTTGACAAACTGGAGGAAACCCCCTCCATCGAAATCATGCACCCAACGCTGGATGAGCTAACCCAAAATCTTGCAGATCACGGCATCATTTGTAGGTTTAATGGGCTATGGCCATGCACAACAGACCTCTACCATTGGCTTCACTCTAACTAGACCAACGATTGCCAGGTGTTGTTATGCTCAAAGGGCTTCTTCATCGCAGTGTTTTCTCTTGATGTGGATTACCAAAAAGCTTTAACTGCAGGCCCATGGTTCTGGGGCTCAGCAGGTTTATTCCTCACCCCCTGGTTCCTAGATTTCGATCCCGCTACAGCAATCATCACCGAGCTCCCTATCTGGGTCAGACTTCCAAATCTTCCGGCACACCTATGGCATTTTACTGTATTCCAAGGGATCGGCAATTCTCTAGGACGCTTTCTAGACACAGACGTCTCTAGAGGGGAAAAGGGCCTATACACCTTTGCCAGAATCTGTGCAGAAATAGATATAAGCAAAGGTCTCCCTGACCAGATCAATCTCAAAATCAGAGACTTCCATTGGACTCAGAACTTGGATTACGAGAACACAACCTTTCGCTGCCGACACTGCCATCTCACAAGGCACCTTTAGAGTTATTGTCCCACGATGGCGGCCCAAAAGAAGAAAGTAAAGCCTAAGCAGAAATCCAAAAGCTGGAAGCCTCATGATCCTCCCCCCATGGATGACTTTGATTTCATCTCGGATGAAGAGGAAGAGGAAGTGGGAGGAATGGAAGCGAAGCCAGCTCAGGATCTGCCTTCGACTGATCCTAAGGATTTATCCATCCCATCAATCTCACAGAAAAGAATTCATGAATCCTCCACCTCGGATTCAGACAAGGAGCCTTCCCCGACAGCTCAGCTCAGTTTGCAAATCATGCTGGTTCATCAGTCTCCCCCTGATTGGGTCAAAGTTGGGAAAAAGAAAGGGAAAAATGACGAATAGTTGATTCTACACATGTTGGGTAGAATCCTTTGTTTTGTTCTCGCTCTTCTATTCCTCTTGTTTCTCCCTTGCTCAGTTCAACTCTCTTCTCTTCTTCGTTTAGGGGCCGAGGTGGATAGCATATCCTTACCGGCAGCCTGTGTTCTTGCCTCTCTTGGATGTAACTTCTTATTGTACAATATTTCTTCTTAATAGAATTAGTTTTTACAGAGAAAAAAAACATTACCATTAAAAAATTAATTATTTACAATAACGTTACAATTTAGTTATTTTTATGATTTTTTTAATATTAAGAATATAAGATGCATTATAATAAATTGTTAGCTATTATTAACCATTTACTTAAAATAACAATATATATATTATATATAATAATTTGATATATATATTTTAATAAATATTAAAATATTTATTTAAATATATTTTTATTATCCATATTATTTTTAAATTATATATCAATTTTGTATTAAACATTAAAAACTTCACATATTTTATAAAATTATGGCTTTCAATTATTTATTATAATTTTACTTAAATATTTTATATATAATTTATATTAAAATCCTTTTTAAACACTGTTTATCAATGGAATCGTCAAGATAGAAAGAATGGCCTATCTTCTTTACCTTCCCTACGTTCATTGTTAAAAACACCATTTTCATTACAACAATATCTTCTTCTTTTTTAATTATGACTACTTATTTCTATTAGAACAAGATCAAAGTAATAACCATTTGAGTTAGAATAATTATTAAACATCTTAAGATTAGCAACAATAATATTAGAATTAAAAAAGCGTATAAAGTAAGCAGGCTCTCAACACTTAACTGAATTTAGGAAATAAAAATCAATTTCATTAGGATTTTTTTATTTTATTCTCACTCCCTATATTCAAATTTTGTCACAGTAATTTTCAAAATTTCATTGTAATCTTTTTATTAAATTGTATTTTATTATTATATATAATATTTAAATTTTAGTTATAAAATGTTAATAAATTTCAATTATAAAGTTTTAAAATATTAATTAATTTGACATTTTGTGTATTTTATATTTTATTTCTCATAAATTTTATGAATTTCTTTTTATTTTCTGACATCAATAAAAGATTCTAACATATAAATTTGTATTCACATTTGTTTTATATTTTCAATTACTTGCCAAGTGAGCTCCTAAGGGCACTTCTATTCTTTACTTTTTCACATTGAATATCTCAAATAATTATATCCAAAATTCTTTTCTTATTTCCTTTCATCTACCAACACAAGGAACTATACAAGAGACAAAAGTGTGTACAAGATGCAAGAGTGTAGAGAGTATGGGGAAACATAATTAAACCTTAGATTATAACTTCATACATGAAAGTTCATTCCAAAATTGTTGCCCCAGCATGGGGGATGCCAGAAAAAAAATAAAAAGGTGCGGGATTTGAATTTCATAAATTCTCATAAAGCAAGTTAATAATACAAAACAAAACGTCTAAAGCTAAGGTGCAAATAACCCTAGTGGACAAACATAGAAACTTCAGAATAAATACCATGAAAAATAAGAAAATTTAGCTTTACGTGGATAGTTAGGTGTGAGACATCACTCGATATACCGCGTACAAAACACACAAGATTAAAATTTGATATCAAGCTTTACCAACATGTACCATCATCGACAAACATTTACGAGAGTTCATCCCTCACTAAATCACAATCAAGGGATGTTTAAATTTACAAAAAAATATAATCTCACTGAAATATAATCAATTAGAGACCATTTGTAACACTCCTATGGCTTTACTTTTTAAATATTTACTATTGTTAGACATTGAACTATTATCAGGCTTAATGGCAATGGAAGCTATGATGTAACTTATGTGATGATGTAATTATTTTATTATTATTTGAGTTAATAAATAAATTGCTTGGAAATATGGGAACTTAAGTTTATAAGTCATCTTGTCAAGTTTGTCAGGTTAGAAAAGTTGTTGGTGGTCAAGTTCATAGAATGAACCTTCTAAATAAAGCCTCCTCAAAATCTGTAGGAGAAAATAATTAAAAGAAATAAAATTGATATAATGAGAGAGAAATATTATGTATTTTGAAATAAGTTTGGAATGGGATAAAGAATTGTGGGAGAGAAATATGTGCTTTAAAGAAAAATAAAAGAATATTTTTGGAAAAAAAGGAAAAAATGCTAAAATAAAAAGGCCTAATAAAAACACTAACAGACCTAAAGTAGGACACTCCTAAAAATCTATAGGGAAAAAATTTATAAAAGTAACTACTTAGTGATCAAAAAGGTTATTGATTCCAGGAGGCAAGAAGATCTTAGCTTGGTGGGGGGCTATTGAAGATAGTTCATGTTCCGGTGGCACATGGTCAGATTTAGAGAAATTGCCAAATAGTATATACGATTGGACAAAATTATATTTTAGGTTGGTTACTCATTCTAATTTTTTTTATTTTTTTATCATTATTGGTTAATAGACCAGAGAAATTAAGGATTTCTGTTTATCTAGTCTATTATTTTTAAATATGTGATTGTTTCTTGTCATATATATCTTTTTTGCAAGCATGTCTAATTACTCTCATTTAAGCTTTGCATGCGTATTTTAAAGTGGTTCACTACAATGCAAAAGAAAAAGTTATATATATATATATATATATCGAAAGTAGAGACTATATACGTGTAAGTGTTTAATCAATATCATATATATATATATCGAAAGTAGAGACTCTATACGTGTAAGTGTTTAATCAATATCTATGATAGGCACCAGAAAAAATTGTATAATTTATATTTTGACTGTGAACACTGAAGTACTTCCATCGATAATTTAATTGTTTTTCTATATAATGTTACAATTTGCCCACAGTTACTACACGCATGCGCGAAGAAAAAGAGAGAAAAAAACAATTTATTAGAAGGGCTTAAAAATTAATGGTAATTAGATTAGAAAATGAGATGAAAATCACATATTCATTGTAGAGATAATCAGTATTAGGAATTGGAACTGTACAAATATAGGAATCACTACAAAACGCTGGATGAGAAATAAATTTCACAAAAGTAGACGAGCAGAAGATGTATATCCTATCATAAAAGTAGTATAAAATAACAGAGAATAAAATAGTAAAATACCTATATAGGAGAATGAAGCAAATTTCTTTCACGTATAGAACATGGGATATCCATGTTGTTCCTATACGTTAAACAAGCGAGCACTTTTTCTCATGAGGTTAGTAGGAAGGAGAAACTATTAGAACTGGGAATTGTCTGTTTTTTTTGTGTGATTAATAAATAAGAAAGATATAAATAATAGGAATTTTATTAAAAGCAAGAAATTACAATTGTTAAGAAATATTTACTCCAAGTCCAAGATATTTTATCATTCGTGAGACAACCATAAAAAATGAGGGCAAGTAGTTCCAAGGGAATAATAAACGAGTGGAAACATGTTTCTTGTAGAAGTCCTTACGAACATGTTGATTTTCTAAAATTGCTCAGTTAAAAAAACATGTACATGCAAACCTGTCGAAGGTATACCGTTCGTAATTTTAACCAATAGTTCAGTTCTATTCTTCTTCCGGAAACTAGTCATTGAGATAATGGAAAGAACACGTTTTAGGGACTATTTGATCTTAGATTTCAAGTAAAGATAATATACATATTTACCTAGGACAATAAAAATAACTGAGAAGAGAATGAAAGTGATGGCAATAAGCCACCATTCAACTGTAGGGATAAAGGTACTGACTTAAACTAAATGAAGGTACTCTATTCTAGAATAAAAATAATATAGTACTCATGCTATGTTACTTGATAATTAGAGTTGAACTAAATTATCTAGAATTGCACACAGTTCGAGAATAAACCATAAAACCGCAACTCGAGCAATATTTATCTTTGCAAAAAAGGGTAACATAAAATTATTTATATATATATATATAGATAGATATATTTCATTAGAGTTAAAAAAGTAAAATTACAGTCCATAAGAGCATGGAGAGGAAATAAGTCCCTTTTTCGAATTATCTGCCTTCCATAGAAATCAAAACTCCAATACATGCTCTAGTAGCGTTAGCACATCCTTGTGTGAAATAGAGTCTAAATTAGACTCTTACAATCGAATTAAATAAATAATAATAAAACAAGGAACACGTCAAGATTTTCTACCGCAATGTCATATCTCCACTTTACAATAGTTAAAAATGTCAAAAAAAAATTAAAAAAAAATTAGAAGTTAATACTACAAATATTAACTATGAGGAACATACAACTTCCACCATATCCAAATGCTAATTTTACATGAGATTTGAATACATAATATGGATTAAAGATTTACGACAGTACTGTTTAACAGGAGATTAATGTACTTGTCAGTTTTCTAACAGTGTTTTAATCTACCGCTCTCGCCACCATGTGACACCTAGAAAGCCTTATTTCCAACCCTATTGCATAGTAAATGTGCCCTGACATGGGGCCGATATAACACGATATAACACGCCGCTCTTTTTTTTATCTCTCATCACCGCGCGGTGATGAGAGATAAAAAAAAATAGCGGCGTGTTATATCGTGTTATACCGGCCCCATGCCAAGCCGCATTTACTATGCAATAGGGTTGGAAATAGGGCTTTCTGTGACACCTCAGCTCATACATCGAGCTTACCACCCACCAATCCTTTGCTAATTAATTCCTCTGCTATGTCGGTTAATTGACATTGCAGCCGGGTCAGTTTTCCTTGGGATTCTACGTTGCATCGACGGTGGTAGTCATGGGTATGCAATCGCACGGCTGGAGGCATCTCTGATGGCTTTTCAGACTCATTTGCAGAGTTATGCGATTTATTTGCTCCCTCACACTTTGGCACTCTTCTCGGCTCTCAAACTCCGCTTGTGGGTTGTTTGTCCTGAAGCCATTGAGCATGGTGCTGAAGGCATGGCACATAGGCGTTCGAGGGGTTGTCTTGCTCATGGGGTTGTGATTCCCTACTAGTTTCCAAGTGAGAGAGGATTAACCTTTGGTTTTACAGCTGTTCTTTTTATTATTTGTTTCTATCTGGTTTATCTATCACAAAATAACTCGCATATTTTGTAGGTTTGGAAGTGGGGAAACCACGGGACACAGGCTGTTATGAAGTTATGGCAGATACATTGACTGGCCTAGTGCTCAAAGATTCCCGACTAAGCCCTTTGGCATCTCTGCCTGACTTGTCCGTGAAGAGAAAGGTTCTCGTGTTTTCGAGTTGCCGCTTTGGTTTCCTCATTCCTAGAGTGAGCTCTGACTTAGACCTGGAACTGCATGTGATTACCTTGTTGGGTTTCTCGCCAGCTTTCTTGTTGTTTGAGGGAGGGTTTTACCTCTTAATAAAATTGTAATCATTATTATTTCATACCCTCTAGGGAAAACAAAGGCTACGGCCCTACATCACCTAATTTAGTTCATGACCTGTTCATTTGTAAAGGACATGAGTCTCTTAAGTTTTTTATAATGTCGGCAAACGCTGCGGTTTCCTTTTTCCCTTTTCTTGTAATATGACTGCATACTCATTTTTTCCTCACGGTGAATATCTATATATGTTCTTACTTTTTTGATATTGGTACAATGTTATTCCTTCTAACTGAGTAGTCTCCATGGTAATAGTTTCCTCTGAATGCATAGATGCTAAACATAATTGTGATAACGAATATTTCTATCTTTCAATTATCTGTTCTGTTTACCATGGAAAAGGGTTTTTTCTATATGTGTTGTTTGTTATTTAATGTATGTCCATGACAATTTCCATTATAGCTATTCTGAGCTTAATTTCAAGCGGTTAGATTGTTTTCATTACTTACAAGAAATGCATAAAATACCAGGTCTCTTTTCTGCCATGGCCATGAGTCTACAACCACCATAATTCTACACGTGAGTGCATAACTGTTACCTGTTTATGTTTTAGTTAAGGTTTTTTTTCATTTTCTCTAATAACAAAACTAGTCACTTAGATAAGCTCCTCGGTTCTATGTGACTGGGTTCTGGGCACACACAGGGCCCCAAATTTGCATGGTTTCTTACATAATAAGTTCTCATTTACACAGATTATTCTTAAGTTAATTTAAAAGGTTCTTTGTCACACAAAATTTGCTCAGGTTAAGTTAATAAGTTCTTCTTTACTCAAAATATTCTTAAGTTAATTTATACTTTGTCAATATTTCATGAGAGCCATAAGTTATGTTTATATATGTAGCTATTTTGGGCACATATTTGCTTATGGTTATCTACCTGTTTGAAATATGTCACCCCTCGATTCCGTTATCAATGTTTAACCGTCTGTGCAGACACTGATATTTTAGTTTGGTTCAACGGGACCCGACTTATTTTAGTTTGTCTCAACAGATATAGCTAACCAGACACTGATATTTTAGTTTGGTTCAACGAGACACAACTTATTTTAGTTTGTCTCAACAGATACAGCTAACCATTTTGGGCTAGTTAGTCCTCCTCTTTCGCGGTATGGTTCATAGGATTAAGGTGTGTTGTCCAGATAAATCTTATCAAGTTCTAATGGCATTATTTTCCTCTGTAAAAGTTTCTTTTTTTATATAGAAATAAAAACCCTCATAACCCTACTAACAAGGAAATTTCCAGTTAACTTATAGGGTGGGAGCCTACTCCCTCTACAACATTATCAATTAAACAAACACAATAATATTTTTGTATAGTGAACTTATCGTAAGTTTTACTTAATTGAATTTCCTGTGCAGTGGATTCCCAGAGTATTGTCACCTTTTATTCTCTGCTTGTCTTCCTCCCATCCATGAGATTCATCTTCACGACCAAATCTCCCCCCAAGCCTGCTTGTGAGACTATAGCCTTCCACAAGTTTCGCACTTCGTGCCAATGCTATCTGGTCCTCACTAGACTTAGCATTCACCCCCCTTACTGTCTGACCTTTTAGCACGATTTTTCCTCCCCTCACCCGCTTTTCCTTGGGGTGTTTTCAGTTAGGGGAGGTAGTTAGGGTTTTCTTTTCTATTGGCAATTACCTCTTTCAAACTTCTTAATCAGAAGTTACAAAATCTGATATTACTCAATCATTTCCTAAATTAGAAATTAACGATATTATTAATCTTAAAAAAAATAACAATATTATCCAGTTTGTTTTCTTACAGTGGTAAATAAAATATTTACAGCTGTTCTAGGGACATTACATCTTCCCCCCATGAAATCAAACATCATCCAGATGTTTCCCAACCTCAAACAACTTTGGATAAGCCTCTTTCATGAGTTTTTCATCCTCCCAGGTGGCCTCATCTGGCCCAAAACGCTGCCATTGCACTTTAACCTGGGTGATGGCTTGTTTCCACAGCATTAGTTCTCTCCACTATAGTATGCTCAGCGGCTCGACCATGAATTCTCTCTCCGGATCGACCTTAAACAACAAATTTAAAGTTAGTTTTTCCTTTAACATCTCAATTAACTGGCCTACCTAAAATTCTTCTTTACCTATACATCCTGACAACTGACTATGTGCTTGGGGTCATAAACATATTTTTTTAATACTGACACATGAAAGACATTGTGGACCTGGATATGGCTTGTTAGGGCGAGCTGGTATGCCATTGGTCCAACTCTGGCCAAGATCTGAAACGGTCCACAAAACCTAAGTGCTAGCTTGGTGCAACCACTCCACTATAATGTACTCCTTTTTGCTCGAATTCTTACATACACATGATCCCTTACTTGATACTATTTAAATTTTCTCTTCTTATCGGAATTTTTTTTTTGCCTATATTGGGCTGCCCTCAAATTTGATCGTACCTTCTTGACCATTTCCTCCATCTCTTTTAACATATTGGGACCTAGCATTAATTTGTCTTCTGGTCCCCCACCAACTGGAGGGTGTGTGGCATTTCCATCCATACAAAACTTCAAATGGACTCATCTGTAGAGAAGTATGATAACCATTGTTATACACACACTCAACCAAATGTAGATAGTCCTCCCACCTAGATGGTTGCTTCATTACGCACGCCCTCGGCATATCCTCAACCACTTGATTTACACATTCAGTTTTTCCATCTGTTTGGAGATGAAAGGTAATACTAAAGTTTAACTGAGTTCCTAATCCCTCAAACAGAGTTTTCCAGAAGACTGAGGTAAATTTCACATCATGGTCAGAAATTATAGTTTTTGGGGACCCATGGAGTTTGAAAATATCCTACATAAAAATATGGGCAATCTAAACTGCCTTGTAGGTCGATTGCACTGGTATAAAATGGGTTGATTTGCTTAATTTGTCCACCATCACCATGATGGAATCGTTGTTTCTTTTTGACTTGGGTAAATATTTTATGAAATCCATAGAAATGGTTTCCCATTTCCACTCTGGAATTGGTATTGGATGCAACAACCCAACAGGGTGCTGGTGTTCTGCCTTAATTTGTTGGCATTCTAGGCACCATGCCAAGTATTCTGCTACATATATTTTCAAGCCCGGCCAATAATACTCCTTCTGGAGTGCAGTAATCAACTTTTGATACCCAGGATGTCTAGCATAAGGACTTCTATGAAATTCATCTAAAATCAGGTGTTTAATGTCAGTTTGATTGGGCACATATAACCTTTTTTCATATTTCAGCATGCCAACAGCATCCATAGTGTATCCTTGCTGATTTTTTTTGCTAGTTGGATTCATAGGTGATTACCTTACCTTCTTACATTAGAACTCCTCCTACCCCTTCCTTACTCGCGTATGTGCACCCCACGTAATCCTTACCTGCATCTGCTATGCTTAATACAAGCGCTGTGGTGAGCAGATGCTTGAGCTGTTCAAATTTTTTTTGGCATTGTGTGGTCCATTTAAAAGTTTTCCCTTTCTTTTGTAAGGAGGTGATAGGATAGGCTACCATAGAGAATCCTTCAACAAATCGTCTGTAATAACCTGCCAACCCCATAAAAGGTCTTATATCCGCTACGTCCTTTGGTATAAGCCATTCCATTATGGTCTTTATCTTCTTGGGGTCCACCGCAATTCCATCCTGAGTGATAATATGTCATAAGTACTAAATCCGTTCCTTAAAGAAGTCACGCTTGCTATACTTGGCATATAATTGATGGTTCTATAGGGTTTGCATCACCAGTTTGAGGTGTTCCTTATGCTCCTCAATATTTCGAGAATATATCAGTATATCATCAATAAATATTAATACAAATTTATCTAAATACTGATGAAATATGTTGTTCATCAAAAACATAATGGTCACAAGAGCATTGGTTAAAACAAAGGGTAATACCACAAACTCATAGTGTCTGTAGCGGGTCCTAAAAGCAGTCTTGGCTATATCCTCCTCTCTCATCCTAATCTGATGATATCCGAATCGTAAGTCAATTTTTGAAAACACGGTTGCCACTTTTACCTAGTCAAATAGTTCGTCAATCTGGGGCAATGGGTACTTGTTCTTAATTGTTAACTATTCATCTTTCGGTAGTCCATGCATAGTGGAAGGGTCACATCCTTCTTTTTGATGAACAACACGGGGGCTCCCCAAGGCGACACACTAGGGTGGATGTAATTTTTGTCCAACAATTCCTACAATTGCATCTTCAGTTCTGTGAGCTCCAGTGTGTTCATACGATAAGGAGCTTGGGACACCGGAGTTGCCCCTGGTATCAGTTCAATAGTAAAATATATGTCCCTTTTGGGTGGTAGTTTGGGTACCTCCTCCAGACATACATCTTCAAATTCTTGAACAACTAGAATATTCTCCAAGGTGGCTGTCTTTTCCTTTGAGTTGGCATATCCAACCTAAATAGCATAAATCTGACAACCTTTCCTGATATACTTTTCCAGTTGAGAGGCAGTTATCCGTCGAATTTGGATGGGTCTCAGAATGCCTTGCATCTCCCGTCCTTCTCCCAGCTCATTCTTGTAGTAGATATTTTTCGTTTTACGGTTTATAATGGACCAACATTTTTCTAGACAATCCATGCCTATCAACACGTCATATGATCCAAGGGGAAGTATGTTTAGATCTGCCATTAAAGGCTGACCTGCTATATCCAAAGGGCAGTTATTAACTTTGGCCAACACTCGTCTCTTTGCCCCTGTTTCCAGCTATACCAGCCAGGGGTTTTAAAACTTGACAGACTGTAATTTACACTGCTCCACAACCTTAGGACTAACATAACTTAATGTAGTTCTAGGATCAATTAAAACAGACACGGTATGATTACAAACCTTACCTTCAAATTCCACCATAGTCGGCTGGTAATTTGCCTGATGGTCTTCGAGAGCAGCATTAATTTTCGGAATGCTCCAAGCTACATCGCCTACAGTTGATGCTTTGCGTATTTGTGACACCTGATTAGTGCCTTTTCAATGAGGACAATTTTTTATGTAATGAGGTCCCCCACACCCCCAGCATTCTACCGGGGGCCTCGCTGTTCCCTCATTATTAAGTCTTCCAATTTTCTTGTTGATTCTTGATTCAGATGGTGGCTTAATTCTAAATTGGTTTTTTGGTAGATTTCTGTTGTTTTCCCCCCTAGAAAAACCTTTGCCAGTGCTGCCCCGATTTCCTTTATTGCTAGGTGCAAATTTACTACCTTTCTTATCTGTCCACTTCCTGCCCAAAATTACACCCCTTTGCTTGCTTTGCTGGTAGTATATCCTGGTCTTTCGTATAACCTCATCCATTGTTTTTGGGTTATTGAACTCAATTCTCTCCCTCATTTCCATGGGTAAACTACTGACAAATCGATGCACCTTAGCCTTTTCCTCACGTATGTAGGATACATATCATAGCAAGGAGGTAAATCGAGTGATAAACTCATCCATGGTTTGTTGTCCAAGCCGTAGGTTGTGAAATTCCTTTGCTTTCTCATCGTAAAATCGTTCCGTCAGATATCTCTCCTTGAAATATTTCTGGAACTTTTCCCAAGTTATACATTGCTCGCTCACCCCTCATACAATCTTCACCTCCTCCCACCACAAGGTGGCCTTCCCTTGCGGGTGGAAGGTAGCCATTCGGGCTTTTAGATTATGATCATACTCATACAATTGGAATTATTTGTTCATGTTAATAAGCCAGGCTTCCGCTACTTCTTCCAACTCTCCATCGAAATGTGCCGGTTTTATCTTCTGAAACTCCGCTTGCAATTCTATCTACTATCTTTTTGATGTTGTGTGCCTAGAGGCATTATCTGACTTCTCCTCTCGATTCTCTTCCCCACCCCCTGTTCCTACATGCTTTATATGATAGTCCTGTTCCTCAAACATTTGTTCTTGTTCATAGTTGGGAATGGTCTGGCGCTGATTCTGCTTATCAGACAAGCTTTTCATAATTTTTTTCCTATTCCAGGGTCAATCTTGCATTATCCTCCCGTAGGCGGGGCATCTCACTCTTTAATTCTTGAACTATTTCCAGTATTGCAAGGTTTGTATTGCGAGCTTCCTCTCCTAACTGCACCCATATTTCAGGGTTATTTTCCAGGAATGTTGCAAGCCCTAGGTTAGCCATGCTGCTCTTTTTATATACTACTATTGTCATGTTCCTCTATACTTAGCAAATTAATAAATCAACAACTGTTAGAATTTCCCAAAGAAAGCAGTAACTAGTTTACGGTTCATTTGCCAGAGGTCACAGTGTTGTAACCTTGGCTCTGACACCACATGTCATATCTCCACTTTACAATAGTTAAAAATGTCAAAAAGATAAAAAAAAAAAAATTAGAAGTAAATACTACAAATATTAACTATGATGAACATACAACTTCCACCATATCCATATGCTAATTTTACATGACACTTGAATACATGATATGGATTAAATATCTACAATTGTACTATTTAACTAGAGTTTAATGCACTCGTCAGTCCTATAACAGTCTTTTAATACACCACTCTCGCCACCGTGTGACACCTCAGCTCGCACATCGAGCTTACCACCCACCAGTCCTTTGGTAATTAATTCTTCTGCTATGTTGATTAATTGACATTGCCACCAGGACAATTTTACTTGAGATTCTACATCGCATCGACGATGGTAGTCATGGGTATGCAATCGCACGGTTGGAGGTGTTTTAGATGGCTTCTCAGTCTCATTTGTAGAGTTATGCGATTCATTCGCTACCTCACACTTTGGTGATCTTGCTCGGCTCTCTATCTCCGCTTGTGGGTTGCTTGTCCTGAAGCCGTTGAGCATGGTGCCGAAGGCATGGCACAGAGGCATTCGAGGGGTTGTCTTGCTCATGGGTTTGTGATTCCCTACTAGTTTCTAGGTGAGAGAGGATTAACCTCTGGTTTTACGATTGTTGTTTTTATTATTTGTTTATGTATGGTTTATCTATCACAAAATAACTCACATTTTTTGCAAGTCTGGAAGTGGGGAAACCACGGGACACAAGCTGTTATGAAGTTATGGCAGATACCTTGACTGGCCTAATGCTCAAAGATTCTCGGCTAAGCCCTTTGGCATCTCTGCCTGACTTGTCCGTGAAGAGAAAGGTTCTCGTGTTTTTGAGATGCAACTTTGGTTTCCTCATTCCTGCAGTGAACTCCGGCTTAGACCCGGAACTGCATGTGATTCCCTTGTTGGGTTTCTTGCCGACTTTCTTGTTGTTTGAGGGAGGGTTTTACCTCTTGATAAAATTGTAATCATTATTATTTCAAATCCTCTAGGGCAAACAAAGGCTATGGCCCTACATCAGCTAATTTAGTTCATGACCTGTTCATTTGTAGAGGACAAGAGTCTCTTAAGTTTTTTATAATGCCAACAAACACTGCGGTCTCCTTTTTCCTTTCTCTTGTAATATGATTGCATACTCATTTTTTCCTCACGATCAATATCTATATGTTCTTACATTTTTTATATCGGTACAGTGTTATTCCTTCTGATTGAGTAGTCTCCATGGTAATAGTTTCCTCCGAATGTGTAGATGCTAAACATAATTGTGATATTGAATATTTCTATCTTCGAGTTATCTGTTTTGTTTACCATGGAAAAGGGTTTGTTCTATATGTGTCGTCTGTTATTTAATGTATGTCCATGAAAATTTCCATTATAGCTATTTTAAGCTTAATTTCAGTTGGTTAGGTTGTTTTCATTGCTTAGGAGAAATGTACAAAATACCAGGTCTCTTTTCCGCCATGGCCATGAGTTTGGAACCACCAAAATTCTAGGCGTGAGCACATAATTGTTACCTGTTTATGTTTTAGTTATGTTTTTTTTTTGTTTTCTCTAATAACAATACCAGTCACTTAGATAAGCTCCTCCGGTTCTATGTGATTGGGTTCTGGGTCCACACAGGGCCCCAAATTTGCATGGTTTATTACTTAATAAGTTTTCATTTACACAGATTATTCTTAAGTTAATTTAAGGGGTTCTCTGTCACACAAAATTTGTTCAAGTTAATTTAAGAAGTTCTTCATTACTCAGAATATTCTTAAGTTAATTTATACTTGCTCAATATTTCATCAGACTCATAAGTTATATTTATATATGATCAGGAGCTCAGTACCAAGTGTCGTAAAATGGTCAAAAATTAAAGTGCCCAGAACTGATTGGACCTAAATGACCGGATAGAGCTCGTCTTCCTGATTCCGGTGCCGCAAACGGTTTGAAAAACGGTCGCTGTATGAGAAAGTTATGCCAAAAACAAAATTGCCCAATAACGCTTAGTTTTTGAATTTAAAAAAAAAATTAAAAAAGAATATTGGGGAAAGTACTGTATAAGGTAAAAAATTCACTGTTTAGTTTTTGGGAAAGAGCATGTTTAGCTAATTCCTATCTCCTGATTCTGTATTTACAGTCATATCTGTCCTTTGAGACACCCATATTCTTGTATTAGCCTTTGTAGCGTTTTTAATACAAGAGGACAAGCCTAGTTGGAGAGGTTTGGTCCAGCAGATGTAGCCCAGAGGGGGGGCGAACTGCTTTATCATTTTGATTTCTTTATTTGCTGAAGATGATATGCTAAACAAAACTGATATAAAGTATTAAACAACAAATAAATATAACTTGCATACACACATAATCACCTGTTCAGCTGCAGAAAGTTACTTGTCTTATTCCGCAAGACCTTAAACTTCAAGTATGTGTATGCCAAAGACTTCTAAGTATTCACTTTGTTATTTCTTTAGGCAGAGCCTGTAGAGGGCTAGGTAGCCTCTGGAACTCATCCTCTTTTTAGAGGTGACATGTCCGGTGAATACCCCTACAGTCTATCTCTGTATAAGAAATAAGAAGTTTATACATTTTTAGAGGTCATTTGGAGTGTCTAGCTCACAGTTGAAATTATTGGAAATGGATACCTTGCACCCTTAAACAAGTACATTCCATTTTCAGATCAATATAGGTAGCTATTTTGGGCACAAATTTGCTTATGATTATCTACTTGTTTAAAATGTGTCACCCCTCGATTCTGTTATCAATGTTTAACCGTCTACGCAGACACTAATATTTTTGTTTGGCTCAACAAAGCACAACTTATTTTAGTTTGTCTCAACGGATACATCTAGCCTCTTCAGGCCAGTTAGTCTTCCTCTTTCGTGGTATGGTTCACATGATTAAGGTTAATTTGTGTTGTCGAGATAAATCTTATCAGGTTCTAATGGCATTGTTTTTCTGTGTAAAAGTTTCCTTTTTTATATAGAAATAACAACCGTCATATCCATACGAGCAAGGAAATTTCTAGTTAACTTATAGGGTGGGAACCCGCTCCCTCTACAACATTCTCAATTAAACAAACGCAGTAATCTTTTTGTATAGTGAACTTATCATAAGTTTTCCTTACCTGAATTTCCTATGTAGTGGATTCCCAGAGCACTGTCACCTTTTATTCTCTGCTTGTCTTCCTCCCATCCACGAGATTCATTTTGCGACCAAATCTTCCCCCAAGCTTGCTTGGGAGACTACAGTCTTCCGCAAGTTTCACACTTCATGCCAATGCTATCTAGTCCTCACCAGACTTAGCATTCACCCCCCTTACCGTCTGACCTTTCAGCACGGTTTTTCCTCCCCTCACCCCCTTTTCCTTGGGGTGTTTTTAGTTAGGGGAGGCAGTTAGGGTTTTCTTTTTTATTGGCAACTGCCTCTTTCCAACTTCTTAATGAGAAGTTACAAAATCTGATATTACTTAATCATTTCCTAAATTTAGAAATTAACAATATTATTAATCTAAACAGAAAATAACAATATTATCTAGTATATTTTCTTACAGTGGTAAATAAAATAGTTACAGCTGTTCCAGAGACATTACATGCAATCTTGTGACTAAGACAACAGAGAGGATATATCACGTACTAAGGGCCAGAAATCAAATACAAAATGTCAAATTGGTTAACATTTTAGAATTTTATTAAAATTTAAGTGTTGTATATAATAATAAAGTAAAATTTCCAAAATGATTATTTTAAAGATTTGAAAATTTTAGTTATCAAATTAAATACAAGAAGTAAAAATTAAATAAAAATATAACGAAGCTAATTATTATTTCTGAAATCCAACGATAGTGTATGGGTTTTTTTTGCTTTATACAATTTTTTATACAAAGTCTAATGTCATTGTTGATCGAGTTAGATATTTAATAATGATTTTAAATGTGTAATTGTTATAATTATTATTCTTATTGAAATTGTTTTATTGAAAATGTTTGTAATTGTTATTAGTATGATCTTATTTTTTTTATGAAAGTAAGAAATTTAATAATTATTTTAAATGTGTAATTGTTAATAATAATATTATTATTGAGATTGTTTATTATTATTGTTATGGAAATTGTTGTACTGTAAATGGTTTAATGTTTTTTTTTTTTTACATGGTAAATTGAGTCGATAAAAAATATTTAAATATAAAATAGAAATAAAATGTTTTAGTGAAAAATAATACATAATTCAAAACATTCATGAAAAATAATGAATAATTGAAAGTTATTTTTTTATTTATATATTAATTTTGACCTATAATATTTATAAAATATTAATAAAAAATAAAAATTATATAATAAATATTTTAATATCTATCAAAATAAATGTTTAATCAATTTGTTAGATATAATTGTAATATTTAGTAGTATAATTATATAAATTAAATAGTTGGTAAATATATGTAAGCATCAAACAATTGTCAATGTAAAAACATTTAATTCATAATGCATTTCACATTGTCAAAATAAAATAAGAAAATCATAAAAATAAACTAGATTATAGTTTTATTTAAAATTATTGTTAAATATAAAAAAAAATTAATACTGCGTGTATACATTTAAAAAAACACGTGACAAGAATTTTAAGAATAGCTAGTTCACTTAACCATGAAGATTCCTAATATTTAATTAGGTTTTGTCACAACCAATACCATGGTTATCAATACTATATGCACCGAAAATTATAATTCATGTCATATACCACTTGTTAATATGACTAATTTTTTAATTAATCAATTCATTTATTTTTGTAACAACAACTTAACATCTAAAAATACATTATCCAAAATCTCATTACCCTATTTAATCAATTTAATTAAAAATATAAAAAAAATTAACATAAATCTCAACCTTTAATTTATAACTACTCTATCTTATTATCCACCTAATAATAAGTAATAAATTATATAAAATCCTAAAAAATTACCTTACCTATCCACGTAATATTTTATAATAACGTCATTAATATAACAAATAATTTATTTGATTAATATTAATCTTTTATATGATATATATAAATTCATTATTTTTTCACATAGATTTATGGGATTACAGCACAAAAAACAGTGTCAATTTAAATACGCATTTCCTTTTTAAATACAACGTTAAAAATAAATTTAAATAGATGCCATGCTCAAGACGCAGTCCGATGTTTCCATAGATATTTGCACATTGCTGCATCTTTGGGTGCAATCCTTATTCTTCAGGGAAGCCCCCTTTAAATTAATTCGATTGATGAATTTGTGGAGTCTCGGCAGAGAAGTAACTAACCTGGAAATGGTTTCAGATATAAGAACTACGTAAGCGTTGTACCTATTTTCTCTCGCTAAAGTAACCTGAAACCATTTTCAGGTATAAGAACTACGTGACCGTTGTACCTATCTAATATAATCGAACAGGGTGCGTGAAATAAATAAACAAATAAATTTAAAAAATTTAAATCAAATTGTCTGTGAAATCATAAAATATGGCAAAATTAAGATACCACTTAAATCATTAATATTTAAGTAAAAAGATTTCATAATTTTGTTTTTTTACATAATCCATATGTTTTTATAAAATAATTACTTAGTGTAACTTTATTAAGTTAAAAAAACATCTTTCTAGTAATAGAAAAACAATTAATATATATAATGTTATAAATTTATTAATACTCAGAACAATATATGCCCAACTTTTAGATTTAAGCAAATACATTATCTGAAAAATAACAGATATACTACCAAGAGTAATGGCATATACTGCCGCATTAATAGCGCTATGAAAGCGTATCGAACAATATCAAATTATCAATCCGTATCAGCCGTTTATTACTTCCGGTCTTTCTCTACCAATCATACGTTCTACTCTGAGAATTCAGAATTTGAAACAAAACCACAACATGCAACGGTACACTTACGCTTTATATCATTATGAGGATGACTCCATTACCGTGACTTCGCTCTTTATGAGCGGTTTCTACCGCTTTATGGGGCCCCGCCTTTGATTTAATAATTCGGAGATTCGGCTTCGTGGGTAGCTTTCTTTGTTTATCTTGGGAATTCCATTGCGAGCCGAAGAACTATGGAAGGGTCAAACAATCTCGTGAACTTGCCTAGTTGTTCCTCCCCTCCATTCATTGCCTCCCTCCCGTTTTTGGTTTTATCGATAGATATCGTGCAGATGTTGGCTTAAACGTCCACGGTTGTATTCTACAGCTGGTGACTCAGATATAGGTTATGAGATCCGCACGATCGGGTCAAAAAGGAAAAATGATATTAGGGAGATGGTGGATAAAAGGGACAGAAATTCCGGAACCAGAAATCTGTCCAAATACTTGGATGGAAACCTAAGATGCTTCTGCACATCAACTGAGATGACTACCAGCGCACTTTTATGTGTATAAAAAAATGGCTAGCATCTTCCCCAATTGGGCATATAGAAATCGATTCCCCTTGGAACACTCAAACAATATAACTTTTTTAACTTTGTTCCATATTTGTGAAATAATATGTGGAGAACAATAAGGTTTCTGACCACGCTCGAGTTTACACAATAACATAACATTTCAATTGTGGAAATGTACATGATCTTTTTCAGTCGGTGAAATTGGGTATTTAATATTATTTTAAGTTCAATTTTTCATAAACATCTAACGATAAACAGAAACATAATAAGTTGTCAAAAATATGTACGACAGCATCAATTCTAAGTCTCACAATTTCTCATAAACATCTAACCGATAAAGAGAAACATAATAAGTTGGCAAAAATATGTACGACAACATCAATTCTAAGTCTCACAAAGCATCTTTTAGACTACCAAATAAGACAAATTAATCCCAAATTCCTACTAGGTGTTGCCGAGAACATTCCTCTCATGGTTTCCCTACTTACACGGAAAAGGGCTTGAAGATCGTGCAGCTCCTTCTAAGTAGGGTAAAAGCAACCGCTATGACATATAAATATTCAATGAAAAAGGTCTAACAACGGGAGTGGTGCCGCGTTTTGTCATGAATCTTCCGTAATGGCCATTGAAATTAGACTAGCTATCAAAAAGGGTTAATTAGACATCAATGAGCATTCCCGTGGTGCATTGATAGGAGTGGTGGCTTTTCTAACCTGTAAGAAGAAATAGAAATGTTAATAATGATTTAAACAAATACAAAAGAAACAATCTAGAGCTACCTTATATTTTATATTTTACTCTTTCCATTCTAACAAACATTCCAAATAGGATATCAGTAGTCGAGGACGACAAAAGACCCTCCCGTAAGCAGTTTGGAATCCTTCACAGTGTCCCACTTGAGTTTTCAAGTTCGATGGATTTTTCATTGATTAATTATTCAATATGTATTTGTTCCCCAAATTTTGTGGGGGCAATGGTTAAGTTTACATTCATTCGATGGTTAATTTATCAAGTTGATCTTGTAAGGATAAATAAACAATTTTATTGTGCTACACCTAATCGGTTTTTTGGTATTAGGTTTAAAGTTTATTTATAAAAAGGTTTTATCTTTATACCTTTAAATCTTATTTTTAGATTAGAATTCCACTAGTGAATTTGATGGGAATTGCCTCTCTTAATATTGTTTTTATTTTATTTGTTTTTTTATATTAGATGTGTACTTAGTTTAATTATTACTTAAATGGAAACATAGACTTAAAACTCAGAGAGATGAGATTACAAAGAGTCTCAAAGCTACGAAAAGTACGATTAATATAAACATAATAGAATGCAACAAATCAAAACGTAGAATGATTTGGAAGTGCTTTCTTCACTAGATTATCCACATTGAAAACTAAATTGCAAAGCATTGTAATTCATAAAACATAAAGCATATTGTGTGTGTTTGTAAGTAGTCTCGCACCATTTTTCTATAAATGTTCATTGTGTTACATAAATCATCCTTCCAATGATATTTTTAATACTTTTATTTGTAATTTCAAATACGAGGGAATGATAAGGGTGAGGAATCTTATTCTCAAGAAGGATTATCTTTTTAATACTTTTATTTCTAACTTCAAATACGAGGGAATGATAAGAGGGAAGAATCTTACTAATCTCAGAATAAAAATCATAATTTCATCGTTTCATTAAAAAGAATACAAAATTACATTTTTCACTTACTCTCATTTGAAACATGTGAAATCTCAACAAAACTTCAAGTACAAAATTCCTCTTTCTCAAAGCTGGACTTAGCCACTGAAGGGTTGTATATCCTTTCCTTGTTAGATATATGACTTTTCTTTCTAGAAGTCGAGTAAATACATTGATCAAAATTGCTAAGGAGCCAGCATCAATCCAATTTCCCTCTAACAAACGTCCTTAATTTCTATATTCTATTAATCCATAACTGTACAAAACAATTTAGAATCAGTAACCAACACAAAATAGAATTTCGTCTAACCATATATACTACTTGGGAATTCGTCAGAATCCAGGCACATGCCACCGAACCATGAACTATCTCCAATAGTCCGCCACAAGCTAATATATTCTTGCGTCGACGGATCAACAACTTTTTTTATCCCTAAGTTGTTTGTTTCACCGAACCATGAACTATCTCCAATAGTCTGCCACAAGCTAATATCCTCTTGCCTCGACGGATCAACAACTTTTTTTATCCCTAAGTTGTTTGTTTTTATAGATTTCTTCCCTGTTGATTTTTAGCGGCGTCTTGCTTTAAGGTCAACTAGCCTTTTGCCTGTGGTTTTCAGTTTTGTTTTTCTTTTTTTTGAAAATTATTCTTTTCTTTTCCTTTAAAGCACAAATTTCTCTTTAAGTATAATATTTCTCTTATTATTTCAACTTTTATTTCTTTTGATTATTTTCTCTTAGGGATTTTTAGGAGACGGTTTTTTAAAGGAGGTCCATCCTGCGGACTTGACCACCAACAACTTTTCCAAGCTAGAAAGAAGTCTTCTAAAGTCTAGTGATATTTCCTGAATATTAACAAGACATTTATTTATTAACTCAAATAATAATAAATTAACTACAACATTACACAAGTTTGATCATGGCTTCCATCACCATTGAGTCCAATAATAGATCAATGTCTAGAAATAGTAAATGCTTAAAAGGTAGATCCATAGGGGTGTTAGATCTTCCCACCCTTTTTGGTAAACACCATCCTTAGTTCTTTCTTAATTCCATTCTTTTTAAAGGGAAATAAATGCCTCTTCTATTTCTTCTTTCATTCAGACAACAATCTATCTCTGTCACATCCCTGCTCATACAATAAGAGGCATTTTTTTTTTTTTAATCGATTCCTCTAAAACTACCTTCAAATTCCTCCCCTTCTAATATTCTTTATGTTTTAGGTATCATGTAAACATTGCATAAGTATATGATGACCACTCATTTAACTACTTAAAGGTTATAATCTAATAATGGTTGCAATGTCACAATTTTTCTAATGGTTGAGTTGTGATTTAAATGCACTTCTTAGTATCTTTTGTATTAGCTTTATAATCCTCACCATACACCGCTGATCCAATCAATGCCTAAATTATACATGTCGTTATTCCCATGTTCTTTCACCAACTCTTATGTTGTCTTTGCTACCCAACTAGTGTATAAGTTCCTCTTGTCGACTTGATGCCATATTAAATTTTCATTCACACCTTACCTTTGGTGTAAGGGTTGGATATCTCAGAATATCATTGGGTAAAACTTTACCCTATGGTTACAAGAAAGGCTCTTTATCAATGATGGTTGTAAGTGTATATATCTTAATATCTATGTCACATTATGTGTACACATTGGTGAGCACTTGCTTTACTTATCAATGTTCACATTTAACCGTAGAATATGAACCATCATCCTACTATGACTCTTTATGGTTTGACGTTAACACTTGTTAGCTTGTTTATTTAATGTAAAAATCCATAAACATTTATAAAGTATGTTACTCGCTTGAATTATGCATGTACTTTCCCCACTGTGCTAAAATCGTGGTACTCAAGGCCTTAATTCATGTATTTATGATATCTAAATCAATTCCTAATCTCCATTAATTTTTCTTGGGTCTGGTGTAATATTCAGCTAGTGGAAATGTGTGATGTTTTATGTATTTTTTGATTGTGCCTATTTCGATGTTGGATGCCACCTTGCATAGAGGTAATGTTATAATTTATGGTTTGGCCTTTCACTAAATCTCTAGGATTTCTTGACATATGAGCTACGAAATATTACAATCTTCGTGCATATTCTTTTGGTGCCATTTGATGCACTCCACATTGAACTTTGAAGGTCCAATCCACGATTTCCACGGTTGCAGTCTTCACATGGCTGCATGAGATCACTTGGAATTTCCAATGGTGGGTGTGTGTGTTGGATAATCAAGGCTGAGAAACATTCACTTAACCATAACCCCTCCATATAATTAACTTGTGAACATTGTGTCACCTTCCTATGCAACCTTCCCTGTCTAGTATCTTTGTAACTCAGTTATGGAATCACCATGGATACATGACCTCCCAGTGGCATACCGCATTAATGGAGATAATGAAACTTTCCCTTCTCTTCCATTTGACATCCTTTTTTACTTTACTGGACATAGATGTTCATGGTATACTCATGGCTCACACCTCGTGAGGGGTCTCCAGAAAGTGTCCTTCATTTTCCTTAAGACGCTTTTTTTCTTATCTATATGGTGGTTTCTTTTTTTCCATCATCTGCAACACTCTGTTCTCACCAGTCATCGTTGGCCTACTTCTCAATTCGAGGGTGTAAGAGTTACATGTTCTGATAAAATTTTTGTTTCCTTTCAGGTAATGTTTCTTCACTACAAACAAGTCACTTTATCTTTTTATTTTGCATCTTATCTTGTACCCTATTTGGCCGAATTGCTAAGTTTTTAATCAACAATTCATCTCCTTATAAGATTCCTTCGGCTATGAAGAAATTAGAAAAAAGGAAAATATTGAATCGGGGAACCCTTCGCAAGTTTCCTCTCATCCCCATAGTCCCTTAGGTAATCTGTAAATAGGGGTTTTAGTGATAGATTAAGGGATTGATAACCCATTACGATGCTTTAATTCTCATATCATTTTTTTTCTAGTGTTTGGCATTGTTGTTATTTCTCTTTTTTAAAAAGGGATATAATATTTCTCCTTTCATTATTTGCATAGGTTAGACGAACAATTCTTGGTGTCTCTAATTGCTAAACCAAAAGCTAGATTCATCACACTCTGCGGTAATCTCTCTAGCATCATGATTTTTAGGTAAAATATCTTATGAGTACTAGCATGATATTCCTTTGTTAGTTTACATTCTCTTCTAATTTCTTTGGTTGGGTTTTCAATTATTTTTTGTTCTTGTCTTATAGGTGTAGGGAAATCCCAATTCCTGCCAAATTGCAAGGTATATTCTATCTCTATTTGTCACCTTCTTGGTTTATTTCATTCTTTCAAAATATTAGTCTCAACATGAATTTCATGCCTTTGCTATTTTCATTATGCAAGTATTTGAGTCATGCCCCAGTTGCTCTTTTTGATTGAGCTTCAGCTTAAATTCAAAGTTATTTAACAATGTTTCTCTATGTTCTATGTGGGTACCTGAGGAACCTCCCTACAGGGGTTATTCTCGTTGTGCTTGGTGACACTAAGAGTCAGGGTGTCAAATATGACGTTGATGATGTACTGGAAGAGGGTTTCTGATTTAAAATTACCACAAGGTTTTGCTCCTGTGTGTAGTATTTTGTATGAAGATATAATGAGTGGGTATCTTATTTTATTTATGGCTTGTAGCCTTGATTTATAAACTGGTTGCAGTTTTGGATATTTCTTTGAGAAAAATGTAATACTCTTATGTGTAATGCAACCCTCCTAACGATCTACTGCGATATATTTTATTTGTGATATCTATATATATATATATATATATATATATATATATATATATATATATATATATATATATATATATATATATTTCTGGGTTGTTCTACAGTTTGTTTTGTAGTCAGGCCTCATGGTCCAACTGTCTTCATTGATCCATGGTAAAGCATTTGTTATATATTTTCTTGGATATTTAAAAATGGTTATTTTGGTTTATATCTGGTTCAACATCATATATGGTTCAACATCCTGTTGTATTTTTCGAGCCATGACATTATTACACTAATATTCGTGGTTCTATCATCTCAGAATATTTGTAGATAAGAATTTTTCTTCTAATGTTGTGTGTACTATCTTCTTACTGCTATTATTCCTAGCACATGATTCTAATGTAGATAGTAAAATATGGTTACCTTTGATGACTATGCACTTAATCAGCCCTTCACCAAAAAGGACAAATCAACGTCAGATATTTGAATTGTAATTACAGTTTGAATTATATTTTGATTCCTATTACTTATAGAAGAACTCATTCCTACCTATAATTTTATATTATTTTGGTCTCTACTTATTTTCTAGTAACAAGCTTCGGTCAATTTATATAGGTTTAAACATTCCTCTAGCGTACTGTAAATTACCCAAGTTCCCAACTAGGTGAAAAAACCAACTTTAAATAATGGTTTGATAAGTTTACGATAGATATTAAAATAAATTCTCTAGTGATTTCATCTTTGATTTAGTTTCACAACTTCTGCATAGTAGCTGATGTAACTACATAATTTCCTCAACTAGTTAATTTGTTACCATTTTTTTCTCAGAATCCAATAAATGTATAAGTGTGCTTTGATTTCCTTAGCTAAGGTTACCTTTCATTATTATCCTCCTACTAATCATAACTATCTAATTACTAATTCCGTCCTACAATTTGTAATCGGTGTTTGTAGCGTGGTTCTAGTCATAAGGTTGGATCCTATCCCACCCAGCCAGAACAAAATATCACTGTATGGATTGATTAAAAGTTATATAGGTCCTTTGTTACAATCCTTTCATGATCAATTAACTCTATATTGTAGCTTCCATGCATGGAAAGAGTTTCCTCATCATACCTATTATACATAGTACATTCAATTCTAATGTAAAAACTAACACGTTAGCTGCTAAAACAAGTAATTGGTTACTTGAACAATCAATCACTAACATGGTATAGATTAAATATGCCCATTCGTACATCTGAACATCTTAATTATTATATCATCTACGAGACATCAAGTTTCTTACAATTTATTCATATGCAACATAAGAACTTATTTACTAATTACAACATAACAATGTCCCAACAAATTTCCGACATATATCATGTCTTATTATTCCTACTACATTATTTCCTTTGTCATGTTCAGATTCTGTTAACTATTCACATAGGGGACAATACTTTAAGAATCAATACAATTTAATTCAATTCATCATTCTCATATATATTAAATATTTAGAAACTACATTAGTAACAAGTCAAAACCAACAACATATAATTTCACTCATAATTAACATATACAAAATCCTTAGTTTAACAACAAGGGGAATTTCTGACTGTGAATTAGCCAAAATCCAACTGGGAAAACACCTTCTAATCTAACCTTGAACCCACCTTAGGTTCCACCCAAGCCGAGATGCACTTGCTTGTTTCTCAGCAACCCCTTAATTGATCCATTCAATAGGTATTTAATAACCTTTCTTTTATGATAAATATTATGTTAGCAATGCACCACTCTCGTGGACTTTTTATTAACTTTCCTAGGATTTTCCATAAAATCCAGCCTTTCTCTCCCACAGGGCTTTGAGGATTTTACACGTTTAGCATCTTTCTCCAGCGAAACAAATTAATGGATCTTTCTCTCCCATCCATTAATCTTATCTATAATTTCATCTAGACTTCTTATCATGAAGGCATGGCAAGCATCTAATTTCTAGGTGTTTCATTCTCAAATATTTCCGACCCCTTCTACTTATATTTTTATTTAGATTATTTATTTACACAACATATCCATGTCTTAAATAATTCATTATATCGCTGGAGGGATATTACAATCTCATACTAAAGCTACTTCCACTTCAGTTTATTTTTAGTGATGACTCAGTTCTAGAGTAAAACGTACTCTTATGTTCATTTCATTTCCATCCCCTAGCATGTTTTCACATATGCTAAACAAATTCCTTCTAGTTTTCTTCTTGCATCTCACCATAGGATTCTCAACCTTCATCCAAAAAAGCTACCCACATGCACCCAATAAGGTAAACATCATTAGTATATCATCACGATAATATAATACGTCCTTTGGTCAATTTATTTGTAGTTGTGAAAGCGAGAAGGGTAGGACTTAATGTGAAATTCAAAATATGGAACTACCAAATTCCTTTCATATCACATACACAAAGGCATTAAAATTTAATGGACTTCTTGTAGCACTCTATTTTATATTGTTATCCATTGTGCTCCTAGGTGGACTTAGTCTGTTATGAAACCAGCTAAAGAAAAGATAGAAAAGATAGATCAACGCCTTAGAATTCAGCCTCTTCGAGGGGGAAACCTCCTTTACATTACATAAATGAAAAATTCTTGGATGATACAAATGAAAAGACCTCCTTTCTATATATAGGAGTCTAAGGGGTCATAACATAATCAGAGCCGACATAACAATAATAATGTAAGGGCATAATAATAACAATAGTGGGCTTCTATGTGGCACAATAGTAACAATATGGGCACTACATGGGTACATCAATATAATAAGTGGGTTGTAATAATAACAATAAGGGGTTACACTAGTAGTATAGGGGCCTAACATGCCCCTCTCCTTCAAGAAGCGTTGTCCTCAACGCTTGAGTAGTTCTTGATGCTTCTGTATAAAATTCTTGTCCTCCCATGTGGAATCTTCATCGAGTAAGTTCTTCCACTTGATGAGATACTCTAAAATTGATCGATTTCATAGCTATCAGGTTCTTGTTTCTGTTACTGCTCCAGGTTCCAATATGACTTTTCCTTCCTCTTCAATTTCTGGCAATATTGTTTGAATTGGGATCTTTTGCAACTTTTGAATAAGTGGCCATCCTTCTTCGTCCTTCTTCCCTTCATCTCTTGCTTCGTTTATCCAATCTCGTTGGATAATAGAAATAGCACAAAACAATGCTTCCACATCCTCATCCTTGAAGAGCGTTCCCATTCGGTAAGGTCACCATTTTTTAAGTGCATGTAGTATTGCCAACATTTCCTTCTCATAAATAGCTTGCTTGAGATGTAGCAGTAAAAATACCCAATCACCTACATCAAAATATTTTTTACTACGATGTTGATCTACCTGTTGTTTAGTTTGATTTTGCACCGAAGTGGTGTTATCCTTTAAAAGTTGGAGAACTTGTTGTTGATGCTCGATGTGATCCTTCACTGCTTGAACCTTTTTCTTCTTGATATGTCCTTCTATATTTAGAGTTTGAGGAGTGGTAATTTCTTCCAATCCTTTACAAGATATGGTCGGATTCATTTCTTGACGCTCGATGTAATCTTTCACTTCTTGAACATTTTTCTTCTTGATATGTCCTTCTATCTTGATAGTTTGAGGAGTGGTAATTCTGACCAATGAATTACAAGATATGGTTGGATTCATTTCTTCTTTCTTGATGTGATCTTTCACTTCTTGCACCTTTTTCTTCTTGATATGTCCTTCTATCTTGAGAGTTTGGGGAGTTGTCATTCTTGCCAATAGTTTACAAGATATGGTCTGATTCATTTCTTCTTTCTCTGGGGTGGGGTCCTGACGTATATCTTCTTCTTTTGATGTTTCTTGATCCTTTTCTTCCTCCTCTTCATATTCTATGTAAAATAATTTCTTCTCAGCACACTTATGACCTTTAGTGCATTTGCAATCACAATTGTAACAAAGCCCTTTTTCTCTTTTTTCTTCCAATTGTTGTGGTGTAACCCTTGTAGGCTATGGAAGGCTAGGAGAAACAACACTTCCCTCTTTATAGTTGTGAGGGGTATGCTTCCTGGTTTCCATAATTTTTCTTTCCACTATGTCACAAAGCCCTTTTAGTCTTTCCAATTGTTATGGTGTTGCTCCAAAAAAGGTGTTGCTCTTTGTATCCTCATAATGTGCTATCATTTCCTCCGTGAGAATTGACCACATAACAAGTTGTTTACGAGAATAAAGCCCTTTATACCATAAAAATTGATCCAGCTCTAAATATTGAGATACAATACATACCTTTTGTAATAGTGGTACACCATGTAGATCAAAATATTGCTCCATCTGAAGTATCGAATTTACCGGATCCTTACCATCAAACTTCCTCATCTTGCTTTTTCTTGATTTTAGGAGCTCCATCTTGAAACAACTGTAACTCTGTACTTTCGGATCTTTAGGTTCTGAAATTTCTACCTGTAGTAGCTCTTTGTGTCCTCTTTCCAATGCCACCAGTCTGATCCAAATTGGATTCTCCAAGAAAACGTTATGGACAATCTCCCAAGATGACCTAATTATAGACCTTTCCAGAAGAGCGAACTTGTATGAAATGCCACGAGTCACTATTTCGACCTTTGGATCTAAAAAATGCATAAAAGAAGCTACATTCTGTCCTCTTTCTGTATCTTCTTACGAAATTTCAATCCAATCCCCAGAGAGAAAGTTATGACGATTTTCCCCAGGTGACCTGTTTTGAATGTAATTCAGGAGTCTGCAAAAAGACCAACTTCCTCAGATCATATCTTCACAAATATCGCGTTAAAAGCTCTGAAATTCGGAACCAAGGTTCACCGTGATTTCTTCTCAAATGGGTTTTTTTTGTGACTTTTAAAACGTCACAGAAAAAAAGTTATAGCGAAAATTCCACGATGACTTGTTTGGAGCAGCAAAACCCTAGAATCCAAAGCTCTGATACCAAATGTTATGAAACCAGCTAAAGAAAAGATAGAAAAGATAGATCAACGCCTTAGAATTCAGCCTCTTCGAGGGGGAAATCTCCTTTATATTACATAAATGAACAATTCTTGGATGATACAAATGAAAAGACCTCCTTTCTATATATAGGAGTCTAAGGGGTCATAACATAATCAGAGCCGACATAACAATAATAATGTAAGGGCACAATAATAACAATAGTGGGCTTCTATGTGGCACAATAGTAACAATATGGGCACTACATGGGTACATCAATATAATAAGTGGGTTGTACTAATAACAATAAGGGGTTACACTAGTAGTATAGGGACCTAACATAGTCAAGTCCTTCCTAAAGTTTCTACCACTAATTCCCATACTTTTCCATAAGGCCACAAAAGTATGAGGAACAAAGATATAATACCAACATAGATAATGGAACTCCATAGATCTATAACACTTGGTTTCCCTCTTACACTGTATCCACTACTTTCCTTGAACTTGCTCTCTTGAGTTTTTTTCTTCGTTTGACTTTCATTCCAGGTTATTTATGAATACTTTATGCATCTTACTCCTGTGTATAACAATGGAGTCTTTTTCCCTTGCATTCTATGTCCATTAACTAGTTTAACCCACATCGTGTTTGTATAGTTTTTTCCATCTCAGACATTTGCATATACATGCACACACGTGTATATATATTACAATAATACATCAAATACCACAAATTTAGTTTAGGTATGTTTTCTTCATGGTTATGGTTGCACCATTAAATCATTTTTTTCCTATTAGGATGTTTCAAAATTTAAATCAACATTCCTAGTTTATGCAAATGCATAATTTTAGTCAATGCCTTTGGTTATTTTGATTTAAAAATATAATTTGTGAAGTTTTCTAATGAACCAATGATAACAATCTATACTACCATAACAATTTGAGATCAATTTTATTTTTAAAATTGGTGCTACTCCACGGTTTCTTTTCCCCTTTTTTATAGGGTCTATTACAATTATGTTTAACGGAGTACACATTTTTCACTCTTGATTTTTGTCTTTGATCACTTTTACTTTTATCCATTTCTGTGTGAGACTTGATCGTCTCTTTATTTTTCTCTTCTTCCTCTTAATACCTTTGCATCTTTCTAGTTCTTGTCAGTTAACATGCCATTATTACTACTATTTTCAGCATGATAGTCTCTAATTATTCTATGCACTTGTCACTTTATGGTGATATTTGACTTTGTCCATTATTCTAACCCTCTTGTTGCTAACGAGTTCTCTTGTATACAATTTATTTACCCCATATTCCATAAGGATTTGAGGACCATATCATTCCTTGAGTTTTTCTAATGAAGAATTCATTATTTATATATATATATCGATGTTCTCTTACTGGGGACTTTTGTGATTCACAGCCTACACTCCCATTTTTGAGGGTGTTCAATTATCTAAATTTAAGGTTTCAATAATCCTCAAGGAAAGCAATTCCCAAGAATCTTCAATTGAGGAGGTATTAAAACTATTTACCTATTTCCTTCGTAATATTTTTATCAGTTCCTTCGGAAACTCTATCTATCCTACAAAACATGTATATGTAGGAATTTGCTGGTGGTTGGGATTCTTAGCCGTAAGGATATAAATTTTATCCCACTTTTTTTTTCGGTTATACTTTTAACATCTATTTCATCGATAGATATGTTTCAGTGTTGCCAATATTAGTATTAAATATGCTTAAAAAAACTCTTTTTTTTAGTACTTATTGTATTATGCTACATCGCACTTGTAGGATAGTAGCTCTTAATCCCTCTTTTAAGCTATTTAATTTTGGTATTTATATATATTAGAACGTCTTATGCTTTTTGTCTCCACCTCATACTCCTAGGTCCTAGGGTCAAAAACCTTTCTTATATGCTTGCATATCAATTTGAATATTAAGAGTATGCATGCACAACCCATTTTGGAGATGATCGTACTTAACAATCCCTGGTATTCTCGATTCATAATTTAAGTTCTCAAATCCTTATATTAATTCATATATATATATATATATATATATATATATATAGATATATTTCCTTATCACAATATCGCAATTCCTACTAGAAGATTCCTCCTATTTTACCCATGCCTTCTTTTATGAATTTATTCGTATGAGACAATTTTTTATAAGGTTTTGATATGAATTTACTCCAGTTACACATTATTACACAAGAACTTACTTTTGATATCCTATATGAAATTTTTAACACTTTTAAAATTCTATGCAAAAACATTATACATATATTTTTTTTGTTTAGGGATATTTATATCCGAGATCATTTCTTTGCATCAATCTTAGATTTAACATTTAAAATATTATATCTCTTAATGAGTTCTTGGATTATAAGGCTCACAAACCTTATATGATGATAATAGCTTATCAAAGTCCATAAAATCTTTTAGATAAACAAAATAGTTGAGGGATAAATTGTCACATTATGCATATCTCTCTTTTATGTTGGATAGAACAATTTCTTACAATATTGTATGTAATGGTAGGCCTTTAGGCATTTCTAGCTTATATACCACTAGATACTTTAGTTGTAACAAACCGGTGTATACCCCTTCTTTTGCCCCTTTATATCCACCTTGTTAGAGTTTAGGTTTAATTCATATGATAACATATTATCATGCACTTATATATTTTATAATAATATCACATTGTCTTTAGATCTAAACAGGGATACATAGGACAAGTACTTTAATTTTTTATTGTCTTGGTATCCTTACCGCCTGAATTACCATTTCTTAGGGTGTCTTAGTCTAGTAAGTGTATTTTTTGAATACCTACACTCGAATGTCTAATACAAATTATTTTACAAAGTCATCCCTAATGTTTCCTAACAATAAAACTCCCACCCCTTAGTTGTAGCAATAGCTATATCTGGTTATTGCTACCTTTCTTCCACAACCTATACTTGAATTGTTTTCTTATTGGTCGATTCTAGACATATACCCCTTCCAACTATTTGGTTTTTCATCTTCCATTCACACCAAAATTTGATCTAGATGATGCTCATTCTAGTTTAAAAGATGTCGGTTGGCCCATAGGTCTCAATATTTGAACCTACAACTCTAATACCATATGTAACAAACACAATTTTCGCATTTATTTATCTATTTATTATGTAACTAATAGTAACCACTTTTACGCTTTCTAGCAATAATATCATGTCATCTAAGTATTTCTTAATGTAGAGTAGCGTTTTTTTATTTTTCGTCTGACAATCAACCATTTAAATAATTCCTTTATTTGATATATTTAAAGGTTAAACTTCCTTGTACTAGAGTACTTGGTCTGTGGGTTGCTTTTCACCTCAATAGCTTAAATATATTTCATAGCCTCTTGTTTTTGTTTTTAACATTTATTGTTACACAAAATCTCCCCTTTTTCATTTCTTTTATTTATCTTACCAAGAAATTTCAATCATAACAAGGATAATAATTCTCTTGTAAAATTCTTGATGTAATCTTTGTTATCTATAATCCGCATATCCCTTTGCGGCATATACCCCAGCCGATCCCTTATCTTAAGGTAATTGTTCCAACTTAATTGATTTCAATCATACGTATAAGCTGATATAAGTTAATAACTTAACATTTTTAACACCTAGAGTAACTCTATATACGCTAACATTGATAAGGCTATACTCTATTCCATTACCATATTCCCCCATGACCGATCTAGCTTATAACGTAACATAATAATTTTATGAGTCACATTAACAATAAAACACGTCATTAATTCTTGTTGGACTATTCCTGAAATGTTTAAAACTTGAATTGTTTGGCATTTAAACTATGATACATCTCATAGCTCTTCTAAGGTTGTTTGGCCATATGCATGGCATAAATCATATGGGCCACGTCATGACGGCCCATGTGACCTCACATGCCCCGTACGGTTGGCATCCTTCCCATGTCTCAAATCCCAAGACTTTGAATCCAATGGTGAAAATTCCATTACGATTACGTTTGGAAAACACAACCTTCTTAGAAGCTCATTTGTTCGTTCGAGTTTTGGTCATGGCGGCTAAAGGGCACTCTCTTGGTTCACAGGTGGTTGGTATTATGCACTAGACTTGTGGTCATCCATCCTTGAATAGTTCTAAATTATGTCGCTTACAACCAAGATAGACCAATTAGAGCACTTATTCCTCAAGGTATTTTTTAATTTGATTGCAGAGCTTTGTTCGATTAATTACCTGTCTTCCCTAAAATTCGTTCTCGACATTTCTATCAAACTAAATATACAGGTGCTTGGTAAGATGAATGGTTCGGTCGTTGGTGGTAATAACCATTTTATACTGTACATTTTCGTTTAGAAAATTTATAACATGTTATTAAGGGTTATCACTGAACCCTTCTTATTCATTAATTTTTCGTGTTTTGTGCGGCTACAGATTGCTAATTCATTTTCCCTAGTTATTTGTTCTAGTAATATGATTCTATTACCCTATTTTCATTTGTTTATTCATAACTTGACATCCTAGTAGAGAACCAGGGTTAGATCTCATTCCTTCCTTTTCTTTTTGGTTCCTAATGATTCCTTTAGTATTTTTTATTTACATTTCTTGTTACATTGTTTTCATTTTTCTTTTGTGTGACTACTAGTAAGGGAACCTATGTATTTCCCCTGTGATCTTCAATCTCTCCCAGAATGGAATCACAAGTGCATTGGTTGAATGTCACATACCTCCTTGAAATATCTTAAAAAACACATACTATTGGCACATACCTCCTTCATACTATATTAATAACCACATAATATGTTCCTTCACTAAATTTAATTTTGATTAAATTTAGATTCAATAGTTATCCCATGCATCTGTATATAATCATCTCATAACAAAGTTAACACATGCAATTCTACTCATGCATAGTGGTCACATGCAGATTATACCATTAGTCACATGTGTTATATAGCTCCTTGACCCAATATTAATAATTACCTACTATGCTCCCATCACCAAAGCTACACTTGGATTCAACATGCATAAGTATTTAATCATCCTCACAAATAAAGGTAACCCATACAACTATGCACATATGTTGAGAGATTCAACAACATAAAAAGTAAGGAGTGAATATACAGTAAATCCCATGAAAATGATCCAGACAAGATAAACTGGAAACTATGTCACTTGGAGAATCGAGCACCACCACCCAACCTAGAACTGATTCTCCCAATTCACCACTGAGCCGAGAGTGCTTGCCATGGATCAACTATCTCCTGTTGATCTCCTCAATGGATATTTAATACGCTCTTTCATGATATGGTTTCTATTAGCGGAGTCCTACTTTTTGTTGGAAGTAATACTGAGACGGGGGGGTGAATCAGTATTATCAGATCAGTAAAAACTTTCCAATTTCATACTCAGAAACATATACGCTACTTCAATTAAGTGAACCCACGTGTACACGCTACTGTGTCTAAAGAAACTCGCGTATATCTAGAGATCTTATAATTCAGTTAGCTTAATCTTCAGTAAATGCATCAGAACATTATTAAGCATATTGACAGTAACCAGGTGCAGAATAACAGAACAAAACATCACACAAGAGCCACACACATGAACACCATGATATAAGGTGGAAACCCAATGTGGGTGAAAACCACCTGCTGCAATTCGTCTCTTTCTTCTTTAATAAGAAACTTCTTTTACAATGCACTGGTGCAGTCCTTTACCAGTACGCAGGCTACAACCTACAGAGGGCTACAACCCTCTCTCGTTTTCCAACTACTTCTGGAAGGGAGCTACAACCCCCTCAGCTCTTGTACTAGCCGATCCATTTACTAGTACGTAGGTGCTGACCCTACAACCTTCTTTCCTTTAGGGACCACGTTTCATCAATTTTCAGACTGGATCCAAGAGTACACAACAAACATTACTGCAATACAATCATCAACTTATACTTGCATCATAATTCATTAAACAACCCAATACTTAATCACTGAAACCCTGTCATCAAGATCACAGAACCCAAACCAGAGCCCAGAACTCTGCAACAACCGCTAGAGTCAGCAGCAACCTGAAATATCAAATCTTATTATGCATACGCTACTTCACTGTACCAAAACCGCGTGTATACGCGCTTTCACCAAAGGCAACCCGCGTGCAGATCTAGAAATAATTACTTATACCTTCGCTGTCAGATCCGACCCTTGCCAAGCGTCCCGAACAGATAACCAGCAATACCAGATCTTCTCACTTCGTCAGACACCCAATGCTTGCCCCTTTGCCTAATGATCTTCTCCTTATATAGCCTTAGGTACTTCACAATACCACGGTCCAAAACCATAGTAACACAATACCATCAACCTCAAAACGAGGGATCGACATGCCCGTCGAGACACCATGGTCCGAAACCATAGGCACAACTTCCAAGGACTAACCGCCACGGACCAAAGGTACTTTTCCACATACACGCTCTTTTACTGAAGCCAACCTGCGTGTACACGCAACTTGATATATAGAGAACCTGCGTATACGCGACTTGGTATATAGTGAACCTGCTTGTATACACGACTTGGGCTTAACGAACCTGTGTGTATGAACTTTCTTGGCATGCTGTACTAAGATCTGTCCTATGATTAAGTTGCCAACCTCTGAGCACCTGTACCAACCTCTGAGCACCTTTACCAACCTCTGAGTGAGTTTCCATCAAGGACAACACTTGAATCATAATGCCAACAATCTCCCCCTTTGGACTTGATGGCAACCACCACACCAAGTCACTCTCCCCCTTTGACATCAAGGGCAAAGGGCGGACCAAGATATTTTCTTCTTTGGTATACCTTCTACTGTCCATACTGCTGTCCATACTCTCCCTGAGTACATGCTGAAGTTTCTTATTTGGCTCCCCCTTTGTTTATGCCAAAGTGTATCAATCTATCCACGCTCCCCCTGAGCAGATGTAGGTTCTAAGACCAGCCATTCAGATCTGTACCATAAGCATCAGCCTGCAATACTATTCCTTTGATCAAACAATAAGATGTATCATTTAGTTTCATCAGCCACTTCTAACCATAATGCCAACAATGAATTATTTGAAGTATATGCTCCCCCTGAGTGTGAGCCAACCATGACTGAACCATTTCCTGAGTCTGTTCTGCTCCCCCTGAGCCTGAGCCAACCATGACTGAACCTGGGTCTGTTCTGCTGCCCTTCCTTCATATACGCGACTTTGCAGCCTGTAACTCACGTATATACGCGACTTGTCTTCATTATATCAGCGTATGCAGGATGGAATACTGAATTTCATCACTTTCAGATTCCCCTGTGTCTGTTATGTCAGCTGTCTGAATTATGCCACACCTTTCTGTCTCTGTCTTCTTCAGTTCCTGGAACTCTGATGATGTATGGTCCTCTTGTTTTGAATTTTGAAATCTGCTCCTGCATTCCCTTGCTTTATGCCCATAGTTGTTGCATGTATAACACCTTACATTTTTCATGTTCCTTCTATCACAATCAATTGCTTTGTGTCCATATGCATTGCAGGCAAAGCAATATCCTCTGAAATACCTGGGATGTGATGATCTTTCTTGAACCATTCTACTTCTACATCTGGCTGCAACATGTCCAAGATTATGACATACATAACATTCAACATTATTCAGTGGAGGAAATAATCGTCTATCACGTCCATAGTTAGGAGTAAAGGATCTTCCTTGAGGAATTTCTTTCCTTGGTTGTTCCTTGTTGAGCATTTGAGATTTCTCATTAGAGTTTCTTGCCTCACCTTGTGAACTAGATTCACCTTCAACATATTCATGAAAACCAAGACCAGTCTTGATAGCAGGAGACCTTTGACTACTAAGAATATCATCCAAGACTTTAGAGCTATCTTGAAATCGTAACAGCTTATCCTTTTCTTCTATTTTACCTTTCAAGATATTTACCTCAACTTGATGTTGTTCTTCCTTTTTCAGATATTGATTCCTTAGGTCTTCTTCAGCTTTTCTTCCTTCTTCCACTTGTCGCTTTAGTTTTATCACTTCATGTTCTTGATCTTCAAGAGCTTTTTTGTTCTGTTCTCTTGATTTTTTAAGATCTTCTTTCAGAGAGAGGATCTTTGATTCAAGCCTTTGAATAGTTATGCTCTGATCCTTTACTACATCCTGCAATTTCTCCCTTACCCTGGTTACTGTCTCCAATTGTTCATTTAATTTGGTAACTTCTTCAGTTTCTGCATTCTTCTTTTCATGTGCCATGAGACTTTTAATATCTTCACTATCATTGAATGGACTTGTAATATGGGTATAATAGCTTCTACCATCTTCTTCAGATATCTTTCCTTTGTTATGAGGGCATCTAGCAGCATAGTGACCAACTCTACCACATAGAAAACATTTGAAAGGTAGCTTACCTTTGAACCGTCCAGTTCCCCGTTCAAGATTCTTGACAAAATTTACCTCATCTTCTTCCTCTGACACTTCGAATGCGGCTTCTGGTGGTACCTCTTGTCGCATTTCAAAAGCAGTTAAGATCCCGTGAAGCTGTGACATGGTGATTTTCTGCACATTCTCCTTTTCTTCTATGGCAGATACTTTAGAATCAAATTTAGCAGACAAAGATCTCAAAACCTTTTCAACTAAGACAACTTCCTCAAATTCTTCACCCAGATCCCTCATACAATTCACAATCTCATCCATACGCAAGAAATAATTAGCTATGCTTTCATTACTATGCATCTTAAGAGTTTCATACCGGATTCTGAGAGTTTGAAGCTTTGCTCTTTTTACCTGATCATCTCCTTCGTAGCTTGTGACGATTTTGTCCCATATTTCCTTAGCTGATTTGAAATGCATGATCTTCATAAATTCTGATTCTGTCAAACTACTCAATAGGACAGTAACAGCTTTGGCATTGAGCTCATATTGCTTTTTCTCTGTTGGATCTGTAGGGGTTGCTGATGGGAATTTGTATCCTCCTTCTACGATTCCCCAAATTTCTGCTCCAAGTGATTGTAGATATGCAGTGGTTCTTATCTTCCAGTGAGTAAAATTGTTCCCGTCAAAGACTGGTGGCCTGATGTGTGCCTCTCTTTCTGGATTAGCCATTCTGATGGATCTTTTCCTTCAAGCGATGAAGCTTCCTCTGAAGGACCTGCTCTGATACCAATTGTTGGAAATAATACTGAGAGGGGGGGGGTGAATCAGTATTATCAGATCAGTAAAAACTTTCCAATTTCATACTCAGAAACATATACGCTACTTCAATTAAGTGAACCCGCGTGTACACGCTACTGTGTCTAAAGAAACTCGCGTATATCTAGAGATCTTATAATTCAGTTAGCTTAATCTTCAGTAAATGCATCAGAACATTATTAAGCATATTGACAGTAACCAGGTGCAGAATAACAGAACAGAACATCACACAAGAGCCACACACATGAACACCATGATATAAGGTGGAAACCCAATGTGGGTGAAAACCACCTGCTGCAATTCGTCTCTTTCTTCTTTAATAAGAAACTTCTTTTACAATGCACTGGTGCAGTCCTTTACCAGTATGCAAGCTACAACCTGCAGAGGGCTACAACCCTCTCTCATTTTCCAACTACTTCTGGAAGGGAGCTACAACCCCCTCAGCTCTTGTACTAGCCGATCCATTTACTAGTACGTAGGTGCTGACCCTACAACCTTCTTTCCTTCAGGGACCACGTTTCATGAATTTTCAGACTGGATCCAAGAGTACACAACAAACATTACTGCAATACAATCATCAACTTATACTTGCATCATAATTCATTAAACAACCCAATAGTTAATCACTGAAACCCTGTCATCAAGATCACAGAACCCAAACCAGAGCCCAGAACTCTGCAACAACCACCAGAATTAGCAGCAACCTGAAATATCAAATCTTATTATGCATACGCTACTTCACTGTACCAAAACCGCGTGTATACGCGCTTTCACCAAAGGAAACCCGCGTGTAGATCTAGAAATAATTACTTATACCTTCGCTGTCAGATCCGACCCTTGCCAAGCGTCCCGAACAGATAACCAGCAATACCAGATCTTCTCACTTCGTCAGACACCCAATGCTTGCCCCTTTGCCTAATGATCTTCTCCTTATATAGCCTTAGGTACTTCACAATACCACGGTCCAAAACCATAGTAACACAATACCATCAACCTCAAAACGAGGGATCGACACGCCCGTCGAGACACCATGGTCCGAAACCATAGGCACAACTTCCAAGGACTAACCGCCATGGACCAAAGGTACTTTTCCACATACACGCTCTTTTACTGAAGCCAACCTGCATGTACACGCGACTTGATATATAGAGAACCTGCGTATACGCGACTTGGTATATAGTGAACCTGCTTGTATACGCGACTTGGGCTTAACGAACCTGCGTGTATGAACTTTCTTGGCATGCTGTACTAAGATCTGTCCTCTGATTAAGTTGCCAACCTCTGAGCACCTGTACCAACCTCTGAGCACCTATACAACCTCTGAGTGAGTTGCCATCAAGGACAACACTTGAATCATAATGCCAACACTTTTATGGATTATTTTTTATCCATTTGCCTAGGCTTTTCCCAGAAAATCTCTCCTTTATCATCCACGAGGATTTTCCTCATAAAATCTTGCCTTTATCTCCTGCAAGGCTTTTATGTTTTTTCTTAACTTAACTTCTTTTTCCATGTTAGTAGCTTAATGGATATTTATCTCAAAATCCATTAAGGTTATTTGGATTTGGATCTAGAAGTCTTATCATGAAAGAATTATCCATTCCCATTCACCAATGGGATTTGGCAAGAATCTCATCTCTTGTGTCTCACTTTTCCAAATGATTAAACTATATTATTTAATAATAAAGTATTTACTTTCATTGTTACATATTAGACCTATATTTTCTTAGATTAGGTCAATAGAGTGTTACATACAACAGAGGGGTGTTACATACTCCCCCACTTAAATTTACACTGTCCTTGGTGTATTATTGCAACTTTCCATTTATTTCCTCATTTACAGGTAACTATTTCTGAATTTTCAGGCTCCCATGACCTTGCCACCTAAACCATACTTTCCAATACATTGGTTACAAAGGAGCTCTACTAGCAATCTCCTTCCCTCGCTACCTATGAATTTTTTCAATAAATTTTGTGAGAGCTTTTCAGATGCAAAAACTTAATTTTTGGTTGTTACATGAGTAACTACAGGTTAATATTGCTTTCTCTTTAGCTATGATTCCTCAGCTCTAGCTTATTTAAATAATAGAAAGAAATACATGTTCCTCCAAAGTAGTTGTGTTCCTTCTCAACACTTTCTTCCTACAGTTCCCCTACATTAGTCACAACAAGTCAAACTAGCACATCTAACCAATTAACATGTATAAAATATCATATCAAGTTAGCTCAAACATAGGCATCAAAATCGTAACCCATCTGTAACCATCATAAATTAGGATCATAAGTCATATGTATACTACAGCTGAAACAAATTATGGATACTTATCCTTAATTCCCAATACCAATTCTTAGTTTCCACCTTTGTCTTAATTTTGCATTCTCGATTGGTTGCCACACCTGGAAATCTCCGGTGCCTACTCTTCAACCAAGCCTACATACACATAGTGTGTAGTGCACACATATAACTAGATATCTCATATATCATCATGCACTACATGTATCCATATTGGTAGCATGTGTACTACTTGTACACAGTACCATGTATACAACCTGTACACTATACCAATGTCCATAGCATCACCTGCACGACATATACTTTGTCCAAATGTTTTCAACCATGTTAGTATTATGCCAAAAATTCCTTCCATTATTCATATTACCTTTAGGCAAGTCAACCATTTTTGGTTTGTTGATTGGAGAATAAGGAATTAATGGACCTTTTCAACATCTCCAACTAGATCATAACTGATTTTTTTTTTTTAAGTCACAATATTCAAATGCTTTCACTTAGCTAATGATTTTTATGTATCTTGTGGTTGCAATAGATTTTCAAAAAATGATAACTTAGATGCATAATACAACTTTACAAAACCAATATCTTTGAGTTTTGCAATTGAATTTGTCCGATAGACAAGGTTTTATTAATAACAGAATATGGCCTCTGCTTAATCATAAGCAAAGTATTGAATATAATAGTTATTCTAGTATGGACTTCCATGCTATATTTGAGTCTCATAACAACCTTACCTTTGTCTTTAGCCAGGAAAATAATCGTTTGGTACTCAAAGGTACTCCACATATAAACTAGTTATATCATATGATTTCTTGTTTTCTCTTTTTAACACCACTTCCAAACCCTTGTTGGCCATGAATAATTCAGTGTATATTCAAAATTATTCAAAAAATTAGTATGTAAATACATACACCTCATATATAGGAGCATGGCTGAAGGTTATAATGTTTCCCATTCCCCAATCTCTTACTTTCCAAGGTACTCATGTGGATACCTCACTTTAACACTAGATCATGACTTGGTAGAATAAAATTCACCAAGTTAATTGTTAAATTCCTTAAATCAAATTGTTTATGAAATAATGGTTATGTTTTCATATTCAAATCTAGATAACACTATCAATACAATCTGGCAAGTATAATTTTTTGAGGTCATTATAATACTAGTGATTCCCCATTACTATTGTCATTGTATCCCTTACTGTTATTTTTGTGCCCCTATTGTCCCCATACTGTTATCATCATGTCCCATAGAAGCCCTTGTTATTTTTTTTCCTTATATTATTGTTGTTAGGTCGACTTTGGTTATATTGTTACCCCTTAGACTCCTATATATAGAAAAGAGGTTTTGTCATTTGTATCATCCAATAATTTTTCATTTGTGTAATGTAAAAGAGATTTCCCCCCCGAAGAGGCTGATTTTTAAGTCATTGATTTATATTTTCTATCTTTTTGTTAGTTGGTTTCATAAAATTTGGTATCAGAGCTTGGATTCTAGGGTTTCACTTCTCCAAACAGGTCATTGTGGAATTTTTGCTATAACTGATTTTCCGTGACATTTCAAAAGCGAGAAAAAAAAACCCAATTTAGCAAAAATCTCTATGAACTTCGCGTCAGAATTTCAGATCTTGTATCACTATATTTTTTGAGATATGATCCAAGGAAGGTAGGATTTTTATAGGATCCCAAATTATATCTCTAACAATGGACCTAGGAAAATCGTCATAATTCTTTTTTTGAGCATTAGATTGAACTTTCGTAAGAGGTTATGGAAAGAGGATGGACTGTATTTTTTTATGTATCAATTTTAGATCCTAAGGTTAAAAAAGTGACACGTGTCACTTCATACAAGCTTGGTTTACTAAACTAGTCTATCATCATGGCAGATTTGACATTACTCTTCATTGGAGAATCTAATCTTGATCAGACTTGCGGGGTTAAAAAGAGTACACAAAGAGTTACTGCAGGAAGCAATTTCAGACCACGGAGATCCAAAATTACAGAGATACAATAGATTCAATATCGAGCTCCTACAAAGTGAAAAATGTTGTGTAGTTTTTAATTTTTATTTTTGCATAAGTTTCGTTTGAAAAATTAGTTTGAATGAATTCAAAGGGAATAGTGAAGAATTATTGTTAGTAATTGATGCCCCAAAGAAAGAAAATGGAAACACCCAGTAAGCAACCTGAAAGCTCTAGTGTGACTCATGAAGAATAGGAAGAAATGCAACATGATATATCAAAATTAGGAGATGAAGTGCAACAAATTTCACTTGCACAAAAAGTAACAGAAGCTAATATGTACTGTTTAAATAAAGATGTAGAAGCTAAGATGTATGGCATGGAAGCTAAGATGGATGGTTTAAAGAAAGACGTAGAAGCTAAGATGTTTGGCATGGAAGCTAAGATGGATGGTTTAAAGAAAGACGTAGAAGCTAAAATGAATGATGTGGAAGCTAAGTTGAATGGTGTGGAAGATAAGATGGATGGAATGGAATCTAAGATGGATGGCGTGGAATCTAAGATGGATGGCGTGGAATCTAAGATGGATGATTTAAAGAAATGTGTGGATGATCTAAAGAAAGGCTATTATCTTCAGAAGAGTAGCAAAAATGGGTACAATTCTAAATCTTGTGTACAATTCTTGTTATTCATTAGGCTGCTCTGAATTTATCTAATTCATCAAGCACCATCACATGTAGTCTGCAAGTATACTTTGTTTATATAAAATAGAAAGACACTCATCATTTTTACCTTATCACTTTCCTCATAAGTTACAATTGTTAGATCTTCAATCATCCTACTCTAAGCATCTTTTTGAATGGTTCTTCTTTGTGATATATTAACAAAACCCCATATGCATCTAGATTGATATGTTAATTAAGGTTGTGGAGTTTGAGGTTGCACATTTTAAGTTGCAAATTTTTACATATTATAATTTGAGTGAGCCTGTGCTTTGAAGCTTAATACTGACTTTCTCCTATTAGCCAAGAAGCACCAGGAGTTTCTTGTACACTCCCATTATGTATTTACACTAGAGGTACTTTTGGTGTCAGTCACATTGACGTTCTTATGAAGGTCATACAATTACTAATGTATGATGTGCACATTCATACAATAAGTTGTATTTCATGTGTGCTTACTCTTCACAACTTTGACCCTAGTTTAGTCTAGATTTGAACATAAAATTTGTGCTTCATATTAGTTACAATTATTTATATATATTTTTTATTCAAGAACCTCTAGGTCCAAACTATGCATGTCCAATGAGATATGCATATGTCACTGAAACAATAACCTGGTAAGGTTAGGTTCCCTTCAATAGAATTTTCCCCATCATAAAAATTACATTCCAAAATGGATTGCATCATTACATGTAGATGAACTAATCAAAATATTAAGCTGGAACACAATTTGTACAAAAACATAGTCTTATACAATGACCTGTCCTTCATGAGCTTAATGATATTTCATGGGAACCTTTACGAATAGATATCCTTACATAAAAGCTTAGAATTTATTCTCGGATGGAACCCACTTAATTAACCATCAACGTTTGTTAATCTTGATAGTATGTCATGGGCCTCTTACCTAATGATTTATATAATCCCCATTTATATACTTTTATTTTTTTCCTCATGTTGTCCATGATCTATGGAAAGAAAAAACTTGATATTTTATCTCATAAATGTTCAAGATATTCATACACATTACTTTATTTCAATAAGTTATGTGCTTGAATGGACTATCTTTACCCACATTAATTTGCATTTTATTAAGCTATGTCCATGCATAGAATTCATACAACTCATAATATGTCCATTATTCCTCCTACAGTTGGTTATATGCTTTACTCCTCTTATGTGGAGACATTTATTATTTGAACCTTCTCATTCATCAACGATATATATTCTTGTTATAGATTCACTACCAATTATCAAAGTTAAATATTTCATTAATTCAATGGGTATAACATCCCACTTCCAATGCCATAGCCATACTTTATAATTATTACCAAATTCATTATTTCTCCTGCTCTACTATGCATATTTAAAACTATGCAGGTATCAATTTTAAATCATGATATAAAGTCATTGTACCCTCATAAGAGATTTCAACAATAACTTAGGTTTTGAAAACTTTCACAATATATATTACGTAGAGTTTTTAGTCTACATCACTCGATAAGTGAACACCATAAAAGTAACCAATTAATAGTCAACCATTCTACTTATTAACATTAATAAGCATGTTAATTGTTAGTTCTCTTTTTGTATTAATCTTCACTCCACCACAATTCCACATTGAAGTGTTATTAGTTCCAATGTAGCCTTTCGAGTTTCCTCTCCCCATATTGCTACTATAACTATCCATATACTTGAGATATTTATTATAGGTGTAAGGATTAAATCCAACCTTGTTCATTTATTAATCTCGACTATTAATCAAATTTTAAATCATGGTAACAATGAAAATATGAGTTCTCCATGCATGAAGCCACATAATGTAGTTCATCGACAGCCTATGATAATCCCTAAATGAATGCACACAATTCAGTTTGAACATTACTCATCATATGAAAAATGAGAAGGATAACATACAACCTTCAAAGGTCAAGCAACTTAAGAGGTATTCATAGTTTTATGGGAGGATTTATGCATAAAAAAAATAGCTCAAATAACTATACTCATAGATCTATGAAATTTGATTATACACATTCTATCGTAATTTGCCAGATGTCTCGTAGGTTTCATTTTTTTTCAAAATTGTATTGACCATCTATAGTTATATCAATTTTTCTCTCTCTTAAAAGTGCATGCCCTCCCAAGAATTTTGTATTGACAGTCCATTGCCAAGATATATCGCTTATTAATTCTTGAAAGGTGATGCGAAGGCCAACTCAGCTTGATTGTCTATTGTAAATATATTTGAATTATTTGGATTCTTCCTCCCGTGATTCAAAAGAAATCATTACAAAACGTCGACATGTCATTTAAGCTTGTCTTAATAGTAAATATGTAGAAAAAAACTAAAGAGAATATCGTTGCAGTCAAATCAATTGCAAATAATCATTGCACTAACTCGAGCCTACATATGAATGAAGTTATACATGCTGTGGTGTGTTTCACACTTTAATGGGTACCCATTTTCAATACTAGACTCCTTCTATACTCATCGTGAAGACACCCCCGACATACTTAAATTCGTGCACTCCATGCACTTCTTATTCCCTAAGATGCGACTGTGAACACTATATTATTATTTACAACGCCATGTTTCTTTATTGATCCTTCTGCGCAGTTGCTTTTACCGACAAATGTCACGGTGATTCCATGAAGCCGAAAGAGTAATCAGTAATGGCAAGCGTGTTAGGAGGAAGAATTGCGGACCTGCCATCAAATCGTGCATCAGAAAACAATGAGATAACACCTTCAAAGACAATGACGCATGGTATTCAACCATGAAAAATTGGACGCAACTACAATTTCTTTCTTTTGGACCCTTGTTGAGCATGGTGTATTTTGAAGAGATAAATTTTGTCATTCAGGCCACTGTAAGAATTATGAACTACGAAATACTTCGTCGCATGCATGATAAAGGTTGTTGATGCACAACCCTCAACTATGTCACCAATAGAGTAAGAATGTTTCTATGGGAAAGAAGGAGGAATGGTCTTTACTTGGGTGGCTAACACATATTTATCTGTCGAGGGTTGTCTTCTTTCACTGCAGAGCTAACGATTGTCGGGCTTGTAATGTATTTGTAATGCCACACTTGCCCAGTTGGCACATATATAGCTACGATGACTCCTTCCCACTAAGCACTGCCATACCTATCTTTATTATTTTATGGATAACCATTATCCTTATCCTTATCCCATATGGATAACCATTATCTAAACATGATGTGGTTATGGGATGTTAATAAGGATAACCTTATCCATGGTAGGATTTTAATATGTATCTATCCAGATGATCATTATCCATTGAGGTTGTCATTACAGATCAGAAAGGGAACATCAACCACCACTCAATTGGGAAAGTGCATTTGGAATTTTAGAATGTACTACCACCACCTAGCGAGCCTTAAAGCCCAAATTCACAGGATTTTGGCAAGTTCCAGAACTAAACCACCACTTGTATTTAAGAAATTTTTGGGCCAACAAAAGCATCTTTTCTCTATGTGGACTCTTCATTGTTAGCATTTGACCTTGATGATTTGTGATTCAAAGGTATTTTCTGCATAATGAACGATAACTAAAGTTCCACACGAGAAGAGTCTATACCATCAAAGGTTCAATGAAATTTTTTGTTAATTCTATTGTGAAAAGTAAACTTAAGAAACACATGTTTTTAAAAAAACCATAATGCTTGCAATGATTTTGAAATTTCCTACGGTGTTCATCACAGGTCACTATTATTAGATTGATTCTTTGTTTCATCACTTATATAACATCCTCTACGTGAGATCATATTCACCTTCCCATTGATATAAACAATGTCCAACGAATTCCAATCTCATAATTTCCCAATCTTATTAATTATCTGGCCAAATTTTGGGTAGAGATGTTGTTAAGCATTATTGTGAAATAACTTTTTTATTTACGACCTCCACAACATTTGTTATACAACCTATTGTATCGTTGCATTTGATATATCATTCATTGCATTGTTTGATATCTATTGTAGTGGTTGCATTATGATATAATCTTCATCGTAATGTTTGTGCAATGATTTCATCATTTTAGGTATAGTCTTCATCACACGGTTCTCCATTGCATTTATTAAAATTTTATGAGGTCACACTCTCCCATAATTGATATAAAACCTTCTTATCACATTATATCCTTTTCAAAACAACTAATATATCACCTCCTTATCACGTTCTTTGATATACCTTCTCATGACACCATTTGATATATCCTCATTGCCTACTTTTAATAAAGCATGCTTTCGATATAATCCAACAATGATTGCGTCATGTTATTCTAATGATGACATAGCAATAGTGATAGGCCAATGCACTAATGATAGCATAATAGATATAGGAATATGATAGCCCATCAAATCATTTCATGGTAGCCTTGGTATTACGGTATCCATTTGAACGTGTTATGGAAAATTATAATGTGGTATGTGGCCTTTTAACCTCCTATCATTGATATGTAATGTAAGAATCGTTAGTGATGATGACCAATGTTACTTTTTGTTTCTAAGTGGAAAAAAAATGGGTGTTTGTTTTTTAAGTAATACCAATCATAAAGACATGGTAGTTTCCTGAAGAGACCAATATCATGCCTTCAACTCTGAGATTCTATGTGATTTGAAGCTCAACTACCTCCGAAGAGGAGTTTACACTTCAGAGCCATAAATTGTTGCCTTGGAAATGGATGGAAAAGATATTGGAATTTATCTATTGGAAATTATTGGCAATCTAATGGCCATTCGAAACACTTGATAAGATAATTTTTGGTCGCATATTTTTTAGGAACGATGTATGGTTGAATACGTAGGAGACAAATGCGTTGTCTGTAAGAATGTTTGTTACAACAAGCAGGATTGCAACCTTAGTCAAGATATACAATTTTCATAGATGCATCGAACTACTTTTCAAAATCCATAACTTTTACAACCTCAGTTCAAAATTACCTTCAATTTCAAAAGAAAAACTCCTTCAATAGTTCATTTTCAGATTTAGCATCAACCTTATGAATTCTAATTTCCTTTGATTTTAAGTAATCAACAAAATATTACCATATAAGCAACATATACTATATTATATACGTTATTATTGCATCCAATAAATCATTTTAGGATTCAATTTCAACCTTGATGGATTCTCATTGGAACTTCTTATTTGGTACAGCTTGAGTGGGTTGAATGGTTAAGAGCATGGGTTTCCTCCTAAGAGGTCACAGGTTCAAAACCAACAAGGGGTAGAGTATGTATGCCTTTGTAGACTTAGCAGTCAAATCGTTGCGTGGAGGTGGGTCCCTTGTCCCACAAACAAGGCGGTCTCATACACAAATTTGGTGTTTGGCTTGGACATGACCTTAAAAATGAATATTATTATTATTTATTATTATTACCCACAACTTATTCATATTTTGTAGGGGTGGATTGGCCCATAGGCTGAAATGTCTATACTTAGAGCTCTAATACCACTTTTCACATACCCCCTTGAGAAATCTTAAAAAAACACATACTATTGGTGCATATCTCCTTTATACTATATTAATAACCGCATAATATGTTCCTTCACTAAATTTAATTTTGATTAAATAGTTATCCCATGCATCCGTATCTAATCATCTCATAACATAGTTAACACAGGAGATTCTACTCATGTATAGTGGCCAAATGCAAATTATACCATTAGTCACATGTGTTATATAGCTCATTGACCCAATATTAATAACTACATACTCTACTCCCATCGCCAAAGCTACACATGGATTCAATAGTGGTCACATGCATAAGTATTTAATCTTCCTCATAAATAAAGGTAACTCATACAACTATCCACATATGCTGACAGATTCAACAACATAAAAAGTAAGGAGTAAACATACAATACATCCCATGCAAGTGATTCAAACAAGAGAAATTGGAAACTATGTCACTTGGAGAATCGAGCATCGCCACCCAACCTAGAACTGATTCTTCGAGATCACCCATGAGCCGAGAGTTATTGCCATGGGTCAACTCTCTTGAATGGGTATTTAATACCCTCTTTCATGATATGGTCTTCGTTAGCAATGTCCCACTTTTATGGATTATTTTTATCCATTTTCCTAGGCCTTTCCCAAAATAGCTCACCTCTATCTCCCGCGAGGCTTTTTCTCCTAAATGATTGCCTTTATCTCCTACAAGGTTTTTATGGTTTTCTTAACTTAGAATCTTTCTTCAGCTAAGTAAATTAATCGATTTTATCTCCAAACCCATTAATATTGTCTATATTTGTATCTAGAAGTCTTATCATGAAATATTTGTCCATTCCCATCCACTAATGGGATTGGCAAGAATCTCATCTTTGGATGTCTCTCTTGGCAAATGATTAAACTATTTTATTTAATAATAAAGTATTTACTTTTATTGTTACATATCATACCTATATTTTCTTAGCTTACGTCAATAGAGTGTTACATACAACAAATTGACACTTTGAACTGTACGACTTCTTTTGAGATTTGATTTTTTTTATGAACATTTATTCTTTAATTAATTTATGTTATTTTTATACATTTTTATGTATTTATCTTTTGGAAAATTGGTAATTAGATTGTTTTAGTATTAATATGATAAGGGTAAGTAAGTGGAGATTTTGACGTAGGACATTACACTAATATTTTGGTGTAGCATTTTCAAGGGCTTGCCTAGTGAGTTTCACTAGGGGAGTATAATTAACTCATAGATTAAGCCTTGATAACTCAACGTTTATTGTGAAATTGTTTCTCACCATGAAGGAAACTAATAAAAAGTGAAAAAGATATGGCATTTGAATTTTGTGCATTCTCCTAAAGAAATCTAATAATACTATACAAAAGAAATGAAAATAATGTGCTAATAGTCCTGATGTGAAAAAATAAAAAGGTGAGAATTAATACCATGAAAGATAAGAAACTCGAGCTACAAGAGGATAGTGAGGTCTCAAAGTTGATGGATTTTTCTTCGATCATGGATGGGGAGGGATTGGTGAGCTAGGTGGGGACCCCACCTCTAACCCTTCTAAGCGTTCTTCCACATCTAGAATGATGCCCTTTAGCTTGTTTAGAAAATACATTGGGTTCAACAACTTTCATTTGTCCATAAGAATCTTGCTCAAGAATAGGTTAATTTTCCAACAAAGGTGCATTATATGAAGGTAATGGTTCTATATTCCTCACAAGTTTCTCATATCAAGAATCCAATGGGAAATACCTACCACTATATCCAAGTTTCACAAAATAGATTTACTTTTATGCCTAGGTTCCTCCCTAACCAACATAATTTCCTCCTAAATATTCGAGGGCATGTACTCATGTAAGCAATGCGTTCAAGACTTTGCTCAATTCTAGATTTGGATCCCCAAAATCCTCTAGAAAATCCTCCTTTGTGACAACAAGTTTGCTGGAGGATGATGGTTGTTAGAGGTAGTAAATCATTGTTGAGGCTTGACAAAAGCTTATCTATCAAGAAAAAAATCTTGTGGTAAAAGAAATTGTCCAAAATCTCATGAAAGGAGGGTTGGATCATTAAAGGACATGGGAAAGTACTTTTCCGTCAAAAAAATCCACAAGAGTTAAATGGAAACCTAGAGGGGCTCCAGACAACCCCCATGTGTGACGAACCATGTTGTAATAAAAGGTCATGGTTAATAGAAGGAGCATATGAAGGAGGCAACAAAGGAAAAAAGGGAGGGGGAGTATATTACCAAGAAGTAGGAGAATGATGGTGGCTTTGGACCACGTGATGGAGAAAATCTCTAACACATGTTGGAGATCCTATTTCACCCTCCTTATGAGCAAGGGGATCATTAATATGTTAAGGTGGTGTGGAGTCTGAGTGGGCAAGATGGATCATGCCCAAATTATATGAGTTACTACCCCATTACAACTTCAATAATACCCCATCAACACTATTCTTCTTAATTTTTTACCTTTCCAAACTATTTATATCTTTATTTTTTAACATTATTAATTTATCATTTATTTTAATACTTTTAATTACTATATATATATATATATATATATATATATATATATATATATATATATATATATATATATATATATCCAGAAAACTATAAGTAACTATCACATTACCATAATTTTACATTTATATATACATTGTATTCTTTTGTACATTTAAAGTAAATTCATAATATTTTTTATACATTTAAGACTTTCTCTAACTTACTCTCTCATAGTATTACTATTATCATTATTATTTTGGAATTTTTGGAATTCTACTCCCTTAAAATGTCTTCATACAAAAATATATATTATTGTTTAGACTATGTCAGGTCACAATCTACCTCGAGGGAGACCAAAACTATTAACCACAAATAAGGGTATAGATGATTCAAAATGTTAATATCGATAACTCTGAAGTTCACGAAAACTAGCATAAATTTAACTACAAAAAAGGAAAATGTTGAGAGGCTAGAAATAACATCGAGAGTCAGATGAAGTAATAAGGGTCATACCGTCACATTGATTCCTATTGGTGATGGAGGTTCTGGGCCACATTATATTTTTTCTTTTATGTGATCAAGATGGGCATTGAAAGTAGCAACATAAGAGCACTAGGGACATTCAACATTTTTTAATTTTTTCAATAAATATATTGTATCATTTTATTCTTCATGTTTCTCCTTCAAGGGCCTATCCAAGAGTGTCTTCATCTTCCAGTAGAGGGCAATGGAGTTTGTGTGTTGTTTTTTGCTTCACCTAGTATGTGTAGGGTCAAGACTGTAATTGGGTACTTCATCTTGAATTTATAAGTATAAGTCACCTTGTAAATTATTATTGGTTAAGGGTTCAAGTTGAATAATTTCGTCTTGAATTTATGGAGGAGTGAAGGAGTAAAATACGGCTACTATATATTAAGTTGGGGATTTAGCTCATGGTTTTGTTGATAAATAAGTGTTCTTGTAGAATAGAGTAAATTTCTCTGAACTTCATAATTACTTATGAATGTTTGTTGGATTATTATTAAAATTATATTCTCTTCATCAAGAAACTATCAAAAAATATAAAACATGACGATCACAAGAGAGAAAGATAATAAGAGATTTAGGCTCCAAGCTAGGGGAAAACCCCACAAGGATGAAAACCAAAGAAATCATCAAAACCAAAGAAATCCTCTTCCTAGAAAATAAAATGAAAGTGAGATATAAAAGGCCAAAAAAATAAGGCAAATATTTCCATAAGACACAAGTCATCCCTCCTTGAAAACCTTCACCAACCAAGTGAAAGTCAGTAAATTCAACTTTGGTCAAACTTCTATAATTCTCGTGAAACCTTTGAAGATTTTGGACCTAAAATGATAGTCAGATTTTGGCCCTATGAGAACTTTGAGCAAATAAAAAATTAACTTTCACATATGGATGAATTAGAGAATAAAGCATAGATTTCTCTCTCCTTTGAATTTTCTCTCTCCTTTAAGTTTCATTGAAATGCTTCTTCTTCTTTCACATGAATCGATTTGGTTGACTGCTCATAGAATGGGGTCGAACTATCTTGTATTTATAGATGTCCGTGAGGTCGAATCACTAAATTTTATAGGTTGAGTTGTCCATGAGGGTGACTTGGTGAGTGGAGGACATTTTTACTCTTTTTGACACAAGACAAATATTTTTTCTTTTTCTTACAAGATGTCCATTGGGACTTTGACTCAATCACATTTTTTGAATCATAATAGATTTTTCTTTTGACTCAATAAACCATAAAAAAAATTAATAACATGCTTTGAATAAAGATAAAAATAAAAATAATGAATATGATAAATAAATTAATAGTACATTTGGGTCACATTATGAAGACTGGCACTAGTTACATTTTCAACAATCCCCCTTAACTAGGGTTGACGTATTCATAATGACATAACAAGGTACTATCAAATTGATATATTCTCATATGAATGGATTCAAATTGATACGCATCATCATATCATCATAACCAACATTGTCAAAAATGACAAGGCCTTGACTAACAAGCTTTATCTCTCTAGTAGATCAGAGCACAATGTTGGGTGGCATAAAATTGGACACCACCACTACCTCTTTAAGCACATACCATATTTGTATGTTGACCAAATGTGTCCACAAAATACTATTCTTATCTTGGATATTTCCCATCCTCACTGAATATCGGTCATCGGGGCTATTCTTATGATGGATGTAAATCCTAAGAGAATATTTGTCCTAGACGTTTATCCAATCCATCATTCTTGGTACTAGTGTCTTCACTAGGCTTACAACTATTATACCTAGACATATTAAATTAAAAATGGAGAATATTGTGTCCATCCTCACTACCTCTTAACCATGGATGAGATCCTCAGTCCCTTTTAAACACGTAGGAACAACCACAAGCCTAAATTTTGCTAAAAAATACTCATCAATATATCAATTATTTATTTTTTCCAGATATTTTTTGTAGCTTCTTGCTTCCTATCTACATCACAGTATAATGAGCTTAATCCTTCCTAATTCTTTACCAATATTCACATAGCTTCAAAATGGCATTGAGTAGTTCATCAAACATCTTTTGGAGCCAATATTCTGGACAAACCTTCACATGTTCTTTCTTCATACTCCAATAGAATTCTACTTTTACACTCTTCCAATAAATTATATCATCTTTGAATCATCAATAGTATCTCTGTTATCAATAGTACCTATCAAACCAATCAATATAGAACCAATTATATCTCCCTCTTTGTGGATGAGGTGGGTAAACTTCTTGTACAATGTTGAATCCAAATATTTTTGAGAAAAGAAAAAAATGTCTCATGACTTCCTTTTTTCCCTTTGTAGTGTACACATACCTACCATAGGTCCTTCCTGGAAGCCATATCATATCCCAAACATTATAGATGTAATTCCTTATTATCATAGTTTATAATATAAATAGATGTTGCTACAAATTTCAAATGGGAAGATCCTTCAAGTCAATTTCTACCTCTAGATCCCACTAATGTTGACATTAATTCTATCTCATTATCTAAATTCACATTATTCAAGAAATAATTCTGAATAATGATCAATGATAGTGTCAAGAAAAAGTTATTCACGTGATTTATTTTTTTGATATATAAGAGATAATAATCTAGAAGGATCTTAAATGTTTTGACCGCCTCTCCAACTATTTGACCATAATGTCCCATTGCTATTAACCTCCTTTCCCAAGTGTATTTTTTCTTCATGTTCTTCCTTCAACTCCTTGAATATGATATCCATGTATGATTATTAGGTCCCTCCATATATGCTTCCATGTTGGCACTATATTTTTCTTCAATGCATATTGATAAGTTGCCAGCTCTTCTTCTTGAAACCAAATATCATTCTATAAAGACATCTATAATGTTGAATAATTACCTATTTTGATTTATTCTAGTCCTTTCTTATTAAAAGACTACTCCTAAATCTTCAAGATGAAATTGGCTACTTAAGAGACTATAGAGTACTTGTGACTATTGAATGATGTGTAAAAAACTTTTGATGACCCAAATTTTTCTATTTTGGCTAGCTGGATGATGTATTGAATAATTTCAAACGCTTTGTGAAGAAATGAAATTTGAGTGTCCCTTCTAGGACTCCATGTAGTCTCTATTTCTTTCAAAGCTATATAATTTTTCAAAATTTGATTTTCATGACACTATAAATTTTGGATCCCAAGACTAATTTTCAGAAATGTAACTGCAACTACCACTCTATCTATCATATTCTAATTAAAGCTAAAAAAAAATTCTTGCAAACCTCGTAATAGTGAAATCATTCAATAATAGAGTTCCTTTTTGTCTTCAATTTTTGTTTTCATTTCAAATTCTTCATGTTTTGCAATGTGAGCATCACTTCTTTCTTTACTTTCATTATTATTCTTGTTCTTAGATCTTTTTTACAATATCTTTTATAATTTCCAAATTCATTGCAACCAAATTATTGGACTTTAGACAGAGCTCAATGTCCACATGGATAATAGTTGTTGTTGTTATTGTATCTTCAACGAGGTTCAACTCTTCCAAATATTCCAAACTTGTTCTTTGATTTAGCAGAAAAATCTTGAGCATTCTTATTATTGGGTTCAATTTCATCCTACTCTTATAATTTTTCTTATTTTAGAACACAATGTTCTCAAAGTTCTTCAAATGTTGGAGTTTGTTTTCTACCATAAATGTGACACACAAAACCTCTCCAATATATAGGTCGAGCATTGAGTATGATAGTGATCAATCCAAAATTAGGTATGACTTCTCCAAGCCCTTGAATTTGATTCTTTAACTTTAAGGCTTTCATAAGGTATGAGGCCACGCCTTCACTTTTTGATATCCTTGTTCTACAAAGTTGGTTCCTTAGTGAAATTTTCTGACTGGTAGTATTGAAAGAAGATAGTTTGATCAATTTGTCATATAATTCTTTCGATGTGGATAGATCTGAGACAAAGGTGATAAGATGATATTTTATAGAATCAAAGAGTATCGTTTGAGCCCTAACTTATTGTTTATTTCATTTGTCCACTTCTTGAGTATTGTCCTTGTATGGTTCTGTAGCTTTGCCTACAATGTGATCCACGACTTCATTTTGTATGATAACCAAATCAATTCTCTTCTTACAGTCTTTTAAGTTAGAGGCTCCATCAAAACTTTTCCCTCCTTACAAAAATATGCCATTTGACTAGAAGGTTGAGACATTGAGTATAGTAATGTACTTATTATTCAAAGGAGAGAAGGTTGTTATAAGAGTGCTCCAAGAATGTTAATGATGCTTCGAAAAATATTTAAAGATGTTCTTAAGTGATGGATTCTATAAAGACATCTTCAAGCTACTATGATGACTTCATGAATGATGAATGATAAATGAGCAAGATCTTGTCAATATTTTTCAAGAGTCTTAATGATAAATTCAAGAGAGACAGAAAAAGATGATAATCACTTTATCGTCTTCTTTAAACCTTCAAGTATACATTATGCAAAGGATGCCCTCCAATGTAGCTTATATAAGTGTATTTTGAGAGTGTGATGATTGCTTGTATAAATGTCTTCAAATATGCCAACAAATGTGATGTTCAAGTTTCTCTTCCTTCACCTTAACTTTCATACCATGTTGAGAAATAAATATGCTTGTAAATTAGTCTATATTTCTCTTAACTTGATAAATACTTTTGAATGTTTCTTGGATTACTATTAAATTTATATTCTCTTCATGAAGAAATTATCAAAAAGTATAAAAAATAAAGATCACAAGTGACAAATAACTTAAGAGACTTAGGCTCCAAGCTAGGGAAAAACCCTACAAAGGGGAAAGCCCAAGAAATCCTCTTCCTATGGAATCAAATGGAATTGAGATATCCTAGACCCAAAAACCAAGACTAAGATTTCCATAAGGCCTAACCATCCCTCCTTCAAAACCTTCTCTAACCAAGTCAAAGTGAAAAATGTCAATGCTAGTCGAACTTTTATGATTCTCATCAAACCTCTAAAGCTTTTGGACCTACAATTATAGTTGAATTTCTGCCGTTTGAGAGATCTAATAAATTGTAGAAGGAAAACACACACGTGGATGGATTACACAAGAAAATAAAACTCTCTCTCCCCTTGAAATTTCCCTCTCTCTCTCTGTCCTTTATCTTTCGTTGAAATTCGTCTTCTTTCAAAGAAAGCAATGTGATTGACTAATAATGGAATAAGTTCAAACTATCTTGTATTTATACACATCCATGAGATTAAATAACTACCTCTTCTAGGTATACTTATCCAGGAGGGCAGACTCGGTCTCTTGAGAACATTTTGACACATTTTGACTCGTCTTTCTTTTCCTTAAAAGAAGACCAAATGGGACATTGACTCAATTACAATTCTTTGACTTATAATAAATTTTTCTTTCGAATCAATAAATCCTATAAGCATGAAGAACATGATTTGAAAAGAAATTAAAAATAATAATGAATAAATAAATGAATATGATAAATGAATTAATAATATGCTTCATTCACATTAAGACATGCACTAGTTATATTTTCAACTAGTTGTCGTTGAGGACCTTTTCCATTAGAAACCTAAAAATAGTGCATCCTCTATCACTATATGTTGCATTGGGTTTCCAGGTGTTATACAACAAAATGACCCCCTTATCAACTCAGGGGGAAAGACATGTTAGTTGAAGCAAAGACCAAGATCACAAGCCTTGTTTCCACACTAACGATGGCTATACACATACAACATGCTTTATAGAGCTTCTCTGTAATCGTAAGGGAGCATTAGTGACCCTACTAACTCTACTTGTTGGTTCGAGGATAGCATTAGTTGATCCTAATGAGAATCTAGAGGTCAAAGGACTGAATTAACTCATAAATATCTCTATATTCCCTCCTAAATCTACTAAGAAAAGCAAGGAAACAACTAAAGTTTGACCTAATTGTGGGATTTCTAAATCCTAATGGAGGCAAATGGGAAAGAACTCAAAATCATGGAAACATCATTGCTTTTACATTAAGAGACTCATGGAGGAACTTGGCAACCCTAACTCCATTTCTACATAAGCAAAGCTAGGGCTATTGTGATAGAGGTTAGATCATTTGAAAGGATATCTTACTTGATTGTCGAGCATAGTCTCAAATCTAAGAATAAGAAGTTGGTAAGAAGGGGAAGAGAGAGAGGAGCTGGAGGGGTAGGGGAAGGTTGATGCAATAGATGGTTATAATCACTCTTCCGACATTAATATAGAACTGCAGTTGTAATGTCTACTCCGTGGTGGTGGTACTATCATTCATTTAGTTGTTTGTCTAATACCTTTTAGCATGAGTAGATTAGTTATGTGTAACTAGATGTCTTTTATATATTCATGTAGTTGTTATCAAGGTTGTATGCCGTGATTATGCTTGTCCCTTCTATGTGCAGGACTTGATCTAGAGTCGACTCAGGGGGACTTCCACCTAGCTGCATTGTGCTCTCCAAAAAATCTACACGGAGGCTTGAGGTAATGAATCTGTCTTGCTTTGATAGTTAGTTATTATTTATGGACATGCATGTATCTTTGTGACAACTGAAGATAATCATACAGTCTTCCAAGGGAGTTGGGAAGACCGTTGAGGGTATCGACATTCTCCATACACCATGCATTTTATCCTCTAGTATAATTGGTGACTTTGCTGGGGACTATACGTTTAGTTTCGGGTTCACCCAGACAGTTCTCAATTTCCTCCTCCTTCTAGACCTCCCTATACTTCTACATTCCTGTTTTGGCCCATAAAGACCTTGCTGTATTCTTCCCTCATACATTTAGCCTTGGATCTGATCCCCAAAGACCTGTTTTGCACTCTTTTCCAAAACTAACATAGGTTAGTAGAGAAAACAGAGCTTTATAAATCTCCGTGTCTACACAAACAGTGCATTAGTAGACCAGTAACTCTCTGTGGCCTTTGCTACAGAGCATTAGTCACCCAAATTTTGACATGCAGTTGTGTTTGTAAACTCAAAGGGATGGGAAACCTACTCATGGACTGAAAAAGGATCTGCAGCTGTAGTTTGTTAGCAAGATCTATGTCCTAAAAGAATTTATTTATAGGAAATAACTTTTTTTTCTTTCTTAAAAAGTTTTTATAAAAGAAAAATAAACATTTTTTTTATTCATTCCTCTACTTAGCTAGTTAAAATATGCTTTATTTTTGTTTCAAATAGTTGTTAGAAAGCATTAGAAAGATTTTTGTTGGTTATGCGTGTGTTATAATGACTAGGATGCATGGAACAAATATGAATGCATGAAAGACTCTCACTTGTAGAATACAACTTATTTCATCGAATTGAATATTTTCAAGCATTGTTTTTTGCATGATTTTGAGTAAGAGTCCCACCAAATATCATAATTTAACACCCCTATCAAAGACACTAAAAAAGTACACATAAAATCTACCTAAAATCAATCAGTAACTCTTTATAGAGAAAACAAACATTAGTTCAGGCTAAGATCTTGGGATAGGGAGTGTGAGTAAACTGCCCAAGATCAAAAACCAAAACTAGTGTCATTAGAAGAGAGAAAATTCCGTCTACACTCATACTACCGGGACCACTCCAGTCAAAGCAGAGCTAAATACGAGACAACACCGTATTGCAAGTGAAGGTATCCTACCTTTGCTTACAACTCCTTTGGTTATTCTATGTATTGGGGATCCCTTCGAGGATTTTGGAGCTGAGTCAGGGACTCATTTATCCTGCCCACACAACGTACTATCTGTGACTATGTTCCCCCCAATAGTGTCTGTGATCTGAGGTATCCTTAGTGGAAATATTTTTAGGGACTTACACAAGGTGACTAGGGCGGGCTGCCCTTGTACCTAACACAGATGAACCTACTATGTCTTCAGTTTTTTGGAGGGTGATCGTCTTCATGAGTACTTTGCCCCTCAATTTGAGGTTCAGATGAATCTCTAGAGTAACTGTAACTGTACATTTGGCCAACCCTCTTTGTTATTCAATTTGATACTAGGATTCATCTCCAGTGATCGGTGCTTATCAGACAGGGTCATTTCCCTCTATTTGTTGATTGTTTCACTTAATGTATTTTTATTTTTATTTTTTGTTTTTATTTTTTATTTTTTAGGCACTCGAGTGTTATCATTGAGACTTTAACATATATCACATTAAAATTTATTGATAAAAATTAATAGTCACCGTGGCTACATCTAGCCCTCGTCATCAAACTAGATGATTATTAATACTTCCTCCACTCGTTATGGAAGATCCACCGAGCTCTAGTGAACCGGATTCCCCATCTTCGGAAAATCAGTCTCCAAGATCTCACACACGATCTATTTGGACAACCGACGATTCAAGCTGACTAGAGGATTTCTTTACTACATGATTTATTTCTCTCTATAACCCCACGATCATGAATCCGTCGGACACACTTTTGGTTCATGTGGCACCTGTACCCCCTGTGTCTTCAGTTGGAACATTTCCATCCATCCCATTGACGACAAATGGGTCATGGAATGTTTTGGACACTTTTGGTCCCCCACCACTTCCCCAATCGACAGTCACTACCACACCATTGATGGCGAACCTTGCTATCCCATTTTTCCCAGGTACAAACCCTCACATGACACCCTCCACGAGTGGAACCTAGCCTATGCTGAGTTCCACCCCGTTAGTGTCAAACTCTATACCTTCGACAAGTGCTACATACAATGCTCCTTATAATGCTCAATATAGCATAATTAGTGTGGGTCCCTTCATCCAACAATATGGTTGGCATCCATTGTATAGTTCTAACCCCTAGATTCAAGTATCTGGGGGCACTCCCAATATGCATATACCAATGGGGAATGTAATAGTTCCCCCTCTATTTTCATGCATGCATGGTTAGCCACTGATTGACATGAGCACTCCTTATGTGAGTCAAGGACATATGGTTAGTCCTATGGCAAGCGAGAATCCTCAAGGAGGTGCCAACCAATCCATGGGGGCACCCTACTCACAACCTCAAATGAGTCAAGGGGGCACTGCTTATCCTTGGGGCAATGCTATTCCCAAACATCACAATCCCCATGGAAATCCACATTACAATGCCATACCCCAAGGCAACTACTATACCACGCAACCTATGTGTAATATTGGGACTCAAATGATGGGAGGACTGCAAGGATCCTCAAGTCATATGTCATCGCCTTGGTCCGAGTCAGGGGAATCTCACACTCTACCTTTTTTGGCAATGTTGGACATCCCCGAATTGTACAGACTTACAAATGACCCCATCTATCATAACTTACTCTCGCCACTAATCCTGCATAAAATATTGACATACATCCCCAAGTTTGAAGGGAAACAAGGGGAGGAACCGGGTACCGATATCACCACCTATCATCTTTGGTCTGTTTCTAACTCCATGGCGGATGATAGTATTCGGTTACGTCTTTTTCCTTGCACCCTTACTAGCAACGTAGCCAGGTGGTACATCGAGTTACCACGTGCGTGAGTAAATACATTTGGCACTCTAGCAATGGAATTCTTAAAGAACTTCTAGCTACCCATCCTCTATGAGACTTGGATGAAACTCCTAATTCATTACATCAGGATACTTCCACCCACATCTCTGATCATACACATGAATGGAGACGTAGGCAGAGGTTAGTCAAAGCTCCCCTCCCAGACGGTCTCTTAGTGGACTAGATCTGCAAGTCTCTACTCCCCCAAATCACTAAGGATGTCGCCTTAGGTGGTGCAGTCACAGAAGACCAATCCATATGTCCTGCTCATCCCTTAGATCTGATATATTAATAGTCTGGCACTCTTTACGATGTAATCCCCAATTCCCCTCACAAATCCAATGCTTCCACTACTCAGCACCCCAAAGCGCACACCAATGGGATTATCGGCACAACCTCCAGGGGTGTTGTAAAATAACTAATTGGTAAATTTACCCAGGTGTCAGTGGACCCCTGTACCAAATTCACTGCTCCTTCTGAGTAGCAGTCAAAAAAGTAGCAAAACCGAAAGTAGAAGGTCATTACGCCTCATGAAAATGGAAAGGACTAACCCACCAAATTCCCTTGCAAAATTTGTGTTGAAGATCACATGACTTATTGCTACCTGCGTCTTCAAGAATGCACAAATTTCATTGCTAAAAAGGATACTGGTAGGACCCCCACTGTCCTTAATAATCCTTTCCCCGCTCAGCAATAGCAACACCTCATTATAAACCAACCCCAACCCTTGCAAGGGGGTAATGGTGGTTCACAACATCCTTTAGCTGGTCAAGGACGCTCTACAGTTTACACCTTTGAAACTGTAGATCTACAAACATGAGCCAAATACTATGTAGCTCCTGTCGCTCATGGAGAAGAAACTTCCTCAATTCAAAACCCACTGCCACCCAACGATTTGCATATCAAAAGGCCGGTTGCTGGCCTTGTGATTCGCCCCCCTAAAGGGGCACTTCGACGCATAATGCACAATACATCTACACGTGCCGCCCAAAACTTCAACATTGTAGAAGGCTTGGCGCAAGTGCCATCGGCTATGTCGGCACTTGAAGTATTACAAACATGTCCAGCACAAAGGAAAGCTTTGCTTTCAGCTATTGGTGGTATCGACCCACAGGATTCCATGCTTACAATTTTCAACATGGGATAATGTAATTCTCCCCTTTCCCACCAGCTTGCATTTCAGGTTCAAATCTTTCCGAAAGGTAAAGGTATACATAGAACTGTCATCGAAGAAGGTGCTTCTACCTACATCATGTTGGCTTCATGTTGGCTCGCTTTTGGTTCTTCAACCCTGTCCATGCCGTCAAATTCCCTTAAAGCATTCGACGACCACACTTTCATCCCAAAAGGTTACCTAGCTAGCTACCCCATCACCTTGAGTGGGAAAATGGTAACGGTGGATATCAAAGTCCTGGATCATAAACTCGACTATAATCTACTTTTGGGCCACACTTGGACTTATGCCATGAATGCCACTGTGTCTTTGGTCTTCAGTATCATCCTATTTCCCTTGGATGGAAAGATAGTCACAGTGGACTAGTTTTCCTTTTGCACCACAGATTACTCTCCGTTACCTAGCAGTTATGTACCCTTAGTGGGTGTTGTACCTGACTCTTACATTAGTATCAGTACTAGTCTACTGAAGGCTTCTTCCCTGAGGGGTTGTTTCCCTCTTCAGCCACTAATGGTTCTATAGACAATCAATATGCTTTCATCCATTCCTCATGAACTGACCTATCCATGGATCCTACCAGCTCCTTCATACATTGACACTTACGAATAACAAATATTGATATCACAAGCTAAATTGGTCTACAAAGCCATTCAATCTGCATCCAAGTCTCTGGTCACTTTGGTCACAACCAATGATACCACTGCCCCTCCCATAATTGCTCCTTCTTTGGATCCCCTCAATCAAGTCCTACTTACAGACGAAAGTATTAGAGAGATCATGAGTTTAGAAGAGCGACCTAGGAAGGACGTACACCATCGTGTTTCAATATCTGATTTGGACATGATGCCTCTTCAAATCCTATCACCTGACGCACCTGAAATCATTTCCTCACCTTATACGACTATCCAAACTTTGGACTCGGAGGGAAACATGTGAAATCTTTTAAATACTTTACTCATTGATATTTTAGTCAAGACAGGTATCGTGGAAAACATACAGATTGCGACCAATCACAATCCTGAGGAATTGTGAGCTTCACCTACACGTTTAAGGACTTTTGTGATGTTTTCCCTTGTTCTTATGAGGAAATGCATGGCATAGACCCTTCTATTATTAAGCATGAGATTAAAAAGTGTTAAGCATTCTTTTTATGGTATTTTTCTTGTTCTTTAATCCAAAAAATCCTTCAGTCTCCTCTTTCGGGCTTGTTAAACTACCACGAACAAGATCGAGCATTTTTTTTATGGTATCTTTCTTGCTCGTTAATCCTTAAAACCTCAAGTTTCCTTCTTTGGGATCGTTAAAATAATACAAAGAAGATATGGGCATGTTATTTTTTGGGACTTTTTCTTGCTCTTAAACTGAAAAATACTAGAGTTTTTCATCATTGGGCTCATTAAACACATATGACGATGGTCCGAGCAACTCTTTTTCACTCTTTTTCTAGCTGATTAAACTGAAAAAGATCATTAGAGCATTATTTTTAGGCGCTTTTTTCTCGCTCATAAAATTGAAAAAATCCCAAGTTTTTTCTTCAGGCTTGTTAAAAATTTATAAAGATGACTCGATTATTCTTTTAGGTACTTTTCTTGCTCATTAAACTGAAAAATCCCAAGTTTTTGTCACCGGGCTCATTAAAAATATACGACAACAACTAGAGCACTTGCTTTTCTGGGACCATTTCTCGCTCTTAAAATCGAAAAATCCCCAAGATTTTCCCCTTCTTTGAACTCGTTAAATCTACGAAGAAGGAATGAGCAGTTCTTTTACATCTTTTTCCTTGCTTAATAAACTAAAAAAGATACCTTGAGTTTTCTTCATTTGACTCATTAAAATTTGATGAAGTTATTGATTTTTCATCGTGTGACTCATTAAAAGTTCACGAAGAAAAATGAGTTTAGTCTATCTCCTCATACTCATAACAAAATGAGGTCAACATCTATAGAACATAGGTTTCTCTTTATCCGGATTCAATAGATTAATTCACGGAAAAGTAACTGATTCGGGTATACTATCAACCATTTTTCACACCCGGTTAACCACTATGACAAAGGGCCAACCCTGGAGTCATTATTTACGATCTTTTTAGACTCTCTAAATATGAAAAGACCACCGAGTTGTCTCTTTAGACTCATTAATTTAAACAAACAAGGTATTAAGTCACTCTTTTTATGATCCTTTTCAGACCCTTAAAACATGAAAAGATTGACGAGTTTTCACGTTTGGACTCATTAAACTAATTAGATAGGGCATAGAGTCGTTCTTCTCATGGTCCTTTTTAGATGCTTAAAATATGAAAAGATCGACGAGTTTACTTGTCTGGACTCACTAAACTAATCAAACAAGGAAATTTGACAATACAACTACATTCAGTATTAGAAAGCGTGGTTTGGTAGTAGTTGTTCCCTTGAACATGGCTCTCACTCAAATAAACCTTCTTTGTGATGACCTCTCAATATGAATCCTAACATCCTATGAGTTTAGCCAAAATACCCCTTACATCTCTCTATCCTAACACTCTTTGATGTTCATGAGTCTAGTGCTGCATGGTTAAAGCCTTTGTCATGACTTCTATTGTTTGAAGGTTAACCTCTTGTTTCCTCCATCAACACATCAAGCATATCCTTTCATCATGCCCTCTATCGTTTAGACCCAATGCTCAAAGATTCCTAAAAAAAAACAAATCATTCTTGTCATGTTTCGTGTCGATTGATGTAGGTTACATTATTGGCTACCTTTCGACAGGTATTTTCCTATTGACTTCAACACTCTATCTAGGAAGACAACCCAGAAACACATTCAGTGCCTTGGTAATTGTAGACATTAGTGGTAGGTCAACTTGTGTTTGATTAGGAGTTCTCATTATTGGCTCTTGGTTAAGTGATTCTATGGGTGTTTGACGATAAAAACATTTTTCACACTCACTAGATTGTATTGTCCATCTTGGAGACCATCACCATTATTGGTGGCCTTCCTCACATATGTTAATGGTCTCCATTATTGGCTGGTAACCAGACTATTTCGTGCATGTTTGACATCAAGGCATATATTCACATGTCTCGATCTATGCTGTTTTGTGAAGTGGATATCAAGACCTTGGGTAGAGGCTTGCATCACTCAGCCTTGTTTCCTTTCCCAAGTTGCGTATATTGTTTTTTGGAGGCAGCTCATCAGAATGATAATATTATGACACTGGATACGCATTGTACTTACTAGCGGCCAACATCGTCATATCCTTTTTATGAGAAAATCACTCTGACATAGCTACTAAGCATGGCAATGCCTAACTCAAGACATGATTTTAGTTGTTTTATATATGTGTGTTGTATCAGGTTTCATGTATCAGCCGAAGCTCCGATCCTCTCTCTCTTCTTGTCGAATAAGGAAAATTAGAGTTAAGTAAAGTATTTCAGCCATCGTCATAGCCTATTATCTCACACTTTATGGGGCATCTATTATACCACAAAACAACCCCCTCATCAACTAAGAGGGGAAAGACATGATAGCTGAAGCAAAGACCAAGATCAAAAGCCTTGTTTCCACACTAAAGCTGGCTATGCATTGACAACATGCTTTATAAAGCTTCTCTGTAAGCCTAAGGGAGCGTTAGTGACCCTACTAACTCTACTTGTTATTTCAGGGACAGCGTTAGTGTATCCTAATGAGAATCTAGAGGTCAGAGGAGTGAATTGACTCATAAATATCTCTATATTCCCTCCTAAATCTACTCAGAAAAGCAAGGAAACATCTAAAGTTCAACCTATTTTTGGGATTTCTAAATCCTAATGAAGGAGGCAAATGGGAAAGAGCTCAAAAGCATGGAAACATCATTTCTTTTACCTTAAGAGACTCATGGAGGAACTTGGTAACCCTAACTCGATTGTTACATAAGCAAAGCTAGGGCTATTGTGATAGAGGTCAGATCATTTAAAAGGATAGCTTACATGACTGTCAAGCATAGTCTCAAATCTAAGCATAAGAAGTGTTTGGTCAATTTAGTGATGTCTAAATTGCAACTTTTAAATGTCAACCCGGGGTTCGTAAGCTGATGAAGTGATGTGTATTGTATGTACTTAGGCAACTGTTTCTTAAGTTTTTGTCGTTTTTAACTTTTTAAGTTTGTTTTCAAATATATTTCGCCTATTGTGAGGTTGATGGAAATGAAATAAAGTGAGTGAAGTGTGTGTGATTGTGATGAGTTCTAGATGATTTCTTAAAACTTAAAAGTAATCTACAAGAAAGCTTCGAGCAACAACTGAAATGAAATTAACTCTTAAAGGAAAAATGAAGGCATAAAATAAAAGACCAATGGCATTGGCCCAGTACCTCTACTGCTGATAAAAATGAGATTGAAAATGACATCTACATTAACTCAATTAAGAAACAAGAACAACTACTTTAACTCCTCAATTAAATCTTAAGCAATGTACAATCTAAGTGACAAATCACACTACTTAATTTCCCCTTAACCTTTCTGCCTTCAGCTGGATTGATCATATAAGAAAGAGTTATGAGCAAGTTAGCAATGTGAGTCTTAAAACAAAATAAACCAAGCTGCACTAAGTGATGTTCTGGCTCCACTAAAAGTTAGTTGATTATGATAAAAAGAGCCATTAAAAGATAAACAACTTGATAAGCTATGAGCAGAAAATAAAGTGCAAACTAAAGCAATGATACTAATGGAAATCAAAAATAAAGATCAGCAGTCTAGATAAGATGATCACAAATGCCACTAGCTGTAAAAAGAGAAGAAAGAAAACTGTCCCGGGCACCTAAGAAATCTGCAAAAACACACTGATCAGTCATGGAAAAGTGCAGAAATATAAATGAGCAGAATTCAAAGTTATATACAGCTATTGTACATGATCAAAACATAGCAATCAAAAGCATTCTGTACAACTATTATACATAAACTGATAAGAAGAAATGCTAGAAATGAAAAGAACTGTACAGGCCTTAAGTAAACAGGGGCCCTCTGCCTACTCTAGCTAGCTCAAAGATCGATTACACACTCAAATGGAGAACAGTCTTCTCATATATTATGTAGCAAAATAGAGAGTACAGTGGGAGATCAAAATTGCATATCAGCAGTTAACTAATCAGTGTTCAGAGACGCTTTATTTATAGCAGAGAAAACAAAACTAACTTAACACAAACTACGCTATTCTATCAGCTGTGTAAAAACACGTAATCTAGCACAGTCCTCGGATTTAGGCAATGGTTGTGGTGGGCATTAAATCTTCTGTTGGATTCGTGTTTCCCATCATCTGCGTGGCTAAGGAAGAGGCCAGCTATTCTTCACGTGCTCTAAAACCGAACACGCAGAGCCGTGCCACCGCCAATGACCTCTGTTTGACCGTAGTTGCCCCCTCGTTGACCATGGGTTTTTATGACTGGTTTGGCTGAGCTGGAAGGACACACACCATGTCCTTGGTTCCACGAACTTGCCCATGTGGCTCTTCTACCCGGAGGACACCTGGAACATGCCGTTTAATAAAACAGCTGCGGAATCTGGGGTTGGCTGCGGAAACTGGGATTAGCTGCGGAAACCCTGTGTGAGCTGTGGAAAGTGCAGCACTTGAACCAAAATTCTAAACCAACAACACAGTCATTAGCATAATTAACAAACCATGTAAAAAGTCCTAAAATAAAATGATTTGAGCAATTTTGATGGAGGGAATGAGTGGCAAAAGAAGGAAATGAATAGGAAAAGGAGGCTGAGAGGATGTGTAAAGAAGTGCAGGTTTGAGGCTCAACATAACCCCACTGTGAAGGTGTTGCATGTCCTCATGCAACCAAAACTTTGTCATTGTTGTTCAGTCCATGTGTTCAGATGCTTCTGCCAAAACATCTAGCCTTCTTTTCTTTCTTCTTGTTGCCAAAATTGTTCTTGGTTTCTTAACCACACACTTGAATTTCAAATTGATCAAGGCCCTGCTCAGTTTCTTGCATTTTCTTTTCAATTTTCTGTTCTTCTTCTACCAGAGTCCTAAGTGAAGCATGGTGTTGTCATGGACAATTTTGTCCACCTTTCTTTGTTCTTTCAATGCTTCGTTTTCTTGTTTTATATGCCGGTTCATTAAGAGGAAATATTGGACCTGTTCATTAAGAGGAAATATAGTGCTTGGACCTGCAACTGATTGCTCTAAGGTCTCCAAATAATTGTATACCTCCTGCTGGTCAGGGTCAATTTCAGGTGATCTCTTTGGGCTATGCTCAAAATCAAATTCTGTTTGAAGTTCTAGCTGAAAGGGGCTCTCTTCCCGTGGAGGAGTGGACTCAAGGCCAATCTGAGTTGGAGCCTTCTCAGGTGTACTTTCTCACAAATCAATGAAACGTGACTGTTTTACTTTAGTCACACTCATTCTTTCTTTAATTCTACTGCTTCTTCTCACTTGTTCACTAGTGCTCTTTGGCTGGACACTCTGTTTTCCTTTTTGTTTCTTCTTTGAGAGGGCAGCAGCTTGAAGTTGTGAGAGTCTATTAGCCAAGGTTTGATAGTCTTCTTCTATTGAAGGTTCAGGTGATGGACATGATTCTTGAACAATTTCTTTCCCTTTCTCCTTTTTTTGTTTCTTAGTTTTATCTCTCTTTACCTCTTCTTCCTGGGTAGTCTCCTAAGTTTCTACAATAGGAGGATCTTGGGCTGCAACATCTCTTTTCATTCTCCTACTTCTTTTTGGGACTCTAGGAGAACTGCTAGCGGAAGCTTCAGTTACCTCTTGAAAATGATTCCTGACTAAAAAGTTTTCCCATGTATCATTGTTGTTTTTCAATTGGACTTCTATGAGCATTCTAATGAACCCGTGATGATACAAGTGAGGTTCAATATGGCCTATATTCTTTTGGACAGTGGAACTCATTTTCATTAGGCTTCTTAACAGAAAATAGGGTAAATTGATGGCATGGCCTTCCATGAAGTTCATCATAATTCTAGCATGGTACATATACATAGTGCCAAAGCGGCCCTCACATGTAACAAACTTTTGAACAAGTAATAACAATGCAGTCCATTCTTCCTTAATCACATGTACAGGAATCCCTTTGGTGAATATTGAAGTGTCCATACCTGGGTTCTTAAGCATATCTTTCCATCCCTGATCTTCCACTGTTCTGTTCTTAAACCATCGGTCTCCCACCTGAGGTAAGCTGGTTGCTGTTGCTATGGAGTTCTCTGTGATTGTGAATTTCAGGTCCCCTACTTCCACAGTGTGTCCATTGAATGATCGAGCAAACGCTTTCGTTACCTCCTTATCATATCCTCTGAATTTTTGGATGAACTTCAACCATTTTGCCTTCTTTAATGCTTCCTTTGTCTGTGGGTATCCTTCTAGATACTTTGAACCTTCAGGTTCAACTCTAAGCAGCTTCCCCATCTTCGACTCTTAACTTCGGCTGCAGCTTTGACTATGTCTGGATGCTCAAGGAGGATGCTCAAGGGAAAAACAGATGGACTACGGCTGTAAGTGGAATAGCCGCAATGTAATGCAAGGCAATACGGGTTTGAAACAGAACTGTGGAGTTTGAAACAGAGCTGCGGGGTTGGAAACAGAGCTGCGGGGTTTGAAACAGAGCCGTGGAGTTTGCAGCGAAAATGAGAGTGGAAATGGTGTGAGTGCGAGGGAGTAGAAGACAACCACGAGAATGAGTTCAAATGCGTGCGGAAATGGGGTGATAAGAGAATGGAATAACGGCCGTATCCCTTGAAGTTCGGGTGGCTTACGCACAAGTTTTAGTATTGGCTGCGGAGATCGTGGTTGAGAAGAGACGTAGTACGATAGGTCTCTTCTTCCTTGTACGACTCATAAATGAAAGCGCAGTCTCAACTTGAGTTTGAACTAAGAGTGATTATGAGACCGTTAGGAGGGTATGAGGTGGATGAAGGATTATCGTGGAGGAGAAGTGGGATGATTTTGCCGAATCATTGCATTTAGTGGCTCTGTCCACGATTTAATAATTATGCATGAAATGACATTTAAATGGTTGTTTGGAAAAGATTTTGATCATACCTTCATGGGTTTGCCATTTGTTGATTAAGGTTGTTGATCCATGATTGCCTTTTGTTCCTGCAGGTGCCTCCTATCCTTGTTGCCTTTGGTGATGATGATGATGTTAATCTTTTTGAAACAGAGTGCTGCTAGTTGTAGAGACAAAGTGGTGCTGGCTGCTGAAATCGTTTCTGGCTGCGGAAACTGGTGCGAGCTGCGGAAACAGTTTCCAGTTGCGGAAACTAAACATCTCCCTTTTAACTCCACAAAATTAGTTAGAAAAAGACTAACTGAATGGAAATAGTCTTGAAAGGGACTTTTATTAATGGAATGAGATGGAGTGAATGGAGTGAAGTGGAAAAATGAAATGGAATGAAGTGAAATGGGGATGGAAAATGATGAAGGTGAAGTGAAATGGAATGAAAATGAAGTGAGGATGGAAAGAGAGAAAGAATTTTTATTTTTTTTGGAAAGTATAGAGTGTCAAGTGTCCCTGATTTTCACTCCATATTTTCTGTATAAGACCGCCAATCTGAGATTGGTTTTCAGGCTTATACACTTTTTTTTTTTCAAAAAGAAACAAAGATTAGGCTGATGGAGGAGAAGAATTCTTCTCCACTAGCCTCATTGCAGAATTTTCTTGGAATATTTTGACAAAGTCCTCTTTTGAGAGTGGCTTATGATAAATTTTCAATCAGTGGCCAGTCACAATGAGAGGAGTTTGAAACTTATCAATAGTCTTGATTTGAACTGCTCCATTGCTAAAGACTTCATCAATCTCATATGGCCCAAGCCAATGAGTTTGAAATTTTCCTTTGAAGTCTTTAAACTTTGAATCAAACAGTAACGCCCAATCTCCCTTTTGAAACTTCTTTTCTTTGATGTATTGGTCATGCCATTTAGTTCTTTGGTGCTGAACTAGATCGGTCCTTAAAATTGCATCTTGTCTTATTTCATCTAGCTCATTCAGCTGCTCCATTCTGTGCTTTTGGGCTTCTGATAGACTCATCCCCAACTGAACTGCCATCTTGAAGGTCTTGATTTGAAACTCAATGGGGAGCAAGACTTCTTTCCCATAAACAAGTTCATAGGGAGAATGTCATGTTGTGTTCCTCCATGTAGCTCTATAGGTCCATAAGGCTTCAGGAAGCCTTTCTGCCCAATCTCTTCTGTGGAGATGAATAGTCTTGGTGATGATGCTTTCAAGAACTTTGTTTGTAGATTCCACTTGACCATTTGCTTGCGGATGGTATGGAGTATATTTTCTATGCTTGATTTTGTATTCCTCCATCAGCTTCTCCATCAATTTAGATGTAAATTGACTTCCCTGATCTGTCACAATTTCTCTTGGGACACCAAAACGAGTAAAAATATCCTCAAAAAGAAATTGAACAACTAAATTTTCAGTGGCAGAAGGCAATGCCTTGGCTTCTACCCACTTAGTAACATAATCAGTGCAAACCAATATATACTTCTTTTGTTTAGATGGTGGATTAATAGGTCCAACGAAATCTAAAGCCCATTTCTCAAAGGGTTCGATGAGTACCTGTGGCTGTAGTGGCATTTCATTTGAAGGAGTTGGTCTCCCAACTCTTTGGCAGCTGTCACACCTTCTAACATATTGCTTTGCATCTTTGAAGAGAGAGGGCCAATAATATCCTAAAGAAAGGATTTTATAGGCCGTCCTCTTGTCAGCAAAGTGTCCGCCGCACGGTTCATCATGACATGCCTTAAGGATGTCAGGCATTTCATCTTCCCGAACACATCTTCTGATCACACAATCTAGCCCTGTTTTGAACAATTCATTAGAAATCCAAGAATACTTTGAGCTCTCCTAAATGATTTTCCTTTTCTCATTAGGAAATAAGTGTGGAGGTAGCTTCCCTGTAACCAAATAGTTAGCAATATCTGCATACCAAGGAGTTTTAGTAGTTACTGCAAACAGATATTCATCTGGTAACTTATCCTCTACGGGAGAATCTTCGTTAGTATTTTGAATTCTAGACAAGAAATCAGCTACTGTATTTTGTTTTCCTGGTCTATCTAACACAGTAATATTGAATTCTTGTAGAAGTAAAAGCCATCTTGTAACTCTGCCATTAGTAACAGGTTTGTTCATAAGATATCTAATTGCAGAATGATCAGTATGGACAAAAATTTCATAGCTTGTTATATAGTGTCTAAACTTGTTGATTGCATGAACAACAGCTAAGAACTCTTTTTCAGTCACAGTATAATTTAACTCATTGGGAGTCAAATTTTTACTGGTGTAATAAATGGCATAAGGAACTAAATCCTTTTGACCCAACACAGCTCCTAGAGCTGTATCTGAAGCATCTGTAGAAATGTGGAAAGGGAGTTTCCAATTTGGCCCTCTCAAAATGGGTGCTTCAGATATTCTAGTTTTTAAAGTTTCAAACGCAGATTGACAGTCAGGATCCCACTTGAATTCACAGTCTTTGGTAAGTAATTTGAAGAGTGGAGATGCTATCTTGGTGACGTTTTCAATAAATCTTCTATAATACCCAGTAAACCCAAGAAAACTTCTAACATCCCTTTGACAATTTGGAATAGGTAACTTGGAGATGACTTCGACTTTTGATCTATCAACTTTGATTCCATCTCCTGAAATATGATGTCCTAAAACAATCCCTTCAGTAAACATCATAAAACATTTTTCATGACTTAATGAAAGATTGGTTTCTTTACATCTTACAAGGATTTTTTCCAAATTTTCTAAGGCCTCTTCAAATGAGTTACCATAAGCTGTAAAGTCATCCATATAGACCTCTACACAATCATGAATTAGATCAGAAAAGATTCCTAATACTGCCCTTTGAAATGTTGCGGGTGCATTACATAACCCAAAAGGAAGTACTCGGTAAGAAAAAGTTCCACATGGGCAGTTAAATGTGGTCTTGTCCTGGCCTTCAGGTGCTACCCGAATTTGATTGTAACCACTAAAACCATCCAAAAATGAGAAATACTTTTTACCTGCTAGAGTATCTAATACTTGATCAATAAAGGGTAAAGGAAAGTGATCCTTCAAGGTTGCTTTGTTCAATTCTCTGTAATCAATGCAAACCCTCCATTTACCATTCTTTTTAGGTACTATAACCAAAGGGGAAACCCACCGACTATCTGAAATAGGGTAAATGAAGTTTACATTAAGTAACTTTTGGAGCTCTTCTTTCACTATCTCCCTAAGATTTGGATTCATCCTTCTTTGAGGTTGTTTAATTGGTCTACTATTTTCCTCAATGTATATGTGATGAATGCAAGTCTTAGGATCAATACCTTTCATATCGGTATACTCCCATGCAAATGCAGTAGAATGTCTTTGCAAGATTTTGGTTAGCTCTTCCTGTTGTGATTTTTCCAAGTTTTTGTTGATGTTTAACGTTTTCCCTGGAAAGATCCCAATGGCAGAACTACCAAACTCTTCCACAGACAAAAGAGACATTTGTCTAGATGATAGACACTCTATGTCAGAATCCAACTGAAATTGTGTGGAGTCATATTCTGAAGATGGTTCAAAATTTTCTAATGTGTTCAGAATTTGACTATCTTCACTAATCTCAGAAATGGTAAAGACAGGTTGTATAGTATCTTCATCATCAACCCACTCATTATCTCCTATTTCTGTAATTGCTTTTGCTGGAGGATACAGATTGAACTTCTTTGTTGAATTACCATCAGAAATGTACATATCCCCAGACCTACAAATTATGAAAGCATCAGCTGTGGCTAGCCAAGGTCTTCCTAAAATAAGAGGATGTCCTCCTAGATTACTCTTGGGAGTTAAAATCATGAAATCCACTAGATATTCCCAAGAATCTAAGGAGACAGGAATGCCTTCTAATACACCATCTGGTTTAATAATTGATCGATCTGCAAGTTGCAATAAAGTAGGTGTAAAAAGAAGATTAGGAAGTTTTAGCTGTTCCATAGTTTGCCTGCTCATAATGTTAATAGCAGCCCCTAAATCAATCAAAGTACTTGGTATTTCTACCCCATTGATATGTGTTTTGACAATTGGACTACCAGGATCTACATATTTCTGCATAGTAATCTTTCCCATCATGATGTCTGCAATTTTTCCTACCAGGTGGATCCTTCTGGTATCTCTTGGTTTCCTTCCTGGTCTTTTAAGGCTAAACTCCTTTATTGTTTTCGCTAGAATAGGAATTTCCTTAATGGCTTGCAACAAGGGAATCTTGATACAGACATTCTTCAATTCATCTAGGAAATTATAGTCAGGCAACCAAATTTGTTTTTCCACTCCTTTGTCAATTTGTAATCTTTCAGGAAAAGGAGGTGTGGATAGAGATGTAGGTTGCTCAACTATAGGAGTTGTGGGGGTTAATTCTTTTTCTTTTCCTTTTTGAGTGTCTGGGTTTTGAAGAGATGCTTCAGAGCCCTTATTGGCATCAAGAGATTCCTCCTCAAAGGTGCTTTGCTCTTGAGTTTTATAGAAGGTTTGTCTAGGACTCTACCTGATCTGAGTTGTACTTCATTGAGAGGAACAATCATATAGGTAGGAAAAGGTTGTCCTTCCATCATGTAAGAATTTTGAGGATTTTTATTGTTGGGGTTTGGCAATGGCTGAGAAGGAAGTTGATTTGACTTCTGTTGGAATGGAAGCAAGAGTTGAGAATTGGGATTCTGTTGAGAAGGTTGTTGTTGTTGTGGAAATGGTAATGATAGTTGTGGATTTTGATTTGGAAGTTGCGGAGCTTGTTGGTTTTGGAAAGATGGAGGATATTGGTAGAATTGAGCAAATCTACCATAAGGATTCTGCATACCTTGTACCCATGCTTGAAAAGGATTTTGAGGTTGGGGCCAAGGTTGTTGCCAAGGGTTCCAATTTGGTGGAGGTTGAAAATTCATAGAGTTGTTAAACCCTTGATTTTGTTTCCCTTGCCAAGGTCTCCTTGCAACAAAACAGAGAGATTCAAGTGTACTTGGATCTTCTTGAAAGATAGCTTTGAGCCCAGGGATTGAAGGACAATCCTTGGTCTCATGATTCTCTGAGAAAATCACACATGTCTCTACAACTTTTGCTTCCAAGGGACATTCCCTTAGAGCATGTTTCTTTCTACACTTTGGGCAAAAGATGGCCAAAGCCTCAGCTTCTGCTTTCTGCTTATTATGAATCTTAAAAGTGTCTAGTTGTTCACTAAGACTCCCTAAGATGTCAGTTTTAAATTCATCAAGCATATTGCCGATTTCAGCCCTACTTACTGATCCAATTGCAGATTTGTTTGCTCTGAGGAGAGAAGGATCTCTAGGCCCTTTTTGAGTTTTAGATTTCCCCCTTGAGAGATGGACACATAGTTCTGCTATATCATTGAGTGAAAGTTGAGATATATCTCCCTTCCCCATCATGTTCAAAATGTCTATCCATTCATCTCTAATGGCTTTTAACAAAAGGGCTTTCAAGGTCTCCTCATCTAAGTTGTTCATTTTTGCTCTTTTCAAGTTGTATTGAAATCTTTCAAGCAAATCCTCCAAATTTTCATCTTCCTTTTGTACCATTTTGAATACCTCATCCTTGTGATTGGTGGGCATACAATAGTCCAGGTATCTATCCAAAAATGTTTGTTTCATATCATTCCAAGACCTAATGGATTGAGTGAGTAATCCCATAAACCATTTCAAAGCTTGTCCTTTCAATGTTGAAGGAAACAATTTGAGTTTTCGAGAGTCATCCAGGTAATCATAAGTTCGACATACGACTTCAAACTCAAATAGAAATGTTTCAGGGTCCTCATTCCTTAACCCATGGAAGTTTGGGAGGACAGATGGTGAGATGTTTTTCATGGTGGCTCGGGAGTCCTCATCGACTATAGGAAACCCGAATGAGTTATCTCCATCCCTATTTCCTCCAATGTTACCTCTACCTCCTCCATTGTTTCCTCCTCCTCCTCCTCTACCTCTACCCCTACCAAATCCAGTTGATCCTTCCTCTGTCATGATAGTTCCCTTGGAGACTTCAGATTTTTCTGGTTCCTCTACTAAGGGTGAACGAGAAGGAATTTCTCCCTCTTCTTCAGATGTTTCTACTTCTTCAATTACAATTTGTCCTCCTATGGAAGAGAGAAAAGGGTCTCTTTCTTGTTCAAACTCGATGGATGGTGTGGGAGAGTCAACTATTGCCTCTTGAATTCCAGGAATCCTAGGGCTAGGAGTGTGAGTTGGAGATGATGGAGGTGTCTCTTGTCTATTCCTTGGAGTATATGGACTTGTAAAAATCGAACTCTTAGCTCTAGCTAAAAACCTTCCCCTAGAATCTCTAACTCTATGCATGTCATTTTTTATTTTCCTTCAAGTCAGGGTAACAATTCTCTTTCTGATCTTCCAGGTCACTCTAGGTGCAAGAAGAGAGCATACTCAAGAAACTATTAAACCAATAACTTTCTCTTTTCTGATCCTCCAGATCACTCTAGGTGCAAGAGGAGAGCATACTTTGAGAGGTTATTAATTTTCCTTCCTTGAAATTTCTTGTTGTTTTTTTTTTTTTTTTAAGAATTGGCTACCTAATTTTCACTTCCCCGGCAACGGCGCCAAAATGTTTGGTCAATTTAGTGGTGTCTAAATTGCAACTTTTAAATGTCAACCCGGGGCTCGTAAGATGATGAAGTGATGTGTATTGTATATACTTAGGCAACTGTTTCTTAAGTTTTTGTCGTTTTTAACTTTTTAAGTTTGTTTTCAAATATATTTCGCCTATTGTGAGGTTGATGGAAATGAAATAAAGTGAGTGAAGTGTGTGTGATTGTGATGAGTTCTAGATGATTTCTTAAAACTTAAAAGTAATCTACAAGAAAGCTTCGAGCAACAACTGAAATGAAATTAACTCTTAAAGGAAAAATGAAGGCATCAAATAAAAGACCAATGGCATTGGCCCAGTACCTCTACTGTTGATAAAAATGAGATTGAAAATGACATCTACATTAACTCAATTAAGAAACAAGAACAACTACTTTAACTCCTCAATTAAATCTTAAGCAATGTACAATCTAAGTGACAAATCACACTACTTAATTTCCCCTTAACCTTTCTGCCTTCAGCTGGATTGATCATATAAGAAAGAGTTATGAGCAAGTTAGCAATGTGAGTCTTAAAACAAAATAAACCAAGCTGCACTAAGTGATGTTCTGGCTCCACTAAAAGTTAGTTGATTATGATAAAAAGAGCCATTAAAAGATAAACAACTTGATAAGCTATGAGCAGAAAATAAAGTGCAAACTAAAGCAATGATACTAATGGAAATCAAAAATAAAGATCAACAGTCTAGATAAGACGATCACAAATGCCACTAGCTGTAAAAAGAGAAGAAAGAAAACTGTCCCGGGCACCTAAGAAATCTGCAAAAACACACTGATCAGTCATGGAAAAGTGCAGAAATATAAATGAGCAGAATTCAAAGTTATATACAGCTATTGTACATGATCAAAACATAGCAATCAAAAGCATTCTATACAACTATTATACATAAACTAATAAGAAGAAATGCTAGAAATGAAAAGCACTGTACAAGTCTTAAGAAAACAGGGGCCCTCTGCCTACTCCAGCCAGCTCAAAGATCGATTACATGCTCAAATGGAGAACAGTCTTCTCATATATTATGTAGCAAAATAGAGAGTATAGTGGGAGATCAAAATTACATATCAGCAGCTAACTAATCAGCGTTCAGAGACGCTTTATTTATAGCAGAGAAAACAAAACTAACTTAACACAAACTACGCTATTCTATCAGCTGTGTAAAAACATGTAATCTAGCACAGTCCTCGGATTTAGGCAACGGTCGTGGTGGGCATTGAATCTTCTGTTGGATTCGTGTTTCCCATCATCTGCGTGGCTAAGGAAGAGGCCAGCTATTCTTCACGTGCTCTAAAACCGAACACGCAGAGCCGTGCCACCACCAATGACCTCTGTTTGACCGTAGTTGCCCCCTCGTTGACCATGGGTTTTTATGACTGGTTTGGCTGAGCTGGAAGGACACACACCATGTCCTTGGTTCCACGAACTTGCCCATGTGGCTCTTCTGCCCGGAGGACACCTGGAACATGCCGTTTAATAAAACAGCTGTGGAATCCGGGGTTGGCTGCGGAAACCGGGATCAGCTACGGAAACCCTGTGTGAGCTACGGAAAGTGCAGTGCTTGAACCAAAATTCTAAACCAACAACACAGTCATTAGCATAATTAACAAACCATGTAAAAAGTCCTAAAATACAATGATTTGAGCAATTTTGATGGAGGGAATGAGTGGCAAAAGAAGGAAATGAATAGGAAAAGGAGGCTGAGAGGATGTGTAAAGAAGTGCAGGTTTGAGGCTCAACAAGAAGTTAGTAAGAAGGTAGAGAGAGAGAGGAGATGGAGGGGTAAGCGAAGGTTGATGCAACAGATGGTTGTAATCACTCTTTTGACATTAATATAGAATTGCAATTGTACTGTCTACTCCGTGGTGTTGGTACTATCATTCATTTAGTTGTTTTTTCAATACCTTTTAGCATGAGTAGCTTACTTATGTGTAACTAGATGTCTTTTGTATATTCATGTATTAGTTATCAAGGTTGTATGCTATTATTATGCTTGTCCCTTCTATTTGTAGGACTCGATCTGGAGCCGGCTCAGTGGGACTTCTACCTAGATTCATTTTTCTCTCTAGCAAATCCACACGGAGGCTTGAGGTAATGAATCTATCTTTCTTTGATAGTTAGTTATTGTTTATGGAAATTCCTATAGCTTTGTGATAGCAGCAGATAATCTTACAGTCTACCAATGGTCCTGGGAAGACCCTTGAGGGTATCTCCATTCTCCATGCACCGTGCATTTTATCCTATAGCACCCGAGGAAATGACAAAATTACAACTCAATACCCCCAAAAACTAGAGGGATTGTAAATTATAAAACCAAATATAAGTAAAACCTAGTGAGAAATGAGTTTATGGGGAGGTTTTTCATAGCTCATTATGAAATGGGGTGACTCAAGGGACGAAAATAATGGTTGTAGGACTAGACAACCACCAAGAGGAAAAAGGACCAAAACCAATGTTCATCATGTTTGTGCTTTGATAAATACATACCAACAACCACCAAGCAAAAGCTAGACCAGTAAATAAGTTGTTAAGGAAGAAGGAACTTAGGATAGTAAGAGTTACCCAATGTTGGTATGCCCATTGGGCATTAACCTACATCATTGTGAGAGTGAGTTTATGGTTGACACCTCCCACTCCTCCAATGGTTGTAACCATGGTTTTCATCGATGTCCTAGGTAGTGTTGCCACCATGCAACCTATTTTACCTCCCCTTGCTGCTACTAAATGTCCAATGTGTGAGTTAGAGAATAAAATACCTAGAATATAAGCCTCCAAAAATTCCCATGGATGCCAAGATGTGGCTCTGGAGATAAGTTGGAATTCACATCATAGTAGAAACCCATAGTTTGCAGCAGAGCCATGAATATTTGCAACTTGATATGAGCCCCACACTCTCTATTGCATAAATTAATTTTTCCACATGAGGTGCAAAATTGGCATTGAAGTAGAAGAAAAACCTGACACCATGGTCTCTCAGCCCATAACACTTAGACGAAAGGTAGTATGCCATGATATTGAAATATGGTAATATTTCTTTGCATGTGTGAATTTATACAGTTTGTTAGTTATGCCACCCACAACATAAATGCATTGGGAGGCGACAGTCACGGTGGGATCGCCCCTCCTTCATTATCAAGAACACCAACATGCTAGTCAAGGGTAAATTATTAGTGTTATTATTATTATTATTATTTATAAAGTTATGGACTCATTTTACATTAAAAAAATGTGTTTTTTGGTACTTCAATATTTTTTATTTATGTGCTAGCTTGGGCTTCAATATCACTCTATTAGGCTATGAGCATATCGATAGATCATAAGAGTGAAACATTAATTTTTCTTTTTATATATTAATATAGCTCGTAAGCGAAGCCACATATTTAGGGACATGCCAACAACACACACATCTCATATTTATGGTTTTATGATAGACTTGATGTGGTATACTAATTTAACAAGTTGAGCTGGCTACCAACCCTAGCCTATGAGAGAATCAAAGTGTTTTTTTTTTCTCAGCAACACTAACTACTATTATATTAATATGTACAGATAAAACTTACATTCAAGAGGACTAGCTGCCCATGTCCAACTGTGGCTCCATGGGCGGCTTTAACTGACTCAAAATTCTCTTGCACATGGTTATAATTCCAGTCTTGACCAGTGCACCAGTTACAGTAATGATCCCATATAGTACTAAAAAATCCCACGCAGGGGCATCCTTCAAATGACATGTAACCCAGAACTCTATATTAGCTGCGCGTATGACCCAGAATAGAGAAACTACATTGTCTTTGAACATGACCCAAAACAGAGAAGGAGACAAGTTTCAACATAAGAAATGAGACAGACGCCATAAGACTTAAGACAAGAGGAGGGAACACGAAACCGACCACGATCCCATACCCGACCGAAAAAAGCGAGGGAGTGCCGCTGGGGATTATTCCTCTGGTTCTGCTTCCAGAATTCTAGCCCAGCCTTGTCCCTCTGGGTATCCATCCCACATTGCCATAGAGGCTGGTAATTCTGGTTCGCGAGCTCGGCCATGTACTTGCTGAGGCCCCTGCAGTGAATTGCCCCCCGAACTTGATGCCTCCCCCATTGGACGCTTCCCTCTATCAACCGCGAGATTTTCCTCAGCAAGGGGCTGCTGCAGTCCGCCATCATGCTCCTCAGGATTTTCCTCAGCGGGGGGCCGCTGCAATCCGCCCTCATTCTCCTCAGGGATCCTGGTAAATAGTACTGAAATGTGGGCGTTAATGCCAGGATTGTCCCTGGAGCCACCCAAAGTAAAAATAACTGAGCCGAACGCAGGGAGTCTCGGCGCACCATCGTTGGATCCCCCAGCCTCCATAAACTGACTTGCTTGAACAGGGGAAGCTCCCACTCTTCGATGACAGTAACAGCAACAGCAGTGGTGGTGAGTGTCCGCTGCGGGTGAGCGGGAGGAGTTACCACGCCCTGAGCTCCTTCCTCTTCTGCACGGCATCCTCTCTCGCACCATGCTGCCCTCGACTTCCTTGACTTTCTCCAAAGCGGATGAGGGCCTGCTATCTCCGCACTCCTCCTCCAGCAATTCTCCCCTCCAATTTGGCTCAGGACAGAACTCAATTGCACACAGGCAAGAACCGGGAATAACCAGCAAGGTGCCAGCCTCACCCAAATCAACAATGTCACCGCTTTGCTCAGAGCTCTGGGCAAATACCTCGTCGAACTGAGCTCCGCCTGCCCACATTCCCAATTTCTTAAAGCCATCAACATTCCTTTGGAGTTCTCCCGCATTGAATGCGATCTGCGACCTCTCCATCATTCTCAGCGCCTTCATTAAGGCCATTAATCTGCATTGCCCGGCTGAAGGTGTTGGCGGCGAGAGGCATTAAAGACCTCCAGCCTTCACGTGGCCTCCCGTGCTGGGCAAGTGGCTCTCCCTGAGCTGGCAACGTAACACCCGCATCCGGGACAACAGCCTCTTCTCGGATCAAGCATTCACATTCCTGGAGCTGTTGCCTGTTGGGGATGATGTTTTTGCTTCCAAAGACCAGGGGTAGGCCAGTCTCTACTCCAATGTTGGCCGGAAGGTCCGCAATTTTGTTGCCTTCCCTTCTGGTATGGATGAATGAGATGGCTCTGGTATTGCTGAGCTTTTGTGCTATTTCATTTAACCTTGCTTCTAACCTCCAACTGGGTGCAATTTTCCTTGCTTGCGAGCCATTCTGAATATGGGTAGCCATGTTGATGAGGATTTGGGAGTCACCTTCTACAATCAAGGGTTGGAGGTTGAGATTCCAGGCTTGCTGAAGGCCCTACCAAAGCCCTTCCAACTCTGCTGAGTTGTTGGTATCCCATCCTATGTTCCCAAAGTAGATTTGCAAAGGAGTGCCTTCATGATTTCTGAATATGCCTCCGAATCCTGTGGCTCCAGGATTGCCTTTGGAAGCCCCATCAAAATTTAGCTTATATGAATTTTTAGGGGGTGCTTTCCAATGGCATTCGTTCTTACTGTTGCTTTTAGGAGTGCTACTCTTCAGAGAATCTTGAGGTATCTTCAGCTGCCAATTTCTTAGAATGCTTTGCTCATCGTCCGTAGATGGAAGATCTTCTTTAGTCCATCCTTGGAGCGCCATCATCTCTTGAATGTTCCTATGAATCCTGCTCCAGATTACATCTAGAGGAGATCTTTTGTTTTTGAAGATGCGCTGATTTCTTTCCTTCCATATATTCCAGAGGACGATCCCCGGAATGATGCTCCACAATTGATTGAGAATCGTGCTTTTGTAGGGATGCCTTGGCCATTACCTTATGGAGCTGATGATGTCTTCCTCCTCTTTACATCTTCTTTGACATCTGAATCTGACCTTGTCCCAGAGAAGCATAGCTAGGGGACAGGTATCCAAAAGATGTTGGAGAGTTTCCTCACTTTGAAAGAAATTATGACATATCGAGGGGCCATGGAAGTTCCACTTCCTTAGCTTTTCCCAAGTGAGAATCCTTTTATGTCCTGTCAACCAGAGAAAGTAGGAGATTTTTGGCCAGGGTCCAAGCTCCCATATCTTTTTCCATAAAGGGTCTGGGGAGCGGCAAAGTTGCATAGAAGTTTATAGGCTTCTGAGGTAGTGTAGGTTCCTTTGGGCAGGTATCCCCATCTGAGTATATCCTCACCACAGTCTTGTCTAATACTTCTTTTCCGTAGCTCGCTCCCCAACTCCACTTCCATCATGGCATCTGTTCTGCTGAGGATTTGATTGCTTGGTTTCCATTTTCTGAAGCCAAATTCTATTGCCGGCAGCCAGTGATGGTGAAATTTTTCCTGCTGCTGCTCCTGCCTATCTGGAATCAGAGAAGGGTGAAGAATATTTTTGAGTTTAGGCATTTGGTTCCAGGCATCCGTCCAAAACCTTGCACTGCATCCATTCCTAATTTCCCAGAAGCTGTGCTGTTGGATAATCTGATGGTGCTGCTTGGCTGCGTTCCATATTAAAGATCCTTTTTCTGTGGGAGTGAATCTTATGAGATCTTCTTGGGGTCTATTTCCTGCATATTTGGCTGTCCATATTATCCCCCATGGCTTATCTGGATTGGTGATCCACTGCCACCAGATCTTGGCATTCATGATGGAGTTGCTGTGCTCAGGGTCCCTTAACCCAATTCCCCCTTTGTCTTTGGGCATGCAAACATTGGTCCATTTCACCAAGGCCCATTTGCGATTGGTGGCAGAGCTGCTCCATAAAAAATTGCGCTGAATGTTTCTAATACTTTTTAAAACCCATTTTGGGGCAGCTATTATAGAGAACAAGTATAGAGGCATTGCCTGCAAAACCGATTTGATGAGGACAATTCGACTTGCTAGATTTAGCGATCTATAAGTCCAGAGGTTGAGGCGGTTTTCGATTTTCTCCAGGAGGATGCGCCAAGCAGGATGTTTTATAGCTGAAGCCGTGAGAGGGGCGCCCAGGTACTTAGAAGGACGGGACGCAGAGGGGAAGCCCAGGATACGTGAGACATCAGTTTTGACAGAGGGCGCAGTATGAAAAAAGAAAATCTGAGATTTGGAGCAATTGATATGCGTACCAGAGGCTAAAGAAAAATCCTGGAGGAGGGATTTCAGCCGATGGGCTTCTTGAGCAGAAGGATAGCCGAAAAGCATCGTTTCATCAACGAATTGTTGTTGGGAGAGGGCAGGGGAGTTGTGCACCAAGATGCCTTTGATCTGATGAGAATGGAGGGCTTGTTTGATGTGCCTCCCAAGCCCTTCAGCCATCAGGACGAAAAGAAAGGGGGAGAGGGGGTCCCCTTGCTGGATACCCCTGGAGGGATTAAAGGGATGGGAGGGAATGCCATTAACAAGGATTGAGAAGTGGGTTGAGGTAATCAGGCTCATGATCCACCGAATCCATGAAGAACAGAAACCAAAAGCTTTTAACATATGATGTATGTAATTCCAGCTTAATTTGTCGAAAGCTTTAGAGAGATCTAATTTGAGAAGCATACCTGCTTGCTTAGAGTTCTTGAGAGAATGAATGATTTCGTGAGAGAGAAGGATGCCATCCATAATGTGCCGACCTTCCACGTACCCTGACTGCTCCTTTGAGATGAGTGCAGGAAGGAGAGGTTTGAGCCGATTTGCTATTACTTTTGAAATCACTTTGTAGATGACATTGCATAATGCAATAGGTCTGAACTTGTCAGGGGTGATGGAATCCTCCTCTTTGGGGATGAGAGTGATGAATGTAGAGTTGAGAGAGGGGAGAAGCCAACGCGTTGCTCTGGATTCCTCTACAATCTGCCAGACTTCCTCCTTTAACATATCCCAGAAAGCGTGGAAGAAAGTGGTTGTAAATCCGTCTGGTCCCGGAGCTTTGCCTTCTTTGAGCTGTGTCATTGCTTCATCCACTTCCTGGGTACTGATAGGGCGCATTAAGAGTTCATTTTGTTCCTCTGTAATGATCTTTGGAATGTTGCTGGTGATTTTGCTTATGGCTTGTCGCCTGTCTTCTCTTTGCTCTTGATGGACTTGTTGGAAGTGATTGAGGAGTTCTTCTTCTATTTCCTCATGAGTTTCTACCTTTGCCCCTGATTGGTTTTGGATGAAGGGTATGTTGTTATGCATTCTTCGTTGAACTGTGGTTCTATGGAAGAATTTGGTGTTACGCTCACCCTCTTTTAACCACCTGACTCTTGACTTTTGCTTCCAATAGATTTCCTCCTGCTGCCTTCTATCCTCCAATTGATTGTGGATGAGACGTTCCTGCTCCAGCGTGGCATCCGTGTGCCCCTCCGTTATGATCTTCTGGTGAAGAGTCTCCAGGTCCTGAGTAAGCTTTTGCTTCTCCTCGAAGATATTCCCAAAAGTTTCCCTATTCCATCTTTTCAGATGGCACTTAAGGAATTTTAGTTTCTGCTGGAATTGATACATTTTCGCTCCTTCTGGGGGAATGAACGAGGCCCAGGTTGTCTTGACAAACTCCTTGAAAGTGGGATGCGTGAGCCAAAATCCTTCAAATCTGAAGGGTCTTTTGGTTAAGTTACCTGGTCTCTGCCATTGAAGAGCTATTGGCCAGTGGTCCGAACCAGTATGAGCGAGAATGGTTGCAGAGATATCTCCTCCTAAGTGGACCGCATTGTCTGAGAGGAGAAAACGATCCAGTTTGGAGGCAATTTGGTGCTTGCCTGCCCTGCGATTGTTCCAAGTAAAGGTGCCGTTGCAGAACGGCATGTCGATAAGAGATGTAGATTGAATAAAATCCTTGAAGCGGTTGACTTCAGGTTCCAATCGCCTCCTTCCTCCTAGCTTTTCTTCAGATTTGGTTATCATGTTGAAGTCTCCTGCAGCTATCCAAAGTGGGAACTTTCTGATATTGCTTAGAGCTTCAATCGTGTCAAGGAGCGCCACTTTACTTCCTGTGTCTTGTGGGAAGTAAACATTGGATAGGTTGCCATGAATATTGGTTCCTAGAATGTGGAAAGTGGCCTGTATCAGATGGTGCGCTGCATGAAAGTCTGTTAGGAAGACCGCTTGGGTATTCCATGCTATGGCCAGCCCTCCCGAGGCTCCAGAGGCGTCTACCGCTACTGAACGACATCCGGGCCAGGCTTTCGAAAGAATGCTGCCTAACGTTGAACTGTTACACTTAGTCTCTTGGAGAAAGCATATTTGAGGCTTTTCCTTTTTTATCATGTTTTTTAACATCCTGAGTTTCCCGGGGCTGTTAAGCCCTCTTATATTCCAAGATACCAGCTTCATGATTAACCGTTGACAGAGGGTTTGTAATATTTTGTCAACTTAGCATATCTGCCTGAGTCCACCAGGATTTTCCCGATCTCTATCGTTCTTTGTAGATCTGTCTTTCTTCCTCTTTTCTTCGAGTCCTTTGGGCGCAGAGTTCCATCCCAAGTTGGTTCTGATAGTAGGCTCGGGAAATGACCAGTTCGAGTTTATTGAGTTGGAGTTCTGGGATTGAATCATAAGCTTTCTTTTTGCAAGCCGCCTCCATTTCTAAGAGATCTAAGCCATGCAGATCTATACTCTCTGGCTCTTCATCCATTATTTCCACTTGATCGTTGTCTTCGATGCGGTTCTCTGGATTCTGAGGGGGGTCAGATTTACCATCTACCTCCATTTCTTTGAGATTCTCAGCAGTTTTGCTCGGATTCCTTTGAAGGATGGTAGGGTTGATGACAGGGGCGGCAGATTTGGGAGGAGGGTTTGAAGAGGGGGGCGAAGAGGAAGAAGAGGGGTGATCAGGGATGGGATCGCTAGCGGAAGGGGAATCCTCCGAGGATTGGCCAAGAATATCGAAACTGTTCTTGGTTACTGGACCATGAGATTTGTTGGGCTGGGATCTGAACCCATTATGGGGCTTTTTGTGAGAGCGCTTCCGGCTTGAGACTTTAGTGAAGCCATCCTGGGCCGGAGAATCAGAAGAGTCAAGTGAACTGTTTTGGATGTTTTGAGGGCAGTCCCTAAAGAGATGGCCTAGGGTATGACATTTTCTACAACGAAAAGGAACATTAAGGAATTTAGACTTCTGTGATCCATAACATTGTTTAGAAAATCTTCGGCAAAATCACATAATCAATCTTTTGTCGACACGTTTCGAACCAACTAGTGTGGTTCATCGTCAGGACAAGTTCATAGTCGAGAGGCTGGATCCATTCTTCATCACGGTGGGCCAGAGTTACTGACTCTGGAAGAGCTTCATTGAGGCGAATGAAAACACATATTCGAGCATAGGAGATGTACTTACGAGATAGGGTTTCTTCTGCCACTCTGATGTATTCTCCCACCCCATTGCCAATCCTTTTGAGTAAATCCTCCTCCCAGTACTCATCCGGGAGGGAATACAACCTGATCCATACTGGTGCCCAAGTTAAATCCTCCTTGTCCGGGTTAAACTTGGGGATCCAATCTCGCAAGTATAATCCGGCCGAATTGAAAAAATAGGGCCCTCCAACCAGTATTCTGTGCTTGTCCTCCAAACAGTAGAAAATTGCAGTGAAAAAGCCTTTCGGCCCTAGCTGCAGCGTGACATCCCCTTTTGGTTTCCATTTTGCCGCTATCCATCCATAAAGGGCTCTCTCAGTTGGCCAAAACCCTATGAATTTCCCAATGAGGGCATGATCTCTCATGAACTCTATTCTTCGATCAATCTTGTCTCCAGGTAGCTCGATTCTTGGTCTTTCCTTAGCTACTGGTCTGCACGTGGTAGAGGTAATCTTCGGACCTTCTCCCGGCTGATCAGTTCCTTCTTGTGGATCGCTATCTCCTTCTTTGCGTTTTCCATCTCCTTTGGAGTTGTTTTGGGGTATTTTCCCCCTGTCGAGGATCTCTTTATCCACTGAGCCGAAAATGACCTGTTGCGCAGGATCTTGCTGCGACGGGGAGGGCTCTGACGCCCCCCCCAGGGGCTGGGCCATTACGGAACCCTGATGCGCTGCAGATCTGGGGCTCTGCAGCTACCTGCTCGCTCTCTGCGAAGAATTTGCCTAATAGACTGTCGGCGTCGTTGAAGGATCGCGCAGAACCCTAGCGAAACCCTAGCAGAGCCAAAAACGTCGAGAGAATCAAAGTGTTATTGTTATAGTAAACTCCCAATATTTTGATACCATAGTATGTTATATCGACCTATCAAACACTTGTGCAAGTGTTTTTTAAGGTAAATATGTGATATTTCCATATCAGTAGATATGTGTTGATCGCAAGGATTACTAATATATTACTATTGACATATCACCATATTGGTGTATTGGAATATGGGCATATAAGCATATCCGACCTTGGGAGATTGGGGAGAGTACAATGCTTGAAAAATTCTAATATAGTGAGAGCCTATATGACAATTTGGTAGTGGCCATGGTCTAGGTATGGTGTAACATTTCTTAGGTATTCCATATGTTAAGCTCAAAGGACCATATAGATTGATGACATGTCCAAGAGAGATGTAAAGATTTAAAGACACATAACTTTGAGCTCAAAACTTAGAATTAAATGAAATTTTTATCACTGGAAACATTTCAATGAGTAGAGAATGATGCCATTGTAGGAATTGTGGATTATGATGATAGAAGGTGGAGGGATCTTGAATACCACCTATAGAATGATCCTTAAGGATCAGCCTAGTTACACCCCATATCATTAATCTAGGTAAATGTTTGGGTATGTTCAGTACTCTAGAGGATTACTTTCTAGAGAAGAATGAGTTATAATTATAAGCCACTGGTTACCCTATACTTTGCACCATTACTTCAATATTTCATAACATCCCTTAATGGAGGATCGACAATAACATATAATTACAACAGGATCTAAAACAATCATGAAATAGGTTATTAATCTCACCTTAATGACACCCTAACCTCAAAAGAATAGAAACTCTAAAGTAGATAGTCTACATATAACTGGGAGCCCAGGATGATACCTTATTCAATGTTACGAATAGAAAGAGAATTCACATCCTTATGGATAACCATTAAATAACGCGTAGGTCAATTGTATACGGTTGTGAAAAGGTACACATTGCTATGTTTTATATTCAATTTAATACATATTTGGTTATATACATATGTAATTAAGATTAGAAAAACCGCAACCATGAGATAATGAAATGGTACTTAGAGCCATAACCTTAGCTTCGTAGAGGTGCACTAATATTTGTTAGAACCAAGCAGGCATTCGACCAAGTCAGAGGTTTCATTACCTAGATGGTATAATTTAAATGATTATTGAATCTATTGACAATATAGAAATGAAATAAACTAAGGGTTAAGAGCTAGTTAATATTGTATCTTTATACAAAAATGGATGATTATATTACTATGGTCTAGAATTGTGTAGCATCATTGTTATCAATGATAGCTAATAGAAAGAAATAGTAGGTGAGTGTAGGTGGTTTGATGAGGTTGGATGAGTGGGCATTATAAACTATTATTAGATATTTTGACGTAGGCTCATTCAAGTAATAATATTAAGTAGCTCAACCATAGAAACTAAACTAGTAGTAAATTCTTATAGGCATCAAAACACTTATCTCATAATACATCTCATATAATTTGTCAAGATTAAAAATTAATAAAAATTAACTAAATTAAAACTTTATTTTAAACTATAGTTATTGTTATTAATAATTGTAAATTAATACTTAAATATACATAATATGGTTAATATGATACATATTGTTGAAAAGTGTGCAACAAGAAATGGTAAATTTTGGAAGTGCTAAAAATAGCACTTCTAAAAATAGTAGCTTGGCCAATGAGCATTTTGGCCACCTTGGGTGAGAGTTGAAACTGCAAAAAATAGCATCTTCTAAAAATGGCATTTCTGAGTCCCTTCCTATTTATAGTAGTCCCTTGTCTATCTATAGGAAGTAAATTCAAATTTGGTCTTACTAACAGTTTGAATATTAATTAATTAATTCTCCGTGAGTTAATTAGTTAAGGAAAATCAAAATTGAAGTCTTTTTGAGAACATGCAATAATTTCTCCACTGATTGGGGAGTGTGTCCTTGATTTGCTCTATTGATTGAGGAATTAAGGATGAGCTCTATATTGAGAGGATCAGTTGACTTAGTTTAACTTAGTCAAGTTCAGTTAGATTAATTTAACAAGTTTTTAAATTAATGAGATATAGTTTGTTGATGCTTGCATGCATGTGACAACTAATTATTTTCAGATAAATGTGTATTCACTCATGGATAACTGATGTATGTTAGTTCTATCAGAGACCCAGTTAAGATCAGAGATGATCCGGATTTAAACAATAACGCAACAAATTACAGTGATAACCATATACACAAAGATGCAGCGGAAATAATACTTCATTTCATTAATGGAAAATACTGAAATATGCTTACAACCAGAAATGGAAATAAACCAGCTAGGGCGATAGTAGCTTATCTCTGAGAAGAGATGTGATGGCTACATGCCTCTGAACTGTGTTACAATGAGGCTCGAAGGCCTATTTATTGTTGAGAAACAATGGAAAAAGCCTTAACATTCCAAAACCTAACCCTAGGAGATGAAACGCCAAACTGTGGGCCCCGTTTGGGGTAAATTGGTACATCAACTTCCCGGGGTCGTAGCTTTGGCATATGATCTCCGTTTGACGCGTACAATAGCTCATTAGAAAGATCTATGCAAGCACTATCATTGTTGGAACGGGCAAGATCGGTCCATGGGTCCATTCCATGGACCAATGTTGCCCCCGGATTCCCCAAAAAATGTCGTTTAGGGCCTCAAAACGGCTCCGGAAGTTCAGGACCCGAAAAACTGCTAAAAATAGTAAGTTGTGCTACAATTAAGGAAACTGAAAATGCTGAGAAAGACAATGGTGGGGGTCCAGGTGGACTTGGCAGGTGGCCACCAATATCCACCTGGATCATTCCTCCCCCCTTAGGAAGCAATGGTCCCCATTGCGTTGAGCTCCTCCATGAGATGAGAAAACTTCTGCTGAACTTGTTCCCTGGTGAGCCACTTGCCCTGCTGAAGGAGTTGGCCTGCTTTGACAACTCGAAACAGTTGGATATTCTGTTGGCGAGTGTTCTTGATCTATGTGTCCATGATTCAATCAGTTGCAGCTTGTTCCATGCAATCTAGATTTAATTCTGTGGGTTTGAGCTGTTCTGCAATGTCGGAGGTGTCTAGCAATGGTGGAAAGTATGGCCGAAGGCAGTCCACATTGAACACTGGGTGCAGGCCAAGGAATGGGGGAATGCTGAGCTCAAATGCATTGTCTCCCATAGCCTTAGTAATGGTGTAAGGACCATATCGGAGTGGTATCAATTTCTGATAGGCTCCAGTAAGGCGTTCCTTTTGCAAATGCAACCAGACTTTGTCACCCACCTGAAACTTGTGTGGCACCCGATGTTGATCATGTCGCTGCTTGTACTTGGCATTTGATTTCTCAAGAATGTCATGGACCTGCTAGCGAATATGCTGGATGCGCTCAATGAAGCTGGTGGCCTTATCTGTTTCGGACTGGACATGAGCTGAATTCATGTGAGTAGCTGCAAGTGGCATGGCCACATCAATGGGGCATAGTGGCTGGAATCCCAAACCCACCTGAAAAGGGCTATGGCCAGTGGAGCTGTGAAGAGCTTGGTTGTAGCTGTGCTAAACATAGGGGAGGCTCTCGTCCCATGTGCGTGGATGCTTTGAGTTATACATGTGCAGAATGTGCACAATCATCCTATTAACAACCTCTGTCTAGCCATCAGTTTGAAGATGGAAGGCTGTGCACTTTGTGAGTTTGGTGTCCAGCATTGACCAGAGACTGGACCAAAATGTGCTGAGAAACCGACTGTCCCGATCTGAGATGATAGACTGTGGGATCCCAAAGTGCACCCACACTCGTTCAAAGAAGAGTTTAGCAGTGGCTTCTGCTGTGATATTCTTCTTGTAGGCCACCATAATGGCCATCTTCGAGAACTTGTCGACGACCAAAAAAACACAGTCATTTCCATGCTTAGTGGAAGGAAGGCCTGACATGTAATCCATGGAGATGGATTCCCAAGGTCGACTAGGGGTAGGCAATGGGGTATAGAGGCCGTGCTTCCTAATGGTCAGTTTGGCAATGGCACAGGCAGTACATGATCAGATGTACTTGCCAACATCCTGTCGAAGATTCGGCCAATAGAAATAATTTTGCAGTACTGCCACTATTTTCTCGACCCCGAAATGCCCAGCAGCCCGACTGTAGTGTGCTTCCCAAATCATCTTGGCACGCTCGCTTGAAGGAACACAAAGGTGACCGAGGTGGCATAATAGGGCATCCTGGAGGTGAAAATCTGCAACATGCCGACCCTCCAAGAGTGTCTGGTATGTGTGGCCGAATTCTGGGTCGCTTTTGTAGAGAAGTGGCCAATCAGAAGTCTCGTGCCCACAAGAGTTGAGCATGGTGGTTAGTGCCATGATCGGTGGTCGACTGAGGCAATCTGCAACATTATTGGTGCTGCCCTTTTTATACTTGATATTCAAGTGAAACTGTTGCAGGTATGTATAACACTTCTGATGGCGATCATTCTGCAATTTCCCTTGGGTTTGTATGAACTGCAGGGGTCGGTGGTCTGTGTGGATGACCGTTTCCTTCCCCAAAATGTAATGCTTCCATTGTCGGCAGGCCTGTACAATGGAATACATCTCTTTATCATAAGTGGGGTACTTCTGGACTGTGTCTGAAAGTGTTTCACTGTGATATGCCACTGGATGTCCATGTTGAGTAAGGACTGCCCCAATAGCATAGTCAGAGGCATCTGTCTCGACCTCAAATGGTTGTTGTAAATCTGGTAACGCGAGCACTGGTGCCGTGCAGAGGCGATCCTTCAACTCCCTGAATGCCTTCTGTTGAGATTCAGACCAAAAGAATTTTGCTTTCGCCCCTCCCTTGGTGACTTGACTCAAGGGCCAAGAAATATGAGAAAAACCCAGCACAAACCTGCGGTAGAAGTTGGCAAGACCTAGAAAGCTGCGGAGCTCTGTTAGAGTGGTTGGAGAGCGCCAATCCCGAATGACTTGGACCTTGGCTGGATCGACATGCACCCCCTGTTCATCAATGATGTATCCCAGATACTGAACCTCGGTCATGCCAAAAGTGCATTTCTCCAAATTAGCACATAGCTTGTGTTGCCGCAGTGTTTGGAGAACCTGTCGGATGTGGTGGAGGTGCTCTTCCCAACTCTGGCTGAAGATCAGAATGTCATCCAAGTATACTACTATAAAGGAGTTGGTGAATGGCCGTGAGATGTCATCCATTAGCCTCATAAAGGTTGCAGGAGCATTCGTCAATCCGAAAGGCATGACCAACCATTCGAAGAGGCCCTCCTTGGATTTGAAGGCAGTCTTCCACACATCTGAGGGTTCGATTGGTACCTGGTGATATCCTGACTTCAGATCGATCTTGCTGAAATATTTCACCCCCTTTAGTTGGTCTAGGTGGTCATCAATCTGCGGGATCGGGTACCTATTACGGACAGTGATCTTGTTCAGCGCCTGATAGTCAATACAGAGTCTCCACGTCCCATCCTTCTTCTGTACTAACACGATCGGGCTCCCACAGGGCGATGAACTCGGACGGATGCGACCTTTATGCAGGAGCTCCTGAATCTGCCTCTTGATTTCATTGTTCTCCAAAACGGAGCGCCGATAAATTGGTCCATTGGTTAGCGGCGCACCTGGGGTCAGATCGATGGAGTGCTTGACTTGACAGTGCAGAGGAACCCCTGCCGGGGACGTGAAGATGTCTTCGTACTCCTCCACAATCTTGTCCATCTGTAGCTGTTGTGCAGAGGGACCCCGTTTGGAGGCCGCGGCCATTGTCTTCTTCTTCCCTTGAGGGCGTATCATCAGGAAAACAAATTTCCTGGTTTTGGAAATGATCTTACTGCATCGTTTTGCAGTAATCAAAGAAATGGCGGCAAGTGGTGCTACCTCTGGTATCCTGAACAACTTATTTCCCAATGTAATAATAATAGCACGGGGCCTTGATTCATACACAGCATGTCGCTTCCACAAGTATGGTTGTCCTAGTAATACATCACAAACTTCAAGGGGAGCAATGTCACACAATACCTCATCCGTGAAGGGCTTGATGTTGTATGGAAGGCGACACTACTGACTCACGCGAAGATCTCGCCCTTGGTGAAGCCACCCAATGCTGTATGGTTGTGCATGTGCTGTGGTCGGTAAGCCCAACCGCTTCACGACCTCTGTCGAAATGAGGTTCTTTTGACTCCCGCTATCAACAATGAACTGTATCGGGGAGCCCTTTACCCACATCTGGGAGTGGAAGAGACGATCCTCCTCCTCTGGATCTTCGGGTTCATTTTTCTGGATCTTTGCGGTAGCAACAGTGGCGCTGGGATCTGCATCAATGATCTGCTTCCCTTTTTCATACCCCTTATCGGGTTCTGACTCAGAGTCAGAACATGCATCTGATTCTGAAACCTTTAACTCAGCCACCAGTGACTGCTTGGCCCGACACTCACTTGTGTTGTGAGTGGAGCTCTTATGGAACTCGCACCATTTTCCAGTGTCCTTTCTCGGCTTCGTCGCGTTGTTCTTTGCTTGCAGCTTCGGCTGGTTGTCTTGGGCTGTCCCGCCTTGGCTCTGTCCTTTGTTCTGTGGTTTAGGGGCACCTTTCCCCTGCTTTGGATTCGCAGATCCAAAGTCTTGCTTCTTTTGTTTAAACTTCTCCTCGACCTTGACGGCATATCGGTATGTTGCGCCGAGCGAGGGGATGTTTAGGAATTGTATTTCTTCCTGGATGTACTTGTGCAGGCAGCCACGGTATTTGGGTATCAAATGTTGCTCCGAATCCTTGATACCCAACTTTGTGCGAAGGGTATGGAAAAGTCTGGTGAACTCCGACACGCGACCGGTGAAGTGTATGTATTCATCCTCATAGCTTCCGACAGGGTAGTACTGCTCCTTGATGGCATCCCGGAACGAATCCCAGGTGGGTGCGGCTGAAAATAGTGAGCCAGTACTTTCATCCTTCTGCTTGCAGTAGGTTTCCCACCAGTCCTTGACGTGGGGGGCTGCTTTGAGAAGAGAAAAAACAATCTTTTCCCGACTTGAAAATTCATGAACAGAAAAATAACCCTCTAGCAGATTTAACCATTTATCTACGGCATCGGCGTCTATCTGACCCTCGAATATGGGGATTTCAAAATTAACTTGTACCTTAAAGGGTGTGGCGTTTCCAGAGGAGCTGTTGGAAGCCGATACGCCGCTTCTGGGTAGCCGCTCAAGGATCTGGGCAAAGCTGGCCATCATCGCGTTCCGTTGTCGCTCGAGGGCTTCTTCGAGCAAGATTTCGATGGGATCTCCTGCCCCCTCGTCTTTCTTCTCGTCCGCCATGGGAGGCCGTCGGGATTTGAGAGGTTGGTCTTGCAAAGGTTCAACCAGTTCAAGCCCTAACTCCTTATATCCCGACCTTGTTGGGGACATGCAAAGAAAAACAGAGAAAAAGCAGACCGCTCTGATACCAGTGATCCGGATTTAAACAGGAACGCAGCAAATTACAGAGATAACCATATACACAAAGATGCAGCGGAAATAATACTTCATTTCATTAATGGAAAATACTGAAATATGCTTACAACCAAAAATGGAAATAAACCAGCTAGGGCAATAGTAGCTTATCTCTGAGAAGAGATCTGATGGCTACATGCCTCTGAACTGTGTTACAATGAGGCTCGAAGGCCTATTTATTGTTGAGAAACAATGGAAAAACCCTTAACATTCCAAAACCTAACCCTAGGAGATGAAACGCCAAACTGTGGGCCCCGTTTGGGGTAAATTGGTACATCAACTTCCCGGGGTCGTAGCTTTCGTATATGATCTCCGTTTGACGCGTACAATAGCTCATTAGAACGATCTATCCGAGCACTATCATTGTTGGAACGGACAACATCGGTCCATTCCATGGTCCCATGTTGCCCCCGGATTCCCCAAAAAACGTCGTTTAGGGCCTCAAAACGGCTCCGGAAGTTCAGGACCCGAAAAACTACTAAAAATAGTAAGTTGTGCTACAATTAAGAAAACTGAAAATGCCGAGAAAGACAATGGTGGGGGTCCAGGTGGACTTGGCAGGTGGCCACCAATATCCACCTGGATCAAGAGAAGGGACAGTGTACTATCAGTTGAATGAATATTTTTCCTATAAAGGAAGCTCATCCATGATGAGGATGCATCTCCTTCAGGTTTGTGCAATTAGATCAGAGGCTAGTGAGTGCGTGAAGAGGCCAATTCACACAGGTGGTAGCACTAGACCCCAAGGAAACTACACAAGAAAATAAAAGGCTTGGAGGGCATAGGAGAAGGTTTGTGAGAAGCCTTTGACTGTCTATGAGTAGCAGAGGGATTGTACTGAGAGCTTGATAACTTTCAAGCTAAGGCTTTGTGTAATCTGGACTATATTTCCACTTTTATGATAATACAGAGATGGGGTTTTAGGCAGGTGCTTTCCCTGGGTAAATTCCTCTATGTTATGTGTGATTGATTCCTTCTTATCTGTTATATGTGTTCTTATTGATGCTACTCATGGTTGATTAAGCTTTTGCTAAATTGTTTGTAGAAGAAGATCAAGTGTTTTTCTTTAGTACATTGCATTACCAGGTTGATCTATAGGTGGGAAATTTCTACATGGTATTAGAGCTAGCTGACTTGTAGAAAAAGTTCTTCATGGTATCAGAGCTAGCTAATTTGTAGAAAAATTCTACAAAATTCTACATGGTTTCAGAGCACAAGTGATCAAGGAAGAACAATATACTGAGCGGAGATTTCAAAGTTTTGAGTTTTGGGCCGAGATTTTTCCAAGCAGATCTGAAAATTTATGTGCAATGTTTTAAAAAAAAATAGAAAATTTGGATTTCTTGTGGAAAAATACCCAAAAATAATAATAAAAAAATCGACTGAATCAGAGTTCGGATGAGAAAGATATCACTGATTTAAAATCAACTCTTTTTCTTAAAAAAATTATGATGGCGGGAAAGTGGAAATAGATTAGTGAGCTAGCCAAGAAATTGTATGCACTTGAGGTATAAGATGCATTCAAAGCCTTAAGGAGCAAGGCAAAGGTTAGATACTTTGTGGTTAAAAGGGAGAGTAAATTACCTCTCAACATGCAACGCCAGAAGAAGTCTCAGATGATTGTGGAGGAGCCACGATTGGTGAAGCAACTTTAGGAGGCTGTGGAGCAGCCACAACTGGGGAAGCCGAGAGGAGACATAGTGGAGGCATCCGCTCATGCAGAGACTTCTAGTAGGGGGAAGCTTCGAGCTAGGTGGGCAGAGGGATCACATGCAACCAAACCTCCAGGTAGGAGGTGGGGTGATATAGAGTGATCATACCAAGGAGGGGTAGGATCTTTGAGGTACCCAACCTCTTGGATGAGACCTTGCTACGGGAGCTCCTATGTGGAGTAGCATGAATTGACTAATTGGGTAGAGACAAATGCAGATGGAGTGGCAGAGAGAGCTATAGTGCAGGGAATCCCAGGACAGCGTAGAGCATACATGCTGCAGCAATGCGAGATGCACAAGTGTATTGCACAGTGCAGGGTAGGAGAAAGAAGGGTGCAATCGTGTGAGATGCATGGAGATGTTGTTGTAGCACAAAGGTCAAAGAGGAAACACTTGTCAGCATTAGGTAGAGCTTCAGCATCAGAGTATGTTTCTAGCCCAACAGAGTGGTCAGCTGGGAGTTGTTTTTGTTCCGAGTGTTGCTGGAGCAATCACACTTGTGTCGCATGCAGAACATTCCAGAGTTATAGGATTGGGTTCGAGAGGAAGCCTTTCTTGTTGGGAGGAAGTGTTGAAACGTGTGCAACAAGAAATGCTAAATTTAGAAAGTGCTAAAAATAGAACTACTAAAAATAGCACTTCCAAAAATAATAGTTTGGCCAATGAGAATTTTTGCCGCCTTGGGTGAGAGGTGAAACTACTAAAAATAACATCTTCTAAAAATAGCATTTCTCAGTCCCTTCCTATTTATAACAGTCCCTGGTCTATCCATAGGAAATAAATTCAAATTTGGTCTTACCAACAGTTTGAATATTATTTAATTAATTCTCCATGAGTTAATTAATTAAGGAAAATCAAACTTGAAGTCTTTATGAGAACATGCAATAATTTCTCTACTGATTGGAGAATGTGTCCTTGATTTGTTCCACTTATTGAGGAATTAAGGATGAGTTCTATATTGAGAGGATCAGTTGACTTAGTTTAACTTAGTCAAGTTCAGTTAGATTAATTTAACAAGTGGTTAAATTAATGAGATATAATTTGTTGATACTTGCATGCATGTGACAGCTATTATTTTCAGATAACTGTGTATTCACTCATGGATCATTCATGCATGTCAATTCTATCAGAGATCTAGTTGAGATCAGAGAAGGGACAATGTACTATCAGTTGAATGAATATTTTTCCTATAAAGGAAGCTCGTCCATGATGAGGATTTATCTCTTTCAGGTTTGTGCAGTTAGATCAGAGGTTAGTGAGTGTGTGAAGAGGCCAATTCACACAAGTGGCAGCATTGGACCCCAAGGAAACTGCACAAGGAAATAGGAGGCTTGGAGGGTAGAGGAGAGGGTTCGTGAGAAGCCTTTGACTATCTATGAGCAGCAGAGGGATTGTACTGAGAGCTGGATAGCTTCCAAGCTAAGTCTTTGTGTAATCGGAACTATATTTCTACTTGTATGATAATACAGAGATGGCGTTTTAGGTAGGTGCTTTCCCCAGGTAAATTATTCTGTGTTATGTGTGATTGATTCCTTCTTATCAATTATGTGTGTTCTTATTGATGTTGCTCATGGTTGATTAAGCTTCCGCTAAATTGTTTATAGAAATAGATCAAGTGTTTTGCTTTGGTACATTGCATTACCAAGTTAATCTACAGATGAGAAATTTCTACATGGTATCAGAACTAGCTAATTTGTAAAAAAAAATTACAGAATTATTCACATATTCACACTACATTTTTTATAATTTATTAATTTAACTAAAAATACAAAAAATACATAATTATAGGGAAATAAGCCTCATTTAATATGTGGCTATTAATAAAAGTATTCTAAAATATTAAATAGAAACTAAATCTTTAACATCATTATTAATAACATCATTATTAATAACTACCTGAGTACTGTAGTTATGATTTCTTTAATCCCATTAGTCAAATTAAAATTTTAAAATTCATATTCAAAACATACGCAACAAAGGAATTACGTCCTTTCACGAACACAGCAAAACACCCCCATAAATAAAGTTTTAACTTTATGTTATTGCGTATGCATACAACAATGCCGTCCGCTTGGTTTACAAACTATTTCATAGTATGTTTTACGTAAACATGGCCAAATTGGATATTTTTTGCGTTTATATGCATAAATAATCCTTCCCAACATTGCTCCTCGTCATCTCACTTTATGGGAAGAAAAATATAACGTATGTCTTCTGACCCTCGAGATTTTAAGAAGCATCTTAAATTTTAATATACATAGTTGGATAAAATTTTATGCCTCTTTTATTGGCCATTTGGCTCTTAATTTCGAAAATACTTCAATTTTTTTTTTAACAAAAAATTTGACCATACAAATAAAATATAATAAAGAATAAATATTTTTTTATTTTTTTTATATAAAAATTATAATTTTTTTGTTTGTTAAGTTGTGTAAGTTTTGAGATATTACATGTTGTCGAGTATTTAGGTTGTCAAAGTCACTTATGATGGGGTACTTAGGTTTTCAAACATACTTAGGTTGCTAAAATCACCTAAAATCGCCATGGGTCACACCAACAACATGGCTCAATTTTTTACCACAAAATTTCAAAGCCATAACCTTAACATCACCAAGTTCCTTAACAGTACACTTTATCACTGTGTATTCTAAATCCCATGACCATATATAAAAGATTATATGAAGTTTTAATTCTAATCCTGGCATTTGTTTTATTCCAATTATTCAATAATCAAAAATTTATAAACATCGTTACAATAAAATTAAAGATAGAAAAAATTAATTTAACAAGTGTAATATGCAACAATATTGCTTGGTACCCATCTCTTATGAAAAGGTAGAAAACTTTTATGGATTGAATGTGATCATATAATTTAATTATACTAAGTGCATGATTTAAGTAGCACAACTTTGATGGGGAGAAATCAAATTACTAATAATCTATTGATATATGATAACAAAATTTTATGAAAAAAGAATAGTAATATTTAAATATTAAAAAAAAATATTCTCATTAATAAATGAAATAATATTTTATTAAAAAAAATACAATATGTAATTCAAAACAAAAAAATAATTATAAGTTAATATATATTTATTGTTAAAATTAATTATGACAAGAAAAATCACATTAAAAATAAAATAGAAAAAAACAAAAAAAACACTTATTTACATTAATCAGCTATTAATACCGGGACTATTTACATTAATAAGGATTCAACTTATAGATCTCACAGCCCGTCACCAACCGTATGATATAACCATGGACTTTTACGCCACCATTCGCATGATATTTATTGATAAAGCAAAGGACATGAGGGAGGCAGTGAATGGATTGGAAGAACAAGTAGAGTAGTTCACGGGAATGGATGAATCCTCAACTGTTCTGCGTCCTATCAAATTCGCAAGGGAGAAAGCGACCCATCAAGCCGGATGTCTGCATTATTGAATGAGAAGGCGGAATCTCTGCATTATTGATTGACAAGGAGGAGCACATCTGTCTTTTCTGGAAACAGGACCAGCAGCAAGGGGGGAGGACTCATGAGGAGGGGGACCAGACTTACGCAGTAAATCTAATAATTATATGCTGACGAAGAATATATATATCTTCTGTAGACTGCCGTTGTACGTTTGTGTTTTTGTTTCGAACTTTGAATCTGAGAGTATAACACATGATTAATTTCAAGGTCCCAGATTGATTTTAAAACCGTAAGCATGAACGGCTGATAGGTATTGATGTCGTTACACGCCATAGGTATTGAAAGACATGTTGATAGAGGAATTTATGGGATGCAATTTAATTGCTTATAATATAAAACATTTTTGGTTTCGAATTTCAAAATTAATGTGTGTGAATTAAATTTTTGGGGTTTGATGATGATGATGATGATGATAATGATGGTGATGGTGATGGTGATGGTGATGGGCTTTAGTATTAATCCATTGAGTTTACTTTTCCCTTGGGTTCATAATATCAATCCCTTGTGTTTATTATTAACGTGAGCTTATAAGATCAATCATAGTCAACCATAACCAACCATGGTCAATCATGGTTGGGCCTTGCATTATGACAAAAATTGTCTCCATATAAAAATCATGGACAATAATGGACAATCATGGTCAACCATGATTGATTATGGTCAACAATGTTTTATAGAATCAAAGATGGTCAACCATGGTCAATTGTGGTCAATCATGGTAAAAAGTCGTATTGTGACAAAGATTGTTTTAATATGAAAATCAACCATGGTCCAGCATGCCACTGTGATAGTGATTGTCTCAATATGAAACTGAAACAAACCTATATAAGCCCTTCAGTTTATAGTTCTTCGGTTTTTAGTATAAATCCAAATGGTTTGTTATTCCTTTGGGTGAAACATGGTGAATCATAGCCAACCATGCTCAACCATGCATGCCATTGTGATAGTGATTGTCGCAATATGAAACTGAAGCAAACCTATATAAGCCCTTCAGTTTATAGTTCTTCGGTTTTTAGTAAAAATCCAAATGGTTTGTTATTCCTTTGGGTGAAACATGGTGAATCATAGCCAACCATGCTCAACCATGCTCAAATGTCGCTTTGTGATAAAGATTGTCTAAATATGAAAATCAACCATGCCCAACTATGCTAAACCCTGGTGCAACGTCACATTTTGAAAAAATTAATTATTATTATCATTATAAATTATTAGTATGTAAAAATGAATTATTATTATTATTATTATTATTTAATAATATTTAATTAAAAAATTGTTATTATTGTTTAATCACAATTAATTAATTAATTAACTATTATTATTATTATTATTATTATTATTATTATTATTATTATTATTATTATTATAACTTATAAAATAAATTGCTTATATTTTTTCTTTTGTTTAATAAAATAAGTAATTATTTATTTACATTTTATAAAAAAATAATAGTAAATTATTATTATTATTTGTGTGAATTAAATTTATGAGGCTTTCAAGTCCCGAGAATGTTGATATTTACTAACTAATATATATATATATATATATAATTGTTGCCACCAAATTTCCTCGAAGATGATGATGTTCTTTGAAAGGAGCTTAACCTACATTTTTGTATGTGTATTGGCATTGCATATGTCCTCATAATATGTACAGTCAAAATTTAAAATATGTTTTTGGTAGACTTTGAAATTGGGTATTAATTTGGTTTTAAATTTATTTCGACCACAATTGTATTGGAAAAAATGTGTAATTTATACTTTACTGTATTAATGTCATTGGAATGGTTTTATTTTCCTAATTCAGATTTTTAAAAACATGTATATACTATTTGATGCATGTATTTATAATGAACTCAGAGATCAAATTTCTTCATGTGAAAACTTATTTTAAAGTAAAAGAAAATAATGTGTATTTTTCATTGTTTAAATTGTATTTTTTATTTATATATATTTTTAAATATACCTTAATATTAATTCATACTAAAATATTTTATTGGATATTTTATTATATACAACATTAAAATATTTTCTTTAAACATTTTATATGTATTTTTCTATAGATATATACAAAGTTGATATTCACATAACTTGGTTAACATAGATCTTCAAATTATTTATTTAAATAACCTGTTAAAATATTTTTTCGAAGTACAAGGTTTAAACATCTTACTCACATATTTTTTTTACTTGTAATTACTTTACATGAAATTATATATGACTAATTAAACATGCATAGAATATTCTTTTTCCTTTTTTTATTATCCATGACATTGTTTTTGAAGAGGGACACTTGTTAAGTGCAAGTTGAAGATGAACATACTTACTCATCGCCTTCACACTGACTATAGAATGATCTTCTTGGCTCAATCAATAAAAGTAAAATTGTTTTTAAATAAATAAATAATATGAAAATAGATAAGCATAACCTATTAACTAGTCTCGAGAGATCATATTTTTAGAAATGCTATAATATCCCTACTATAAATACTCATGTAAAAACATAAATAAAATAAAATATTCTTATCTACCATTTCGATATAGATGGAATATTATTAATAAAATTTACCTCTGACCATTTTAGTCATTTTAGTTAGGTTTCATTTCTTGACAACCGCCTTTAATATTCATTATTCACCTTATATCTCTTATGGGAGAAAAGAAGGATGATAAAACGTGGGAGTAGACTTATGAGTGTCATTCACTGGACAATCATTGGAGAAGAAAAAACCAGCGTGGGACTGAAAACAAACACAGACGTGGGACTAAAAACATTGGAGAAGAAAAAACCAGCGTGGGACTGAAAACAAACACAGACGTGGGACTAAAAACAAATGTCACGACTAACAACAAACACCACAGAGAAAACAATGATGTGTTGTGGCTATTCACAATGGTGATTTGCCTTAAAACCTTTAGATTCGTTGGTGCCTTGTAATTGGAGGTGCCGAGTATGACAATTTATGATTCAGGAAGGAGATGATAAACCATGGGAGAAGGAGACTTATGATTATCATTCACTTGAGAATCATTGGAGAAGAAACACCAAGCATGGGTCTGTTGCATGGGACTGAAGACAAACACCAGACGTGTGATTGTTTACGTGAGACTAAAAACAAATGCCACCATAACAAACACCAGAGAGAAAATGATGATTTGTTGTGGCTGTTCACAATTGTGATTTGCTTTGAAAACCTTGGATTCAATGGTGTCTTGTAATTGGAGGTGCCGAGGTATCACAATTTATGATTCAGTGGTAAGTTTTTATGCTTTTAACTTTTAATAGTTTAAACTATTGCAAACCAAATAATGAATATTTCACCCTTTCGAATTTTTAGTTTTCTCTTTTAATGGATGAGTAGAATGAATGAGAAGAGGAAGGTTTTTACTTAAATAATCTTTGTATGGGTAATTTAATTTATTATTACATGTTGATAAATATTTTTATTATATATTGTTATTAGTAAATAAAATATATTAGTAAATATAATTAAAGATGGTTATTATCTATTTTTTAGTAAATAAAATATATTACTACATGTAAATAAATATAGGTTGTTATTATATATTTTTTTTAGTAAAGAAAATATATTAGTACATGTAGATAAATATTGCTATTATATATTTGCAACAATAAAAGATAAGTAACCTTGCTTGTTTTTGTATAACATTGCATATAAATTTTATGTAAGAAAAGATAGGTTGCATGGTCTTTTGGATTTCGTACTAGTGTATGAAATGATTACAAATCCAAGTTATTTTATTGGAAGTTAATATAGATTAAATATGGTAATTTGTGAAATATTTCCATGGGTGGTGAAAACTGAAAGAGAAAAACTAATTAGATTATTTTTCTTGAAAAGTGAGATTTTATTTTGAAATGTGTATTTTTAATAATTACCTTAAGTGTTTATAAGACATAAGTCTTTGTTGAAAAAAACATAAGTAAGTATGACCTTTTGGTTAATTAGAATAAATGAATCTTGTGGTGTTTTTGAAAACAACACAATGGTTTTGTGCTTAGTCATGGTAAAAATATTTCCATGGTGTTGATAAATATTAGTTATTTAATAAATCCATGGAAAAGATTCCAATGGAGTCTCATGCATAAGAGAGTTCTTTTGAGAAAATAATACTTAGTTATGACGAAATATAATAACCTATACATATATCAAATGCACAGATATAACATAAGTCATAGGAATCTTCTTTGGAAAGAATATGTTTTTCTTGTGCGTGAAAGATAAGTCAATTGTGTTAATTCATTTGCAATAGTTTGGAAAAGTTACATGTATTGACAGGTAAGAAGATAAATGATTTGTGTATTGTATATTGGTTAGCTTGATTTAATTGCATGGTTTAATGCATAAAGGGTTAGCATTGTTATTATTTTATTTCTTATTCACGAAAGAAAGGTTGATTATGATATTTTCTTGAAAGCAAATGCATGAAAGCTTTGTTATGATACTTTCTTGGAAATAGATGCATGAGAAATTTGTTATGATACTTTCTTGGAAACAAATGCATAAGAACTTTGTACATAGAAAGATAGAGAAATTATGTTGGGCGATTGAAAATAACTATGTTCAAAGAACACATTTGTAGAAGCATAAAAACAATAGTTGACTGCATCCATGGATTTGTAGAACTATTATGTTATATCTTTTAAAAGAGAAACATGGATTTGTGTGTAGAAAATAATAAGTATTATTATAGATCCTCGAAAGTAAAACAAGTAATTACTTGCAATGAATGATACATTTATGTGCATGCAAGAAATAATGACTAACACATTAGTTTTTTTTAGAGAAACATGTCTTTGGGCATACAATAGATTTTGTAAATAACTCTATTTTGGGAAAGATGCTTTTAGAAAAGAGACTTTCGTTTTCATGCACCATAAGGATATCTATCATGTTAGATTTCTTGTAGAAGGGCATGTCTTTTTATGTATTATAATAATAGTTATTATATTGGAAATATTACTTAGTTACATGCACAAAGAAGAAGCTAAGGGGCTAGCTCTTTTTGAATAATTTTGTATCTAATCATGAACGAAAAACAAAAATAAGTTGCTAGTATCCTTTGGATAGATTGGTTAGCTCTGGATATGAATGTGTACTCGTGCGAGAATGATCATAGTAACATGGTCATTATTTTGACATGCTTGATAATTATTTTCTTATACATGCAAAATGTTGTTAGAAGAAGCATGTTGTGATATTATATTTACATCTCATTTATGGACATGAATAGATGTTAAAAGATCACTTTTAAAGACGAATTATTGATTGATTAAGACTTTATCTAATCATGTTACTAAAGGTTGTTGATGACACATGAAAGGATGGTAGTTTCTGAAAAAGAGAAATTATCTTTAACATTGTGGCAGATAAAGAACTAATAGTCCATGCGACTAATGGCCCATGCTGATGAGTATGAGCTGCAGGATGGTCCACTGATGGAACAATCATGCCACAACGATATAGAGACAATCATGCCACAAGGATATAGAGAGTGGTGATTTGTGGGTAAAGGGTTTCATGACCACTGTAATAGCTTTTACATAGGTATGTTGTATTTTAATGATATGTCATTGTAATATTTTATAACAATGGATAGGGGACAGACTCTCTTATAAGCCATTGAGTGGGGTAAATACCCTCACGAGTGTTTAATATTAAAATTAAATATTGGTTGGTTTTCACCCTACGTGGTTTCCAGGGTATATCAATGTTCCAATGATGTGATTTCTTTGGTGATGCTAATTCCTTGCATACTGTGATGTTGATAATGTCAAGTATGTGATTAATTAATGTAGTTAAAGGAATAATGAAATGGATGCAAGGTTACATCATACAATTTATGTTAATATACTACAAGAGTGGTTGTTAGTGCTTAAGAAACTTACTATTCCTCTATTAAATTAAGTTTATGTACTAATAAGCATTCTATCTAGCTTACATCATACAATTTATGTTAATATACTATAAGAGTGGTTGTTAATGGTTATGAAACTTATTATTCCTGTACTAAAGTTACTTTCTATACTAATAAACATTCTATCTAATGGTTAATGAGGAATCTAGAATAGTGATTTGGGTGTAAAAAAATTTCTAAATCCCTACATTTTCATGTGACATTGCCAGGTATGTTACAGAAATGCTTACATTTTTTAGAATGAAAAAATTGAAATAATTTATGGTTGTTTAACTTTTACAAATATTGTGTTAACACGAATATATATATATATATATATATATATATATATATATATATATATATATATATATATATATATATATATATATATATATATATATATATATATAATGTTTCATCTCCATGATATGAAGTAATTACACATCTTCTTCATACTAAAAATTACAAAGTAATTAGCTTTCCAACACAATATGGTATGGTAGAGATGTTGTAATGTGAGGTAAACATTTTAATTTAGTGAAAATAAATGAAAATGAAAATGAAAATTAAATTAAAAAAAGTTAATAATGATAATTATGCGTAAGAAAATAATAATTATAATTATCCATAAAATATTTTGAATCTCAAAATACATAAAACTAAAAAAAACATAAAATTAGTAATTATGTTTAAAATTATAATTATAATTCACAATTAAACCAATGTAGATGTATTTTAACTCTATATCTACTAGCTACTTAGAGGAATCAAATGCCTTTAGAACCAAATGTCTTTTAAAGTGAAAGAATCTATAGATATAATAGATCTTAGGTAATTATCAATAAAATTTGAAATTTTGTGCTTTCAATTATTTATGTCTTAAAATAAATATTATTTTAAAGTTATCAGGTATCAAGTAATGAAGAAATTGTACATTTGCGTCATATGAAATAGTAAAAGGTAATGATATTTTACTTTCAATTATTGTATAGAGTAATGAACAAATTATACATCTCCCTCATACTAAAATAGTAGAAAACAATTATATTTTACTTTCAATTATTTTGGCTCTATATAAAGTTGTTGTCGTAGAATAATTATTTTTTGTTGTATGATTTGTTTTTTGTTATTCTTAATTTGTTAATGTAAGTATTATTTTATTAATCTTAAATCTAATTTTGTAGCACACATTTTTCGCTATTGTGGAGTATTTTTCCATACTATAATTTTTTTTCTTTTGTAAGTTTGGCAATAGTAAGACTACATGATGGTCATGCTCAAGAATAACACTCTAATTTGATGAGAAATTGAATTCTTCAATTTATATCCAAAACATCGTGGTAGAGTTGTATGCCTTTGTAAAATTAGCAATGAAATAGTTGCATAGAGTTGTGTTTTTTGTCAAAAAAAAGAATCACATACATTAATTTAGTGTGTAGCTTGACTATGACCTTAAAATAAAATAATAATAATAATAATAATAAACACCTTAATAATTAAAAATAAAAATAAAAATTATTTTATTAAAAATAAAATAGTAAAATAATAATGTAACTTGCTTTTGTAATATAATATATATATATATATATATATATATATATATATGATTTTTCTTTCCAACTAAAATTCAAATTCTATAAATTTGTTTTCAAAAATAAAAAATAAATTTAACAAAAACAAAATTTATTTGGACAAATTTTAGGTAAAAGTATGTATTAAGATAATACATCATGAAATTTGTTAAAAAAAATATGGTTTACAGTAACTCTATATAAAAATATATAGAAAAATAAATTTTTTATTTACTATTTTAAGTATATTTAATTTATTACTCTAAATAAAAATACATAAAGAAAAATCCAATATTTAAGAATTAAAAAATATTAATCAGATATCTAAATCCCTTATTAGTCCCTGCCCTCAGGCATGGACTATAGTAATCGTTCGCCGCTGATATAGCATTAGTTGACCTGCTATTTGTCCCTGGTCATCAGCAATTACCCAAAGTTTTATTCCCGAGCCTGCTTTTTGATCTTATTTAGCCTCTTTCCAAAAAACCCAAGCTACATGCCGAAAACCAAAGCTGATGTGAGGCAAAAAGCATAGGTTATATTTTTGTTTGTCCCATATTTTCGGATTGTCAGTCCCTGCAACCTAAACTAATGTTAGCATTAATGGACCGCATTAAATGTTATCTCATACATTGTTTAAACCATATAACTTTGCTATGGCTGGTATTTGCATGTTGCCGACTCGTCGCTAGCTGCCTTTACCACATCATATCTGCATGTTGACCACTTGGCGGAACAATTCGGATTTGTGCTTGTAATGTATGTGATAACGCCATTAGCGTACAGGCTCAACTTGTATGATGCAAAAACATTTCCAATCTTTTCTGAGGACCTGTTCACCTCCACTGGCCAGGAGTACAACATATCCTTGATCGTTAATTCTGATTTCGAACTCGACCTCACGGCTTATGAGAAGTATGGACCAATACATCTTAGCACATTCTTTGCTGTTACCTATGGCGTTGGGTTCGCTGCTTTAACTACCACAGTGGTTCATGTCGGCCTGTTTCATGGAAAGTATGTTATCAGTCCCTGAATTTATCAAAATTCCATGCATGTAAAAGACATCAAAGTGAAACTAATGTGTTATGATTTGATGCAGGGAAATTTGGCAACTAAGCCTGTCTGCTTTCAGAGATCGGAAAATAGATGTGCATACCAGACTAATGAGAAATTACAAGCAAGTGCCAGAATCATGGTTTCAAGTAATTCTAATCCTTAATGTAGCTTTAACGATTTTTACATGCGAGTATTACATTGAGCAGCTTCAATTGCCCTGGTGGGGAGTATTACTCGCTTGTGCTATTGCCATATTCTTCACAGTGCCCATTGGTATCATTACTGCAACTACTGATCAGGTATGTGAAAAGTCTATGCTGCAAATTGTTTTTCTGTTGCTTTAATAACGTGCACTAAAAACAGCTTATTTTTCATTAGTTGGGCGGGAATTTGGCTTTATAATCAAACAGAGGCATGTGAATCAAACACAAGCATACCTGAACTTTGAAGCAGCAGCGAGCCTGGGAGTTTTAGCTGAACAGGAGCCGACTCGTCCATTCTCCTACCTGCTATACCAGTAAGTCCATTCAGCGAATTTTCAGTGTCGGAAAGGCAATTATCCAGGTTTTAAATTAATAGATATGCGTATTTATGTTACTGTATATATGCAAGCAAGCTGAATTATCGACTGAATATGTATCGAGAGCTTTGGAAAGACAAATTTACAGTGAGAACAGCTTCTGTGCATCAGATTGAACCAAGAATTACAGCCTATTTCCTCTCTATTGAAGAAGGACGCCGGGTAAATTGTTTTATATTACCAACAATTTTTATTTCAAGAACTAGATCGCATTCATTAAAAGCCCAAATTTACAATGGAACAGACCGTAATTGAGAACCCTAATTTGAAAACGGCAGCGGACAGTTAACATACTGACCGAAATGAATTTATTGCAGGAAGCAGGGAATTACTGGGTGAACTGCGATCCATATTGGCGCGGGCTTCATCCTATGCGGCGATACTTCCACCGGGATGGCTACGTCTCTGCAGATCCAGACGACCCACTGTGGGGAGGTCACGAATGCCGCTGGAATTTTACAAAAGTGCACGAAAGAGTAATTAATTGCTCTATATAATTTATGATTCAACGTGATGTTCTCTTACCTCAGAGCTTTGAAGCAAATGCCGTGTGATATTCAAACTCTACGTTCAAATTAGACGTTTTTCCTGCACCATTGTTGACAGAAGGCGCTCTGCTACTTCTTCTGCTTCCTTGCTCTCTGCGCTTCTGTCCATATCGGCCATTTTCGTTATCAGGGGAGTTGTGGTTCTGGTGTCTCAGGAACGCATCCCTGCAGTAAATCAAATAATTCTCAGGTTTCTCAGGACAGGGCAATGGCGGGCTTCGCACTTGCAGGCATGGCTGCTTCTTTATCCATAGCTGGATTCGAACCCAGTCGAGGAACTTGCAGTCGTTCGATTTCTAGATTTGATGGGCAGGTGGTTTGCATGCAAGCCTCGAGTAACATTTGTCGCTTTTAAAATATAGCTAAAATATTGACCCTTTAAACTATGCTCTTGTATTAATTCACATCAATTTGTAGTTTCATAGTTCCCCTTCATGATTCGTATAGTTGTTTCGTAATTTTAACGATATGTCGCCTTGTTATATTTAATGCGTGCAGTTGTGTCATAGTTTCTTTAATAAGATTTAGCTAATTTATAATTACTCAATACTCGGGATGAGGGGTAGATTGGCTTTCAAATCTTTGAATTAAAATCAATGGAATACCATTACATTTTGCTACCTTAATTCAAAAAAGTTCAGCTGATCTATCTAAATAACTTTAATTTGTTAAAGTTTAGCTACTTAGGTGGGGATAGTTGTGCATTCCACATTTAGAAATTACAAAAGGCATTGACACTATCGCATTCCAAGATCAATGGAAGGTTATCACCTTTGGTGATTTTACTTTAATTCAATAAAAAAATATTTTCTCTATGGGATGTGCTTCCCGCCTTCTGTTGATATATCTAAAAGAAACAACAAGTCGGCATTTGCGTTGAATTTTTATTTTTTTCGTTCTAAGTGGATGTAATTATAATGATATTTTTATAGAGTTCAATGCGATTAGAACTCTGTCCTATCCAAATCACTCAGCAATCTCTACAGCTTTGGTGTTTATTTTCCAAGCTCGCTCATTAATAACCTGAAAGAGGCACAGTTTGCAGTGGGTAAGTTTATGACCGAGTTCAAGTTAGGATATTGAAATATGTACTATTTCAATTTTAAAAAATGCAAAATCATAATTATTTAAAAAATAATTACATAAAGGAAAATGAAAACAACTAAAAGTAATATAATCTGAATGCTAAAACTCTAGTTAGCCTAGTTTGACTGTCATTTCTTCCGTTTTGAGTCCGTCCTAAAAACCTTACGTGCCATAAACTCTAGTTAGCCTTTAGAGTATTTTCATTAGTCGGCCATTAGAAATCAATGCCTGGCCGCTCGCTTGCATGTCTTCACACTGTTAACGATACCTTGAGACGCTGCAAATGATCTCTGCATTCGTGCGCCACGCTAAGTCAACTTAACGATGCCTTGAGACGCTGCAAATGATCTCTGCATTCGTGCGCTACGCTAAGTCAACTTGATGCAGGGACTCGCTGCGTCGCAGCTGCCCTTGTTATTTAACATGGTCTCAGTTACCATATTGGCTAATATCTGGGCTAATATAGAAAAAAATATATACACACAATGCTATTCAGTTTAATTTCATAAATAATATTT